>CM077080.1:584548-1184548 GCA_039513925.1 Platanthera zijinensis | reverse complement strand
CATCACTTAATTCCCTCTTCCTTTTTCTTCTTCTTCTTCTCTCCAAGCTAGTGTTCCCGTTAGCTTGCTGTTAATATAATAAAGAGCAGCCAATAATGTGGAAGAAATTAAGTTGTAGCTACAAGAGCTAGCTAGCATGGGTACTGAGCAGTGAAGTAATCAGAGCTAGGGACGGATATAAGGAGATCGAAAGAAATGATCGAGTTAGGGGAATTTAAATAATTAAGCCTGCTAACTATACCACCTCAAGCTAGAGTCTCTTATAATTAATTGGCTGCTGGCCGGCTAGAGGAGATCTAGAGATCAGCTGGGAGTGATACTCCATGCCCTTTCAACTTGATTGAAGAATTTATTATTATAAAAAAGAAGGAAGGTTTAATTATGTGGAAGCGAAATTAATGTAAGGAAATTACTCAGTTGGGGTTTTGTCTGTCGCAGGCCATGTTGCCCTGCAAATTAAATATTAATGGTCACCATGTCCATGCACCTTCATCTCTCGCCTTATTAATTAATACTACAGCATAATTAATATTATAAACATAATATTTCTTCATCACTCTCCCACTCATGACTCGATCATTTAACCAGCAGCATTCATATATATACACGGCTGTTTAAATAAATAAAGACTTTCGCATAATTAGTACCATGCATGCAATTAAGCTAGCTTCTATAATTAATCAGAACATAATTCGATCAATTGAAGGTAGCGGGAGTATTAATTAATCAACAAGGAATGCCAAGCAGCAATTAACATGGGTACGTATTATTCAGCATGCAGAAATACACACACACTGCACACACACTAATATATAAAGATATCTACTTAAGGTGTAACCCGCAAGTCAATCACAACCATTCGATTTAACCGTCCGATTACCTACATCATTTTTACTAGAGCTCTTACACCTACGATGATATGGTGTCCTAAGTGTTGAAACCGAGAACCAGCTTCTGTGGAGTTCGGACCCTAGAAAGGGGATCGAGGCCGCACACTTACTTCTCCTAGTAAGCCCACTTGACTGAGAACTTAGGATTTGGAATTGACCCGAGGCTGCAGCACGAAGGTCCCACCACATACTTGGAAGATCTTAGAGCGCTTCCCCTCCTTAGCCAGTGCTGAGCTAATGATACCTCAGAAAGCGCTACAAGACTAGAGAATGAGAAAACTTGCCTTCTGAAGTATCCTCTCGGGTCTATTTATAAATTTCTGAGCCTGACCTGCAAATAGCGCAACTCCGCTGTTCTAAATGGCTATGCGTAGGCCAAAAGGGGTCTGCCAACATCGAATCTCCGTTATTTGGTTTGGCTATTTGCAGATTAAACTATATTAAACATAGGATACCTGCACCCCACCCATGAGGGGAATGCGGGCCAACTCGCCTGTCATCTAGACGGGTGTGGCCCACCTCCAGTAGCTCGCCTGCCTCTTAGGTGAGTCCTGATTCCTGCGGCTCGCCCGCCTCTTAGGCGAGTCCTGATTCCTGCGGCTCGCCCGCCTCTTAGGCGAGTCCTGATTCCCGCGGCTCGCCCGCCTTTTATATGGTGGTGGGTCGGTTTCCCCGACTCGCTCGCCCTCTTGGCAGATGCGGGCTGGCTCGCCCGCCTGCCTGACGGATGTGAGTCTGGCTCGCCCGCCTGGGCTCATTGGACCCCCTCGACGAACACTGGGTTGTACACAATCCCCGCTCTTTTTGAGTTTTTGCAAAGCTCAGAAAGAATCATCCAACCCCACGTGTTCGGTGAGTGCCTGCTGAGTTACAGAGAATCTTTTTGTGGGTCCCACTTTCATACTCTATATATATCACTGGCCTCAAAGGAATTCCCCAACTTTCTTCTTCTCTTTCTTCTCGCGAGTTATTGTAGCGGCGCGCATGAAGCCTATCTTGGAGGAGGTACACGCTTTCTTGGAGGCCGCGAGGGAAGGTACGCGGTCGCAGGTCGTCGATGTCGCCCCCTGGATGGCTCGGGGGTCTCCCAGCTCTTCTTTCAGGCCCAAAAAGGCTAAGATGATCAAGCGGCCTTCTCAGAATGGCGCCCTCCTAATCTGGTGGCCGGTTCATAAGCCACTGATCAGGTACGTGGACCGGTTATTTGGTTTCACATTATTCCAATTTGATATCGTCTTTCCCGCCGGAGGCGTCTCACAAGGGTGGAGATGGGGGAGTGGATCCGGGATATACTTCCCCTCGTGTGTTTGAGCGAGGCATCTCACTAAGCTTATATTAAGGTGTAAGGTACCCTACAACATAAAATTATAATTTTACCCATAAATTTAAGGAAAAGGGAATCATATGACTTGATTTTTAATCTCATAAAAATTGTTGATGGGGTCTCCCTAAGGATTTCTGAGTCAAACTAGGAAGACTTTTATCAAAGTGCGCAAGCTAGCCAACCCGATCGAACGAGCCACACGTACAAACCGCACTCGCCCGAAGGGACCCAAAATCATCCCAAAGAACACCTGCATGCGTGGGAGCGCGCATCGCGCACCCCCATGGGCGCAAGCCACGAACGCGAGCATGCACAACACCCGGGAGGCGCACATAGGGCCTAGGCACACATGCCCAGACGCACGTGCCGCTGCCGCCGGCCAACCTGACCGGACAACTTGGACTGTCCGGGGGGCGTGACCGTCATTCGGTTAAAATTGGTGATCCAGGTGACCGAAACGGAGCGACGCCATTCGCCAGTTCAATACTCAGCCCCGCACAGTTACCAACACGTCCCTCCAAAAAACGATAAAAAGTCCTTCATGCCTTCATTTGAAGACAAACAACTCCAAAGACTAAAAAGTGCTCTCAAGTTTTCCGGCGAAGACGTGAGAATTAGATCGTTCCTTCGCTCAGGATTCGCTCCACCCCCTCTCTAAGTTCGCTCTGCGTCCAACGCTCGCTTGGACGCTTCAATAAGCCCGAAAGATGGCACCAAGGAACACTCGCATGGACGCTCTCGTGGACATCTTGCAGAGGCTCCGTGCACTTAACTTTTTTCCTCATTTCCTTGTACTCAAAGCTTGTAACAGATAGGTGACCTGTCACCCTCCGAGGAACTTCCAACACTTGTAAACAAAGTTAAATACTGGATTTTGGTGCGACACAGATCCGACCACGTTGTTTTTAGCCCTTTCCAGGTTTTCCACTATAAAAAAGCTTTTTGTCATTGTTGCTTAGCTTTCACTTGACTGTTTGTGCGCCTGTTCCAACTCAAAGCTAGTGCAGTCCGATTCTTCGGACCGAAGAAAAATCGGGAGACCCGCAACAATTGTCAATAGTGGGAATTGAAACTGTTAGAATTGAACAGTGCATGTAAAAAAGGCTCATGTTTGTGGCCCATTTAGTCTTTTATTGTTTTTCTTTATACATTAGTCTCACACCTTGTATAGGGGACCCGTCTCTCTTTCTCTCTCATATATATATTCTTACATTGTATTTGATAACGAAAAAGTATATAAAAGGTTCAGCTTTTCTCTACATGGTATCAGAGCGTCCGGTCCTACTACGGTTTTGGGCGGACAAGTCAATTTCTAACCGCTCAGCTTTTGCGGTAACTCCCTTGCTATCCGCCCTCTTCTTTCTATCCCCCTTCTGCGGTTACTCCCTATTATCCGCCCCTTCAGTCTACTCGGCTTCTCTTCTCCTCTCATGGAACCACCCCCACTCCTCTTTTATAACTTTCCTCTCGTGGCCCGACCCCCACCCTTCTCGCGCAGTCTTCCCTCCCTAGTCGTGTCTCCCCTCTGTTATAGCCACGGATAGTCTATTCCCGATCTCTCTTCTTGTCGCGGCGACCTCTTCTCTTCTACTCGCGGCGACCTTCTTGTCACTGGCCTCTCTTCTACTCACGGCGACCTTCTTGTTGCTGACCTCTCTACAGTGGATTCCTTGCCGCTGCGATCTCCACTATCCTAAACCGCAGCTTTCTCTTGCGCGGTCTCCTCTTCTAGCTGTCATTGCCTTGTTGCGCCGTCTGTCCCAAAGTCCCTCCTTGTCTAACCGCATGGTTTGTCGCGCGACTTGCCTTTGCAGCTACTCTTGTCGCTGCAAATTCTCCGTAGTCGTTGCGCTCTTCCTTGCCTCCTGCCTCTCAAGTTGTGAAAGTGAGACCTAAACCTTGTTCTAGATATTTTTCATACACAGCACAACATAATTAATTAAACAAGGAAACCAGACGACACAAGATATTAAAGTGGTTCCCCAAACACCGGGTACATCCACTCTTCTACCAACAAGGTAGGAATCCACTACAGGTTTTTGCTAAGGTGCCCTGCCACCAATGATCTGATTCAGGTAGATCAAACAGACCCTTTGAGCTTTTGATAAGGATGCTCAACCACAGGTTGTTGATAAGGTGCCCTGTCACCAACGTTCACTTTTGAAGAGGTGTGAACAAACTCTTTTTACAGAGGGGTTGAGAGGGTTAAATTATCTTCTCTATTTTACAATAGATTAGAGAAGCACAAGAATCTCTTCAGAACTTCTGACAGAATACTGTCTTGAAGTTCTGAAGGAATAAAGCTTAGAAGAAGATAATAGAATATAAAATAAAAGGATCTTCTTCAGCAGCTTCCTTCTTCTTCTTCTTCTTCAATATCTCTGAGTGTAATCTTCCTGGAACAGGAGCACTCAGGTTGAAGAAGAGCAGAAGAGATAACTTCTCAGTTGAATGAAGATTGCTGAGAGCAGCTGTGCTGTAAGCTGGTTCTTTCTCTGTATGTTGTACAGGTTGAACTCCTTCACTCTTATTCCTATCTTTGTTCTTCCAAAAGAACTCTTTATATAATAACAGCAGCAACGGCTCTATTATTTGAGATGAGCTTTTGTCTTTATCTGGAATCTTGAATCTGGGCTGCAATTATCACAAAGACAAAACAAGTCTTGCAGATATATATTTCTATATAAAGATAAAGCTACAGCAGCTGTAATATTAAATCTGATAAATAATATAAGATAATGTCACATCAGATAACTCTTTAAAGCCAACGGCTATAAAGGACAGCTTGCAAAAGTAAAGTCAGATAATAAGACAAAAGATATGTCAGAAAGGAATTGACTTATGCATAAAGGTATAAGCATCGATATATGCATAAGATCAATTAAATAATCTATAATAAAAATATGCTAGAAATATAGGAAATAAAATAAGGAAGAGAAAGCATATAATATTATATATGCAGACAGCCGATCGTCGAACGACCTTCGACTATAGTCGAACGACCTGCTGAGATCGTCGACCTATCAATAGATAGTCGACCGACTCAGAAAGTCGAACTATCCAGGCAGATAGTCGACCGACCTGCTGAGATCGTCGACCTATCAATAGATAGTCGACCGACTCAGAAAGTCGAACTATCCAGGCAGATAGTCGACCGACCTGCTGAGATCGTCGACCTATCAATAGATAGTCGACCGACTCAGAAAGTCGAACTATCCAGGCAGATAGTCGACCGACTCAAGACTAGACAGAAATCGTCGAACTATCAAGAGATAGTCGACCAGAGCTCGACGATCTAGCAGAACGTCGAGCTGACCAGAGACAGACGATCTTCGACCGGCTGATCGACGATAGTCGATCGGCGTTCGACGATAGTCGAACCCGAAAATCCCTTAGCCAGAATTTTACTGGAAAAGAGAAAGCTCTACAACAAGACTTTGACCATAGATAAATCTTGGGTCAAGGACTAAAAGGAAAGACTTAACTCAAATCCAAACTAGGGTACCAACAATCTCCCCTATTTGGGTTAAGTCTTTCAAAAACTAAAACTACTGAAAATAAGCTAAACTAAACTAAAACAACCTAATAGAGATCCTAACCCAAATCAGAACCAGGGTTCCAACAATCTCCCCCTATTTGGGTGAGGATCTTATTAGCAAAAATAGATAAAGCAAAATAATATAAATAAATGCAAAGCATAAAATATATAAAGAAAAGCTTTGCTAAGCTGGCTGCTTGCTGGCATTTGCAATCTCCCCTATGTTGATGCAGTACATGTGATTGAAGAAGGCTGAGATGACTTTGAATTTTGATTGAGTCATCCAGCTAACTCTTGTAAGTAGTACCTGCAGAAAGCTATGGTAGAGATTGCTCTCTCCTTAAAAAAAAAGGTATGTTAGCAGCAAAAATGATATTTTGTCCAGCAAATTTGATTAAGATTCTGGATCTGAAAAACAAAATCAGATATCTTCCTTCCTATAGAATTTCTTTTCATTAGACAAGATTCACACTCAGCTGATCAATGCAACTAGAGTAGAGGACTCAATCTAAATGAAATTAGAAAAGGATCTATAAGAAATAGAGTTATCTGACAGAGAATTTCTTATACAGAAATCCAAACAAAATTTTTGAACAGAATATCAATCAGATATAATAAACAGCCTTAAGAAAAAGGAAATGCTTCCTAATAACTTTGTTCCAAATAATAAAAGGATTTGAAAATATTTTAAGTAATTTATCCTTTTGATAATAAAACAAATTTATGAAAAAGCAAATTGAGTTCTCAAATCTGAATTCATTAAAATATAAAGAAAACATTTCTCTGAGAAGTGTTGGTTCCTTCTCAGGTTTAGTTAAAACTTGGCAGCAATTTTGAATATCTAAATTAACTGAACTAAAAACAGAATTAGATATTGCCTGAACCTTTTCAGGTTTTGATTTGTCCTCTGTTTGTTCAGCTTCTGAATTGCTGCATGAGGCATTGATGGCCATTATGCAAAATGCTTTGGCCCTTGCTTCCTCCTCTTCATCTTCAAATGATGAGTCATCATCTGAGACTTCCCAGACAACATCTAGGGATGTTGATTCTTCTCCTTCAGATGAGATGATGTGGCTTCCTTCTGATATTGCATCCATGGGTTCAGAAGCCATTTGATGAATGTTTTGTAGAGTTTGGCCCTGTTTTTGATCATCTCTTCATGTTGGAAATTTTGAGTCTGTAATCCTGCAAGACAGAGAACAGATCAAGTGCAAAGGGAACAAGAAGAGATGCAGTTTTTGCTTTTGTGCATGAACAAATGAATGAAGCAAATCTTGAAGAAGAAAAGAGTGAGGGCAGAGAGGATGGCAGGGGAAAGCAATTTAATGAGCACAGCACTCATTAGGATTATCTGAAAAAGATTTTGAAGAAAGTCTTTAAAATCAGAACGGCACTGTCTGATAATTCCCTTCCTATAGAATCACTTTATCACAAATAAAAACTTCAACACAGTGTGATGATCCACTGGATCAAGTCTGTGTTGAGTTTTAGTGTAGATAATTTTGTGAAAAATCTGTAAGGATGTAGAATTATCTTACTATGCCTCTTTGAGATCTAAGATTCATCAAAAAAGGAAGTTTTTCAGACCATAAATGTAATGAGGTTTTATTGGTTTATTAAATAAATATTTCATGTATGTTTGAAAAATTTGAGAAAACTTTTGAAAAACAAAATCAATGTTGCTGAATTTTCTTAATATTTCTCTTGAAGTTTTTCTTATTGTTTCCTTAAAATGAGTGTGGTCTGTATGTGGATTGATGACGAATGGGAGTATACTTTTAAGGAAATTCATATTTTCTTTAGGTTTAGTTGCATCCAAGTTAGAAAGTGATTTAGGATATTTTGAAATGTAGTTAGTATGGGATATCACCTGATATTTTCTAAGTTCTGATTCAGGCTTTTCCTTGTTGTTTGATGCATTTATGGCTTTTAAGCAGAAGGCTACTTCATCAGCATCATCTTCTTCATCACTTAAATAAGATGAGTCATATTGTGGTTCATCTGTGTTTGATTTTGGTGAAGATTCAGATGCTGATTCTTCTTCACTTGATTCTGCAGCCATCTTGATGAGGGATTGCCATAGCTCCTTGGCTGCGGTGCAGTGCATCAGATCTTCAAAGATGTCATCTGGCATGGATTGTGCCAAGATGTTCATTGCTCTAGCATCAGCATCCTTAAGTAACTTTTGTGCATCTTTGTTTGATGCTGTGGGTGCTATAGGACCTGTCATTATAACATTAAAAATGCTTTCATCAAATAACTTCATATAACATTTTATCTTTGACTGCCATAGTGCAAATGTATTGAGGTTGCACATAGGAAGTTCTGCCATGAGTAAAAAAAATTCTAGAGTGAAGTAAGGTCTGTTGGATCTTTTTGGTTCAGGTGTTAGCCTGTGTTTTAACCAACCTCCCTCTGATACCAATTGAAAGTGAGACCTAAACCTTGTTCTAGATATTTTTCATACACAGCACAACATAATTAATTAAACAAGGAAACCAGACGACACAAGATATTAAAGTGGTTCCCCAAACACGGGTACATCCACTCTTCTACCAACAAGGTAGGAATCCACTACAGGTTTTTTGCTAAGGTGCCCTGCCACCAATGATCTGATTCAGGTAGATCAAACAGACCCTTTGAGCTTTTGATAAGGATGCTCAACCACAGGTTGTTGATAAGGTGCCCTGTCACCAACGTTCACTTTTGAAGAGGTGTGAACAAACTCTTTTTATAGAGGGGTTGAGAGGGTTAAATTATCTTCTCTATTTTACAATAGATTAGAGAAGCACAAGAATCTCTTCAGAACTTCTGACAGAATACTGTCTTGAAGTTCTGAAGGAATAAAGCTTAGAAGAAGATAATAGAATATAAAATAAAAGGATCTTCTTCAGCAGCTTCCTTCTTCTTCTTCTTCTTCAATATCTCTGAGTGTAATCTTCCTGGAACAGGAGCACTCAGGTTGAAGAAGAGCAGAAGAGATAACTTCTCAGTTGAATGAAGATTGCTGAGAGCAGCTGTGCTGTAAGCTGGTTCTTTCTCTGTATGTTGTACAGGTTGAACTCCTTCACTCTTATTCCTATCTTTGTTCTTCCAAAAGAACTCTTTATATAATAACAGCAGCAACGGCTCTATTATTTGAGATGAGCTTTTGTCTTTATCTGGAATCTTGAATCTGGGCTGCAATTATCACAAAGACAAAACAAGTCTTGCAGATATATATTTCTATATAAAGATAAAGCTACAGCAGCTGTAATATTAAATCTGATAAATAATATAAGATAATGTCACATCAGATAACTCTTTAAAGCCAACGGCTATAAAGGACAGCTTGCAAAAGTAAAGTCAGATAATAAGACAAAAGATATGTCAGAAAGGAATTGACTTATGCATAAAGGTATAAGCATCGATATATGCATAAGATCAATTAAATAATCTATAATAAAAATATGCTAGAAATATAGGAAATAAAATAAGGAAGAGAAAGCATATAATATTATATATGCAGACAGCCGATCGTCGAACGACCTTCGACTATAGTCGAACGACCTGCTGAGATCGTCGACCTATCAATAGATAGTCGACCGACTCAGAAAGTCGAACTATCCAGGCAGATAGTCGACCGACCTGCTGAGATCGTCGACCTATCAATAGATAGTCGACCGACTCAGAAAGTCGAACTATCCAGGCAGATAGTCGACCGACCTGCTGAGATCGTCGACCTATCAATAGATAGTCGACCGACTCAGAAAGTCGAACTATCCAGGCAGATAGTCGACCGACTCAAGACTAGACAGAAAGCGTCGAACTATCAAGAGATAGTCGACCAGAGCTCGACGATCTAGCAGAACGTCGAGCTGACCAGAGACAGACGATCTTCGACCGGCTGATCGACGATAGTCGATCGGCGTTCGACGATAGTCGAACCCGAAAATCCCTTAGCCAGAATTTTACTGGAAAAGAGAAAGCTCTACAACAAGACTTTGACCATAGATAAATCTTGGGTCAAGGACTAAAAGGAAAGACTTAACTCAAATCCAAACTAGGGTACCAACAAGTTGCGTGAATTCTTCTCGTCTTCTTGCCGCGTACTTGTTTTTTCGTCGCGATCTCTGCTAGTCACCTCGGTTTTGCTGACAACTCTAGTCGCTGCTCCTCGTGACGCACAGCCATGCTGGACTATCTTACCGCGCGGTCTCGACGCCTTCTTCTCTTCCCCTTGCCGCTCTCTCTAGCCGCGCGGTCTGGGAGCATTATGCGACTTGTGCGGTGCTCCTGCCTTGCCGCGCGGTCTGTCCAGTACTCTTGCTTTGCCACCGTGACCTCGCCGCTTGTCTAGTCGTTGTCTTGCCGGTCTAGCCGTTGTGACTTCATGGGGTCCTCAATTGATTCTTCAGAGCAGCCCACACCTCCTCCTCCAGCCCGATTGCTCCCTGCTCCGGAGTTGCATGATGAGTTGAAAATCACCACTATTTCCCTCACTGGAAAGAAGAACTTCATTGAATGGGTGCATTCTGTCAGGCGCGTTCTTCAATCTAAGGGTATTTTGTAGCATCTCACTACGGATCCTCCTTCTCCACCCACCGATGACTGACTTCGTCATGATGAACATGTTCAAACGTGGCTCCTCAACTCCCTTGCTGATAAACCATACCGCATAACCATGGTTATCAGGATCGCGATTCGGATCGTAAGATCTTACGATCCTACGATCCATATTTTGTAAATCGATCCGAATCTTACCTAGGATCTAAATCGACACATCTATGACTGAGATCGCGATCTTGATCTTAGGATCTTTAGGATCGCGATCCAGACCCGATTCTACCGGTTTGGCCAAAGGTAACTAGGAATATGTACAACCCTATCCCGACCCCATTCAATCGGACCAACGCCCATAACCATTATTTAACCTTATCCCAATCCCGCCCTCATACCCCATCGCTCATATCATGCTGCTTTATTGTATCTCAAGTGTCGATTGTCGACTGCAAACGGAGGTCAAGAGCGGCTACTTCGGTCGCTTACAGTACAGATTTGTTTTTATTGTTAATAAGCATTGAGTGTTTTACCTGAAACTGAAATTGAACTTAGTATGATATTATTTTTTGATTTTGTTATTCAAAAAAATTTAATATAGTTATTCACATACTATTCAATTTATTAATTTTTTGTTAACTGAGCAAGTAATTTAATGATACAAAATTCAATTTTTTTTTAGTCTTAATTTATGAATATTGTAGGATCTTGCGATCTTCGATCCGATCCTACGATCCAATCCGATCCAA
Organism: Platanthera zijinensis; assembly: GCA_039513925.1. Taxonomy (NCBI): domain Eukaryota; kingdom Viridiplantae; phylum Streptophyta; class Magnoliopsida; order Asparagales; family Orchidaceae; genus Platanthera; species Platanthera zijinensis. Next base: position 1,173,508 of record CM077080.1, on the reverse strand, counting down.
CCTCAAAACAATCCCACCTAGGATCTCGATCCTGACAACCTTGCGCATGACCATGTATCATGAGACGGCCAAACGATGTAGGACAAACTCCATTATGTATACTCCAGCAAGGACAGTCTTCAACACCTATATGACATCATCACAGATCTTCAGACTCTTGACACGGGTAGTGTTGCTGACTTGACCTCCTTTGTTGCTCAGGCTAAGACACTGGCTGAGGCCTGAATCCGCCATCAGACCCCTACCATGGATCTAACAGCCCAGCGTGCTCAGAAGGAAGCCATCTGTATTGTCATGATGATGGTTCGTGTCCCACCTCATCTTCACATCGTTCGGGCTCAGATCCTCTCGTCGGCTGTTATCTCCTCTCTCTCTAATGTGTGCTCCATGCTGCTCAAAGTATCACCACCTCCTGATACTACTAGCCCCCCTTATCGGCCCTCCTTCAGCGAACTTATGCGCCCTTACTACCTCTCCCTCCTCTTGCTAGTGGAGGGGATTCAGGCTTTCGAGGGAGGGGTCGTGGTGGCCAACCACGTCTGAAGTGTTCCTTCTGCGGAAAGGACGGACACATTGAGGTGACTTGCTACCGTAAAAATGGTCTTTCTCCTCGTCCGGTTGCGTCTGTTGCGTCCGACAACACCTCTGCCACTCGTGCTGACCTTGAAGAAGTCTGCCTTCAACTCCAGCAACTTCACGACATGATCAGTCGCCCGCTTGCCTCTGTTGCCTTCGCTGCCTCTATCTCCAATGAAGGTATCGCTGGTCTCTCCACTAGTCCACGGTGGATAGTGGATTTAGATGCTACTCACCATATCACCTCGCTAAAGCCACCTCAATACTTGGATTCTCCGCATACTAAGTATATTACAGTGGCCAATGGTGACACCGTTCCTGTCTCCGGCTCCACTGATATCCTCCTCAATTCCTCTCTCATTCTCCGCTCAGCTCTTCATGTCTCGGGCTCCCTGTTTAATTTGCTTTCTGTCAGTAGCCTTACTATTGATTTGGAGTGTTCTGTCACATTCACACCTACTTCATTTCTGATGCAGGATCGACGGACGTAGAATATCATTGGTAAAGGACGACTGCAAAATGGGCTTACCTTCTTGATGTCCCTCCTACCATCCTCTCATCCATCACCTCCGTTGATTGACATCAACGCCTTGGGCATACTCATCTTCCTGTGCTTCAGAAGGCTCTTACATAGATCTATCTACCAATTTTTAAGTGTGATTCATGTATTTTTGGTAAACAACACCATTCTTTGTTTCTTCCTCACTGTACTCGGAGTTCTGCTCCTTTTGTTTTGATACATTCTGATGTTTGAGACCCATACAAAATTACCAGTGTATCTGGTTATCGATATTTTATCACCTTTATTGATGATTATTTTCGCATGACATGGCTATATTTACTTTGTGATTGCTCCGAGCTTCCCCGTGTGCTCCGGAATTTCGTTCTTGAAACCCGCACACAGTTTTCTACACCAATCAAAACTCTCCGGATGGATAATGCTCGTGAGTACACGAGCTATGAATTTGCCACTCTATGCTCTGAATTTGGCGTTGTTCACAAGACATCGTGTGTTTATACCACCCAAGAAAATGGCATCGCTGAACGTAAAAAATCGACATCTTCTCGATGTTGCTCGCCCCCATACTTCACATGCAAGTTCTCAAGGCTTACTGGAACTTTGCGCTGTCAACGACATGCTATCTCATTAACCATCTCCCTTCCTTCAAAATGCAATTCCGTTCAGTCTTCTCTTCCCCTCTACCCCGCCATTCTCCCTCACCCCCGCATCTTTGGTTGTACTTGCTATGTTCACCTACTTGGACCGTCTACGGACAAGTTGGATCCTCGGGCAGTCAAATACATATACGTCGACTATTCCCGTACTCAGAATAGGTATGTTTGTTATTCTTCTACTGCCCGCAAAGTGACGATTTCTGTAGATGGGACCTTCTAGGAGGATCAACCATTCTTTTGCCCCCCAAACTAACCTATTCCACCAGAATCCGTCCCAAGACCTGTCATCCCTGTTACCTCTCCTCCACCACGGCTCCTCCATGACCCGGATCCCGTTCTCCACAAGCCTCCTCTTATCTGTGTCTATACTCTTCGCCCATCTCGCTCCACTGCCTCGATGCGGTCGGCTTCGACCTCTGACACTCTGCGACCTGCCGATCCGGCATTAGCCTCTACCGCTCATCCCATGGTGAACTATGTATCGTTACATTGCCTGTCCCCGCCACTTCATACCTTTGCTACTTCTTTATCCTCTATTTCTGTTCCTAACTCTGTGAAGGAGGCTGTACAACATCCGGGCTGGCGGGCAGCCATGGACGAAGAAATGATAGCCCTCTTAGCTAACCAGACATGAGATCTGTTGGAAACGTGAATGGGTTCCCTCTTCAAAACAACGTCACAAAACAACCCCACTAACACCAAGTGTCACCACAAAGTAGCCGGCGAATTCGCACACTGGAGACCGCCTAACCGCGTGGCTAGCAAACTGGCCGCCACTCGCTCCAACCCGCGCGACTAGTGGGCAACCGTGACGTCCCTCTCGCACGCGAGAGCGAACACACCAGGCGAGCTTGGCCTCAACCGCACCTCACTCGCATGCCGAGATCAAACCGACTCGCGTCCCTCCTTACTCGCAACTAGGCCATTACCTCTCGCCAACTCCCTCTCGCTCGGTGGCGAGCTCAACAAACCGCCTGGTTACTTCTTCAAACCGCTCGGCAAAACCAACCACCGAAAACTTAACTCGGTGAGATCGCCCAAATCGGCGAGTACACCAACTCGCCCGGCTAACCTCTCTACCCGCTCGGCAAGACCACTCCAAACACTCTTAGCGCTGCAGCGCTCTCACACTCTCACAAGGCCAAAAAACACAAGGTGGGAGGATTTTCTCTCTCTATATTCAGCAACATTAAAATGAACTACAAGGGGCCTATTTATAGGCAAAGTAAAACAACTCTCCAACCACCCTCTCATAAATGCAATATCTCATCTTTCCATTTAATACATTCTCTCTCCCATACATTAAAAGTAAACATAAATGAAATGACAACTCCAGGAACCTCGTGGGGCCCGATCAACATCTCAAACCCCAATAAACTCCCCCTCAAACTTGGCAGCACATGCCGAGTTTGCCTTTGAGCCGTAGGAACGTCTCCACCTTCAATGCCTTGGTGAAAATATCTGCAACCTGCTCTTCGGTAGGGCAATACATAAATTCCACCGTCTTCAGTTCCACTTGCTCACGGAGGAAGTGGTACCTCGTCTCGATGTGTTTACTACGCCCATGTAGCACTGGATTCTTCGCGAGCTGTTGGCCGACATGTTATCAACAAACATGGTTATTGGCCCATCGACTTCATGATGTAGACCCTGCAGGAGGTTCCTTAACCAGATCGCCTGGTAGGTACAGGCCGCTGCTGTTATGTACTCCGCCTCACATGATGATAAAGCTATCGTGGCCTGCTTATTCGAACTCCATGAGAACACTCCCGTTCCTATATTGAAAGCATAACCGAAATTGCTCTTTCGGTCATTCACATAACCTACAAGCTTCAGCTCCTCTCCTGTTGAATATTTCAGCCCATGACCTCTTGTCCCATTTACATACCTTAGAATCCTCTTCGCCGTCGTGAAGTGGTCCTCCTTCAGTTCTTCCATATGCATGCTCACCACCCCGACTGCATACATGATGTCAGGTCGGGTGAAGGTCAGGTAGCGTACACTACCCACCAAACTCTTGAACAAAGTGGAGTCCACCGCTCTTTCCTTCGTCTCCTTGCTTAGCTTCAGCCCTGGATCAGCAGGAGTGGAGATAGACTTGCTATTCTCCATCCTGAACTTCTTCAAGATTTCTTCCGCGTACTTCTTCTGCGAGATGAAAATCTCATCTTCTCTCTGCTGCACTTCTACTCCCAAGAAGTAGTTCAGTTCTCCCAGATCCGTCATCTCGAATTCTCTCTTCATCATCCTCTTGAAATCCTCGCACATAGAGGGGTTGTTGCCTGTGAAGATCATGTCATCAACGTAGAGACATACGATCACCATGTCGTCGTTCTTCTCCACCTTCGTGTAGAGCATATATTCATGGGGGCTCTTCTCATAGCCATGCTTCTGGAGGTAAGCATCAATCCTTCCATTCCAAGCTCTAGCTCCCTGCTTCAGCCCATATAGAGCCTTGTCCAACTTGCGTACTTTTTTCTCCTGTCCCTTCACCACGTATCCTAGAGGCTGCTCGATGTACACATCCTCCTCAAGGTAACCATTCAAGTAAGCAGAAACTACGTCCATCTGCATTATCTTCCAGCCATGATGAGCTGCTAGCGCGATGATCAAGCTGATGGTGTCTATCCGCGCTACAGGGGTGGATACCTCATCATAGTTCACTCCTTGTAATTGGCGGTAGCCCTTCACGACAAGCCTTGCTTTGTGCTTCTCCACACCTCCATCCTTGTTCTTCTTCACCTTATATACCTACTTCACCCCGAGGGGTTTGTGGCCTGCAGGTGGATCCACCCGCTTCCAGGTGTCATTCTTCTTGATGGAGGCGATCTCCACATCCATGGCATTTCTCCAAGTTTTTTCTTTTGCTGCTTCATCATAAGAGCACGACTCGACATCTGCTAAAAGACAATATAAAGAAAAATTGTTAAGTATCGGTGCCGTCTCCTCATAGATATTATCCAACCACCTCATCCTAGGTTGTGGACGGTTGTCACTGCTCCCACTGGTGCTAGCTCCGCCAGAGCTGCCACTACTCATGCTTGCTCCACTTGAGTAAGGGGTGAGAGCTCCCCCTGAACCTCCGCTAGGTGGTGATGGTGGCTCAACTCCACTCATCTCAGCTTCCACTTCTTTTCCATCTTCCTCCTCATCATCATCGTAGAACATCCCCTTGATGTTTCTCACTTCTTCATCCCAACTCCAGCTGCTATCTTCTTCAAACACTACATCCCTTGAGATGATAGCCTTCTCCGTCACCGGATTGTACAACTTGTAAGCTTTGCTAGCAGGAGCGTAGCCTACGAAGATGCACATCTCGCTTCTGTCGTCCAACTTCTTTCTCCTCTGGTCCGGGACATGGGCATAAGCCACACACCAAAAGACCCTTAGATGCTTCACACTTGGTTTCCACCCACTATATGCTTCGAACGGAGTCTTGAACTTCGCATTCTTCGTTGGGCAGCGGTTTAGCAAGTACACAGCTACCTGTACTGCCTCCGCCCAAAACTTCTTCGGCAATCCCTTTTCACCATACTCCTTGCCATATTCATGATGGTCAAGTTCTTTCTCTCCGCCACTCCATTCTGCTGAGGTGAGTATGTCGCCGTTAGTTGGTGAGAGATCCCTCACTTCTTACAGTACTCATCAAATATCCTAGAGGTGTACTCCCCACCCCTATCCGTTCTAAGTACCTTCAGTGGTTGACCACTCTCCTTCTCATCCATCGCCTTGAACTCCCTGAACGTCGCCCTCTGTGTGTTAGTCAATGCAGCCTCCGTTTCAGTAGTAAGCTCTTCAACACCATCTTCTATTATCTCCCACAACTCTTTGGAGGTGAGTAGCACTCGCATCTGTATACTCCAATTTCCATAGTTGTTTTGGTCAACTTGGGGACCTGCCCCGACATTGCGCTTCCCATCTCCATTTCGTCTAGTCATGAACACTTCCACACAAAACTTCCTTGGGGTCGAACCTCCCTCTGATGCCACTTGTTGGAAACGTTAATGGGTTCCCACTTCAAAACAACACCACAAAACAACCCCACTAACACCAAGTGTCACCACAAAGTAGCCGGCGAATTCGCACACTGGAGACCGCCTAACCGCGCGGCTAGTAAACCGGCCGCCACTCGCTCCAACCCGCACGACTAGCGGGCAACCGTGACGTCCCTCTCGCACGCATGAGCGAACACACCAGGCGAGCTTGGCCTCAACCGCACCTCACTCGCATGCCGAGACCAAACCGACTCGCGTCCCTCCTTACTCGCGACTAGGCCACTACCTCTCGCCAACTTCCTCTCGCTCGGTGGCGAGCTCAACAAACCGCCTGGTTACTTCTTCAAACCGCTCGGCAAAACCAACCGCCGAAAACTTAACTCTGTGAGATCGCCCAAACCGGCGAGTACACCTACTCGCCCGGCTAGCCTCTCTACCAGCTCGACAAGACCTCTCCAAACACTCTTAGCGCTGCAGCGCTCTCACACTCTCACAAGGCCAAAAAACACAAGGTGGGAGGATTTTCTCTCTCTATATTCAGCAACATTAAAATGAACTACAAGGGGCCTATTTATAGGCAAAGTAAAACAACTCTCCAACCACCCTCTCATAAATGCAATCTCTCATCTACCCATTTAATACATTCTCTCTCCCATACATTAAAAGTAAACATAAATGAAATGACAACTCCAAGAACCTTGTGTGGCCCGGTCAACATGTCAAACCCCAACAAGATCTGGTTCCCCTTCCTCCAGGCCACACAACTGTTGGGAGTAAATGAGTTTTTGTCATCAAGCATGTTGTTAATGGTACCGTCTTAAAACCCGACTGGTGGCTCGTAACTTTACTCAATAACAAGGTCTCGATTATGAGGAAACATTCTCTCCAGTGACCAAGCTCAACACAGTTCGTGTCCTTCTCTCTGTGGCTGTGCATCGCCACTGGTCATTACATCAGCCGGATATCAAGAATGTGTTTCTAAATGACGAACTACAAGAAACGGTTTACATGCAACAACTATCCAGGTTTGAGACCACGAGGGAGTCCCAAGTTTTTCACCTTAAGAAGTCTATTTATGGTCTCAAACAATCCCCTCGGGCATGGTTTGACAAGTTTAGTAAGGCTGTTCGGGAGGATGGTTTTACTCGGAGCTCGCCAGACTTCTCTCTGTTCACTCGACATCAGACTGCAGAAACAGTTCTTCTTTTGGTGTATGTCGATGACATTCTAATTACAGGATACAATTCAAAGGGAATGCAAGCGGTCAAACAATATCTTAATTCAGTTTTTCAAACAAAAGATCTGGGGAACCTTCGATACTTCCTTGATCTTGAGATCGCAAGACATCCTGATGTACTTGTCCTCTCTCAACGGAAATACTATCTCGGCCTTCTTCAGGATGCTGGCTATTCAGGATGCAAGCCGATTAACATCCTGATGGATGTCAATCACAAGTTGTGCGCACATGTTTCTGATGCAGATCTTCTTCTTCAAAATTCAGAATACTATCGTCGACTAGTTGGAAAACTTATTTATCTAACGGTTACGAGACTGGACACATCCTTTGTTGTTGGGGTGATCAGTCGGTTTATGCATGCTCCTCAGATGTCTCATCTACAGGTCGTCGAGCACTTCTTGAGATATCTAAAATCAGCCCCTGGAGGCATATTCAGACGCAGATTATGCTGGTTTCCTGGACGATCGACGGATCACCAACAGATTTTGTACCTACTTTGGAGGTCACCTTATGACTTGGCGTAGTAAGAAACAAGTTGTGGTTTCTAGATCTTCAGCTGAAACTGAATACCGGTCGATGAAATCAGTTGTCTCTGAGCTTACGTTACTTGAAAGTCTTCTTGAGGATCTAGGAGTAAAACTCCCTTCACCTGCTACCTTACTATGTGACAGTCAAGATGCTATACACATTGCGAAGAATCCAGCCTTCCACAAAAGAATGAAATACATTAAAGTGGACTGCCACTTTGTTAGGGAGAAAGTTCAAATGAAGAAGCTAGAATTGAAGCATGTTCCGTGCACTGAACAAGTTGCCGATCTTCTCACGAAAGCTCTACCGAGTACCTTATTCTTCCAGTTTCTATCCAAGTTGGGTGCCTGCAACTTGTACGCTCCAGCTTGTACGCTCCAGCTTGCGGGGGAGTGTTAGAAAAGTCCATGTAAAAAGGCCCATGTTCGTGACCCATTTAGTCTTTTATTATTTCTCTTTATACATTAGTCTCACACCTTGCATAAGGGACTCGTTTCTCTTTCTCTCTCCTATATATATATGTATTCATACAATGTATTTGATAACAAAAAAGTATAGACAAGATTCAGCTTTTCTCTACAGAACCCAAGTTCCCACTTGGCCAGCAAAGATAACGATCATCACATTTTAAGGTCTTTGCTGAACAATATTGAACTACGTTTTATATATACATATATAAAATATCGCCGCCCCCGCCGAATGTCCCCACCCGCATGAAGAACATAGCATGAGAGTTTGCGAGCGGGGGGAGCGCCCGGCCAGATGCACCATCACTTTGTGTGTGTGTAACCCAAGTTGACTAATAAATGTGACACGTACTCGATCATACTTGAGTCCTCGATCTGTGCAACCTGCATGGTGTAACCAAACGTCAAATTAAAAAAAGACACGTACAATGATTCTTTAGGCATGCAAATATAATAATAATAATAATAATAATAATAATAATAATAGTAATGCGGGCCAGATCAAGGGTGATGTTTAAATATCTGAAATGGCGTCCCTGCACCTGCAGGGTGCGTTGAAATTTAATTAATTTAGTCACATGCATTGATTCACTTAATGGTACAGGTTAATTAATAATAGATTCAGTAGGTTTGAGCAATATCATGAAACTCCCTGATTGAATTTTAGTCTTGTTAGGCAGGCAGACACCGTCGGTCATGCTTGAAAAGGGAGACATAATGAACTTACAAAGTGTCAGCAGGTAGTATTATGAAACTCCCATCTTGAATGAATTCGAGCCTCCCCTACAAGGCTACAAGCTACATATATAAATATATATGTATATGGCTCATGCCTCCTGAGTACTTAGGCTCCGTTTGAGGGGACTTATTTTCACCGGTCAAGCGGTTACGATCGCATGAACCAGATCATTATTAAGATCCGGTTCATGCGGTCGTAACCGCTTGACCGGTGAAAATAAATCCCCCCAAACGAAGCCTTAATGCCAAGAGGAGACATTACCTTCATTGCCCATCGATCCCCATTTGTTTCATCAATTTTCAATCCAATGCAACAAATATATATATATATATATATATATATATATATATATATATATATATATATATATATATATTAATTAGTTTAAATTAATACCAAGGTCTCTCTCTCTCTCCCCCTGGTGGACTGGGTCCTTGGCATTATTTCACATGCATACGTGCCTCCCACGTGAGGGTAAAGACACATCAAGTAATCAAAATTACAGGCTGCACCCTATTATTTTTGAAATTACAAAAAACTCCCCCCTTATAAGTTTACACATGCCACTGGAGGAAAGCATCATTGCCTCATTGGTGTGTGTGTGCGCGCATGGGAGGGGAGGGAGGGACTTGTGCATCCATGTTATGAAATTTAACTTACAGAGAGTTTTTATAATTTCAAAAGATAGAGAGGTGAAACATATCATTAATTATTGATAGGGTTTCTTGAATTTTCTAAATCGAACCGAAAAGGTTTTTGGCCAAAGACACGGGAGCAAGTAAATCCGACCAGAAGAACCGCGCACAAAAAGCCGCGCTCACCCAAAAGGGCCAAAAACACCCAAGAAGAGGGCAAAACCGCAAGCACCCGCCAAAGCGTCGGGACAACGCGTGGGGAAGGGCCTTGCACGGCCCGCGTGTGCGCGCGGCCTGCACCCGCGCAGCCTGCGTGCGCACGGCCGCACAACCGCCGCCACCACCGGGCATCCTGCTCGAGCCGCCCGGGGGGCTCCTCCGCCATTTCGATAAAATTGGTGATCCAGGTGATCAAAATGGAGCAACGTCATTTGCCAGCACAAATTACGCCCCGACACAATTATCACCGTAACCCTCCAAAAAATTATAAATAGGCTCTCAGACTTTCATTTGAAGACAAACAACTTCAAAGGCAAGAGATAGATCTGAGGTTTTCCGGCGAGATCGTGGATTTAGGTCGATTCTTCGCTCAGGAATTCTCTCCGCTTCTCTCCTTGCGCTAAGGTTTCAAGAAGCCTCAAATCACGTCAATCGCCTTTGTGAGAGTGCTCCCATCAAGGCTCTGTTTCAACGAGAGCGCTCCCTCCAAAAATTCCTTGGACTTAGAGAATTCCTAGCCAGAACGCTATCACCACTGTTCCGCGAGTTCAGCAACATTCCAAGGCTGAAACGCTTCCATCGAGGCTCCGAGGAATTAACCGTTTTTCCTCATTTTTGTACTTCACACTGGTAACGAAGTAGCACTCTGTCGCCCTCCGAGATCAAATTAATATTTGTAAAACTCCAAGAAGCTTGTGGATTTTGGCTCGGCACAGATCCAGCAACGTGGTTTTTCACCCTTTCCAGGTTTTCCGTGTCAAAACGGCTCTTGTCATATGTCGTGCTTTACTTTGACTGTATGCGCTCCCGGTACGATTTTGAGCTAAGACGGTCTGATTTCTCGAGACCGGGGAAAAACTGGGCGACCCGCAACAGTTTGACACCGTCTGTGGGAAGGCGTTCCCAAAAGTTCTGACAAGTTCAACATCCCCCTAATTAGTAGCAATGACGAAGGGAAGCGCACAAATAACCAGTAATGTGGCACTAGAGGAGCACGCCAATCCAGCCCCCGCCGACTTGCGCGCCGACAACGCCTCGCTTCAGGGAGAATCCACTGTCACCGCATCCTAAGCATCAGGTGAAGAATACAGACGTCTGATAAGGGAGCGCCACACAAGAACACTCGCCTTGCTGGGAAACTTATGGGCTCGACACGCTCCCTACACATATATCGCTCCTGAAGGCCAACCGCTGCAGATCCCGAGCCAGATAATGTCTGAAGACACTGCCCGCTCCAAGGATCCCATTGCAGACGAATCGTCTGGCGCTGACAACTCCACGCACCCCGCAATCCCCAACGAACTTCTCAGGCCTGCGCGTGAAAACTTTCATACAATGAAGGAAGCCACTGCTCCGACCGATAGAGGACTCACTCGCGAGGAAGTGAGATGCATGATCAAGGAGGAATACATGCATGGTGTGCACCGTGAAACAAAAGTGCAGCACGTCTCCCCCATATATAGCTCTGCAGATCCTAGCATATCCCGCTCCACCCGGGATCCAACTCCGCGACTTCAAGACATTTGATGGGTCAGTCGACCTTCTGAAGCACGCTAGGCACTTTGAAGTCGTCGTGTGCATATACAATACCACAGACCCCGCTCGTGTGCCAAGTATTCCCAATAACTCTAAGAGGAGAAGCTAGCACCTGATTCCATTCTCTAAAAGGGGGGAAATCAAGAACTTCACAGAGCTCAGCCAACTTTTCACGGATCAGTTCATCGTTAACCAGCGGATCGTTCGAGACCACTCGCACCTTGCTAGAATCCGAAAGATTGAGAGAGAATCGCTCAAGGATTTCTTTCGTCGCTTCACCGCGGAGGCACGACAGATTTCAGGGGTTAATCCTGAGCTCCTGCGTAGGACCTTCCTCGGAGGACTCGGACCAGGAAAATTCTACTCCATGATAATGGGCGAAACACTGCCCAACTACCGTGACCTCGTCCACTGAGTCAAGGATCAAATCTCACCGGACGAAGCCATCAAAATGCATTGACAACAATTCGAAGGAAGCTCAAAGAAGAAGAGGAATCCAGAGCCACAACGAGGCCCTAAAGGAAAAGACGAGCGTCACGACAATCCCTATCGGGACCAAGGAACTCATCTGCATCAATACTACACTCCCTTGAACACCACTCAAACCGAAGTGCTCCACGTCATCTGTGACAGTAGTGAGCTTCGCAGGCCCGAGCCGCTTGCGCCAAAAAGAGGAAACAGTCACAATATTGTGACTTCCATCGCGAATACGGCCATAAAACAGCGTGTTACAACCGGCTGAAGGACGAGATCGAGTGCCTCATCCAACAAGGTCTCCTCAGAAGCTTTGTGTAGGACTCCGCCCCAAGCGAGCTTGCACCCCGGAACGATAATCTAGATAGAGGCCGTGCAGCGCCCCGGCGCGGATAAGCTGGGGGGCACGAGCATGGGTCTCTCCCCCTAATAACGCATGCAATGCCCGCATCTCAACTTAATGTTTTCCCTAACATAATGAGCTACAAGATAGGAACTTGTACATGCTTATGTATCTCCTTCTCACAATATTACAACTGCTTTTTGTCTTCTGTCATACAGGAACCCTCCAAAGCAAAATTTTTGATTAAAACACCACAGGCCCTAACACTGAATCTAAGTGACGAGAAATAGGGATCATCCATGAAACAAAGATTTTCGCTCCCACGTTCCCGGGCATTTCGCCCCGGTATTGCAGAGCATTCTGCTCCCATGTTGCCGGACATTTCGCCCCCGCGTTACAGAGCATTTCGCTCCCACGATACCAAGCATCTCACCCCCGCGTCGCAGAGTATCCCGCTCCCACGCTGCAGGGTATTTCGCCCCCGTATTGTAGAGCATTCTGTTTTCACGCTGTCGGGTATCTCGCCCCCGCGTTGCAGAGAATTCTGGTCCCATGCTGTCTGGCTCTTCGCCCTCGCATTGCTGGGCATTTTGCTCCCACGATGCAGGGCATCTCGCCCCCGTGTTGTAGGGCATCTTGATAGGACAAATCCCCCAAAGGCGAGATGGACAAAGGTCCGTCTACCCCCCGGATGAACTCTGGTTCTCCCAAATCACGATCGAACAAAGGTTCTTCGCCACCTCCACTCAGACGAATCCAAGTTCTCCATAAGCGTGATAAAAAAAAGCTCTTCTCCACCTCCACCTGGACGAATCTCGGTTCTCCTAAGGCACGAGCACACAAGGGCTCCTCGCCTCCGACTCCCAAGCGGACTCTAGTCCTCCTAAAATTCAAGCAGACGAATATCTCCTGCTAACGACCTGCTCAAAATGTCAATGTTCAAGCTAAGCATTACTCGGCCAAAAGTGTGCGTGCACCAAAGAACAACCAAAACACGAAAGATCCAAAAAATAGGGTCTCTGTTCAAACAAAAATTGTCCAGCGAGCTACATCATGTGACGGTGCAAAAGCGTACCCACAAGATAAAGCAAAGGCGAGTCAAACAAACAAAAGGGGGAACAATAGGATCATCCCTCAACATTAAAGCCATCATCGTTATCTGAGGCATCATCCATGCCCGGATCACCGCGCTCCAATATCCTCTGAGCAGCCTGAAACCCCTCTGCCAAAGCCCAAGAGGTACGCGACATCACACTCAAGCGGGTCAATCCCAATCGTCATCATCCCAGAGCGGACCTCCTATGCGATACATGATCACTCCATCTCAAAATCATAAGGCCCACTGTACTCAGCCACCGCGGGCGCTCGCATAGCCTCGACATCCTTCAGCTCCACGGTCGATTGAGCCCTCTCTTTCTTCAGATGCTCCACCTCCATCTGGACGGACTCAGGTCCTCCTAAAAGAGCGATCGAACAAAGGTTCTTCACCGCTACCACACGGATGAATTCTGGTCCTCCTTAGACAAAAGCGAGCAAAGTCACTTCCGCCAAATCCCGGACACTCTCAAAGCACACACAAACCAAGGTCCGTCGCCGCCTCCCGAAACAAACAAAACTCTGAGTCTATCCGCACTACCAAGGCAAAGGGGGCAAGTGTCCTCCCCATCGTGCTTAGGCAACAAGCTCTGGCCACTAACGCTTGGCGACAATCGCCAGCGATAGCGCCCGACGAACAGGGAACATAAAAGCACCAGATGTTCCCGTACCTCTGCGACGCATGTCACGACACCAAGACACCACAACAAGGATAACAACAGGGAACGGTTCGGCAACCGCAAAGATCCCCCGCCTATTGACGATGACGGGATCTTCACCACGCAAGGTCGACGCCCAAGAGAAGTCGCAAGCTCAACACGTCATGTGAAAACTCACGCGACCGAACAAAGCAACAAAAGCGATACAAAATCCAATCATACCAAGCATGCGTACGACACAGATGCAATCAAGTGCTCCCCTGTGGCCAACACCATCTTTCAAGGCAGCGCCTGTTCGGGGGACAGAACGCCCCCGCGGCCTTCGTGACACGCGAAGCCCCAACCAAATACAAGGCAGAGTTCAACACGCATAACCACAACAAGCCTACCTTTGTATCCATCACCTTAGGGTCCTCTTAACTATCCGGCCTCGCTCCACTCCAAGGACCTAGGACTCCCTGTGTTCTACAAACGCGAAAACTCGTATCATTGCAACATCCCGAGGCACAGACGCCATCGATGGCCTCCGCCCTCAGAAGCTCCATCCCAGCTCTTGATATGAATGGACGTCGAATCATTCTAAGCTGCAGCACAAAAACAGACACCGTGTCCTTCCACGTCTTCTATTTGACGACAAGCCCGCGGGTTCTTTCGCGAAGCCAAGGCAAGGGGCAGTGCATTCTTCTATGCAACGTCCAAAGATCCGCCGGCAGCGCTAACATTCTGCAGAAACCACACAAGTTAGCACGCGACATCATACTCGCGCATTCATATAAAAGGGAATGTGAAAAGCGACATGTCTCCACACCAATGCAACACGGAAGACATAAAGTGGGAGAACGTTTCCACGACGCGTTATAGGCGCCACGCTGCAAGCATGGGCCAAGACCACCCAGGCATTCATCATAAAACCTTCAGCCCACAAAGCAGACACGGGCGGTTCCACGCCCACACCAAGGCCTAACTAAGAGAACATTTCACGCCACAAACGAAGATAACTTGTGACAAACACATACTGAGGCAATTATAAGTTTGCGACTCTCGAGGCAAGTAATCGAGACTAAAAATTTTCGGGTTCGATGCTTCGTGAGTCACGACCCATGAAAATTTGGGAACATTTGATGGGGTTCTTCCTGAATTTTCTAAATCGAATCGAAAAGGTTTTTGGCCAAAGACACGGGAGCAAGCAAACCCGACCAGACGAGCCGCGCACAAAAAGCCACACTCAACCAAAAGGCCCAAAAACACCCGAGAAGAGGGTAAAACCGCACGGATCCCTGCCAGAGCGTCAGGACAGCGCGCGCGGGAAAGCGCCCTGCATGGTCTACGTGTGTGCGCGGCCTGCTCACGCACGACCGCACAAGGCCGCACGACCGCACAAGGCCGCACGACCGCGCAAGGCTAAGAGGCCGTGCAGGGCCGCACATCGTACGATCGCATTGCGTGAAGATGCGCACCGCGCGGTCGTAGAAGGCCACCCACCGCGCGGCCGCGGAAGGTCACACGGCCGCGCAGGACCGCGCACCACGCGGTCGGATCGCGCAAGGCCGCGCACCGCGCGGGCGTGCCCGCCCCCGCTCAGTCGCGCCCCGCACGCGGGCACTCGCGCGCGCTCGCACCGTGTCCATCGCGCGCGTTGTCAGTCGCCGTCGTCTCCGGCCGCCGCCGCCACCTCCGGCCTCCGTCGGCCGCTGCTGCCTCCGGGCATCCTGCCCGAGCCACCCAGACAGTCCGAGGGCACCTCCGTCATTTCGATAAAATTGGTGATTCAAGTGATCGAAATGGAGTAACGTCATTCGTCAGCACAATTTACACCTCGACGCATTTACCACCGCAACCCTCCAAAAAACAATAGATAGGCTCTCAAGCCTTCATTTGAAGACAAGAAACTCCAGAGGCAAGAGAGAACTCTGATATTTTCCGACGAGATCGTGAATTTAGGCCGATTCTCTGCTCAGAAATTCTCTCCGCGACTCCGCCTCTCTCCTTACGCTAAAGTTTCAAGAAGTTTCAAGTCACGTTAATCGTCTCCGCGAGAGAGCTCCCATCAAGGTTCCGCTTCAACGAGAGCGCTCTCTCCAACAGCTCCGTGGACTTAGAGAATTCCCAGCCGGAACGCTCCCAGCCTCCCACCAAGGTCCGCGAGTTCAACAACATTCGAAGGCCGGAGCGCTTCCATCGAGGCTCCGATGACTTAGCAATTTTCCTCATTTTCTGTATTTTGCACTTGTAACGGAATAGCGATCTGTCGCTATTCCGTTCTAAAGCTGTCCGAATTCTCCGGACCGGGGAAAAACCGGGCGACCCGCAACAATTATGAATAGTGTTGCGGACTGACTCGACGCCCCGATCGGACCGGATAATCTCGGACCGCCTTAGCTCGCGGAGCGGTCGAGCGCGCACACAGTCAGTTGAAAAGGGGAAATGTACACGAGGAGTTTTAGCGTGGAAAACCCTTCAACCGGGTGAAAAACCACGTGACCGGTTCGGTGCCGGTCAAAATCCACTAGATCAGAGTGATTACAGTATGTTGGGTGAATCGGGGCGACATGCCGCTCCCATTACAATCTTGAGAGGAGAGAAGGTGACTGTAGCTGTTGGCGGGCAACAAACTGCCCCGCCAACGTGACTTGAACGGTGGAACGCGCGGGATGCTTCGGGCGTGTGCGCTCGTGGGCGGCGCGTGCTCGTGGGCTACCACTGTCTTCTTCGCTCGGCTTCCTTTGGCTTTGGGGTGCTTCCTTCCTGACGGTGCGTTGATGGGGTGCTAATAGCCAATGACGGGTGCTGATAGCCGCTGGTTGCCGCTGAGGGTCGCTGGTGGCCGCTGGAGGTCGCGGGTGGCCGTCGGTGGTTGGCGGCGAGAGGTGGCCGCTGGTGGTTGGCGGCGAGAGGCGGTCGCCACGAAGGAGGAGACGGGAGAGCTCCCACCTGAGGAAGAAGAAGGAGAATCGTAGGAGAAAATAGAATGAGAAATGAAGAGCCCCTGGGGTCCTTTTATAGGCTCCAGGAGGAGATCATGGTGGGCCCCACCACTAACGTAGTGGGTTAGTGGGTGGTTGCCCCTTGATCAGACGGTCGTGGTAGCGCGCCATGATCAGATGGTGGAGGTTCGGGCGGCGAGCCACCAGTTGGCGGTGGAGGTGGCCGGTGATGGCCGGCGGCGGCCGGGCGGCGGCGGCGGCCGGGCGGCGGCGGCCGCGGCCGGGCGGCGGCGGCCGCGGCCGGGCGGCGGCGGCCGCGGCCGGGCGGCGGCGGCCGCGGCCGGGCGGCGGCGGCCGGGCGGCCGGGCGGCGGCGGCCAGACTTCGGCGGCGGCGGCCGGGCGGCGGTTGGTTGCGGCGGCGGTTGGTTGCGGCGGCGGTATTCTCTCTCCCCTCTTTCCCCTTTTTGTGGATCTCATATTTGGTGGGAGAGAAAGAGGGGGGAATTGGATGGAGGAGATGAAGATGAGAGAAAGTGGGCTCTCCACTTCTCCCATCATGAAGGGAATCATGGGGTGATTTCATTTTGTGGATTGTTATGTGCACCCCTAAAACCATAAAATAGACCAATTCCTATCAAATAGTATATATAAACTATAGCTATAAAAAACGGTTTGATTCTCATGTATAAAATACCGGTATAGAATACAGAAATAAAATCACGATCCTGTGGTGTAATGTTGTAATCTTGGAGAGGAGAGGAGAGGAGAGGAGAGGTGGTGGGTGAGCGTTGTTGTTGGAGAGAGAGAGAGAGAAGCAGAGCATTGATGAGACGACTACTAAAGGCGTGGATGGACAGAGAGTTTCATTTGATGTGTAGATTAAGTAATTAATTAGATGCCATTAGATCTGCTAATGACTATTATTCAATGCTTATAATATAACAGCAAAGTTAGGCTCATGATTTTAGCAATAATTAACTGAATCTTGCTTTCTAGGAAAGAGAGCTCCGCAGCATCACGCATTAGTTTTGTAGCATCTCGGAAATGTATATTAATTACTGGAGCAACATCAGAACTTGATTAATTAATTCTAGATGCCAAAGAAAGGGAGAAGAGAGAGATTAGTTAAATGGTAGGGCCCAAGGGCGAAGCAGCATAGTATCAAACCCTAGCTATGATTGTGAAGATCCCACTATATTCATTTTCTTGCCCTCAATTACCTGGGTTCAATTTTCTTCTGGAAAAGGGACTGTAATTTCAGAAGAAAAAAATGTAATAAATTTTCTATACAGATTTTTTTTTAAAAAAAAAGACTACTGCTCCATAGAAAATATCATTTTGCACTCGTCCATTGAAATGAGAATTACACTACTATTTTGATTCCATATGTGGACGAAGTCAACCTCTTGCAAAAAAGCAGGGTAAGCCCTCGGTGTACAATTCCGTATTCGTCGAGTAGGGTCCTCCCGGCAGGCGCGGAACCAACTGTAGGTTTTTAAGCTTTTGAGAGATCTTACACTCTTGGTGGCCAATTTTGGCTTAACCTTGAAAATAAGAGGAAATATTTATCTCTCTAGGGCCCCCTTGAAGAGTCAGGCAGGCCGTCTCGTCAGGCAGGCCGTCTCGTCAGGCAGGCCGTCTCGTCAGGCAGGCCGTCTCGTCAGGCAGGCCGTCTCGTCAGGCAGGCCGTCTCGTCAGGCAGGCCGTCTCGTCAGGCTGGCCGTCTCGTCAGGCTGGCCGTCTCGTCAGGCTGGCCGTCTCGTCAGGCTGGCCGTCTCGTCAGGCAGGCCGTCTCGTCAGGCAGGCCGTCTCGTCAGGCAGGCCGTCTCGTCAGGCAGGCCGTCTCGTCAGGCAGGCCGTCTCGTCAGGCAGGCCGTCTCGTCAGGCCGGCCGTCTCGTCAGGCCGGCCGTCTCGTCAGGCCGGCCGTCTCGTCAGGCCGGCCGTCTCGTCAGGCCGGCCGTCTCGTCAGGCCGGCCGTCTCGTCAGGCGGGCCGTCTCGTCAGGCGGGCCGTCTCGTCAGGCGGGCCGTCTCGTCAGGCGGGCCGTCTCGTCAGGCGGGCCGTCTCGTCAGGCCGGCCGTCTCGTCAGGCCGGCCGTCTCGTCAGGCCGGCCGTCTCGTCAGGCCGGCCGTCTCGTCAGGCCGGCCGTCTCGTCAGGCCGGCCGTCTCGTCAGGCCGGCCGTCTCGTCAGGCCGGCCGTCTCGTCAGGCCGGCCGTCTCGTCAGGCCGGCCGTCTCGTCAGGCAGGCCGTCTCGTCAGGCAGACCGTCTCGTCAGGCAGACTGCAGTCCGTCTCGTCTCGCAGGTCGCCTGTTCGCCCAGGCCGCCCCTCGCTTCTCGCTTAACCGCCAGCTCGCCCGACCTGTTTTTACCGTTGTGCCCTCGAGGGGGAATTACCTCTTTACCCCCCGGTGTGGAGATTTTTCTATTGGCTTGAGGCTTATTTGTCCTAGGGGCATTTTGGTCATTTTAACCTCAGGACTTGGAAAAACTATAAATAGACCCTTGATGGTGCCTTGGAGGGCATTGCTTCTTAGCCACTTAAATCCCATTGGCTTTCTTCCTCCAAGGCACCTAGCTCAAGCATTGGCTAGGGAGGGGGAGACCTCAAAGGTCTTCCGGGTGTGAGGTGGGACCTCCACGCTAGAGCCGAGGGTCTGTTCATAGTTTCCTAAGTCTTCGGCCCGTGACGTTCCCCCGAGTGTAGTAGGTGTGAGGTCACCCCTCTTTTGGGACCCCGAACTCCACGAGAGGTCATTTTTGGCTTCAACATTTTGATGCGGTGAGCGTGGAGAGTGACCAGCACAGAAGATCTCAGGAGAGTGTCATGGCTGGAGATCAGGGAGGTAGTGATGACCTCGGTGGTCTCCCCAACCCAGGACCCTTCGTAGGAAGGGAAGAGTTCATGGCTTCCATCTCTGGCATCATGGAGATGTTGCGAAGCATTGCCCCTCGGGCTGGCAGCTCAGCCCCCACCCCCCAGGGACCGGCTCCCGGGGACCTCAGTGAGCTGCCTCCCAGGGATCTAAGCAAGATCACCCCAGCAGGGGGAGAGGGAAGTGCCCCAGGGAGGCGACCTGGGAAGGAGAGGATGGGAGAGGGGGTCGAGCGAGACCTCCCCGTCCGGGAGCTGTTCCCCAGCCCGTCGAGTGCTCGCCCTTTAGGCGGTCAGGTCGCGCCAGTAGAAACCGCAAAACCACCCCTCATGGGGTCACCCTTCAGCGAGCTTATCCTCTCAGCTCCCGTTCCTGAGGGGTTCAGGGAACTTGACAAGGCATACTATACCGGGAGGGATGACCCCATCCAGCACTTGCAGTGGTTTGAGGATGCCGTCTCCATCCTGCCAATGACGGACGCCTTCAAGTGCCGTCTATTTGCGATCACCTTAAAAGAGAAGGCGAGAGACTGGTTCCATCAACTCCCTCCAAGGTCCATCTTCGGGCTCGAAGACTTGAGTCGGAGCTTTCAGCTTCGCTTCTCCACCTCCAAGAAGAGGAAGAAGGGTCCTGAGTCCCTCTTCCTGATAAAGCAAAGGGACGAGGAGTCGCTGGCCCACTACGTTGACAGGTTCTAGGAGGAGGTCCTTGACATCCAAGAAGTGCCAGGTTATGCCCTCCAGATGGCGTTCACGGTGGGGTTGCGCGAAGGGTTCTTCAAGTTGAGCTTGACCCGGAAGACCCCCCTTTCCTTCGAGGAGCTGATGGAACGGGCGGCAGAGGAGATAGCCATGGAGGCAGCCAACCCGGCCTTTGTGAAGAAGTTGGAAAAATTGACGGAGGTGGAGTCAAGAGAGCAAGATGGCTTAAGGCACCAGGAAGGAAGGCGGAGAGAGGAGCAGAGAGCCCAGGTGTTCCCGAGACCGGAGGGTCCGGAGCCAGGCTGGAGGCAACAGGGAGGACCTACCCATGGTCCAGGAAGAGCTCTCATCCAGGATGGGGGGAACTTTCACGGGGGCCAGGGAAGGTTCAACTTACAGAGGCAAGCCCCGAGACAGCTCCTACCCCCACCACAGCAAGCCTTGGCAATAGGTGAAGGAAGAAGAGGCAACAAGAGAGATCGCCGGACCCGCCGAAGGGGGGGAGGAGGAGCGTTGTTGTACTGTGACTTCCACCAAACGGAGGGTCACGCCACGGCTACCTGCCCTGAGTTCCTGGAGGTGAGGGGAGCGGAAGCTCCAGCCCAGCAACAGCCACCAGAGCGGGTTGAAGCTCTGCCCCAAGGCAGAGGAGATGGAGATGATCAGGGAGAGCCTGAGCAGGTTGGAGGTGTCCAGTGGGATGGAATCCGAGGATGACCACCATGCCCAGATCCCCTGAAGAAGCTTCGCTTCGACGGAGTCATGTACCTTTTTCTTATGTTGCAATGAGTCCAGCTCCCGACAAGCTGAGTCGGGGGGGTCATGTAACCCATCTTTTTCCCCCTTTTGAGGATGTTGGAATTGACAAAGCGCAGGTGACATGCCAAATCCCACCCCCCGAGAGGACCTCCTCATGTCAGGCTCTCACTAGCTGGATGGGTCGAGGGTACCTCGGGGAACCAAGTTCCTTTGCTATGATGACGGTCCCGCTGCCAGGCTCCCGCTAGCTGGTAGGTCCGATGGTACCTCTCGTGGAAGCCCAGTTCCTTTGCTCCGATGATGGTCCCGCTACCAGGCTCCCGCTAGCTGGTAGGTCCGGTGGTACCTCTCGTGGAAGCCCAGTTCCTTTGCTCCGATGATGGTCCCGCTACCAGGCTCCCGCTAGCTGGTAGGTCCGGTGGTACCTTTCGTGGAAGCCTAGTTCCTTTGCTCCGATGATGGTCCCGCTACCAGGCTCCCTCTAGCTGGCAGGTCCGGTGGTACCTCTCGTGATAGCCTAGTCCCTTTGCTCCGATGACGGTCCCGCTGCCAGACTCCCTCTAGCTGGCAGGTCCGGTGGTACCTCTCGTGGTAGCCTAGTCCCTTTGCTCCGATGACGGTCCCGCTACCAGGCTCCCTCTAGCTGGCAGGCCCGGTGGTACCTCTCGTGGTAGCCTAGTCCTTTTGCTCTGATAACGGTCCCGCTGCCAGGCTCCCTCTAGCTGGCAGGTCCGGTGGTACCTCTCGTGGTAGCCTAGTTCCTTTGCTCCGATGACGGTCCCGCTGCCAGCCTCCCTCTAGCTGGCAGGTCCGGTGGTACCTCTCGTGGTAGCCTAGTCCCTTTGCTCCGATGACGGTCCCGCTGCCAGGCTCCCTCTAGCTGACAGGTCCGGGGGTACCTCTTGTGGTAGCCTAGTCCCTTTGCTCCGATGACGGTCCCGCTGCCAGGCTCCCTCTAGCTGGCAGGCCCGGTGGTACCTCTCGTGGTAGCTAGTCCTTTTGCTCCGATGACGGTCCCGCTGCCAGGCTCCCTCTAGCTGGCAGGTCCGGTGGTACCTTTCGTGGTAGCCTAGTTCCTTTGCTCCGATGACGGTCCCGCTGCCAGCCTCCCTCTAGCTGGCAGGTCCGGTGGTACCTCTCGTGGTAGCCTAGTTCCTTTGCTCCGATGATGGTCCCGCTGCCAGGCTCCCTCTAGCTGGCAGGCCCGGTGGTACCTCTCGTGGGAGCCTAGTTCCTTTGCTCCGATGACGGTCCCGCTGCCAGGCTCCCTCTAGCTGGCAGGTCCGGTGGTACCTCTCGTGATAGCCCAGTTCCTTTGCTCCGATGACGGTCCCGCTGCCAGGCTCCCTCTAACTGGCAGGCCCGGTGGTACCTCTTGTGGTAGTCCAGTTCTTTTGCTCCGATGACGGTCCCGCTGCCAGGCTCCCTCTAGCTGGCAGGTCCGGTGGTACCTCTCGTGGTAGCCTAGTCCTTTTGCTCTGATGACGGTCCCGCTGCCAGGCTCCCTCTAGCTGGCAGGTCCGGTGGTACCTCTCGTAGTAGCCTAGTTCCTTTGCTCCGATGATGGTCCCGCTGTCAGGCTCTCACTAGCTGACAGGTCCGGTGGTACCTCTCGTGGTAGCCCAGTTCTTTTCCCCGAGGTGGTCTTGTCAGCCAGGCTCTCATTAGCTGGCCTGACAGGTTGATCCCGTGAGGAGGCCATGTGATTTTCACCCCCAAGAATACCACTCAGCGAATACGTTGGGTTGGATGTTCTTTCCGAGCTTGTGCCAAGCTCAAAAAGAGCGGGGATTGTGTACAACCCCGTATTCGCCGAGTAGGGCCCTCCCGGCAGGCGCGGAACCAACTGTAGGTTTTTAAGCTTTTGAGAGATCTTACACTCTTGGTGGCCAATTTTGGCTTAACCTTGAAAATAAGAGGAAATATTTATCTCTCCAGGGCCCCCTTGAAGAGTCAGGCTGGCCGTCTCGTCAGGCAGGCCGTCTCGTCAGGCAGGCCGTCTCGTCAGGCAGTCCGTCTCGTCAGGCAGGCCGTCTCGTCAGGCAGGCCGTCTCGTCAGGCAGGCCGTCTCGTCAGGCAGGCCGTCTCGTCAGGCAGGCCGTCTCGTCAGGCAGGCCGTCTCGTCAGGCAGGCCGTCTCGTCAGGCTGGCCGTCTCGTCAGGCAGGCCGTCTCGTCAGGCAGGCCGTCTCGTCAGGCAGGCCGTCTCGTCAGGCAGGCCGTCTCGTCAGGCAGGCCGTCTCGTCAGGCAGGCCGTCTCGTCAGGCTGGCCGTCTCGTCAGGCAGGCCGTCTCGTCAGGCAGGCCGTCTCGTCAGGCAGGCCGTCTCGTCAGGCAGGCCGTCTCGTCAGGCAGGCCGTCTCGTCAGGCAGGCCTTCTCGTCAGGCAGTCCGTCTCGTCAGGCAGGCCGTCTCGTCAGGCAGGCCGTCTCGTCAGGCAGGCCGTCTCGTCAGGCTGGCCGTCTCGTCAGGCAGGCCGTCTCGTCAGGCTGGCCGTCTCGTCAGGCTGGCCGTCTCGTCAGGCTGGCCGTCTCGTCAGGCTGGCCGTCTCGTCAGGCTGGCCGTCTCGTCAGGCAGGCCGTCTCGTCAGGCAGGCCGTCTCGTCAGGCAGGCCGTCTCGTCAGGCAGGCCGTCTCGTCAGGCAGGCCGTCTCGTCAGGCAGGCCGTCTCGTCAGGCTGGCCGTCTCGTCAGGCTGGCCGTCTCGTCAGGCAGGCCGTCTCGTCAGGCAGGCCGTCTCGTCAGGCAGGCCGTCTCGTCAGGCTGGCCGTCTCGTCAGGCAGGCCGTCTCGTCAGGCAGACCGCAGACTGTCTCGTCTCGCAGGCCGCCTGTTCGCCCAGGCCGCCCCTCGCTTCTCGCCTAACCGCCAGCTCGCCCGACCTGTTTTTACCGTTGTGCCCTCGAGGGGGGATTACCTCTTTACCCCCCGGTGTGGAGATTTTTCTATTGGCTTGAGGCTTATTTGTCCTAGGGGCATTTTGGTCATTTTAACCTCAGAACTTGGAAAAACTATAAATAGACCCTTGATGGTGCCTTGGAGGGCATTGCTTCTTAGCCACTTAAATCCCCTTGGATTTCTTCCTCCAAGGCACCTAGCTCAAGCATTGGCTAGGGAGGGGGAGACCTCAAAGGTCTTCCGGGTGTGAGGTGGGACCTCCACGCTAGAGCCGAGGGTCTGTTCATAGTTTCCTAAGTCTTCGGCCCGTGACGTTCCCCCGAGTGTAGTAGGTGTGAGGTCACCCCTCTTTTGGGACCCCGAACTCCACGAGAGGTCATTTTTGGCTTCAACACTCGGGGAATTTTTTGTGCACGGGACTGCCCTTTTTATGTGGATGAAGTCATTATCAATGGAAATGATACAACACATTATCCTTGAAAATAAAGATTAGATGCAACCTTGCAATACATGATGTAAGTCTGCTCAGTTGTTTTCTTGTGATGGAAATGACTGGATCTGTTGATGAAAAAAAAAATATGTTCTTGGATTTTCTTATAGAAACAAAATTTTTTATACAAGCAGGTGGATGCTCCTATTGATCATAACTATGAGATTGGAGCGCTAACTTGCAGGCTTGACATCATGCAACCATGGTCAATGACCAATTAGTCTTTGATCAAATTTCATTGTCTGTCACTGAATGCATCCTTCTCATGTATCCATTTTCCCAACTGACAATAAGATGAACCGAATATCCTTGAGCACTTAATTTAACAGACACCTTCATCTTCCAGGTAACCTATTTAGTCCCATATAGATAGAGCGTGTCGTAACCTATCACATCCGATCAAACATCTAAAATATTCAATCAATTCGTCAAAATTTCACTCTAATGCTACTTGTTAGAATTTCAACCAACTTTGATTTAGTGTGTGACAATGAAAAAGTAGAAAATAAACACAAACCACACAAACATGATAATAAATACAGCTGGTGTTCAACTCCAAGAAATCTCGTAACAAAGAACAAAGAGAGATATGGCAATTGCAAGCATGATTCCTGATCTTCATTTTCAATCCACTTTTTTCTCTTGGTAAGGAAAGTCCTAAAAGAAAAAAAAAACCAAAAGATGTTAAATTCCCTATGCAAAGGGACTTCTTTTTTAATGGGTTCTCTTAGGCTATGAATTTGCTCCTCTTTACAAGTTTTTTTCCAAAAGCCAGCCATTCATAATCAAATCCCTTACATCATGTTCTATTCCATCCTCTGCATTTTGACAAAAAAATAAAACTACCTATTTGGAAAGGGGTGGTGTCTGAGGTAGTAAGGAAGGGCATCTAGTTTTTCTGCCTGAGATCCTATTGGGATGTGAGCGCGCTCCCATTTGGGATGTTTTTTACTTTTTTATATGAAAAACTCTAATGTGGCAAAAAACCAGAGAACTACCATACTTAAACCTGAAAAGCATCATCAGATCAAATAAAAGATCACAACATTCTGCAAAGAATAGAAAATAAAACGATGAAAAATATAAGAAAAGAAATGCGAGAGTGAGCCAACGGAAAGATGAGCAAATCTTCCTCCATCTTTGTGATCTCCAATTTTATTTCTCCTTATATTGCAAAGTCCTCCCCCTTCATGATGCTCACACACTTAGCCGCCAAAGGCTTCGGCCAACTTTTGCACCTTCGTGAAATATCTAACCTATAGCCACAACTTCCTCTCACTCTCAGGTCTGTCAGTCAATCATGACAACGCATGTGTACAACCCCATATCCAGCGAGTGGAGATCGACGGGAGTCAGACCAGCCAAGTCCTGTCCAAGACTCAGGCGAGCCAATCCCCAAGAGTCGAGTCCACTCGACGCCATCTGCCCCGACGTCGAGTGAGCTCGAGGCGAGCTCACTCAACGCTTCTGCCCCGGCGTCGAGTGAGGCGAACTCACTCAACGCTTCTTCCTTGGCGTTGAGTGAAGCCCAGACACTCAACGTTTTTTCCTTGGCGTTGAGTGAAGCCCAGACACTCAACGTTTTTTTCTTGGCGTTGAGTGGCATCTCGGCATCCGTCGGCTCGCCAAGGTAGGGTGGAATGAAACCGTTGGCGAGTGGAGTGGCAGACTCGCACTCGTCCAGGCAGCTCGCGAGTGGGGCAGACCTGGCTCATATTCGCCCAGGTAGGGCTGATATCAAGTCGAGTTCGAGTGATTTTGGCTCGAAATCGAAATTTTCGACTCGAACTCGTCTCGACTCGAAATGACTCGATTCTGAGTCGGCTTGAAATCGAATCGAACCGGCTCGAAATTGAACAATTTTTTGTTTTATTCCTAGTTGCTCAAAATTAAATTGGACAACCTCTAAATTTAGCAAATGAAACACTTAAAGTCTTTATTCTTTTTTACTTAAGTTTAAATTTTGTTATTTTTAAACTTAAAATAAGAATATATTAATAAATACATAATTTTTTTAAATTAATTCAAGTTGATTCGAATCATATTTCGAGCGAATCAGGGCTGGCTCGAAATCGACTCGAAATCAGATTCGAGTCAAATTGAATCGACTCAAATTGAGTCGAATCAATTTTACCGATTTTGATTCGGCTCAATTTTCGAACGATTTTCGAACAACTTTCGAGTTTTGAATAATATGCTAAACCCTATGCCCAGGGCAGAATGGGGCGGCGAGTGCCAACTCCATCAAACACTCGCCATCCCCGTGCGAGTGGAGGTTTTCAAAGGCCACTTGCCCAGTGTTGCATGATGTGTTTTTTCTATTCTATTCTTGTTGGGCTGTCCATAGCCTTTCAGAACAGCAGAGTTACGCTGTTGGTAGGCCAATCTGGACTGCACATAGCTGTTTGGAACATAGAAGGTTGGTTGTTGGCAGACCTTTTTCAAAAAACTATAAATAAGACTCAATGGGTACCTCAGAAGACATGCTTACTTGTGTCCTAGTCTTCTTGCGCTTTCTGAGGCATCCTTAGGTCAGCACTTAGCTAAGGAGGGGAAGCGCTCTAAGATCTTCCGGGTGTGTGGTGAGACCTCCGTGCTGGAGCCTTGGGTCTGTTTCTGTTAGAGTATTTAATATAATTAAGTATAATATAAGAAGTAATCTAGAAGCTTCCTGTTATAGTTATTGGCAGCCCATATATCCAGCAACCACTTGTATTGTCTACACTATTCTAGATACTTCCCCTCTACTATATAAATATGTTGTCTCATCACTCTTTTGATTATGAATGAAAAACACAAGTTTCTCTCTTACATTTCTCTCTCACAATTCCTTTTTTTTTACATCACAATATTTTTTACATTTTGGTATCAGAGGCAGGTTATTCTCCTTGGGGATTCTTGCCATCAGCGATCTTGCATAGCATCTGAACCTGTTCTTGTTCATCCCACACGATCTCATCATATGGCATCCTCTTCTTCCCCACAAACATTCTCTTACACCCAATCCGGCATTCCCATCTTTGAAGGCGAAGCATACGATTTTTGGAGCAAGCAAATGAAGGTTTATTTCTTGTCCCAAGGGCTGTGGGATCTAGTCCAAAATGGATTCACCCAAGCACCTGAAACCTCAACAGATGCTGCACTATTAAAAACAAACCAAGAAAATCTCAAAAGAGATGCAAAAGCTATATTGGCAATGCAGCAAGGGGTAGGGAGATCAATTCTCCCTCTCATTATCGATGCCGAAACCTCAAAAGCATGCTGGGAAATTCTAAAAACAGAATTCAGAGGAGATGAGAGAGTGATTTCCATGAAACTTACCGTTTTATGGAAAGATTTTGACTCAGCCAATATGAAGGAGGGAGAATCAATTCATAATTTTTTCTCTAGGGTCACCACCCTAGCAAATCAATTAGGGTCCGTTCGTTTGCACGGAATTGAGACCCTGGAATTGGAATTGAAGGTTTAATTCTAATTCCATCGTTCGTCTGCACGTTTGACGTTGGAATTTAAATTTTAATGAATTTCGTAGAATTCATTTTGAGCTAAAGACAATTCCTTCCAATCTATATAAGAATTGGACAATTCCGATCGAGACACATTTTTAAGCCCGGACGTGTTTTTTTCGCCCGGGCGCGAATTTTTCGCCGGGGCGCGAATTTTTAGCCCAGACGCGATTTTTCGCGCCCGGGCGCAATTTTTTCGCCTGAGCGTGATTTTTTCGCCCGGGACCGATTTTTCGCGCCCGGGCGCGATTTTTTCGCCCGGGCGCGATTTTTCGCCCGGGCGCGATTTTTCGCCCAGGCGCGATTTTTCGCCCGGGCGCGATTTTTTCGCCCGGGCGCGATTTTTTCGCCCGGGCGCGATTTTTTCGCCCGGGCGCGATTTTTTCGCCCGGGCGCGATTTTTTCGCCCGGGCGCGATTTTTTCGCCCGGGCGCGATTTTTTCGCCCGGGCGCGATTTTTTCGCCCGGGCGCGATTTTTTCGCCCCGGCGCGTTTTTTTCGCCCGGGCGCGTTTTTTTCGCCCGGGCGCGTTTTTTTCGACCGGACGCAATTTTTTCGCCCGGGCGCGATTTTTTCGCCCGAGCGCGATTTTTTCGCCCGAGCGCGATTTTTTCGCCCGAGCGCGATTTTTTCGCCCAAGCGCGAAAAAAATTGCGCACGGGCGAAGAAAGTGCCCCGAGCGAAAAAACGTCTCAGCCGATTTTTTTCTCCTAGGGCGTTTTCTTCGCCCGGGTGCGATTTTTGAGCCCGGGCACGATTTTTTAGCCCTGGCGCGATTTTTTCGCCCGGGCGCGATTTTTTCGCCCGGGTGCGAATTTTTTCTCACGTGCACATTTTTTTTCGCCGGGCGCGATTTTTTCGCCCGGACGCGATTTTTTCGCCCGGGCGCGTTTTTTGCTCGGGCGCGTTTTTTTTACTCCAAGTCGAAAAAATCACATTCGGGCGACAAAAATGGGCCCGAGCGACATAATCGCGCTCGAGCGAAAAAAAATCGCGGTCACATGAAAAAATCTCACCCGTGAGAAAAAATCACGACTAGGTGAAAAAATCTTGCCCGGACAAAAAAATCGCGTCCGGGCAAAAATCGCGCCCGGGCAAAAAAATTGAATTCCGATTCCACAATATTCACCAATATTCTTTATTAGACGAACATTGGAATTGGAATTCGTCACCAATATTTAATTCCACAATATTCATCAATATTGAATTCCAATATCGAATTTCAATTCCGTGCAAACGAACGGACCCTTAAAGACTTATGGAGAGGATTTACCAGAAAAAAGAATTGTGCTCAAGTTAATCAGCAGCCTAACTTCAAAGTTTGAGCATGTTGTAGCCGCTATCCAAGAGGCTAGAGACATCTCAAAGCTCACAGTAGCTGATCTCTTGGGATCCTTGCAAGGTCATGAAGAAAGAATGAAGAAGAAGGAGCCACCAATCGAGCAAGCATTTCAAAGTAAGTTACTTTTCACATCTGAGAAGAAAAAGGATTGGAAAGGCAAAAACAAAACAGAAAAACCTGGAAGTTTTGAAAAGAAATCTGAAAACAAAACTTCTAGCCTATTTTGCAAATTGTGCAACAAGAAAACCCATAATACCAAAGATTGCTTCTCAAAATGCACAAGATGCAAAGTCCAAAATCATCTTAAAAAGGATTGCTGGTATAAAAATAAAGCCAAAGAGGAAGCCAACTGTGGAGAACAAGACCATGAAGTTCTCTTCTTCACCAGCAATCAAACAAAGGAAGATGTATGGCTATTGGACAGTGGTTGCTCCAACCATATGACCAACAAAAAATCTGCCTTTATACATCTAAATGAAAAAGAAAAATCAGTAGTAACAATGGGCAATGGAGAAGTATCCCCCATAGAAGTAAAAGGCACAGTCTCCATCAAACTCAAGAATGGAGAAAACAAACTCATACAAGATGTCCAATATGTGCCTGGACTCTCACAGAATCTGCTAAGCATTGGACAGCTAATGTGCAAAGGCAATATTGTGCATTTTGATAATGAAGAATGCAGAATAATCAACAAAAACACCAACAAACTGATAGCTACAGCAAAAATGACAAAAAAACAAAATATTTCCCCTTTCTATCAGCCAATCAGTTGATCAAGAGTTACCTCCACAAGCTCAAGCTGCAAGGACAACAGAAGAGCTAACCTTATGGCATGCAAGGTATGGGCATATAAATCATAAAAGTCTCATCAATTTGCACAATATAGTTGAAGGCATTCCAAAATTAAAAGGAGAGAAAGGATTTTGTGAAACCTGTACTCTAAACAAGATACACAAAATTCCTTTCCCCCAACAATCAAGTTGGAGAGCCTCAGAAAAACTGGAGTTAATTCATGCAGACATATGGGGTCCTGCCAGAACTCCTACATGGACTGGCAACTCCTATTACCTGCTGTTTATTGATGACAAAACCAGGATGACCTGGATATATTTTCTAAAGCACAAATCAGAGGTTTTTCAGTACTTTGTACAATTTAAAAACTATATAGAGAATCAAATGGGAATGAAAATTAAAGGGCTCAGGACAGACAGAGGAGGGGAGTTCACAAGTAATGAATTTCAGAAATTCTGCCAAGAGCATGGAATTAAAAGGCAACTGACAGCTCCTAAAAACCCACAACAAAATGGTGTGGTAGAAAGAAAGAACAGGACATTAGTAGAAATGGGAAATAGCATGCTTAAATACAAAAAAATGCCAAAGGAATTTTGGGGAGAAGCCATGAATACTGCCACTTACATATTAAATAGATCCCCCACCAAAGCCCTAAATGAAGTAACTCCATATGAAGCATGGTATAACAAAAAACTATCAGTCAAACATATGAGAGTTTTTGGGAGCATTGCCTACTGTCTGGTACCCAAGGACAACAGAGATAAGTTAGAAGAAAAAGGTGAAAAATTCATAATGATTGGGTACAGCCATGAGTCCAAAGCCTACAGGCTTTTCAATCCTACAACAAAGAAGTTAGTAATCAACAGGGACATAATCTTCAATGAAGAAAGCCACTGGAGCTGGGACTCTACAAAGGATCAGAATCATATACTACCTGATCTAGAGGAGGTTGAGGTTGAAGCCACTCCTGAAGAAGAGACCTCACCACCTTCCAGTCCTACAAGATCTTCATGCTCATCTCAATCAGCCGAGGAAAGTGATGATTCATCTTCTCCTAAAAGGTACCGTTCCATAACTGATATCTACAACTCACAATCTTTAACTCTAGTATGCAGAGAACCAACAAGCTACAAAGAAGCAGCAAAAGACCCCAATTGGGTCGCAGCAATGGATGCTGAAATGAAAGTAATAAATAAAAACAAAACTTGGAAGCTCACTCCAAAGCCCCCAAACAAAGAAATCATTGGCCTAAAATGGGTATACAAAATCAAACTAAATGAGAAAGGGCAAATACTAAAATATAAAGCCCGATTAGTGGCCAAAGGCTACTCTCAAAAACCAGGCCAAGATTATACTGAGACTTTCTCTCCTGTTGCAAGAATGGAGACAATTCGCATCTTACTTGCCTTTGCTGTCCTACATGGGCTACAAGTGCATCAGTTAGATGTAATTGCAACATTCTTAAATGGAGAATTAGAAGAAATGGTTTTTGTTCAACAACCAGAAGGTTATGTAGTAGAAGAAGAAGAAGAAAAAGTTTGTATGCTGCTTAAGGCACTCTATGGCCTCAAGCAATCCCCACGGGCATGGTATGCCAAAATCAATAAATATCTGCTCAGCAAACTCTTCATCAAAAGCCCTAATGATCCTGCTCTCTACATTTAGAGAGATGGGGATAATTTCCTACTAGTATGCATCTACGTTGATGACATCCTAGTAACTGGATCATCCCCATATCTTATTCTACAATTCAAAGAAATGATGAAAAGGGATTTTGAGATGAGTGATTTAGGTATCATGAAATATTTCCTCGGTTTACAAATTCTTCAACAACCCGGGAAAACATTCATATACCAACAGAAGTACACTCAAGAGATTCTAGAAAAATTTGGAATGAAAGACTGCAAGCCATGTTCTACTCCTATTTCAACAGGTGAAAAGCTTTCAGAAGATAATGAAGAAGAAGTAGTAGAAGAAGAAATATACCGAAGCATAGTTGGTTCCCTGATGTTCCTTACCAATACTCGCCCAGACATAGAGTTTGCGGTAAGTCTGGCATCTAGGTTTATGAGCAAACCTAAAACTACTCATATGAAGGCAGTTAAGAGGATATTAAGGTACCTTCAAGGAACCAAGGATTTCGGTCTGAGCTATACCAGAGAAGATGGAGAAGAAGGGAATAAGCTAGTTGGTTTCTCCGACAGCGATTGGGCTGGAAGTGTCACAGATCGCAAAAGCACCAGCGGTTTTCTTTTCAAGCTAGGGCCAAACACAATATCCTGGAGCTCACGAAAGCAACAATGTACATCTCTTTCCTCAGCAGAAGCTGAATATGTTGCACTTGGAGAAGCAGCCAAAGAAGCAGTTTGGATTAGAAGATTACTTGAAGAAATCAACAAAAAGGAAGAAGGAACAACAGAAATCAAAGTCGACAGCACCTCTGCCATCGCCATATGCAAAAACCCTGTTTTTCATAACAGGACAAAGCACATCCAAATCAAATACCACTTCATCAGAGAACTTGCCGAAGAGAAGCAAATCCTCCTCAGCCATTGCAACACGAAGGAGCAGATCGCCGACGGACTCACAAAGGCGCAGACGGCGGAACGTTTTACACTCTTTCGACGATGCCTCGGGGTTCTAAAAGCCAACGAAGCAGAAGAAAACTTCGGAACCACGCAAGCCAACAAAGCAGATGAAAACTTCGGGACCACGCAAGCCAGCGGAGCACAAGATGCCCTAGATTAAGAGGGGGATATGTTAGAGTATTTAATATAATTAAGTATAATATACGAAGTAATCTAGAAGCTTCCTGTTATAGTTATTGGCAGCCCATATATCCAGCAACCACTTGTATTGTCTACACTATTCTAGATACTTCCCCTCTACTATATAAATATGTTGTCTCATCACTCTTTTGATTATGAATGAAAAACACAAGTTTCTCTCTTACATTTCTCTCTCACAATTCCTTTTTTTTTACATCACAATATTTTTTACAGTTTCTTGTGCTAAGTCTTTGGTCGTTCGGCTTGTGAGAGAGAAGTAAGTGTGCGATCACCCCTTCCCCAAAGATCAAACTCCACAGAGACCGATTCTTCGATTTCAACAATATGCAATAAGAGGTCTCCTTTCATTCGCGGGCTCCAAATCTTCTAACGGCTCTGGATTCTAGCTAATTTCAGAAGAATCAGACTTAGAATTCAAACAACGCTGCAACAGTCCAATATTATGGAGGCTACAGCCGTCCACCATTGTCATTTCATAGTGATGGGAAGATGTTGAAATAAAAAGAGAAAGACAGAAGGAGTGATCTGCTCCAACAGAGATTTCTTCATTAACTGGTTTTAACGGATGTAATACAAAAAGAGATACAAAGCCCCTTTATATAGACCCAAAAGGAAACACAGAGCAATAATGGGCTTAGAAATAAGCCCATACACACCCTACAATCAATAAGACAACACTGATTTATAAAAAGGTTAACATGTTAACTTTTACTTATTGGAGGAGGATAGCAGGGAGAGGGAGAGCGGCTCCAGGTTTATCATTTCAACAGGCGGCGATTTTCCCTTAACTCCATCTTCATTTTGGACTTCTTCATGCTGATCTCGTGGCAGAGGTTTTGTTACGATGTCAGCAACTTATTCTTTTGTGTAGCAGTGGCTCACAGCCCCTCTTTCAATTTGATCTACGGTATAATGCACTTTGGTTTCGATGTGTTAGTTTTCTTGCGGAAACTAGGATTTTGAGCAATAGCTACGAATGAGATGTTATCAACCTTGATTAAGGCTCTGTTTAGGGGGACTTATTTTCACCGGTCAAGCTGTTACGACCGCATGAACCGGACCCAAATTAAGGTCCGGTTCATGCGGTCGTAACAGCTTGACCGGTGAAAATAAGTCTCCCAAACGGAGCCTAAGATAGCGTTTTTTTCTTCTTCTAACATTTCTTTGAGAAGTCTTCTTAACCAGACTGTGTCCCGTGTGGCCTCGCAAAGGTATGAATATTCAGCTTCAATCGATGATTGGACTACTCCTTTCTATTTTTGAGAACTACATGAGATGGCCTTACCGCCAAGAAATAAAATGAAACCAGAGGTGTTTTTTCTGTCATCAGAACAACCTCCCCAATAGTTGTCCGGGTAGCCATTGAGACAATTATCACATTCCCTCTTATAAGCTAACTCATAGTCTAAAGTTCCTTTTATATACTGAAGTACCCGTTTGGCTGCTATCAGATGCTTGATGGTGGGACGCACATCGTTAAACTGGGTGCCTAAAGTGTCTAAACGATCTAGAACACGGCGTTGAAACTCGGCAAAAGTTGCACCCGAATTCGAGCTCGCTGCTCGGCTGTCGGTGACTAGAGGATCTAACATGCAGGATCTAAAAAACCTACCACTACGGAGCATGCAAGCTGCCCAACCTGGCTCTGAAATCCAAGACTACTGGGACGAGGATGAGAACCTGACACGTTAACCCTAGTCTATATGCAATGATACTGTCGGTGACGGCGACAAATTAATACGAACAAGAAAATAATGAACTCACGCAACAATATTTAAAATCAAAAAAACATTCAGTTAGCAAAGCATTTAACGACTTTCCCCCGCTCGGAGGGCCAAAGCAAAGCGCGCGGCAAAAGAGTCTCACCTGTAAATCACAAGCGATTCAAGAAGATCTATCCACTGACAATAAAACAAATATAAGACTCAAACCAATAATAATGCTGAAAATAATCGTCCAATACAACAAGTGACTCATCGAATAGAGGGGATGTTTAAGGCAATGGAGATTTCGAAGATGAAAGTTCTTTGACGGCGTTCCAATGTTGAACCGGAGGCGGGGTGACAACGTCGGCGGCTGAATTTGGAGGTAGGAAGCAGAATCGAACCGAAAATGAGTAGATTCGGCTAATATAGAGGCGGATTCGGGCAACGGGAGGATGGATCCGGCGATTTGGAGCGGATTCAGGCTATGAGAGGTGGGCCAAGTGGATGGGAGTTGCTGGATCTGGGCTGGACAGCCCATATCTGGGCAGATCTAGTGAGAAGGGGGTGATAGAATGTGGTTCCACGGAAGGGGGTTGTGGTGGCAAAACGAACGGCAGTAGGCAGTTAGATTGGTTGTCGTGGGCTGGGAAAAGGAGCAACAACGATTGTAGAGGGTGGGGAGGTCGGTGGTGGTGGCTATTGGGGTGGAGGGATGGGCGGCGACTGAGATTAGGGTTAGGAAAGAGGCGGCTGTGGGGAGGGAGGAAACATCAAAATAGCGGCTGTGAGGGGAGTATGGGGGGTGGGTGGGTAGGGGGGCTGGAGGTGGGAAAAAGGTGTCTAGGGTTTGGTAATACCTTGAGGAGGAAGATAAACACCTAGGAGTCGTCACGTAGGATTCCATGGAGTCGACACCGTGGGATAATTACGAGATTCAGAGAATGAGCTCTCCAAAATCTATAATAACCCTAAACAGTCAACTAACACTCTATTTATAATAAAGAGAAAAGTAGGATATCCCATCATCGACGGCTATGATTGGCTGGAGGTGGAGTTACTCAATTACATCAAAATGAAGGCAAAAATAACAAAGTAATATATGAAATCGATTCGCAACGAGGATCCGGACGCATCCACAGAGTCGGGTCTGCGATCCGATCAAGTCTTCCTGCGTGAGTGCACGAACGTGGGTCACGCTTTACGACAAACCCCTCTTGGTGCATGCTCTGATGAATCTGCATCAGTAACTTAATAGGAGATCGAATTATCGCCTAGGAACTGCAATCAAACGCAACAATGGATTGTTAGGGATTGGAATAAGAATGAACTGAAATTTTTGGGTCAAACAATCTGTTTTTACCCAGCGGAGAAATGGAAAAGGGATGATTCAGTAAGAGTAGAAAGTACTTTCCAATGCAAGGTCGAGCGATGGATAGAGCCTTCTCAAATGACCTGGCCTCTTGTGCGAAGGGATAACAGAGATGTTGCTTTTCGAAGTGAGAATCCTTCTCCGATCCGTGGGAATGCAAGCGATGATCGTGGTGAGATATCGGTCGTCGTCATCACTGGAGAGTTTTTGTCGATGGAAAGCCAACGTCGTGGGAGAGCCCTCTTTGCGGGAGTTCTTTGAAGAAGAGGAGCCGCGGGGGCATATTGATTTTGGGGATCTCCAACTCGACGGGTCGCAGGGGAGAAGCAGTGGAGGGGAAAATGCATGAAGAGGAGTTAGGGTATCGTGGAGGAGGGCTATATCACGCAGGTTGAGCGGGCAGGGATATTGGCTGATCAGTTTTGACCGAATGAGTGCGCGGTATATTGCCCTGCTCAGACGGTTGAAATGAATTTCATGTTTTTTAGGACTATGATGGTCACATAAGTATTTCTTTTTATAAACAGGGCAAGTTTTATCGTGATGCGATTAGACCAGCGATGCTCTATGGTTCTGAGTATTTGGCAGTGAATTGTGTACATGAGCAAAAAATGGGAGTTACAAAGAAGGCTTAGGTGGATGTGTGGACACGCGAGACTAAATAGAATTAGGAATGAATGTATCAGGGATAAGACAGGAGTAGCACCAATTGCAGAGAAGATGCGAGAAGCTCGATAAGATGGTTTGGACACGTGCAAAGGAGACCATTAGAGGCACTTGTTAGGCGCTGTGAGAGTCCAGTCACTAGGCATATTAAACGAGTGAGGGGTAGACCATTAAAGACTTGGAATGAAACTATAAGGAAAAACATGATGTACTTAGGAATTAGTGAGATTATGACACAAGATAGGGCACAATGGCGACAAAGGATCCATATAGCCGACCCCACAATAGTGGGATAAAGACTTGAGTGTTGTTGTTTTTATATATATATATAATTTTCAAAATATGAATTTTTGCTGAAAGAGGTTACCGTTTTGGGGCATGTTCTTAATAGAGATGAATTATTAATAAACCCTCGGAAATCTGAAGCAATTATGAACTGTCCAAGATCAGTAAATGTAACTTAAGTACAAAGTTTTCTTTGATTGCTGAGCTATTATAGAAAGTTTGTCAAAGACTTTCCAAAAAACGCTTTGTGATTGACAAAGATGATACGAAAGAATGTGGTGTATAAGTGGATGATGTGTATGAAGATGCATTTTCTTCATTTGGTGTGTACGATAGGTTGTAAGGATTTTTAATGTGACAAATACAAGACAAATTAGGACCACCTAGCTATTTCTACCCAACCATATCAAAAGCACCTCCCAATAATGAACATGTGACCAAAGAAATGCTTAGCAGCTAAAAAACAACCTCCATTCTCTGGAAAGAAACATGAAAAATAGAATGATATAAAATTTGAGATCATTGACCAGGAAGGTAAGGCTAATGCGATTCATGAATCTGTGCAGGAGCAATCAGCGAAAACAGGGTTTGCTCTCCCTTGGGCCCAATCTTTAGTTTACCCCTCGCTCTCTAGCCTTAGTGAGTTGTGGCCTCTCTCCACTGGGCACTAGCTTACCTTTGTCTTTCTCTTCAATCCCCAGCTCCTGAGGTCTTTCAGCTTCATCACACTCGCTATAGCTAGGTAAGAACCCATTGAAGTGCTGGATGAAGGCTGTGTTGTTTTGAGAGGTAATTTGGTCTTTATGTATTTTCCCTAACTTTTCCCTATAAATATAAAGGGGTTAGGGTTCTCTTTTGGTGAGAGAGTTGAGTTGTATTGTGTATTGGCCTTTCTTTTTCTCCCCACCGTTGATAGTGAACAGCCCCTCCCCGTGGACGTAGGCGCTCCTCGCCGAACCACGTAAATCGCATCGTGTTTTATTTGTTTGGTTGTGTGATTTTGATTTTCCGCATTGTTTTCGCACAACAAGTGGTATCAGAGGCAGGTTGCGGTGCGATTTTTTGTTTGGAGGCGACTTGGTTCGTGGTTTCTCAACCGGAAGAGGGTCGCTGCAGTTTGGATCGTTTTTCGTTTGGTGGAGGCGGCCTGCTTGTAGATCCGGCCGTTTCACAGGAAGAAGGCATTTTTGAAAAAAAGAAGGGCGGTGTTCCTGGTCCCGTGCGTAAGAGGCGGTGGAGGCTTGGTGCTGGTGCCTGGCTGGGCGGCTCAGGGAGCTATTTTAGAAATAAGAAAAAGTTCCATTTTCTCTTTTTCCGTTTCTTAGCAGAATCGACGACCTCAAAAGGAAATAGTTTTTTCCTTTATTCCTCTCAAATCACAGTTGCAAGTGCTGAGATATTCAAAAAAAAGGGAAGGAAATTTTTTCCTGGACTCTCTCTGTCACGACCTCACAGATTTACAGGAGGCCGTGAGCTGCGCCTGGATTAAAAAAAAAGGGTTGTACTCTTCTCCTATGGCGGTACAGGCGGTATAATGCCTCCACTCCGGCGAAGTGCAGAAGTTGTTTTGGTTTGGTTC
This sequence comes from Platanthera zijinensis, assembly GCA_039513925.1. Classification (NCBI taxonomy): domain Eukaryota; kingdom Viridiplantae; phylum Streptophyta; class Magnoliopsida; order Asparagales; family Orchidaceae; genus Platanthera; species Platanthera zijinensis. The sequence continues at coordinate 1,135,154 of CM077080.1, read as the reverse complement.
TCTCTCTCGGCAGCACAGATAACTGAAAGAAATTTTGGGCTTTGGTCTTTGGTTCTCTCTCTTCAGGGCACGACAGGACCAAATAAATTTTTTGCTGGGTTCTCTTTATTGGCCGTTCCCGAGGTTCACTTTTGTCTTCGCATCTCTCTCGTCAGAGCAGCTCTTGTTTGAGAGGTAACAAATTTTATTTTACTCTAGATCAATTAATAAAATTTGTTTCTTTGGTTTTGGGTTCTCTGTATTTTTTTTATTTGGGATATCAAAAATGGGAGAGTCCGGTGCGGCTTCTTCATCTTCCGGGGCAATGGAATCCACGATCCATCATACGGGTTTGCACCCCGTCAAAATTGATGTTACTAAGTTTGATGGAAAAAGCAACTTTGGCATGTGGCGGTGCGAGGTGATGGATGTGTTGTGCTCTTTAAATTTGGAGGACGTTCTTGATGGTGACGAATGTCCTGATGGGATGACTGAAAAAGTTTGGGCGAAGATGAATCGGAGTGCTTGCGGGTTGATCAGAAATTGTCTGACTCAGGAGATCAAATATGGAGTTATGTTGGAGACGTCTGCTGGAAACCTTTGGAGAACGTTGGAGAACAAATATCTCACGAAGAGCGTGGAGAATCGTCTCCATATGAAGCGTCGATTGTACCGATTTCAGATGAGGCGTGGAGTATCGATTGATGAGCATTTGAATGAGTTCACGAAACTATTAGCAGATCTGTTGAATTTGGACGAGGATGTTGGTGATGAAGACAAGGCACTCCTTCTATTAAATTCGCTTCCAGATGAATATGAGAACTTCACGATGTCTCTCATTCATGGGAAGGAGGTCTTAAAGTATAGTGAAGTGTCTACGGCATTGTTGAATCACGAGCTCCGTCGAAGAGATAAAGAGTCATCGAAGGCGGAGTCGGCCGAAGCACTTGTGTCTCATCGAGGCAGATCTGAGAAAAAGAAGAACTGGCACAAGAAGACTAATAACAGTACTCAGAAGCGTGGTAATTCACGTGGTCGCAGTCTTGGGCGCAATCAGTGCGCATTCTGTTTGGAGACGGGTCACTGGAAGAAGGATTGCCCCAAGTTAAAGGAGAAAAATAAGGGGCTTTCCTCAGAGGCGAAGGCCCATATTACCCAGGAGATTACCAGTGGTGGTGAGTCTGATGTGTCTCTTTCTGTTACCCCACAGTGTTTACTTACTGATGATGCATACTGGATTCTGGACACGGGTGCTACCTATCACATTTGTCCCAATCGGGAGTGGTTCTGTACTTACAAGTCTTTGGATACTGGTGTTGTTGCTATGGGCAATGATCAGACTTGTCGTACTATTGGTGTTGGGAGTATTCTGGTTCGGATGCATGATGGAGCAGTGAGAGAGTTGACAGAGGTCAGACATGTTCCGGATATCAAGAAGAATTTGCTGTCTGTTGGGGCTTTAGAAGCCAAAGGCTACAAGGTAGTGATCGAGGCAGGAGTTCTAAAGATCAGTCGCGGAGCTTTGGTTTTCATGAGAGGAGCTCGACACCACAATTTATATTATCTTCAGGGGAGTACAGTTACTGGAACTGTGGCTGTGGCTGATGACTCCTTGGATGCCAGTACTTTATGGCATATGAGATTGGCTCATGCTGGAGAGACTTCCCTCCAGGCTTTATCAAGACAAGGATTGATTAAGGGAGCGAAAAGCTGCAAATTGGATTTCTGTGAGCATTGCGTGATTGGCAAGAAGACGCGAGTATCTTTTGGTACTGCCGTCCACAGTACGAAAGGTATTTTAGATTATGTTCACACAGATGTTTGGGGCCCGACGAAGACGAAATCTTTTACGGGGCGACAATACTTTGTCTCCTTTATTGATGATTATTCCAGATATGTTTGGGTGTACACCATGAAGAATAAGAGCGAAGTTCTGGAGATATTTGTGACTTGGAAGAAGTGGATTGAGAACCAGACTGGCAAAAAGATTCGATGTATCAGATCAGACAATGGAGGCGAATATACATCGAAAGCGTTCTTGCAAGAGTGTCAGAGATCAGGTATAGAGCATCACTTCACAGTCAGGGAGACACCGCAGCAGAACGGGGTGGCAGAGCGCATGAACCGGACTTTGGTGGAGAAGGTTCGATGCATGTTGTCTAATGCTGGGTTAGACAGGATTTTTTGGGCTGAGACCATTGATTATGCTTGTCACTTGGTGAACCGTCTGCCTTCTGCAGCTATTGGGAAGAAGACACCAAAAGAGATGTGGTCGGGGCATCCTGCTAGAGATTACGTGCATATGAAAGTATTTGGGTGTCCAGCTTACTATCACGTGAAGAATGATAAGTTGGAACCACGGGCAAAGAAAACAATCTTCATTGGCTTCAGGCGTGGAGTCAAAGGCTACAAACTATATGATCAGTCAGAGAGGAAGATTGTTATTAGCAGGGATGTTACATTTGACGAGGCGAGTTTACTAAAGCCTCGGGACTCAGAGCAGGTGGAGAGTTCAAAGCCGATCACTACTACTAATCAGAAGAAGGAGTTTGATGTGACTCCATTTGTTCCACTAGTTCCTCACACTCCTGATGAGGTATATGATGAGACTGCTAATGAGGTTCCAGATACTGATGATCAGGAGGTGGAGGAAGTTGAGGCAGAGAGTCAAGTTCAGGATTCTATTGCCCGAAGCCGGACCAGGAGGCAAAATGTCCCGAAGCCAGCTTGGTTGAGGGATCATATTGCATTTGCACTTTCAGCATCTGAGGCTGAAATCCCTTGTCACTTCAAGGAGGCTGTAGAGAGTCCTGAAGCAGATTTTTGGAGGGATGCGATGGATGAAGAGATGACATCTCTAAAGAAAAATGCTACATGGAGATTAGTGAAGTTACCTCCAGGTAGAAAAGCAATTGGGTGCAAATGGGTATATGCGAAGAAAGAAGGATCTCATGGAGCTGTTGATGTACGTTACAAGGCAAGATTGGTGGTCAAAGGCTTTGCTCAGCGTGAAGGTATTGATTATGACGAGGTGTTTTCCCCAGTTGTCAAACATCCGTCGATCCGTGTTCTCTTGGCCTTAGTAGCGCAGTATGGTCTGATTTTGGAGCAGCTTGATGTGAAGACTGCATTTTTGCACGGAGATTTGCAGGAGGAGATCTATATGAAGCAGCCACCTGGATATGAGGCTCAGAGTGATTTGGTATGCAAATTGGACAAGTCACTTTATGATTTGAAGCAGTCACCGAGACAGTGGTACAGAAAGTTCGATCAGTTTATGCTGGGACAGAAGTACACACGCAGTCAGTATGATCACTGTGCATATTTCAAGAAATTGGCTACTGGTGAGTTCATCTATCTGCTATTGTATGTTGATGATATGTTGATTGCCGCTTCAAGTCAGTCAGAGATTGATAGAATGAAGATGCAGCTCTCAAAGCAGTTTGAGATGAAGGAGTTAGGTGAAGCTCGAAAAATTCTCGGGATGGAAATCTGTAGGGACAAGGAAGCTGGAAAGGTTTGGCTCACTCAAAGAGCTTATATTGAGAAGGTGCTGAAGAGGTTTGGGATTGATGACACTACTAAGGCAGTGACTTTACCATTGGCAGCACATTTTCAATTGAGTGCTGACTTGTGTCCTAAAGACGACCAAGAGAGGAAGAGAATGAAGCTAGTTCCGTATGCCAGTGCAGTGGGCAGTTTGATGTACCTCATGGTTTGTACAAGGCCAGATATTGCACAAGCTGTTGGCGTGGTGAGCAGATTCATGCACGATCCCGGTCCGAGTCATTGGCAGACAGTTAAGTGGATTCTGAGGTATCTCAAGGGTACAGTTGATGTTGGTTTAATGTACGAGAGGCAGCAGTCCAGTGTTGGGTTGTGTATGGGCTACACCGATTCAGACTATGCAGGTGATATAGATAGGCGCAGGTCTACGACCGGATATTTATTCACATTGGCAGGAGGTCCAGTGAGTTGGAGGTCGACTCTGCAGTCGACAGTGGCTTTATCTACAACAGAGGCTGAATACATGGCAATGACAGAAGCTATGAAGGAGGCCATCTGGATGCAAGGCCTATTGGATGATCTGGGTGTTGAGCATATGGCTTTAACTGTCTTTTGTGACAGTCAAAGCGCAATTTTCTTGGCGACCAATCCAGTGCATCATGCTCGTACCAAACACATTGATATCAGGTACCATTTTGTTCGAGACTTGATCGAGACAGGCGAGATTCTTTTGAAGAAAATTGATACAAAGGAGAATCCAGCCGACATGCTCACGAAGGTGCTTTCAGTCCAGAAGTTCACATATTGCAAAGGATTGGTGAACGTTCGAGCTCAGAGGTGAGTGCCTTGAGAGGCACTTTTGAAGAACTACGCGTGGCTTGATCCCATGGGAGGGGGGGTACGTAGGCAGCCATCTTGGCGCAGCCGCAGTTTAGTGTTGTTGTTTATTGTGTCATCTCATATTTGTTTGTGTCAAATAAGAGATGAGGTGGAGATTGTTGTTTTGAGGGGTAATTTGGTCTTTATGTATTTTCCCTAACTTTTCCCTATAAATATAAAGGGGTTAGGGTTCTCTTTTGGTGAGAGAGTTGAGTTGTATTGTGTATTGGCCTTTCTTTTTCTCCCCACCGTTGATAGTGAACAGCCCCTCCCCGTGGACGTAGGCGCTCCTCGCCGAACCACGTAAATCGCATCGTGTTTTATTTGTTTGGTTGTGTGATTTTGATTTTCCGCATTGTTTTCGCACAACAGGTTGGAGTAGCCTTATTGGAAAACGCAATGGAGGCGGTAATTGGGAGGGACTTCATGAGAAAAGTCAAGATGCGTGGAAGCATTCGCGATAAGAATATTCAGCAAAATAGTAAAATCACCCAGCAAATCACAGCTAGCAGGTAAGGAGAAGCTCAGAAATTGGCATTAATATGGGACTTCCTAAGAGCACAGCTCTGAACGGAAGAATCAAAAACTGAGAGGGAAGTGATCACCCGACCGCTGTGAGGCACCACACGGCGGTTCAATATCGCGACCGGTTCCACCATCAAATTACAATCCCGATTAACTGTTGATGGTAGCTGCACTTGCTGATCCGGAAGCTCTCCTTTATCCGCCCGCAATTGAGAGATGTGAAAAATGTGATGAATCTTGGCATCGATGGGTAAATCCAACCGATAGGCGAAGGCACCGGCGCGCTCTGGCACTCGAAAGGGTCCAAAGAACTTCGGCGAGAGCATGTCGCACCCGTGTGGGCCGACACTTGTTTCTACGGCTGAATTCGAATGTGTATGCATTCTCCCACTTCCGGAGTCCGCTCTCACCTCTTCCTGTCCGCCATCACCCTCATACGGTTTTGGGCTCGCATCAAATTAAACTTCAACAAGGTGATAACCCTTTCCCACGTCTCCAGTGAACTATCCACCTCTTCCAGCTCGCCTAACTTCGTGGGCGCTCGAAACACAAGCATCGCAAGTAGCTCTCAAGAAAACGACTGACAATTTCGGTTTGGCCGTCTGTTTCTGAGTGATATGTCGTGCAAAGCTTCAACTGCACTTGAAAAATATGAAATAACTCTTGCCAAAACTAAGTGAGAAAAATCGCATCGCGATCACTAACGATCGATGTAGGCAATCCATGTAAACACACTGCCACCCTCTCGGCGGTGTATGGATGTGAGAGGGAGACGAAGTGCGCTAGTTTGCTCAACCGATCAACCACCACATGGATCGTCGTTTTGCCATTGCTCTTGGGTAAACCTTTCACAAACTCGAGAGAAATATCTTGCCAAATCCTTGTCGGTATAGGTATGGGTTGTAGCAGCCTCATAGGTTTTTGCGTGTCCGCCTTGCACTGTTGGCATACCACGCACTTCTGGATGTACTCATAAACTTCAGGTTTCATTTTTTTCCAAAAGAAAATATTGTTCTCCTGTCGGTATGTGGAATAGATGTCGGAATGACCGCCTACGGCTCCATCGTGGTACAGTTTCAACAGAGCCTCCTTCATGACTGCGTCCCTCCCTATCATGAGCCAGCCTTTGCGCATTAAGACATCGTTAACCCACTCAAATTTTGGATGCTTGGACTGGTCATGTTCCTTGTCGGCAATCAGTTGTTGGACAGTCGGGTCTCTTGCCCATGACTCACGGAGTTGTTGTATAATGTCCGAGTTAATTGTAACCAACATGCGCACCTCCGTCATCTCCCCTTCATACTTCTGTGAAAGTGCATCCACACATATGTTCTCTTTGTCTTGTTTATATGGGATGGTGTAGTCATATTCTTGGAGCTTGGCAACCCTAAAAATGTTCTGTGGGCAACCCTGCGATGCATTGTGCGGGGCACGGAGGGCGGTCGGGGCTGGAAACGAGCTCGCCATCGACTTCGCCATGGAATTGAGCTCCTTCTCCATGTCCGCCTCGATGATTGCTGTGTTTGGATGAAAACGCGCTGGACTGAAGGTCGTGGTAGCGGATTGCAAATGCTGGAATTTCTTTAGAAGTGAAACACTGGTGGGTCGAAATGGTGGCAGAAACAACAAACAGAAATTAGACCAGATATTGCGTTTTACACGGAAATGAACCGCCCAAAAACAAAGCGCCAAATGAAGCCTCAGTGATAAAGATTATATAAAATATAACAATAAAGTAGAGAGACCATCCTTACTCATCAGATTGCTGCTCTCTAGTTTTTGTGGGTGTTCAATGTTCGAATTGCTCCGTGCAATGCAGTCTTTGAGGAGGCGGATATTTTGTTCCCCCGAGACCTTGTTCAGGCCTTTTTCCACGAGAGGCAGAACACCGCCGGCGTCGAAATCATCCGGCTCTCGTGGAGACGATGAATGGAACGATGCGTGGGAGACTGCGTGGCTCCCCGACGATCTCTCCGCCAGGGATCGCGCTCCATGGGAGACCGACGTCAACTTCCCATCCTCCTCGCCTGCCATCTCCGCCGCAGACATCGACGCAGACACCAAGGCGTTCGTCGCCGAGATGGATGATCGTTGGAGTGAGCGAAGTGCCGCCATGAAGCAGCAGCAGGATGCGAGCAGGCAAACTGTCAAGCAGCTGGATGGCAAGGATCGGAAGTCTGACGCTGACGTTTATAGGTCGAGGAAGCAGCGGATTCATTCCGGCCTATGGATGAAGGAGATTGAGAAAATGGAGGAGTCTAAGCTTGGGGGTTCGGACGACGCCGGCGATGACATCGATCGCCTTTTAGATTCTTGCGCGGAGTAAGTCCTGATTCATCCCCACACCTTCAACCTTTCATTTCCTTTTCAAATGTTGGTTATTATTAAACTTATGTGCTCTTGACTGGAAATGGGTTAATTATTAGAATTCTAGTGATTGTATCTGGTGCTTTGTGTTTGCGCAAACACCAGAGATAGAGAGAGAGAGAGAAACTCAAAATGATGTAAGAGCTTAGTGACAGAATGATTGTGCTATTAACTTAATTCAGATCCAGCTGACAATGGGAGAAGTAGAAAACACAGAACCAAGGAAATGGGAAGACAAACAGATAACACAAATATACATTTAAATCATTCATTCATAGATATGTTATTGCACGAGCCAAAGAATTTTTTATAATGGGAGAAATACACGGTTATATGGTTAATGCCGGCGGACATGGTTAACGAAGGCGCGAGCGGGAACAGTTAACCCATGATTTAATGCAGGCGGGAACAGTTGAGTTTTAAAAGGTATTTATGAATACTCCTTCCTTCGAAAGATCCTTGCCCTCAAGGTTCCAAAGAAGATGAACCATGCAACCGTGTTTGAGGAACGAACACATGACCAAATGACATTCTCTGGGATAAAAAAACCAGCCTTATCGAAGGCGCAGCTGCCATGAGAAGAGCTAAGGATGATTTGGCACCGTCTACGGGGAACAAACCTATGACCCTATGATATGTTGTGGTTGGAGAATACCAAATAGAAGCGACGCGTTCCGGTCGGCGAACGCAGAGTTCCGGTCGTGAATCCAGAGCTCTGGTCGGTGAACTCAGAGTTCTGGTCGACAAATGCAGAGTGCAGGTCAACGAACACAAAAATGTGGTTCACACCTTATCTTTATGACGGAAGGTGTAGGGTCATCTTCACGTCGAATCTCAATCAATCATGGAACTACGCAAAGGGTATGAAGCAAGTCACCCAAAATATGACTATTCAAAATGTTCTTCAATAACTTAAACTAGGTTGAGCTCTAAATGCAATCGCCATACAAACATCACCGATTTGGGTCTACGACCACTAATAGACTTCACACATCATGCTTAATCCGGATTCGGTCTTCATATTTCTAATGCAAATCATGTCGGAGACGCAATACCACTCCCCGGGATTTTAACGAATCAAATGTGGTCATTCCTCCACTAATTAGTGAGAGAGAAACTCACTAAATGCAATAAAAGAAAACATGGAAGCACTTTTTCGGCCTTTATTCCTAAGGAAATGGTTGTTAACCTTGAATTCTAACTCGATTCTATTGAAATTGTTATGAAATCGGCGGGGAGTGATTGGAGAAGCGAGCTCCACACTCCTACGAACTTAGATTGTCGTTTGGAGCTCTGGATCTTTGACAATGGATTCTTCTTCTCACGACCTAGCTTCCTCCCCTTCTTTCAAAACCTTGGAGAGAGAAAGGAAATGAGAAAAAAATGAGGGTTTCAATCCCTCTTCCGCGGCCTAAAGGCCACTGGGATCGATCTGGGTCGTCCAATGATTTGATCGGATGAGTTCCAATCGTGATTTAATAGTATTGAATAAGTTCCCGTCTCGCTCGCACTATCATACTTTCGAGGTCTTGCTTAAATTACAACTTGCTACAGACGCGCAATCACTTGGAAGGCGCACACGATCGTGTGTGAAGGGACATACAGGAAGACAACCAAAATCTCAAAATTTGGCTATCGGCGACTCAAAACACAAACGGTCGGGTGCATGATCGTGCGTGAAGAGGCGCACGATCAAAATGCAGTTCAATTGGTGATGAGAAGTGAAATACTCCATAGTTAAGCGTGATCGTACTCTCGGATTAGCTTCAATCATATTCATCCTGTATGCTAGAGAACCTGTTGTCACTATAGAAATTGCCTCTTAGTTCGCTTGCGTCATCATCCTCCATCAATAAAACTTATATTATAGTATGTCATATAAGGTTCTTATAGACAGAGTATCATCATAGGAATCAATTTTTTAGCACTTTATCCAATAACTTATACAATAATTTTTCTAAAATATAGTACTTAGAATAACAATACAACTTAAATAGTGTTGGTAATGAACACTGTAGTGACATTCACAAATACTCCCAAACTTATTACCATCAACTCCACCACTTAGAGATGTTGTCAAGTATTAGGCCCGATTGATCTATACAATATGAAAACTATCTTATTGTGTCTAATTGATGCCCTATCTGACTCTTGCTGAGATTTCAACATCAAACCGAGACATGACCAAGCCAATCTTATCTATGTTCAAGTCCAAATGCAATAAGTATAGAGAGCATAAGAACAACATCTCAAAGGCAAGTAAAGACCCCACCCCTAAAGTTAACTTCACTAAATCCTAAAACAATCATATTACTAATCATTTCAATCCCCAAGAAAATAAATCATAAGAAAAATTTCCATTTGCGACTTAGGTATGGGCTCCGAATTAAGATCTTGCTCGTGGCTGAGAAAGGGAGAAGTCCTAAGGAGGGTCAGAGTTCCCCTTCCTGCAATGGGACAACCCTATTATGGATGATGAGAAGAGAGAGGGTCATCCGAGAAGTGGAGAGGAAGAAAGGGGGAGCTAAGCTCTATTCGCTGGAGGAGGCTTGTGTGACCTAGTTGGCCAAACCAATTATTTTTTTGGAGGGGGGGGGGGGGGGGGTGAGGAGTAAGGTAAAAAATTCTTCATGCCTTTTGCGTATCCTCACTTAAATAGTGATAGGGGAAGCTCAGGATTACAAAAACGCCTGCTCACTCGGGCTACATTTTAAGCGAAGCAAAAGTGCGAGAGTGTGAAGCATAAAAAGTACCTTGTGATAATATAAAGATACACGTGTCCATGACCACACGAAGTCAATTATGTATATATAACACGCTCGGCTTTTCTTTAATATGTACGTACTCACCAGCTTAATAAGGATTATTGAATATTATTAGATTGACTATTTATATATAAGAGGGATGGAAGTTGCCCTAACTTGATTGAAGAGAAACAGGTACACCTCAGCAGGCTAAACATGTAATCCTTCTTCAAATTGTTTAAGAAGATATGCCATATTTAGGACAAGGTAATTAAGTGGTTGGGAATTTTCATGACATGTTGTCACCACTCGGAATTGCAACCTAGATTTGAGAGAGGAGGGGAAGAGAGGAAGAGGGATGAAGTAAAATAATCACTAGGGTTCCCACTTTTCAGAATATAACACCCCCGGTCGAAATATGAAATACTAAAAGATACATTCAATTCCAAAAAGATAAACGCGCCTTAATTATTTTCCGCCGATGTGTCGCCATTGGGTCTTTTGTGGCACTTGTATACCCACCACACTGGAGGACGTCCCTCTTCTTCCGCGTCCGTAACAATGCCGTCCTTTGAGAAATTTGCCTTGTCCTCGAGGCAAAAGTCCAGAAACTGAGCACAAAAAACAGATTGGTCCACCCATGTGGTCTTTGATAGTGGATGATCACACCAATGCAACAAGACCCGCTCGACCAAAAACTCCTCTCGACTGATGTTTTGTGTCCATAACGAGCTGAGGAAGGTAGTCTGATGCAGTGAGCCCGGGAGCTGGCGGGGGCAGAGAATACTTGATCGGATGGTCTCCAATAACCCTTTTGAGCTGAGAGACGTGAAACACCAGGTGGATGCGGCTGTCGGGAGGAAGGCAAAGGCGATACGCCTGAGGGCCCACTCGTGCAACAATCTCAAACGGGTCGCAGAATTTGGCCGCTAGCTTGGAGTGGTTCCGTGGTGTGACCGAAATTTGGCGGTGCTGCCGACGCTTGACAAACACGAAATCACCTACAATGAATTGCACGTTGCATGTGCTGGCGCAGACTGCACAACTGAAGGAGTATGGAATCCCGATCACAGAGCTGGAGGACATTGGAGGAATATGGAATCCTCGTAGCTCATCTAGTAGCTCATGTATGACCGAAATGAGATACTTGTCTCGAATAGTGACTTTGTTGAGCTCCCGGTAGTTCACGAAGAAACGCCAACTACCATCTTTCTTGCGGACCAGGAGAACCGGACTCGAAAACGTACTAGCCCTGGGGTGGATTATACCCGCAGCTAGCATGCACCCACGAGCATCTCAATCTCATCCTTTTGCGTTCGACCGTAATGATAAGGATGAATAGACATAGATGTCGCACTCACTTGTAAGGAGATGCGGCGGTGGGAGGCCGGCCGTGTCGGCAAAGACGCCTAAAGGTATGTCCAAAATAGCCTGCAGGGCCGAGGGGGTGGTCGCGAACGTGGGGCCTCCTGCTCAACCACGTTTCATGAATATGCAACCCAATCAATGTCGGTCTTCTTCTGCAAAGACTGGAGTGAGACGGGCTGGCGCAAGAGATTAAAGTCGCCCTCCAACAGTAATGGTGCCCCTTTTGGAAGAACTGCATTGTCATGCGATCCTAATTGACACTGACGTCATCCAGGGTGTGGAGTCATGCCACTCCCAAAATAATATCCACCCCACCCAATGCAAAGACGTAGAAGCCGGCCCAGAGGGGCATAAGTTCACTGTGAGGGCCATCCCTGAGCAGAGGCCGCCAGTCGCCCGTTGACGATCATCCCCCAAACAGATTGCGAAATGTGGAACGGGGTCAATGACAGCGCCAAACGATCTAATAGGCACTTTGAAATGAAGTTGTGGCTTGCCCCACTATCAGTCATGATGACCACTGGGATTCCCTGCAATATATCGGGGAGCTTCATTATTTATGGGCCAGAAATTCCCCGACGGTAAAGAGAGGAAGGTCAAGGCGGTGCAAGGCCGCAAGAAGAGGATCGTCGGTATCAACATCAACCTCCAGAGCCTCGAAGTCGGCGTGGGTAACCTCAGGTTCTTCCTCACCATTGAGGACCCAAAGGTCCTTCAGTGAGCAATCATGGATCAGAGAGTACGACTGCTTGCATCGAAAGCACAATCCCCTTGTGCCAAGATCATGATACTCCTGATTGAATAGTCGGGGCGTGCTGGCGGGCATGGAGGGTGTAACGGCCCCACTTACTAGGCTATCGTCGCAATTTTCATTTATCTTCTTTCCTTATTTAATATCAGAGAGCGACAGGTATATGAACATTCAACAATTATACATAAACAAGTATAATGACAGAGTATCTAAAATTGCAGAGAAATAAAACATATTTATTTTTATTTATTTTACATCAGATACAGTATAGTACATCGTTAGCAGATGACTCGATATATAAACACAAAAAGGAGTCATCACAAAATCTGAGCTACAGTTAAAAGTAGATTACAAGATCGTATCAAAACTACACCCGTAACTCAGAACAAAAACTATACTGTAAAATACTACATAACCACGAGCAGACTACTGGAAATAGAACTGGAACTCGTCATGGGGGCAATCGGGGTCGCGACAGGCTGCCTGGTGGGCATCCATGACTCCAAAGACAGCTGTGATGACGTCAACCCAAATCTTGTACATCTTCTCCTTGCGTGTAGGGGGCCTGGTAGAGCTAGCGGGAGTAGCCTCCGTCTTGATCTGTTTTAGTTACATTTTCTATCAGTCAAATGACTAAATGAATTCTTTATTAATCCCTTTAATTTTCATAGTGATTTATATGATATGATTACTTGTTTCGTACTCTCTTGTTGTCGTGTCTTCTCACATTATTTGTTTATTTTGTTTTCCCTGTTCTCGCACGTACGTCATATTTCTTCTTATTTTCATTTAGATATATGTACATATTACTCCTTTCATCTTCTTTTTGTCATTAACGTAAATCCTTATTTTAATACGTGTTCTCTTTCAATAGCTATTTCTTCTTTTCCTATAGGGCGAAGTTAAGGGTACGTTATCGTTTCATAATATTTATATAGCGCGCTCGTGTGACTTTTCTTATTCGCACACTTTCATTCATGTGTCTTTTCTTATTCACACGTTTATTCATTTTCATTTCATCAAACTTGGGGAGGACATTCGCCCAACCTCCACTAGTTGGGTTCACCCCTAACTTAGCCCATTTCATTGTCCTATTTACGTTTGCTTGTTTACTTGTTTATGTAACTTAATTAATTTCATTCTTATTTATGTTGCTTTCTTTACAACATATCAACAGCTTAGTAAGACAATAATATGCAAATCAAGGAGAACAATTAATAAAAAGAGTAAGAACTCACATTGTCAACTCCTTTCCCTTTATCCCTTCGACCACTATCGACGCCTTGCCTTCCACCACCTCGTGACGCCATGTCCTAAATCGGAAATATTTTAAAGACAGACATAAGTTGATGTTTTAATTAAGGTCAAACACTTCAAGACGTTCTTGACAGGCTCCTCTCGACCTAATTAGGTCAAAGGAGTCATTTAAGGTTTAATGGGTGTCTGTCCTATCTTGAAAACAAGGGGCTTTTGATCCAATTGGCGAGGGAACAACATGCCCTAGCCAATTTTTGCTGCCTTAGCTCAAAATCCCCTAAATTATTTGCTGCCCTAAATGTTAAAATGAGGTTTATTCACTTGTAGTGAAGGGCAGCACCCTCTAACCTCCAAATAATTATTTGAAGTGAAAGGATATCCTCTACGTTAACTTTTTTATCACTCTAATAATATGGGGATGGGGATTTTGCTAATTTAGAGGGACACACATGCTAGGAGTCCTTCCCCATCCCCATACATGCTTTTTAAATTTCGGAATCCCTAGTATATGATTTAGGGTTTCACTTGGGTTTCACTAAAAGCACTTCAAATCATGATTTAGGACCTAAGGATCCTCTACAGAAACTTTTGATACAATTTAAAAGAAAGGAATATTAGAAATCTCAAACCCTAGGTTTCTACTAGTTTCAATCCATGCAAAAACTTCATGAAAGAAACAAGAGGAGTGGAGAGGAAGTGATTACCTTTCAAACAGAAGGGAAATCACAAAAATTAGAGGAGAAACGAGGGCTCGGGGATTCCGTCGGCGTGCGGCTTCAGTCCGCCTCCTGGGCTTCGTGCGGGAATCAGAAGAAGGGAATGAGTACGGGTTCTATTTAATCGTGCACCACCTCTCCTGTTACGACACGCATGAGGCGTGACTCACCGTAAACCGCCGGTTCAAGCTTCTCCCCCTTTGAAATAGCTATATGCACACCATAAACACCTTAAGTAACATTTTGTTTTTATGAATTGGCACGCCGTCGATATTTTAAATTTTGTCACGACTCGTCTCGACGGAAGTCAGAGTGCGCTTCGGGCGGGCCGTGATGCCACAGGCATGGGCGGAAAGGAACCATGTCTGCTAAGACGGATGCGGTGATACTAAAAATAGTTTTTTTTTTAAATAGTAATTTTATTTGAACAATTTATTGGGTATAAATGTACGGAGACACTTAAAGTTTTAAAATATGGAGAATTAATGCACATGTATTTTCTTGTAAAATTTAATGCTACACATAGTTCTGAAACAGAAGCAAATGCAATAATAACAGTAATGGGAATGTTATAGATAAGATGATCTAATACATCAAAAATATCCTAGGAGTTGTCCATGATACAAAAGAAAATGTCTTACTATAACTATTACATGATAGCCAGACAGTAAAGGGATCATAGAACCTGATACAGACAACTATAACCTCTGAGCAAAGCTGAAGCTGAACGAGAAGTAGCTCAGGGAGCAGGCGGCGCAGTCACGAACCCTAAGGCAATTTCAAGAAAGAAAGAAAATGCCTTAGAACTTAGAATTTAAACATGAGCAAATTAATTATTTTAAAATGAGAGCAAAAACAACAGATATAACCGAGTACTGATACATCTTGTACAAAGCTACCAAACATACCAAAAATCAGGTCAACAGACATATCTGAAATATTAGCCTACTCCGGAGCATAGCCTAAAATTTATAGTTGTAAGTCGCGATCGATGAAGTGTATACGTACTATAGCGGGCGCACATGGCTCACAATCAGATCTGAGTGCAAGTCTTATCGGAAAAGTAATCCTGCTTGCCGTGACCATGCCAGCAGACAGATGCCCAGTTAGACGCTACAATTCAAAGATTTCGCTTACAACTACGGATTTGTCTTATAGTTTCGTCCTTAGGTGACTGTCTATCAAATTTTGTTATATCAACCTTTTTAGAGTTTAAAATTTTGTAAAAAGGAAATTACTTATAAAAGACAGATAAGCAGATTAAATCTAAAGTTTTGCAAGTGATGAAAAAAATGCTCTAGCTACACCTGCTCGCGACAGCCAAGTGACGCAAGCGAGGTTAAAGGCTCTAGCTACACCTGTTCGACATGAAAAATGCATTACGAAACACGTTTTTATGTCATCACATGCGTTTGATAATCGCTCCACACAAATGAAAGGAGTTAGGAATTTACCTCCCTCGAAAGTGAGGGGAGAAGAGATTGCCGCGAGGGATCGGGAGTTTTGGCGGCGTCTGGAGGCGAAAATCCCAAGCTTGGCGCGATTACACCACCTAAGCCCAACGAGCGACACCGGAAATGCAAACAGAACTGAAATTAGATGACTTTATGACAAAACCAAGGGGGATTGATGAAATCACGCCAATCGGAGGGCGGAAATCCTCCCCAAAAAATTAGGGCAAACTAAAAATGAGGGATTGATGAAATTCCTTACCCAGGGAGTCCAGATTTTGGCTCAGAAATCCACGAAGAGGGGTTTCGAGCGAAACCCTAGGAGTCCCTCACGAAATCCACCGGCCGGAACGAGTAGGAGCTAGGGTTGTCGGAGAAGAAATGGTGTCCTTGCCCTCACTGACCGGAGAAGGAGGAGAGGAAGGGAGAAAACGTTTCTGCCGGCCCCTCTTGGAAGCAGTCGGCCAAGAGAGGGATTGTGCGGGAGTTGCCGGCCAAGGGGAGCACTGGAGACGTCGGGGAAACAAAAGGAATGGGCGCTGGACTTGGAGGAAGGAGTTGC
Organism: Platanthera zijinensis; assembly: GCA_039513925.1. Lineage (NCBI taxonomy): Eukaryota > Viridiplantae > Streptophyta > Magnoliopsida > Asparagales > Orchidaceae > Platanthera > Platanthera zijinensis. Next base: position 1,119,048 of record CM077080.1, on the reverse strand, counting down.
CGGCCACTATAGGCGGAGGAGAGGGTTGCCGGGCGCTCGGGAGACGAGAGCGTGGCCGATGGAGCGAGATCGGGAGATGCCTGCGGGATCTTCTTTGCGGGTTGCGGGATTTTGAACCGGGAGGGGGGCTCGGGATTTTTATTAAAGGGGGGGGGGGGTAGGTTTAGACCGGGTTTTTTTCTTTGGTCTTTATTTATATTATTATTTTTTGTTATTATTTTTATTAGTATTATTATTGTTATATGTGGTCTTTACAAATTTGGTGGTGTTTACCCGGAAGACCGCTATTCAGATTCTCCCTTAAGATGAGTCAAGGGTCCGATTGTTGACTGCGTAACCGCGAGACCGTGGCAATCAGCAAGCCGTTTTTCCGTCTGAGAGTCGCCGGTCTTTTTATTGAAGACCGCGTAGCCGCGCGGTTAAAGGCTTGCCTTCTTTCTTCTTTAGCTGTGCATCCTGTCACCGCTGCCCGCTCTCCTATCCCCTATGTTGTCAAAGGCGCAAAGCGCACCGAGGCGCAAAGGGCCCCTGGAGCCTAGGCGCAAGGCGCAAGGCGCAGGCGCGCGCCTGAGGCACATGAGGCGCAAAAATGAGAGAAAAAGGAAATTGAGCGAATTGAGCGCCCAATTCGCTGAAATTGAGCGAATTGAGTGCCGAATTGAGCGAATTGGGCGCTCAATTCGCTGAAATTGAGCAAATTGAGCGCCCAATACGCTGAATTTCAGCGCATTGGGCGCCCAATACGCTGAATTTCAGCGCATTGGGCGCCCAATACGCTGAATTTCAGCGCATTGGGCGCCCAATACGCTGAATTTCAGCGCATTGGGCGCCCAATACGCTGAATTTCAGCGAATTGGGCGTCAAATCAGCGAATTGGGCGCCCAATTCGCTGATTTGCCGCCCAATTCGCTCAATTTCAGCGAATTGGGCGCAAGATTCGGTCAATTTCGGCGAATTGGGCGCCCGATTCGGTCAATTTCGGCGAATTGGGCGCCCGATTTGCTCATTTTCGGCGAATTGGGCGCCCGATTCGCTCATTTTCGGCGAATTGGGCGCCCGATTCGCTCAATTTCGGCGAAATTGGCGCCCGATTCGCTCAATTTCGGCGAATTGGGCGCCCGGTTCGCTCAATTTCGGCGAATTGGGCGCCCGATTCGCTCAATTTCAGCGAATGGGGCGCCCAAGTGCGCCTAGGGGGTGCCTCGAGTGCGTCTTAGATCAGTTGTTGGTCATCTCAAAAAAAAAAAATGAAAAAAAACACCTTGAGTGACTCAGGCGCGCCTTTGGTGCGCCTGGGAGCCTGTAAGGCGCGCGCCTGGGCGCGCCTGGGCGCGCCTAGGCGCGCCTAGGCCGCGCCTGGGGCACATCGCCCGCCTCAGCCTTGCTGAGGCGCGGTGGGCTGCGCCTGGTGCGCCCGGCACCTCAGGCGCGCCTAGGCGCGCGCCTTGACAACATAGCCTATCCCCCGGGCAGCCGGTGATTCTAGCGCCTGCCTGCTCGGGCAGGACCCCGAGCCTATAAATAGGCATGAACAGTACTCTCTAGGCATCGCGAATCGAATCCTCAAGCTCGCCGTCTGTGGCAGCGGTCTCGAATCCTTTGCCGAGCGGGTTACTGTCCGATCAGGTGCTCCCTGGTAACCGCTGTAATCGCTTCATCTATGAAAACCGAAAAGCCCGTCGCAGGAGTAGTTTTAGCCACGACGGGCGAACTCCGATGTCGCCGCTATTAGCGGCACCCTTTTGTCTCCTTTTCATTTAACCGCTAGTAACCGACAACTCGCAGTTCCTATTTTACCGTTTTCTCTCTCTCGCAGGTTCTCCAGCGACCAAGAGACGTTCTCGACACGAACAGGTGACGTCACAATTCTTCCCTTCTTATTGAATTTTTGTCCGCGAAAATCTTTAATCTGAAGGTACATCAAACAAATGAGGGAAGAGATTACTCATTTCTTCTTCTTTTTCACAGGTTGCTTCCTGAATAGTATGCCCTTTCCACCAGACCTTGACGAATCGAACATCTCGGTTTCGAAGTTGCTTATTTTGCCAATCTACAATCTGGTATGGCTCGGTTGGACTTGATAGATCCGACTCTATTTGCATTTGTTTAGGAGAGACTATTTTCTCTGGATCTGCTCTTAGTTGTCAAGGCGCGCGCCTAGGCGCGCCTGAGGCGCCGGGCGCACCAGGCGCAGCTCGCCGCGCCTCAGCACAGCTGAGGCGGGCGATGTGCCCCAGGCGCGCCCACACGTGCCTTACAGGCTCCCAAGCGCGCTAAAGGCGCGCCCGGGCCTTTCAAGGTTTTTTTTTAAAAAAAAATTTTGATATGGGCAAAAACATGATCTTAGACGTACACGAGGCACCCCTAGACGCACTTGGGCACCCAATTTGCTGGAATTGAGGGAATTGGGCGCCCAATTTGCTGAAATTGAGGGAATTGGACGCCAATTTGCTGAAATTGAGGGAATTGGGCGCCCAATTCGCTGAAATTGAGGGAATTGGGCGCCCAATTCGCTGAAATTGAGGGAATTGGGCGCCCAATTCGCTGAAATTGAGGGAATTGGAGGCCCAATTCGCTGAAAAATAGCTAATTTGACTCCCAATTCACTGAAATTCAGTGAATTCGCTTAATTTCAGCGAATTGGGCGTCCAATTCACGCATTTTCAGCGAATTGGGCGCCCAAGTCGCGCAATTTCAGCGAATTGGGCGCCCAAGTCGCGCAATTTCAGCGAATTGGGCGCCCAAGTCGCGCAATTTCAGCGAATTGGGCGCCCAAGCCGCGCAATTTCAGCGAATGGGCGCCCAATTCGCTCAATTTCTTTTTCCCCAATTTTTACGCCTCACGTGCCTCAGGCGCGCGTCTGCGCCTTGCGCCTAGGCTCCAGGGGCCCTTTGCGCCTCGGTGCGCCTTGCGCCTTTGATAACTTAGTCATCTGCTATGTACTTTCTTAATGAAGAAACATGAAAAACATCATGAAGGTTCCGTAGAGCATCAGTTAATACAAGACAATAAGCCACCGGTCCAATCCTTTCAGAAATTAAAAATGGTCCAAGATATCTTGGACTAAGTTTCCCGAGTCGACAAATTCTTGAAGTTCCCTTGGAAGGGTTTTACCTTGAGACATACTGTATCCCCCACATGAAACTCTACTCGACGATGTTTGGCATTGTAATATTTTTGTTGTCTGTCTTGGGCTATTTTCAACCTCGAACAAGTGTAAGCTTATCATTCATTTTATCCACTTGATTCTTCAGGAATAACTTCTGTTCGACATCTTCTGCCCAACTTAGTGGGGTACGACATCTTCGCCCGTAAAATGCCTCGAACGGTGCCATCTGAATACTTGACTGGTAGTTATTATTGTACGAAAATTCCACCAGCGATAAGTATTTTTCCCATGAGCCCTTAAGATCGAGTACGACCATTCTCAAAAGATCTTCCAACATTTGGATAGTTCGCTCAGACTGACCATCCGTTTGTGAGTGAAAGACGGTACTGTATAGTAGTTTTGTTCCTAACGTTTTCTGCACGAGCTTCCAAGTATCTGATATAAAGCGTCCATCTCTATCAGATACGATAGATCGGAGAATCCCATGATATTTTATAATAACATCGATGTACTGATCGACTAACTTATGTATTGGACTATCATTTTTCATAGGAATGAAATGCGTAATTTTCGTTAATCGATCAATAATTACCCATATACCGTTGTTCCCAGCTTTACTCCTTGGCAATCCCATGACAAAATCCATGGTTATGTCATCCCATTTCCACTCAGGGATCGGCAGTGACTAAGTATCCGCCAGGTTTTTGATGTTCTGTCTTCACAAGTTGGCACGTGTGACATTTGACAATATATTGAATTACATCAGTCTTCATTCCTGGCCACCAGAAGTCCTTCTTGAGATCTTGGTACATTTTCGTTCTCCCAGGTTGAATTGAATAAGTTGTATTATGTACTTCATAAAGTATTTCTGCTCGAAGTATATCAACATGAGGAATACATAATTTTTTATTCAGAAATAATAATCCATCTTGCTCTGTAAAAGCAGTTGATTGTCCACTTTTTACCTTATCCAAAATTTTCACAAATACAGGATCTTGGTTCATCGTCTTCCTTACCCTGTCTTTAATGGAATGCTCTGCCATTAGTTGGAAGAGTAAACCTTGAGTCTGAGAGGTAGTTATACATGTAAGCATTTCAAAATTTTGTATCTCTCGCAATAACTCTCTCTGCTCAGTTAGTGGAACATTCATCGGTGTCAAGTGCTTCCTACTGAGCGCGTCAGCTACTATATTCGCTTTACCAGGATGGTATTTAATATCGACGTCATAGTCTTTGATAAGTTCTAACCATTGTCTCTGGCGCATATTTATTTCTTTCTGAGAGAAAATATACTTTAAACTTTTGTGATCTGTAAAGATCTCACATTGAGCAACATATAAGTAATGTTGTCAGATTTTTAGGATAAATACGACAGCTGCCAACTCTAAATCATGAGTTGGGTAATTACGCTCAGAATCCTTCAATTGTCTCGAGACATAAGCTATGACTTTACCATTCTGCATCAAAACACAACCAAGGCCTTTCAGGGATGCTTCGCTCTAAATTTGAAAACCTTCTATGCCACATGACATGACCAATATTGGTGTAGTGGTTAATCTTGCTTTTAATTCATCAAAGACCTCCTGACACTCATCAGTCCAGAGAAATAGAACATTCTTTCAGGTTAATTTCGTAAGCGGTAGTGCAATCGCTAAAAAACCCTTTACAAATTTTCTGTAATAGCTTGCTAATCCGAGAAAGCTCCGGATTTCTGTGATTGTAGTCGGTCTTGGCCAATTTATAATTGCCTCTACTTTTGCTGGGTCTACAGATAATCCCTGTTCTGTAATAAACATGGCCCAAGAAAACAACTTCATTTAACCAGAAATCACATTTGAAAAACTTTGCATATAAGACATGACTTTTCAACGTCTGCAACACAAGCTTTAAGTGCTCTGCATGTTCTTTGTCATGTGTCGAATAAATCAAAATGTCATCGATAAATATGATAACAAATCTGTCCAGGAATTCCTTGAATACCCGGTTCATTAATTCCATGAAAACAGCTGGCGCGTTTGTCAATCCAAATAGCATGACTACGAACTCAAAGTGTCTGTATCTTGTACTAAAGACGGTCTTATAAATATCGTCTTCCTTTATTCGCATCTGATGATATTCCGATCTTAAGTCAATCTTGGAGAATACTTTTGCATTACTCAATTGATCGAATAGATCGTCAATGCGAGGTAGAGGATATTTGTTTCAAATTGTCAACTTATTCAGTTCTCAATAATCGACACATAATCGAAACGAATCATCCTTCTTTTTAACGAATAACACTGTAGCTCCCCATGGGTGAGGTGCTTGGTCAGATAAAATCTTTATCAAGTAATTCCTGTAATTGACTCTTTAGCTCTGCCAATTCTTTAGGAGTCATACGATATGGTGCCTTTGCTACTGGTTTAGCTTCTTCCACTAAATCGATAGTGAATTCCACATCCCTTGATGGGGGTAATTCTGGTAATTCTTCAGGAAATACTTCGAGAAAATCGCACACTACGGGAACTATAGTCGGCTCACATGTCACTACATTGGTTCCCTTAATCATTACCAAAGTTGCTTCACAACTTTTCCTTAGTTTCTTCAGTGCCTTTAATGAAGATATCATAATTTTTGCAACTTCATTTAGTCTCTTAAAAGTACACTGCGTATTGTCCAGCTTAAGTGTAATTTCTTTCTTTTTACAGTTGATGATGACTTCACATCTTGATAACCAATCCATCCCTAATATGATGTCAAATTCAGATAGAGGTAGAACCACAACATCTGCTTCTACTGGGTTGGTATCAATTGTTAGCTACACCGTACATCGAAGCTTTGTAGTCATCTCGGTATTATTGAGCATTTTAACTCTCAATTCTTCAAGCGATATATAAGCTTCCAACCTTAATTGTTTAATTGCTCTTGTAGATATGAAAGATTAGTTAGCCCCTGTATCAAATAATACCTTTAGAAGGTGATTGTGTACATAAATCATACCTGTGATAACAGTATCATTGGCTTTAGCCCCTTGCTGGTTCATATTGAAGACTCTAGGCTGCACCTGTATGTCTTCTCTAGTTTCCACCACAGATCCCGATGTTTCGATCCCTTTACCTTTATCAACTCTACCAACTGAGCTGGTATCAAGGTAATGAAATGTTGGTGCTTGACTAGGACCACCTCTTTCAGATACTGTCTTCCATAACTGACAATCTTAGCGGCGATGCCCAGACTTCTGACATTTAAAACAAACGCCGGTACCCTTCAAACATTCGCCAAAATGATTCTTCCCGCATTTCAGACATAAGGGCTTCATCGTGTTACTACTACCTCCACTTTCACTTCGAGTTTGTGCCGGAGGACCTCCTTTCTTCCTCTTCCAGTTTGAACTTCCACTCTTTCGCGAGGAATCCATACTTTGTCCCTCTGGAAGCCTCTTCTTCTGAAACTCCATTCGCCTTTGCGAACCCTCGACATCCATCTCAATTAACTTAGCAGTCTACACCAGTTCATTGCAATTTTTAATCCTCTGCGAGATTAGATGTACACGCACATCTTCTCGTAGACCCAGTTGGAATCGAAAGCAATGATCTCTTTCCTTGGCGACCATGTCTCCTGCATAATAAGCTAGTTGTGCGAACTCAGCTTCATATTGAAGGACTGTACGATTTCCTTGCATCAATCAAAGGAATTTTTCCTGCAGCATTTGCTTATCAGACGGAGGGACAAACCAGTTAACAAATTCTTTCATGAATTCGGCCCAGGGAATCTCTGAGGTTTTACGCCCATCAAATTTTCCTTGTCTCATGCTGTCCCACCATCGATCAGCCTCTCCTTCCAGCAAGAAGACAACTAAATCAATTTTCCGATTGTCAGGACACTTCATGGCATTGAAAATTAATTCGATCCTCTTTATCCAGCCCTTAGTTTCCATTGGAGTTAAACCACCTCGAAATAAGGGCGGCCGCATGTCTAGGAATTGCTTCACATATGAATCACTTGTTGTTAGTGGTTGTGATGTGGCTACTGTAGTATTGCCCATCCGAATAGCTTCTGCCAGCGCTTGCATAATTTCCGATAATGGGGGGGGGGGGGGGGTTTGATCTTTCCCTATTTCTTTCCTCAGCCATGCGACTATTTCCCCTTCAAGCTCTTCTCTTTGTCGTCTACTCAAGTAGGTGCGGAAGGGTTCCTGAAAAGAGGAAGGCGTCAATTTAGATGTTTTAGGTTTGTTTTACTTACATTCTCGCATTCCTATGTACTCCTATTTCGCTGAAAAATTCAAACCTGTCTCTGATACTATTTAATTGTAACGACCCCACTTACTAGGCTACCGTCGCAATTTTCATTTATCTCTTTTCCTTATTTAACATCAGAGAGCGACAGGTATATGAACATTCAACAATTATATATAAACAAGTATAATGACAGAGTATCTAAAAATTGCAGAGAAGTAAAACACATTTATTTTTATTTATTTTACATCAGATACAGTATAGTACATCGCTAGCAGATGACTCGATATATAAACACAAAAAGGAGTCATCACAAAATCTGAGCTACAGTTAAAAGTATACTACAAGATCATATCAAAACTACACCCGTAACTCAGAACAAAAACTATACTGTAAAATACTACATAACCACGAGCAGACTACTGGAAATAGAACTGGAACTCGTCATGGGGGCAGTCGGGGTCGCGGCAGGCTGCCTTGTGGGCATCCATGACTCCAAAGACAGTTGTGATGACGTCAACCAGAATCTTGTACATCTTCTCCTTGCGTGTAGGGGGCCTGGTAGAGCCAGCGGGAGTAGCCTCCGCCTTGACCTATTTTAGTTACATTTTATATTAGTCAAATGACTAAATGAATTCTTTATTAATCCCTTTAATTTTCATAGTGAATTATATGATATGATTACCTATTTCGTACTCTCTTGTTATCGTGTCTTCTCACATTATTTGTTTATTTTGTTTTCTCTGTTCCCGCACGTACGTCATATTTCTTCTTATTTTCATTTAGATATATGTACATATTACTCCTTTCATTTTCTTTTTGTCATTAACGTAAATCCTTATTTTAGTACGTGTTCTATTTCAATAGCTATTTCTTCTTTTCCTATAGGGCGAAGTTAAGGGTACGTTATCGTTTCATAATATTTATATAACGCACTCGTGTGTCTTTTCTTATTCGCACACTTTCATTCACGTGTCTTTTCTTATTCGCACGTTTATTCATTTTCATTTCATCAAACTTGGGGAGGACATTCGCCCCACCTCCGCTTGATGTTTTAATTAAGGTCAAACACTTCAAGACGTTCTTGACAGGCTCCTCTTGACCTAATTAGGTCAAAGGAATCATTTAAGGTTTAATGGGTGGCTGTCCTATCTTGAAAACAAGGGGCTTTTGGTCCAATTGGCGAGGGAACATCATGCCCTAGCCAATTTTTGCTGCCTTAGCTCAAAATCCCCTAAATTATTTGCTGCCCTAAATGTTAAAATGAGGTTTATTCACTTGTAGTGAAGGGCAACACCCTCTAACCTCCAAATAATTATTTGAAGTGAAAGATATCCTCTACGTTAACTTCTTTGTCACTCTAATAATATGGGGATGGAGATTTTTCTAATTTAGAGGGGCACACATGCTTGGAGTCCTTCCCCATCCCCATACATGCTTTTTAAATTTCGGAATCCCTAGTATATGACTTAGGGTTTCACTAAAAGCACTTCAAATCATGATTTAGGACCTAAGGATCCTCTACAGAAACTTTTGATACAATTTAAAAGAAAGGAATATTAGAAATCTCAAACCCTAGGTTTTTACCAATTTCAATCCATGCAAAAACTTCATTAAAGAAACAAGAGTAGTGGAGAGGAAGTGATTACCTTTCAAACAGAAGAGAAATCACAAAAAACGGAGGAGAAACGAGGGCTCGGGGCTTCCATCGGTGTGCGGATTCAGTCCGCCTCCTGGGCTTCGTGCGGGAATCGGAAGAAGGGAATGAGTGTGGGTTCTATTTAATCGGGCACCGCCTCTCCTGGTTACGACACGCATGAGGCGTGACTCACCGTAAACCGCCGGTTCAAGCTTCTCCCCCTTTGAAATAGCTATATGCACACCATAAACACCTTAAGTAACATTTTGTTTTTATGAATTGGCACACCGTCGACATTTTAAATTTGGTGGCGTCATAGAGGGTGCGGTGATGACCCCGAGAGGGCAGGGAGGCCGTGGGTCTTCATCTGTGGGGGACAGGGCACTATTGCTGGTATGGGGGTCGGACTAAGAGGAACCATCAGGGGAGGCCAGCTGGTATCCAGCGGCTGGACTTGGAACTCCGCTTCATTCAAACGGGTGAGGTCCATGGCCTAAACAATAGATGGCGGTCGGGTGGAAGAACCGACACATCCGTGGCTAATGCAATGAATTCGTTGATGTAGTCGTTGAGGGAACCCGTCTGGTGGGCGCCACAAAACGATCAACAACGGTGCCGTAGTAACGAACATTGTAATGACAAATAACACTGGGAGGGCGCTACATGAAACAGAGGATGGTTGTTTGCTGGAGGCGCGCAAACAACGCGATATGCGGGAGCGTCAGACACGCATGGAGACAGATACGACAAACAACGCCTCTGCGATGCTGGAATGGGCGCGGGAGGCATGCTGAAGGTGCACACGGTTGGCAGTCGTCAGACGCACGTGGAGAAGGCGTTAGACGAAGACAGGACTGGTGGCAGGGACGGATGACGTGCAAGATTCGAGCGAAACGGAGCGTGTGGCTGGAACAAGGGCTTTGGGCGACGGGAACCGCTGCAGAAGAGAGGCAGGTCAGACTAAATTGTTAGTACTCGGAATTGCAACCCTAGATCCGAGAGAGGAGGGGAAGAGAGCAAGAGTGAGAAAGGAAAATAACCACGAAGGTTCCCACTTTTCAGAATACTATAGAGATCCAAAATACATAGCGTCGTGGAGTTTATATAACACCCTTGGTCAAAATACAACATACGGAAAGATACATTTAATTCCAAAATCATAAATGCGTCTTAATTATATTCCTCCGACGTGACGCCACTGGGCCTTTCGCGGCGCTTGTATACCCACCACGCTAGAGGGTGTCCCTCTCCTTCCCCATCCGCAACACATGCATGCTCATGAGACCCTCCTTCATAAACTACTTCAGTTTGAGAGGCATTGCCGTTTTAGCTGGTGTGCAGATCTTGCTCTTCAAGGAGTATATCACCAAATGTTAACCCAGAGTCCGCGACTGGTCCGCAAGCCTTACCAAATCGGGCGGCTTGTGGTTCCTAGCCGCCATTCTCCGCGAGCCGGTCAGTCCTCGTCGAAGTCGTGCGGCCTCGTTGCCAGGTCGCCGCCAGGGTTAGTCCAGATCAGCCCGTCCCAGAGGTTAAGCCGCTCAGCTCGCAAAGGGAAATCCGCCAGGCCGCGCGGCTTCCCTCTTTCCTCTTTTCTCTTTTTTCTTGCTTCCCGTCACCTTTGCCCGGTTCTCCTGTACCTCGGGCAGTCGGTAATTTTAGCCCTGCCCGTTTGGGTAGGCCTCAAGCCTATAAATAGGGGGCGGAAGCACACCCAAAACACGCTAACTCGAATCCTGGAGCTCGCTTGTTAAGAGCTGCGGTCTCGAGACTTGTGTCTTGCGGCTTGCTAACCGACCGGCTTATCCTCTTTCTTTTCTTTCCTCTCTAAGTGTAACCGCTACATTTTAAATCAAAGGAAAGCCCGCCGCAAGAGAGGCATTCAGGCCGCGGCGGGCGAAGTTTGGTGTCGCCGCTTCTTGCGGCTTGCTCTGGTTTCTCCTCTAACCGCTAGTAATCGGGTACCCGACAGCCTCCTCCTCCTTTTCTCCTCATCCCCCGTGAGATTTCGAACAGTTAACTAGGTAGTGCCTTTTCCGCATCAACAGTTAACATATCAAGAGTTGAAATGTATGTTGGGTTGGCCCCGACTATCAGCCTCCTCCTCCTTTTCTCCTCATCCCCCGTGAGATTTCGAACAGTTAACCCGATTACTACAAAGTTGCTCTAATCCACGGCCTCTGGGAAGGCCCTTTGAAGTTCAAGGCAACAACCAAGGCGCCAGCCACATATCAGGAGTTGATTGCTTTAGTCAATCGGTTCATTGAAGGCGAGAACGCTAACCCAACATACATTTCATCCCTGACAGTCAAGGCTGAAGGAAGGGATATTTCTAGTTCTTCTGCTGATCATCGCCACACCAAGCCTCTCGCCCCGACTATCAGCCTCCTCCTCCTTTTCTCCTCATCCCCCGTGAGATTTCGAACAGTTAACTAGGTGGTGCCTTTTTCCGCATCAACACCAACAATCACATAATTGATTTTGGTGAACCTTGGTTTCTTTGTTCATCGTATGCCTGCTTGTTATAGCCGCAGAACCAATGCTTCCAGGCTATTACGAGCTTAATTGAGGGGTAAACTGCACCATTCAGTTTTCCCTCACAGCTATGGTCTGTATTTGATTCCATCAATTTTGGAGCTAATCACTTTGGTTTGTTTGAATCAATCATAACCACCCATCTGGAATTGGTGCTGATTAAAATTATCATTTTCTCCTCTGAAATTACGAGCTAATCACTCTGAATTGCTGCTCATTTGAATAGTTACGTGTTGCTCTTCTAATGCATCATATTATTGGTGGAATTTTGTGCAATGGACATCAGTTTTGCACGTTTCTTCCTTTTGATTAGGTCACGTGCGTGTAATGTGTACAGTTGTCTTCTTATTAAATTGTCGATGAAATTCAGGATATTTGATGCTGGCAATATTGATATAAATGAGTCGAAGCTTCCTAGCACTTCTGAGTTCAAAACCAAGCCTGATGGATGGGAGACAACCATCAAGACTAAGGATGGGAGCATTTGGGATATCTCCCAGAGGGAAGAGGACATACTTCTCCAGGAGTTTGAACGTCGAATGGCCTTCAACAAATTCCAGGTTTTACCGTTATCTTAGTGGTCTTCTATGTAGGGCTTTTATGATCTCACAGCTAAAAGCATTTTCCTGATTTCTATGAAATGAAAGAAAGGAGAGGAGGGTAATAAACTTTTTATATGAAAGAAAGGAACCAAGGAAGGCATTGTAATCTTGGTCTTATGCCAGTGTTCCTTGAAACCTTAGCAGCACTGCAAAGGTAGACAAGAACAAGATCTCCTCACGAAGTCTGATATAAGACCATATATATTGTTTGGTTTTTATTTTGATAGAGAGAAGCCTTCTGATGAAATTTTAAACTCTATGGATTGCAGATTGCGAGCTTCATAAAGACCCACATATTTAGCAGGAGGAGGCCGATAGATGGATGGAAATACATGATAGAAGTGATTGGTCCTAATGCAAAGAAAGGGAAAGGAAGTGTTCAGAGGTTTCCGGGTCTCACCGATCCTGCCACTCAGCCTTTCCAGGAAGGAAAGCCAGCGATTTCCTCTAATTCAACCTATTTCAATAACTATAAGTAGCTGCTAAAGCCCAGATCGAGGAGGTGAAGGGATGTAGTTGAAGATCATTTGTTGGATTTATGGAATGGTTAGCCCCTTTGTTTAGAGCAATAACACTGTTGAAATACTCTTTTAATTGATCTGATTCAACTTTTTGTCATATCTTCTTGCCGTATACACAGATTTTTCTTTTGCCATAGAAAAAAAATCTAGAAAGAAGGTAAATTGAAATCAAATCATGCATCCAGTTCCTTTGGGCTTCGATTCTATCCAGATTAATTTGCACCTAGTATTTTTCATGTAGAAAAATGTGTTTGAAATCTACATTTCACTTCCACAAAGTAATTCTTTATTCAACAAAAAGCTTTCCTCCCTTAAGATTGAGGGAGAATGTTTTTAAATGTTTTTTTGAGTGTGCTTGTCTTGTTAGTAAGTTTTATGATGTAATTAAATACTTTCCAGGTACTAATTAATCCTCGCATCAACCTGCAACACAAGTATAAAAATCACTCCCAAAGTCCAAAAAACTTTGGATTAAACTCCCGTGCCAGAGGAGGCCTGGGATGCTGAATCCAACAATCTTTCAATTCTCAATTTCCCCTACAAAATTCAAATTGTACATATCATGAACGTGTCAGGCTTGGCAATGCATTTCTAAAAATACCAAAATCACACGAGTTCGAGTCTATTTAATCCATGTTCATCCGAAACAAAGATGCAACACACAGTTAGGAGCGTTCACACATACATTCAAGCATGAAAACTGTAAAAATGAGTAAAAACCAATCAGATTTCAACTCCAAAAACCTGTACTAGTTAAGTCTGCACTATCAGCACTTTTGGCTTTCCTTCTGCTCCATAAAAGGTTCACCATGACTTTGCCATCGACAGGTAAATGACAAAGATTTATCATTTCTATATTGCAACAACACATCCACCCAAAAAAAAATGATGAATATCCACATAAAACTCTTATATAACTAGAATTAGTCATATAAACTGACAAACAAAATCAAATCACAAACATCCCTCCCTCCTTCAAACATATATATATATATCCCCACAGAAAGTAACATTGGTGATGAGAGAGAGATGAATGGGCGATGAGCTTAGCTCAGACTTCCCTAGCATTTACAAAAAAGCATGGATGGAGGCCGTCACATCTAGTTCCAGTTTCGATAACCATCATCAAAGATAGAAAAGCTGCTGCTGCTCCACAAATCTGGTTCACACTCAGCCCTAACCTCATCCAAGATTGTGGGGCTGTGGTAATTCTGTGACTTTGATGTTCTTTCTTTTTGCTCCAAATTAAAGGACACCTGCTTCTTCTTTTTTGATTTTGTGACTTTTTCGGCCGCCCCACCAGCGCTCCCATTAAATTTTACCCTTCGAGCCTGCAATAAGATTTGAATTTAAAACAACATTTCTAAGAGTATTTCTGGTTTCCAGAAGTTTTGTGAACCATAACTATGGGGCATGTACAGATGTAGACCAAAAGGATTAGTAAAGGTTGGACCGTGATAAGAGTGTTCAAATTCTTTTTATCCAAAAACTTTAAGACTACTGGCTGTGTATAATTTCTAAACTAATTATGTACTTGTGAGAGATCTTCCTATATACGAGTGACAGACACGGGTTTCCGCCTCTACGACCAACCATGACAGTACCCCGACCGTGACAGTGCGCGGGGGCCCCAGGTGCCCCCACGCGACAGTACTTCGGCTACGGCATTGCCCCGGCGCGATGGCGCTCCCGCCAGTCACAAACCCGCGAGCGCCCGCCCATTGCTCATTTTTCCCTGGTGCACGCGGGTTTGCGAGCGGCGGGGAGAGCACGTTTTTTATTGTAGGTAAGAGACTTTGTTTATATATATGAGAGCATATTTTTTAAAATTAATGGAAAAACATATAAATTAAAGAAAATGGGAGTTCAGTAATAAAGAGGGGTAAAATCGTAAAGTCGAATGTTTAACCAAAGACTATTTTTTCCTTTTAATATAATATATATATATATATTATTCTAAAAGGAAATACTTTTTCTCAAGTCATGGACCTATTAAGACCATTGGGAAAATTCTCTCATTTTCGCTGTGTGTGTGTGTAGAGATACACACACACATGCATTTCACTCATTACGTGAAGTTGGTAGTCCCCAAGAACACCTCCATCCACTTTATTTTTGTAGAGAGCTCCAAACCTTGTATATACTTCTTGAACTGATAATTACAAGTATGAATACATTTATATAGGAGGAGAAGAAAGAGAGAGATCCCAAATCAAGATGTGGGACTAATACAAATAGAGAGAGAAGAGAGAAGAATGAGCCCCTAGATGGGCCCTAAAGTAGGTTTTTCTAACACTCCCCCGCCAGTGGCGGATCCAAAAAATTAATAATGGGGGTGCACATAAATTTTTTTTGAATGTGTCACTGTATTCTAAAAATTTTAATATGCGGGACCAGACATCAACTTCCTTCAAAAATTTTTTTTGAACATTTCAATCTTATCGGAGCTGTATTTCCCTCATCTGGCCACCGTTTTTGACGTTTAAGTAGTCAAAATCCAATGGCTCGACGAGAGGAATTCAAATACACTAACCATTTAGAAAAATAATGGGGGTGCCAGTGTCCCTCGGGCCCCCCTCTGGATCCGCCCCTGTCCCCCGCAAGCTGGAGCGTACAAGTCGTAGGCGCCAAGCTTGGATAAAAACTGGTAGTATAGTGGCCGGGAGAGAGCTTTAGTCAGGATGTCAGCAACTTGGCTTGCAGCAGAAACATGCTCCAAATCTATCTTCTTTGCCTGTACCTTTTCTCGGATAAAGTGACAGTCAACTTCAATATGCTTTGTGCGTTCGTGAAAGACTGGATTCTTGGCAATATGGATTGCCGCTTGACTGTCACAAAATAGGGTCGCTGGTGATGAGAGACGAATACGCAAGTCTCTCAGAAGGCTCTCAAGCCAAGTTAACTCGAAAACAACAGCAGCCATAGCACGGTACTCAGCTTCAGCAGAAGAGCGAGCAACCACATTCTGTTTCTTGCTACGCCAGGTTATGAGATGTCCACCGAAGTAGGTACAAAAACCTGCTGTGGAACGCCTATCATCAATGGACCCGACATAGTCAGCGTCAGAGTACGCAACAAGGGATAGAGATGTGGATGACTTGTACACAAGCCCTTGTCCTGGAGCGATCTTGAGATATCGAAGAATGCGCTCGACAGCTTGAAGGTGAGATGTCCGAGGAGCATACATAAAACGACTTACGACTCCCACAGCAAAAGAGATATCTGGTCGAGTGACCGTAAGGTAGATCAGCTTCCCAACGAAGTGTCTATAGTATTCTGGATTTGTAAGGAGCTTGTCGGAGTCAGATTTGTGGGCTGAGAGTTTGTGATTTGCATCCATAGGAGTATCCGCAGGTTTGTATCCAGAATAACCGGCATCATGAAGGAGGTCCATACAATACTTCCGTTGGGTTAACACAAGACAACCATCAGGGCGTCGTGCAACCTCAAGCCCAAGGAAATACCGAAGGTTGCCAAGATCTTTGGTCTGAAGAGTGGAGTTTAAATGCTTCTTGATATGTTGTATCCCTGTAATATCGTCGCCAGTAATGAGGATATCGTCAACATAGACAAGTAGGATCACAGTTCCGGTTGACCGGTGTCGGGTGAAGAGAGAAAAATCAGCCGAGCTCCGAATAAAGCCAATATCACAGAAAACCTTGCTGAATTTTTCAAACCAAGCGCACGGGGACTGTTTGAGACCATAAATAGATTTCCGAAGATGACAGACCCGAGACTCCCCCGTGGTCTCAAACCCGGGAGGTTGGTACATGTAAGCAGTCTCCTGCAGATCTCCGTTGAGAAACACGTTCTTAATATCCAGATGATAAAGTGGCCAATGACGATGAACAACCAGGGAGAGAAGAACGCGGACCGTGTTCAATTTTGCCACCGGAGAAAAGGTTCCCTCATAATCAAGGCCATGTTGCTGAGTAAAACCCCGGGCCACGAGGCGGGCCTTTAGACGCTCAACGGTGCCATCCGCCGTATGTTTAATAACAAAGATCCACTTGCAGCTAACACATGATTTACTTGCAAGAAGAGGAACCAGATCCCAAGTTCGGTTAGCTCAGAGAGCCCGCATTTCATCTTCCATGGCCGCCCACCATCCGGGGTGGTGAAGAGCCTCCTGCACAGAATTAGGGGTGAAGATAGAGGATAAAGAGAGAGCACTCTGACGGAGTTCCGGAGAGAGGCGGTGAAGAGAGACAAACTTGACCATCGAGTGGGCAGTGAAAGCAGTTGTCGGATCCGCAGGTTGCAAAGCATCATTAGAGCGGGGCAGCTCTCGTAGGGTAGTAGACGAGGGAGGACGTCGAGTGTACACACGAATGACTGGTTGTGTAGGTGATTTAGGTGGGATGGGTGGGGGAAGTAGAGGTGGAATGGTGGAATTTATGGGGATAACAGGTCGCGGGAGAGGTGGCGGAAGAGGAGGGTCAATAGGTTGAGAGTAATACGGCTGATCTTCGAGGAAGGTGACATCAGCAGAAGTAACCACCTTGCGATCCGTGGGAGAAAAACAAACGTAGCCCTTTTGAGTTCGAGAATAGCCCACAAACATATATTTAGTGGCACGGGGGGCAAGTTTGTCAGTGGACGGGCCAAGATGATGAACAAAACAAACGCAACCAAACACGCGTGGGGTGATGGAGAATGGAGGTTGGGAGGGAAAAAGGAGATTGAAGGGAACCGCAAAATTGAGGATAGATGAAGGCATGCAGTTAATAAGAGTGCAAGCGGTTGAAACCGCAAAATTCCAATATTGTTTTGGAACATTCATCTGAATCATAAGGGAGCGGGTGACCTCGAGCAGGTGTCGATTCTTGCGTTCAGCAACGCCATTTTGTTGAGGGATATAGACACAGGAGGTCTGATGGATGATCCCAAACTCCGCACAGAGGTGAGAGAAGGTATGACTAGTATATTCACGTGCATTATCGGTGCGAAGGGTTTTAATGGTGGTGCGAGTTTAAATGAAAAAGGTACGGAATACACTGGACAATTCAGAGCGGTCACGAAGGAGATACAGCCAGGTCACCCGAGAGTAGTCATCGACAAATGTGACAAAGTAATAGTATCCAAAAACACTTGTAATTTTGTAAGGGCCCCAAATATCGGAGTGAACAAGATCAAAGGGAGCAGGACGCCGAGAAGGATGTGGTGAGAACGTAGAGCAATGATGTTTTCCATAGATATAGGACTCACACGTGAACTCGTGGAAGGGCACGTCTGGGAGAGATTTTTAGAGGATGTTTAGAGGAGCATGACCCAGACGTCGATGCCAGTCAACGGAGCTAATAGACGACAGCACCGTTGGGGGAGACGGGTTAAGGATATAGAGACCATTCGACAGATGCTCTTTTCCAATGATGGTTTGCGTCTTGCGATCCTGCACAACACACGAGTTAGAAGAAAAAAGAACAGCACAATCGAGGTCAGCAGTGAGTCGACCAATAGAGAGAAGGTTGAACGGAGAGCCCGGAACATGAAGAGCAGAGCGAAGAGTAATGGAGGGAGTGAGGTGAATATTTGTCGCACCAGAGACGGGAAGTGTGTCCTCACTAGCAACAGTAATGAACTGGGGATGCACGTAGTTCAAATATTGTGGTGGTTTCCGTGATGTAATGTGGTGAGAGGCCCCAGAATCCAAAATCCAGGATGAGCTGTGAGCAAGGCAGGAGGTACCACCATCGGAAACAGACACCACAGAGCCCGGAGGACAGCTGATCATTTTGCAAGGAATAGTCCGTAGCGGTCACGGTGACAACGCACCAGCGGCAAGAAACGGCCACGACCAGCGCGGTAAGAACAGAGTCCGCAACGGCTAGAAACAAACAGGTTGCGCGGTTAGGAGAAGACCGCAACAGAAGCAAACACCTGGCGAATAAGGAACCAGACCGGGCGGATAGAGACAGACCGGGCCAAGGTAAAACACAGGCCTTAGCGGGTCGAGAAGCGGCAACGAGGAAAAACGGGGAAGGAAGTCGCCACGAGAAAGACCAGACCGCAGCAAGAAGAAGTTGGCGACAGCGAGAAGCAGGTCGCACCAAGAAGAGGCAGAGCGGGAGGCCGCAGCGAGAAGAGGATCAGTCCGCGCGGTCACACCAGCGATTAGGCAGATCGCGACCAAAATGCGGAGAGGGAAGTCTGCAGGGTCAGGTGGACAGCTGCGGATAGAGATAGAGAGGAGAACTCGCACCGGTAAGGAAATGTCACAGCGGGAAGCAAGATACTGCGAGCTAGGAACTCGAGCGGTCAGGAGACGAGACCGCGAGTAAAAAAAAACAACTCAAAGCAGTAAGAGGAAGGGCCCGCAGCGGACAGGAAGAGAGACCGCAGCTGGTAGACAGAAAGGTGGTCCGCGCGGGTAGAGCAAGCGACGAGTCGAGGCCGCGAGAAGAGGAGGCAGGTCGCGGCTAGAGTCCAGAAACAACCACGCGAGCAGGCGAGAGGAGAGGAACTCGCGGCGGACAAGAGAAGAGCCCGCTGCGGGAAAGGAGAAGTCCGCGAGTAGAGAAGCTCGAGCGAACAGAAGAAGAGACTGTGCGGTCAAAAGGAGAGTCCACAACGGATAAGGAGAGGAGCTCGCAGCGGAGAAGAGGAGACCGCGAGATTGAAGAACTCAAGCAGCAAGGAGACCGCAACGGAAAAGAGGAGAGTCCGCGGCGGATAAGAGAGGAGGGTCCCACGTGTCAGAGCAGAAGATGGCTATAATAATCCTGAGGAGGGTGGAACCACAGGGAGGGAGAGGAGAAGCGGATGCAGAAAGTGCAGGCCGCAAAAGCCTTTCGGATAAGGGAAGAGCGGACAAGACCCGCAGTCCGCACAAGAGGAGCCCGCGGAGACAGGCGGGTAGGCGGGTAGGAGGGAGACCGCAGAGCAAGCTGCGGACAGGAGGAGGGCAGGCTGGGCGGTCAGAAAAGGGGAAACCGCAAGCGTCGAACCGGTCCCTCTGATACCATGTAGAGAAAGCTCCAAACCTTGTATATACTTCTTGAATTGATAATTACAAGTATGAATACATTATATAGGAGGAGAAGAAAGAGAGAGATCCCAAATCAAGATGTGGGACTAATACAAATAGAGAGAGAAGAGAGAAGAATGGGCCCCTAGATGGGCCCTAAAGTAGGTTTTTCTAACAATTTTATTCACTCTCCTTTTTTACTACCTTTTTATCTTCATCATGAAAATTTCTACACACCATGGAAATGAATTTTTAGCTCTAGCCTTCCCTATATCATTCCCCTACCCTCTAATCGATGATCGGCCACTATGCCATGTTTTTGTTAATTGGTGTCAAATGATCTCCTCTTTTTGCATCTATAAATATAAGGCCATGCGTACATGTCTTAGTATGAAGATTATTAAAAATATATGTAATTTCCCACTTGAGATCTTATGAGATTTGAGTGTTTGACAAGGAAAAGGACTTGGTGCTTATATTTACATTTCATGGTGAAGCAATGTCCCGGAAGTAGTTTCTTGGGGTACCAGATAATCATATGCAGGATAGCATAAGCCCCCATAATCCTGCCTCACAGCCTAACTGTCATACATCACTATTCAAGTCCATTTTCAACCAAAAAAAATGTCTGCAAAAGAGGTTCGTATTTCCACAATAGTATATTTCACTTCATCGTTAAACATAATACTATATTCAATAAACCCAAGATATAAAGATTGCAAACCTTGTTTATAAGCTTTTCAAATGCATCAGGTCCATTTTCTTCAATGAATCTCTCTGCCGCAAATAGAACATCGTCCGGTTCATTAAAAATGTTCTTCTTACGTGGAACATACCAGATGTTAACGGTCTGCTCTTTAGAAAACATAGGCCGAACATAATGCTGATAGACATAAGCAGCACCGCTGAAGTAAGGCAAAACCAGCCAGCAGTTGAATATTAGCTTAGCATATGGCCAAAAGGGTAGCCTGCAGGAATCATCAATCATATATTAATATAGCAACCACTGGAGAATATCAACCAAACTATGGCCATAAAAGAGAGGTTGCATCTACTAATATAACATAAGACTACATAGCAGTTCTGATGAGACTGCGCAACAAATTTTCTGATATCCAACACCAAAAAGAAGAAGAGTTACCATTCAATTAGCTTTGCACAAGTAAGCTCAAACAATGTCAACAGAGAATATAGAACCCAGTAAGTGAGCCACTGCTGATCATCAACAGTAGATTTTGTTTCTATTGCTCTAACTGAAGCATACCTGCAAAAATATCCAAGGCTGAGCGCCATCTTCAGTGAAAAGAGGAAGATAACTTTTTAAAAAAATCATCTTACAGTGGGTAAACAAGTGTAACAAAAGGCCTGCAAGAAAAATAACAGAAACGGTATCAGAAATAAAAGAAAAACTAGTAAACTAAGTAAAATATTATCAAAGCCAAAGGATGAATTATGAAACTGGATATGCCTATGAAATATATATTTTAGTATTCACTTGCTCCTTCTGCAGTTGTGGAGTATCAACAATTGCAGTTTAAAGGAAAAATTGAGGGGTGCAAGAAAATAAGCAACTTTGGCATACTATAATTAGCGCAGAAGAGAAAACATAGGTGGATGGAGCACACATTATACTCGACATTCCAGTTATAGTTTAAAAAGTGGAAGGCTGATCAGTTTTATGTTAAAGATGGCAGGTTGAGGTGACATAATTTTTCATCAGAAGGAGAAGGCAGTAAACAGGTACATGCAAAATGCATTTTTTTAAAATTGTTGTTGCAAAGCACACTCTTCCTGACTGGCCAATCTCACTTCACAATTACATGCAGAAAGTTGGAGACATAATCCAAAAAATATACAGAAAGCTGCGATCAGAATCGCCTACTAACAGCAAGTTAGCAACTTTTTTATATATAATCAAGGTTGTAGATGTCGAAGGCAAATCGGTTTGATTTTACGTGTAGGATTTCATATATCATGAATATCAGTGATATTTCAAATATTTGATTTCAATATTTATACATATAATAATGTATATATACATATAATAGCATATTTTACATACTAATATATTAACAATTTAACATGATTTCAAAATCAATCGCGCACTTAACAAATAAGTAAACACAAAACATTCTCATTCCATGCTTCCATGCAAGGAGGTAAAATGCCTAGAACACTTCAATATCAATATCAATATAGTCATTTATCACTAATCAACCAACAAACTCTCACAAAGAAACATTTAGACATCATAGGATGCAAAATGAGGATAAACATGTACACATCATAGGCTGCAAAATGAATAAATGAAGTTGGGCACTTAAACTACTTGGGTACTTGAATGACATCATACGTTGCAAATTTAGGATTTAGGAACATCACAGACACAGTACCGATAACTTCACAACAAAGAAGAGGAGAACCGACTAACAAAAAAATTTAACAGCACGGCTACACCAATAGAACATTAATCATCAACTCCTTTTACAGTAAAAGAGGGAACTAAAATAGATCGTCGACAGTGTCTGTGGTGGTGTGTGGGTGGGGGTGGTGGTGGTGGTGGTTTCAAACGACTGAGAGAGCCAGAGAAGCAAGTAGATAATAACAAGGTCGACCATGACGGCAATGCTGAGAAGTAGGCTCACAAGCTGGGTGGAACGAGGGAGAGCAATATAGTAGGTGAAACTCAAAATTTTAAAAGACGCTTCAATACAAATGCAAAGGGTATATATACCTCCTTGCAAATATTCAGTCACCGAGCACTGCTCAATAATTAAGTACTCATTCGTCGAGTGTCGGTCAATGATCAAATACCTAATCGTCGAGCAAATATCCAATTGTTGAGAGTTAGTCGGCGATCAAGCACTCACTCAATCGTTAAAGCGCAGATCGACGACCAAATATCTAGTCGTCGAGTAAATAACCATTCTCAAGCTCCACTCGACAATCAAGTATCTAGTCATCAAGCGCAGGTGACTATCAAATGCCTATCCGTCTAGTATAAAATCCAGAAATATGCTTGATATATCGACTACCTGGTATAAAATCCTGATATATCGCAAAAATGATTACAACAACACTCATGCCTTTATCCCACTATAGTGGGGTCGGCTATATGGATCCTTTGTCACCATTGTGCCCTATCTTGTGTCATAATCTCACTAATGCCTAAGTACATCATGTCTTTCCTTATAGTTTCATTCCAGGTCTTTATTGGTCTACCCCTCCCCCGTTTAACATGCCTAGTAGACTAGACTCTCACAACGCCTAACAGGTGTCTCTAATGGTCTCCTTTGTACGTGTCCAAACCATCTTAGTCGAGCTTCTCGCATTTTCTCTACAATTGGTGCTACTCCTATCTTATCCCTGATACATTCATTCCTAATTCTATCCAGTCTCATGTGTCCACACATCCACCTAAGCATTTTCATCTCCGCAACTCCCATTTTTTTCTCATGTACACAATTCACTGCCCAACACTCAGAAAGCATCGCTGGTCTAATCACAGTACGGTAGAACTTGCCAGTGAATAAACGAGTGAACGACTATATATGATAATCCACGCTTTTTCGGGGGGGGGGGGGGGGGTGATGCGGGACCGGAGTTCACCGGCCCCGCCACCTTGGCAACACCACCAAGGGGCCCGCCTGGAGTCAGCACCAGGCGGCTTTATCAGGCCCGCGGGCCATACACCCCAACCAGCTCTCCGCCACGGCATCAGCACCGCACGGTAGGTTGTTGAGGCCAGGGCTCGATCCCCTGACCTCCTAGATAAGAGGCCCTCACACAACCTCTCATCACCAACTGATCCGCGGGTCAGTTGGTGATGAGAGGTTGTGTGAGGGCCTCTTATCTAGGAGGTCAGGGGATCGAGCCCTGGCCTCAACAACCTACCGTGCGGTGCTGATGCCGTGGCGGAGAGCTGGTTGGGGTGTATGGCCCGCGGGCCTGATAAAGCCGCCTGGTGCTGACTCCAGGCGGGCCCCTTGGTGGTGATGCCAAGGTGGCGGGGCCGGTGAACTCCGGTCCCGCATCATAAAAGTGCACTTTTTTGATGCAGTAGCCCCGAGCCGGCCCCTCTCGGTCGGCCAACCTCGGCCTAGCCAGCGGACCACGTGCTGGCGACCATTACCGGGCTGCAGCCCAAGCACCCCACCCATGACTGCACTTATTCTCAGCGCGGCGGGATGTTGAGGCGAGGTCTCGAACCCAGCCCCCTTGATAAAGAGCTTTCCTAACAGCTCTCATCACCAACCTCCCTCTGATACCAATTGATGTAGGATGAGAATCTTTAGAGATTCAATCTAAATGACTGTCAAAAGAATGCAATAATGGACTGTAGATAAAATTGACGAACGAGATGATAAAACCAAGTCCGTCATGGAGTTATGAAGAAGATCAAATGTGAAACAACTCTCACTGCCTGGAACAGATATCCCTACATGCTGCCTTTTCACTTTCCAGTTTTGTTGCAATCTTATTAATGAATCATAAAATCTGATTTCTCTTGTGACCTGCTGCTCCAAAGCTTTAGAAGATTGCTTAAAGTACCTCCCAAGATGACGAAGGCGTTGTAATTTTGTTGCTGAAGAAACTACAATATCTGACAACGATTCATGAGGCAATTGCTTTGGCCTTTGCATCCCAGCCACTGTAACAACATCATTTGCTTCAACATGGAAAGTTCTGATCATTTACAAAAGAGAAGAGGAGTGGAGGAAGTCGGCGGCGGCTCTGGACGCATGGAAGGCAGCCGGCGGTGGCTGCGGGAAGCAGGGAGGAAGTCGGCGGCGGTTCTGGACGCAGGGAAGGCAGCCGGCGGTGGCTGCGGGAAGCTGGGAGGAGCCGGGGCTGCGGGAAGCAGAGGAGGCGTAGGCGTCGGGCTGCTCTGGCTCGCGAACCTGCGGGCGGGGCTGCTGCGGGCTGGAGAAGGAGGTGGAGATACAAACTCACTTGGAGTCGGCACCAAGGAGGAGCCACCGGAATCGGCACCGGGGCGTGACCGAGCGATCGGGAAGGAGGAGCCGGCGGCTTACTTCCTTTCCAAAATCATCGATGCTCTATCTGCTGCCCTAGAGGGCTTATTTATAATACTTGGCAATCAAATCAACGGCCCAGATTTGCCCGGATGGAATCCGCATCAAAAGCTTAAAATTAATCCAAAACATATAAATTAATATATCGATTCGACTCGCGGCGACCCTCCGGACGCAACCGCGGAGTCTGATCGGCCATACGATCAACGGGCGGGGCCCGTTCCCCATCATTCTCCCCTTGTTGGAGAAGATTTGCCCTCAAATCTTTAGGACTTCCAAGGAGGCTTCGCGGGTGGTCTGCACCCTGTCCCACTGTCACGAAGCATCTGTCTAGAGGTACCGGCCTCAGACACCGGTCTCACTGAGCTGCAAACACTATCAGCACCGCCTTTGGGAGGCTTGGGCAGTGGCCTCAATCGCAGAATCTGATAGAAGACTGGGTCCCAATCAACCTGATCAAACTGCAACAAGTAGTCATCATCATGCCCTATCCAATCTGTGCTCATATCCAACCCAACTGATTTGCCCTCAGGGGCATGATCGAACATCAGAAAAGGGTCCCTAGCCGAGCTGAGGAGTGACTGATCAATCCACTGCGACAAATCCATAAAAGTGAGCAGACGACGCGAAGGCTCATAGGGCGGTACTACCACCATCAGACTGGATGTCCTTCTGCGCTCAATCCACTGGCGGGCAAAACTCTGAACGATAAGGGTAGTTCTCTGCACTGCCTGGTACCACTGTCTCTGTAATAATCCTCTCATGCGTGACTGAATGACGAGGACTGCTCCGGTCACCCTCTGGTAGGATCTGCGTTGAATAAACCCTCTGATGTGAGACTGTATCAAGACAGCTGCTTCACTCCTTCGCTGCTCTAATAACGCCTTAGCATCATCTTCACGCCATTTCTTCACATAACCTGCCCAAATGACATCTTCTTTCTCTTCTTTTCTAACTTGCCTCTTTAGCTTTTGCTTTATGACATAATTGTCCCTTGGGGGAAGATGATCATAGTAAGTGTCAAGATGAAAATGAGAGCGGCGGTCGGAATGACGGGATGAAGGATATTTAGTGGATGACGGAGAATATGTATCGTAGGCGTGGGAGGGGACTCGCCTCGATTCACGGGAATAAGTGATGGAAGAAGGGGGATATGAATCGTAGGCTTGACGAGAGACTCGCCTCGATTCATAGGAGGGGTATGGACTGGAGGTGACATATGAAGATTTATGTGAATTATATGTCCCACGAAAGGAATGAACATTTGAAGGGCGGGGAGGTGGAGAAATATACGATTCACAATCTTCTGAGTCGTCGGAGTCGTAAGAGCAGAAAGCGTCATAGGCGGCAAATGATTTTTGAGCAAGGGGAAGGATTGAAAAGTTTGAGAAAACTTTTCAGGTTCCTCTGATACCAATTGATGTAGGGTGAGAATCTTTAGAGATTCAATCTAAATGACTGTCAAAAGAATGCAATAATGGACTGTAGATAAAATTGACGAACGAGATGATAAAACCAAGTCCGTCATGGAGTTATGAAGAAGATCAAATGTGAAACAACTCTCACTGCCTGGAACAGATATCCCTACATGCTGCCTTTTCACTTTCCAGTTTTGTTGCAATCTTATTAATGAATCATAAAATCTGGTTTCTCTTGTGACCTGCTGCTCCAAAGCTTTAGAAGATTGCTTAAAGTACCTCCCAAGATGACGAAGGCGTTGTAAATTTGTTGCTGAAGAAACTACAATATCTGACAACGATTCATGAGGCAATTGCTTTGGCCTTTGCATCCCAGCCACTGTAACAGCATCATTTGCTTCAACATGGAAAGTTCTGATCATTTACAAAAGAGAAGAGGAGGGGAGGAAGTCGGCGGCGGCTCTGGACGCATGGAAGGCAGCCGGCGGTGGCTGCGGGAAGCAGGGAGGAAGTCGGCAGCGGTTCTGGACGCAGGGAAGGCAGCCGGCGGTGGCTGCGGGAAGCTGGGAGGAGCCGGGGCTGCGGGAAGCAGAGGAGGCACAGGCGTCGGGCTGCTCTGGCTCGCGAACCTGCGGGCGGGGCTGCTGCGGGCTGGAGAAGGAGGTGGAGATACAAACTCACTTGGAGTCGGCACCAAGGAGGAGCCACTGGAATCGGCACCGGGGCGTGACCGAGCGATCGGGAAGGAGGAGCCGGCGGCTTACTTCCTTTCCAAAATCATCGATGCTCTATCTGCTGCCCTAGAGGGCTTATTTATAATACTTGGCCATCAAATCAACGGCCCAGATTTGCCCGGATGGAATCCGCATCAAAAGCTTAAAATTAATCCAAAACATATAAATTAATATATCGATTCGACTCGCGACGACCCTCCGGACGCAACCGCGGAGTCTGATCGGCCATACGATCAACGGGCGGGGCCCGTCCCCATCAGGGGGGGGGGGCAATCATATTTACTCAACGAGAGAAGCTAACCATGTCAACACACCAACAAAGTCAAAGGTCTGCAAAGTATGCCAATTTGTGTTTGAAGATGATGCGTATGAAGATGTTTGCATGCCAATTTGAGTTTAGAGTTATAGAAAACAATGGCGATATGATCAACGATAAGTATAACTTATTGGGATCCATAAGACAAGATATAGCCACATGGGAGTGAGGTTCAGTAACTTAAGTTGAACTGCTTAAGGGTGAGGTTTAGTAACTGGGGAGTAAGGTTGACACCCCGAAAAAGATGTTCCCAAATTTGGGACAAAAGGATTTGTAACTAGAGAGTAGGTCAACATCAAGAGAGAAAGGTTCTATAAGTTGAGAGTATGTTCAATTAAGAAGTAGTTCGAGGAAATGATGTTGGGAAAGGAGAAATGACGTGCCTGAGGAGATTGGCTCTCCTCGAAAGCAAAATAAATGATTTTTCGGAGCAAATTGACGAGCCGACTAGGTGAATAGTCACAGAGGAATATTGAAAGACAGGAGGCAGGGAGGTGGTTCGACGATGGGAAGATGGGGTTTTCTTGGAAGAGGGTGAGGGTTGACATTGCGAGAAATGCACTAGAAGCAAGGTATGATTTCATTGTCGTGGTTGATGTATTAGAGGACAACAAAGAGGTGGGGTTCAAGTATAGGAAAACAAAGCAGGGATAGATGTATCTGATGAAACTGGTCCCATCAATGGGAAGCAGCAAATAGCCAAAATCACGAGGTTTGTTGCTCGAAGAAGAAGGGTTTCATTAGGCCTGGGAGATGGTTACAGGAGGCAAGACCACAGAGACTACGTTAAGTGATGCATTCTTTGTCGCACCCAAAGACACATCATAGTCCTTTTATTATGCATTTATTTATTTCATGTCTTGCATTTCTTTTTCCGTGCACCCGTTTTATTTTTGGCTCATCGGTTTGACCACCCGATGAGACCATGAATAAAAGGTCCGGTAATTTTAAGTAGTTAGGATGACAAGCTTAATTTATTTACAGACGTTGGACGACATCAACCTCAAAAGGGCCTCCATACGGATGACCTTTCAGTGGGCTAATCGGTCCTGCACACTCAAGGGGGATTTCTCCCTTCAGCGGGTCGCCGCCTCATCGTGTGCATCCCTACAAACTCATTGTAGACTTTTGGGCACTCTTATGGCAGAACACCTCACCGGTGGCCGTGGACCCGACGCCTTCAGGTTCTTCCCCTCCGCCTCAGTTGTCTCGCCTTTTGGAGACTTATTCGTCCGTGTTCGCACCTACTCCGGGCCTTCCACCACCTGTGCCACCGACCACCGTACCCCACTTCAGGATGGCGTGCAAGTGATTTTGGTTAGGCTACTGTGGTAAACAGGTATCGTATTTCAGCCATCCAGGAGCTCTTGGACGAGCTATGTGCGGCCACCTACTTCTGCAAAATTGATCTCCATTCGGGATACTAGCAGATCCATGTGTGTGTTGAGGACATCCCGAACACCTCCTTCCGCACCCATGACAGTCACTACGAGTTCTTGGTGATGCCGTCCGGCGTCACCAACACCAAGCTACTTTCCAAGCCACGACGAACGACACATTCCGGCCGGTGCTTCGTAAGTATGTTTTGGAATTCAACCGAGGGTACAAATGCAGGGGTGCACATACAAAAGTGTGAAGTAACAAATACGCAAGCAAACAAAGTCATGCAAGTCAGATTCAACAAATAAACTCATGCAACTATAAATGAACATACAATGACCGGCAAAATTTGGGATAGAAGACTTGGGTGATGTAAAAAGAGTGACTGGTGGCCGGAGAAGCGGAGGCGGACTGAAGCTGGACTTTCGGAGAGGCGTTGGAGGACTGAAGCTGGACTTTCGGAGTGCCGGTAGGGAATTCCAGGGGCTGGGATGGAGTTCCAAGCCTGCTTCTCGACAAGGCGGGGGTCTGGTATGGATTGGGGGGTTTGATTTGATACCTGGGTGATGGGGAAGGTTGCTAAGTGGAGTTTGGCTGAATTGGGAGGAGGAATCGCCGTCTGGAAGGAGAATTGTGGCTGCCGTATGGACTGCAAGTGAATAGGATGGAGTGGAGGGCAGAAGTGGAATGATTAGGGACCGGCGGTGCTTTGTAAGTTCGGGCCAGAAGTTCCAGCAACATGAGCAGGGCGGAAGTAGGAGGGAGTTTCGGCCGGGTTCTTCACAAAGCAGAAAGCCAAACAACCCATTATAATAAACCTCCCACAGAAGGGCTCATTTGGTTGTTTGTGGGCAAAAAACATGTTTTAGAAAAGGTGATTCTATTTTCATCATGTTTAGGGTGAAAGTAAAGTCTCCACTCTTAAGAAGAATTTGAGGAGCTCTGTTGCGCAGGCATTCAATGTTAGTAAAACTTGACATTTTTTTTCTTCTTTCTAATCTGGAAGCAACAAAATGCAGCCTAAACAAAGGAGCAACTCATATTTTTAGGAAGAGAAGGAGGGCGTCTCGAATCAGATTATACTGCATCCTGAAATCAAAACTAACAGCTGATAAGAAGGATTTCTCAATACATAGCGAGAGATAAAAGTATGTAAAGCTCTGCAAATTTGGAATTCCAGTTGAATTTAAACCCTAAACAAATGGATGCTCGCAAGGCCCGAGTCGCCGAAAGTATCACTACTTTACCAAAAAAAAACAACAAAAAAGAAGAAGAAGAAGAAGGCAACATACCCGGCAAGAACATCAAAGTTCTTAGCCAAGACCTTGATTAAAGATCCCGACCCCATCCTTCCAAAGATCGCTTCTACCGCTCTGGATACAAGAACAGAAAACAGCACCCGCCCTCCGCAGTTTATCCCCTTTGCTTTGCTGGACAAAATTAGGAATACAGCTGCCGCCCAGCCCAACAACTGTAATTATAATAATAATAATAATAATATAAAAAGGGACAATCTTTGCTGTTTTTGACCGGAGGTGTATAAACGGTGTCCTTCACCGTGAATAGGTTCAGGAGGCCTAACATTTTTTTAGAGAATAATGTATTTAAATCCAAGGGCCATGTTTTTTTTTGTATAACTTTTAAAAACATGTTTTTAAAAATATATATTTATTTATATATCTCTTAAATCATTGAATTTCTCACCTAAAAACCTCATTTTTGTTGATTTAATTGTAAGTACGTAATGTCTAGCCATTTAACTTCATGTTTACGGGAGCTTACAACAACACTCAAACCTTTATCTTATTATAGTGGGTCGGTTAGGAGAGCTTAAAGGTTGAAATTTTATATAGTAATAAGTTAGATTTGGTATGGCAAGGCAGAGACAGTCATAAACGCACGAACGCCCAACCTCATCAAACGAATTTCATCCACTTTTAAAACGCAATCTCCAATTTTATTGTTGGGCTTTGGCCTCGGGAATAAGAAGAGTTATAGAACTAGGTTTATTTGGAGTGAAATGACATTTAAGATATCTATCTCTGGTGGGTAAGAAGCAGTGGAATGAAATGAAGAAGCATCAATCCAGCGGTCAAACCTTTCATTCCATTCAAAATATCATCAAAACCCTAAAAGATACATCCACAGCACCGCCTCACTCCACCTCACTCCTCTTCAATCTCTTGGTTGATGCCTACACCCGATCCCGCAACCCCCAATCCGCCCTCTTCTACCTCCATCGCATGCTCGGCTTCGGCCTCCGCCCCTCATCCAACACCTTCAACAATCTCCTCCTCCTCCTCCTCTCCTCCTCCTCCCATCTCTCCGAATCCCTCTCCCTCTTCCGCCACGCATGTTCCGACGGTCGAATACCCCTCGACGCCCGCAGCTTCAACATCATCATCTCCCGCCTATGCGACGCCTCCCAAATGGCGGAGGCTCTTCGCCTCAAAACCCACTTCCAGCGCGGCGGCGGAGCTCCCAACCTCGTCATGTACACCGCTCTGATCGACGGGCACTCCAAAGGAGAAGGAGGAGGGAGCGCGGAGTCAGCCCGACAGCTGTTTGATGAGATGAGAGAGGTTGGACTGGCTCCCAATGAGTTCACCTACACGGCGATGATGAATGTCTACTTCAGAAAAGGTCTCAGGAAGGAAGGGATGCAGCTGTACCAGGAGATGAAATCCGCCGGAGTTGTTCCCAATCTGCACACGTTTAATTCTTTGATGACGGAGCACGCCAGGGGAACAACACTCCTCGATTTGGACCCCGCGCTCCGGATATTCGACGAAATGCGTCAGAGAGGTTTTGCGCCCAATGCGGTCACCTTCAACATCCTGATCGGAGGACTCTGCAGGCGGAGGAAGCTGAAGGATGCTCAGATGTTCGTGGAGAGGATGAGGGAGGAGGGATTGAGGCCGAGCATCGTCACCTTCAATCTTCTCATGGATGGGTTTTGCAAGGCGGGCAGGATGGGGGATGCCGTGAAGTTGTTGGATGAAATGAGGGCGGGCGGCCTTTCTCCCTCGGTCGTCACCCATAATGTCCTCATCGCCGGATTCTGCCGCTCCGGCGATTTAGCCGGAGCGGCGTCCGCTTTCAGGGAAATGAAGCGGAGGGGATTGATTCCGAGCAGAGTGACGTACACCATCCTCATCGACGCGCTTGCCAGGGATGGAGACACGGAGAGGGCCCTGGAAATGCATCGGGCCATGGAGCGTTGTTTGGGCATCGGAGGGGACGCGCACAGCTACGGCGCACTGATACACGGTCTGTGCCGGAAGGGGGACATGAAGACCGCAGTGAAAGTGTTCCGATCAATGCGGACGATGATGATGAAGCCGCCCAACAATGTCATCTACGACACATTGATTCATGGATATTGTGGGGAAGGCAGCTCGTTCAGGGCTGTGAAGTTGATGGAGGAAATGAGAGGGAAAGGGATGGTTCCCAATGCGGGGAGCTACGCCCTCACCATTAGACTTCTTCGCAAGGAGGGGAAATCCCGGGAAGCTGAGGAGCTGCTCCATCATCAGATGCATGCTGCTGCTGCTGGCTTTTCCAGGAACGACTCCATCTGAATTCTGAAGCAAATTCTGTTCCGGGGGCACAAAATCTTTACTGTAGGTTGTTTGCATTTCGTAACATGCCCGAACAAAACACCTCTCTAAGCATAAGCATGTTATGAAATGTAGATGTCTCATAGCATGCATGCACATTTCAATGAGGTATTTTTGTGCAAGCGTGCAACCTATAATTTATAACTTAGTTACCGTATCAGGACAGCGTGTCCCAGTAAACAATATACATATATATAGGCACGCATGACAATTACATCTACGTAGTGATTGTAGATTAATTAATCTCCAGGCAATTAATATTCTTTAGGGTTTAAAAGAAGAATTGTTGGTTATAAATAAACAATTGTAAATTATAAAAAAATAAGTAATGGTAAAATAAATAATGTGATAAACAAAATCAGTCAATGAATAATTTACCACAAGCTTTAAATGAAGACCGTTATAAATAATATTATATACACAGAAACAAATTGTTTGTTTGGCACAACAGCTGCATGAGCATTTTATATTTGTAATGACAAGTTTAGCATCCAAGTTGTCAGCCATCAGAGAGGCGCATGCATATACATGGGAAGCAAGCCGGGATTAAAGTAATTATTCAGAAGCCAGCGTGATGTAAATGAGAACAGTCCGGCGAAGCGTGTAGGGGGAGGCGGTCACCACAGATGCTTGAAGGGGAGGAGGCTTTATGGTGGATAAAGAAGAAGCGACCAGGCTGCTTGATCTCGTTTTAACAAAGCTACATACATAAATAGCCTAAGGCCAGCAGCTTGAAATTAAGAGCATTTCAAATTGTCCATTCAGTGGATTTTATATATATATATATATATATATATATATATATATATATATATATATATATATGCATAGCACCTATATTTCTTCGCCCAATGAATGAATGAAAGTTCACAGGCCTAAGCCTCATCATATATTGTTGGACCAAAAAGCCTCCGGGACTGAACAAAAAGAACACAAACCTAAAGAGGTGGAGGCAAAGAAAAAAAACATACAAATAAGAGAAAAGTGAGACTTCCGCACCTATATTATCCTATATATATATATATATTTGAGCTATAGAAAGTGGTGAGAAACAGTGTCTTCCCCGAGGAACCTTTTTTTTAATCAAGAAGAGCTCCTCCTTCCCTCAGCCACTCCTTCAGGGCAAGCCTCAAGTTGTTAATCTTCTTTTTAGCATCCTGAAAGGGTATATCATCCAAACGTTTTATTATACATATATATGTGTGTCTATACTCTCTCTCTCTCTCTCTCTATATATATATATATATATATATATATATATATATATATATATATATATATATATCTTAAATCACTATTAAGCCATCATCCCATTATGTTAATTCATAGAAATTTAAAAAATACATTCTTATATGCATATCATGTTTGGCTAAATATAAGCAAAAATATATTAGTTTTTTGGTTCTCTAAAAAACTTATTTGCAAACCAAATAAAAAACCTAAAATAATCCATTTCCCCCCACTCCAACATGAGTTGCAAAAGTCGCCCCCTTACTTTTGCCGGATTGCTTCTCCTTTTCTGGTGAACTATCCCTGTGTCCTAGCTGGAGTTCTTCGACACCGCTGAGGACGAATGTCAAACCCTCCTTGCGACCTAGCAAATCCGCCCAATGCAACCCTTCCGCTATCGTGCCCCCGTCCCCTGCATCCATCGCCTGCAATGTTGAGCCCCCCTCCAGCTCGAAATCTGCCATGTTGAGTCCCCCCTGGAACACTACCTTCAGCCCATCTCCCTCATTCCCCGCATCTAGAGCTCCGACCTCCCTCCAATGCTGCTGATCCACCGGAATCCCAGCATTAAGCTAACTTCCATGCGCCGATCTTCCTGCATTCAGCAGTATTATGTTCCGGTTTATATGCGCCCACGATAATGAAGTAAAGCAGCTTTATATGGCGATCTCCCTGCAGTCTTGCGGACTCTATTTTCCAGTTTACCTTGTACATACTCTTGTATGAATCGTTGATCTATGCCGGAATATCGTAATTTCATCTATCCTAATATTATTCTTCATTTTATTGTAGATTTTGTGGATCCGGTAGTTGGTCCTTGTTTTTTATTCATTTTTAGGCAGATATGACACCTTTTTCAAGCAAACACTGTTTTTGCATCAAAAAACAGAGTTAATTGATTTGACACGTAAGATTGGTAGAATTCTGAGTTATGTGCTCACTGTTGAGGCCATGAACCCGACTTCAGAGTTAAGATTTGGGTATGGGAGAGGTTACTTACCCACAGACATAGAAATCATGGACGAGGAAGGTCGAATAGGAAGGTGAATAGCGATAGCTTGAAGGACCGTCTCACACTCGGGAGTGTATAGGAACTTCCCCTCCCAAATCAAATGTTGTGCTTGTTGGGTTTCAAGGGCAGTAAATGCTCAGCGGAAATATAAGAAACCGCCGATAGGATCCACGCGAAACACAGTAAATCAAGAATAGAGATTACACCAGCGTCGAAATCAGATTTTGAAAAGAATAACTGGCGCTTGAGTCCAAACATAGAATAGTATCCTCGTCACTAGAGGTATACACACGAACGCCGGAAACACCTCGCAGTTCGTCCAACGGACGAACTCGGGGCTGGAAGATGATCGTCTTTTAACCAACAAAATGCTAGTTTCGCTTTGGAGAGATGTGTTCTTCGTGGCTTTACGACATTAAGAATTCCGAAAAAGACGGGTTCTTCAGGATAATATTGGCATATTTATAAGCTTGATCTGTATGCAACTTTTCGATGCACATACCCTTAGCACACGGGCATGTGTCCCAAAAGACGCGTCGGTTCATGCAGGCGCGCCTCCTCATGGCTTTGGAACAAAAAATTGCCCACACGCCCTTGGAACACGGGCGTGTGTCTTCAAAAGCCATGCCTTTTGGTCCAGAACCGTTGTCAATTGTTATCTCACCATTTTGATCCCACACGGCCTTGACACATGAGTGTGTGCCTCCAATACCGTACAACGTATATCATATATACGTATTCAGAACTTGGTTTCACAAACCAACATGATCAAACAATCAAATTTCCACAAGTTCTTATGTGCGATCCTTTAGGCTCGTATTACGCTGCCAGTAAGGCTAATCTCTTGATTATATGTAGATCACAAGATTCCAAAGGTTGTTAGGTGAGAGGGGGAGAGGCAGGCTTGCGAGGTGTGCTAGAGAGCTCGCGAGTCCTAGGCGAGGTCTCTAATAGGTGATGCCACTACCCCTTCCCCTTGACTGTGGGTCATTATTATAGGCAACGCTAGGGGGGGGGGGGGGGGGGGTATTACCCCCAGACCCGAGAGTGAGGCAAGAGTTCAAATTGTCGCCGACAAGCTGATCTCATTTCCAAACGTCTGAATGATGACTCCCGGCATGGTGTCTACATACTGAATGCGAACTTACTCTTGGAGTGGGGTGGGGGGTATTTTGGTAATTGCCTCTCCCGATTTTTCTGGGTTGAAATCGTCGAGTACGGGTTGTACAGTCACAATCTCAAATTCCGATAAGCTCACTGGTATGCTACAACATGTTCTACTGAGTTGTGATAGAGCAAAATATTTTTGTGATAACTAAGGAGGGGTAAAAAAGGAATATGCGCAAAACAACCTCAAAAAATAAGGTTATCCATTTCCAATTAGAGGTCAGAAAGAAACACTTGTGGATGAATGAAGAGTTAATGTATTGTTTCGCAAGCACAACCATGAATCTATACATTTGGAGGCACATTCATATGCAGATCGGTTAGATAAAAATGAGGTGAA
Source organism: Platanthera zijinensis (assembly GCA_039513925.1). Classification (NCBI taxonomy): domain Eukaryota; kingdom Viridiplantae; phylum Streptophyta; class Magnoliopsida; order Asparagales; family Orchidaceae; genus Platanthera; species Platanthera zijinensis. Next base: position 1,083,204 of record CM077080.1, on the reverse strand, counting down.
ATTGGTAGAGACTATGTACGCCTTAGGGGTTAAACCCCAAAAAATACTTTTTGCAATAAAGAAAATGAATCTAGAAAACATTACAACAATTAGAACCATATACAATCAAAGAGCAACAATTCATAAGTAGGAGTTGGGAGGTAGAAGTCTGATACAATTTCTATATAAGTGTGTTACAGTCTTACGGAAGCTAGTTACATATGTTATATCAGAGTGAAGGAGGATAGCATGCAGCTAGAAAGCTTTTCATGTTTCCATGTGTATTTCAATTGGATTGTACTTACAAAACCAATCGGAACCAAATGCCTTTATTATTGATTGTTGGGGTTCTACAAATCAAGAATTTTTCTTATCATTTATATTTAAGTCAGAATCAAGCTATTGTTGGGCTCTTGAATGCTTTAAATCTACTATGGATTCATGTTAGTTACCGATAGTTTTGATCATCGATAGAGAGTTAGCCCTAATGAATGTTAATACGATCGTATTTTCTCATTTGAAAAAATATATTATGTCAAGTCCAAATTCATAGAACTATACTGGCATATTGCATAAAGTTATTCGGTAAAGGCATTGAGTGTAATAATTTTTGGGTGAATGACAAAAATTAATGAATGCAAGAACGAAAGTAGAATACAATATAGAGTTCAATCTAAAATGTTGATTGGTTATGAAGAAAAATATCAAAAGATATTTTCTAATGTCGTAAATACATAGAATCATTTAAGGATTACTTTGTTTTATATGGATACAAAAATCCTACGCTTGAGAAATGCTACTGCAAACCAGGTGGAGAGTGGACATGGACAATTGAAAAAATTTCGACAGGTTTCAATTGAAAATGTAACAACTATTTGGAGAAAATTTGACCAAATAATTAATTTACAACAGACAAAAATTAAGAGACCATTTGGGCACAGTGCAATTCAAGTGAGCACGTTTTATCTAGTTCATTATACACAAATCTTGTTGGTCGTGTCTCACTAAGTTCATTGAAGTTCATCAAAGAGAAAGAAGATAATATGATTGGGTAAGTTTGAGAATAATGATGTATGGAAAAAAGCAAAATAAAAAGGTATTAGCAAGAAAGAGAATATGCTAACAGATGAGGACACATACATTTACTGCCCGTCAGCATTTTTATGCAGATGTTTGTAAGCAGATGCCAATATATTTAGCAGAACACATCAAAGTCGTATTTAATGTGATTGGGAAAGGTCATTGTGGATTTCTTGTTGTTGGGCAAGCTTTAGAGATGGGTGAAAATTGGGCACAAGTTCGGTTAGATCTTTCCAATGAACCTAAGGTTAAAGAGAACTTGTATATTGATATTTTAGGAAATGAAATATTGCAAGAGTTAATGTCCTCTCTTCGATCTACTGAGATATCCGTCTTCGTGCCACAATATAGCTTTTGTCCAAATTTAACATTTCAATCTCAGTTTTCTTTCATTGCATTCCCCACTACCTCCTACACAAAGGCTTGTTACTCAGGGTGATATAGATAGAAATCATTTCAGACATTTGGTGATGCACAAAGTGTGTCCATTACCTCATATTGTCTCGTTGGTGCCGTGAGCCAATAGCAAAAACATGGCTGGATATAGGGGTGCAACTCGGATTGGTTCGGTTCCACATAGAACCAATAACCGACTCGTATAGGTTCGGTTCCAAATTTTTGGAACCGGAACCGACCCACGGTTCTAAATTATGGAACCGGATCCGAACTGTTCGGTTCGGGTCGGTTCCGGTTCGGTTCTCGGTTCATAACATGGGACTAATGAAGTGTAAAAAAAATATCAAAATAAGAGATTTCATAACCAATGCGAGGAGAAGGAAGACGAATAGCAGGAATTGCTTCCCAATGCTATTAAAACTACCGGAGAACAATTGATTTCTTAACCGACGAGGGGAAGAAAGTTACCGCTTACAAATTCTGGAAGGGAGAGGAAGGAGGCCGTGAGGAAGAGGCGGGGAGGAAAGAGCGTCGACGTCGTCACAGCGAGGAGGGAGGAAGGAGCGTCGGCGATTAGGCGGCTTCTTGCTTTCTTGTCACGGGGTAGAGCTAGGGCAAACTAGCAAAGAGCATTCCGCATTAAATAAGATTGATTTATATTCGGTTCGGGTCGGTTCTCGGGTACCCGACTGGCGGGACCAAGAACCGAACCGAATCATCAGTTCTATATTTTTTGGAACCGTACCCGAACCGACTTAAATAGGAACCGACCCGAACTGCCCGGTTCGGTTCGGTTTCGGTCCGGTTTTCGGTTCTTCGGGTATTTTTGCACACCCCTAGGTGGATGTATATACCCGAACTTATATATATATATATTCGCAATATAAAAACTATGTAAATAATCCCTGATGATGAAAACATGATTTCAGTGCCGATGCGACGTCGCACGTTAATTTTGATGTTCGGGTTTTCCGATTGATTTTGCGACAATCGTTTCGTTTTCATTTAATTTTGAATGGCTCGAGTTGGCCGGATTTTATATGAGCTGAATGGGAAATTGGGTTTGGTTTGGATTGGAGTTTATGTATGAATAGTGGTTGGGCAGGCTGGGTGCGTGTGGTTGTGGTTGTGCACTGTTTATAGTGAGAACCAGGTGAACCGGTTATGTTGACCGGCTGCCTGGGTTAAGCTGTGGAGTTTCCCGTGATATAACAGTATGGTGCATTCTTTCTTCTTCATCTTCGACGGAACGAACTCGACGGAAGCCGATGCCGCGCCAATCACTCTAGTCGCCTCAAATCTCCTCTGTTTCGCACGATTTCTTCTTCATTAGGAAGGTAATCTCTTCCTCTTCAATCCTCTCTCTTCTTGTATAAAGTTATGACATAGATTGGAGAGGGTTTGAAACCTAGGGTTAAGATTTTTGAGCTTTGTGTTAATGAAAAGCATATGAAATGTTCCTATACATCTTTCTTGTGCTCTAATCTTTGATTTTGAGTTTATTTGAGAATCAAATTATTAGGGCTTCAGATTTGGAGTTTTTTTTTTTGCTTTCTTAGTAAGCTGCTGGCCGACTATTGTTGTTGGGGGTTGTGTGTGCTGGCCGATTGCTGTTGAAGGGGGTTGTCTTATGCTGGCCGACTGCTGTTTGTTTGGGTGTTACCTAGACTGGTCGGCTATCTTAGATGGAATTTATACTTTAATTTAAGTTGTTATTCGTAGCCCTTGAAGTTGTCATTGTGGCAACCCTTGCGGCTGTTTGTAGGAGCAATTTGAATTATTTCTTGTGAGCATATGAAACCTTTGTTGATCGAATTATGCGCCTTCATTTTGAGTCACCCACGCTAGTCCGTCCCTAGACAACTCCTAGAGGTCGTAGTTGTGACCGCCGTAGGAGTCCGCTCGTAAACATTTATAGCGCAACCCTAAAGTAAATGATTTATTGATAATGCAGATGATGGCGTCCGGCGATAGACGAGACGAGAATCCTACGAGGGACAAGGGCAAAGGAAAAGTTGGGGTGAGTCCTTATTGTTTCTTTTTATGAACCTGATAAGCTAGTTATTCGTTAACTATTTGATATCATTGAAAATATAAATCGCCGAACACGCTAACGTAGCTTAGCGGGCGATAGAACTCTGAGGGAAACCAAATATAAATAATTTTTATTTTTGAATTCAATTGAACGAACTGAAATGAATTGAAGAAAATGATTCGGAAATGAAATAAGTTGAACTTGAGAACGCGTCGACGCACCGAAATGCTAAGGGTCGGCCTGGTAGGGGGGATGCTTCAGACTCCTACACCTCGTGAGAGGGGTAGAACTATCACACCTCGTAGGAGGGGTCGAACTCCTACAGGATATGAAAAGAATCCAATTTAGGAGGCGTTGAAGTCTGCTGCGCGTGTGAGCGCCCTAAAGAGGATATTGATATGAAGGGTCGACGGACCCAGATGTTTGAGAAATTGAATGACCCTCAGCATTTTGAGAAATGAATCACGAATGAACGAAATATGAATTGATATCAGATAGAGAATTGTTGATTATACCTGTTTCCTAGCTTAGAAACATGATTATACTGATATAGATTTGATTGTTGCTGACTCTCTTGTCTGCTTGCAGTGCGAAGCTACAGGTAAGGGTAAGGAATTCACTTAGTTTTCAAAACTAACTGGTTCCCGATTTCTCTTTTAGGAACCGAGCACCAGCGTACCAGACCACGCTAGACAGACTCAGGCAGAGGCAGTCTGAAGATCAGTTGAAGACGTGGCTCGTCCACAGGTTAGTATATGTGTCTACTACTTGTACAATTTTAGATATTTGTCATTTAGACGTTCTGTACATGTACTTTCATTTGGACAGTGTATATATTCTGTATGACATGTGGTTTTATGTTTTCACCTGGTACACCTTTTTATTATAATTGCTGCGCATTTACTTGTGAGAAACCTGCTCGAAATGAAAATTTAAATTGTGGCGGATTTTGGCCCGTTACAATTAAGTGGTATCAGAGGGCGGTTTCTCGTGGTGTGTGTAATGCAGAAAGTACAAGAATGAAACATAATTCACAGCGATGAGATTCGATTATCCGAATATACTGAATTGTTCCATGTTTACCCTCAGGAAACGTTTCAAGTGTATGCGAGCCGCAGGATGCGGGAGACTCTTGATGAACCTGAGGTCTCCAGGGACTCCAGGTCTGAGGAAAGTGTGAGCGGGCAACAGTCTTCCTTAGTGCATATCGTTGATATTGCCCAAGCCATCGCCGAAGCAATTAGGCGGGTTCGGGACACCTCTCCAGCTGTGCCTCCTCCTGTTGTACCCTCGGTTGTGCCAGCTGTGCCTCCTCCAGCATTTGTGGAACCTCAGCAGCCTCGCCTGATTGATATTGATATGAAACAATTCCTAGAATTGAAACCGCTGACTTTTCGCAGTGGTTTGTCCCCGATCGAGAGTTCAAGACAGAAGACTGGATTTCACGGATTGAGACTATATTTGATACTATGCGGTGTCCAGCGGAGAGGAAAGTGGAGTTGGTTGTTTTCCTTCTGGAGGGAGAGGCTAAGCGATGGTGGGTGAACTTAATGAAAGGAAAGTTTCAGACTCGAGGTTTGGCGAACGTGACTTGGACAGAATTTGTTCGTGAGTTTACAAAATGCTTCGTGCTACGGACAGAAAAGAGGCAACTGTAGGAGAAGTTTTTGCGCTTGGTGCAAGGAAATCGCTTTGTCCTGCAATACGAAGCGGAATTCTCCAGTTTAGCATATTATGCGGAGTCCGCAGTGGCAACAGAGGAAGCTCGATGTTTACGGTTCCAGGAAGGGTTGCGGGATGATATTCGCGCTTCAGTGGTTCCGTTTGATATTACAGAGTATGTGTTATTGGTGGAGAAGTCTCGACTAGTCGAGCTGGACAATGAAAAGAGACAGAGGAGAATGGCGATGCGAAAGAGGTTCAAAGAAGGTGCTAGCCAGGTAAATCGGGCAGAACAGGTGAAGCCCCATGGAAAAAGAAGAAACAAAAACAAACGACATCGACAGTGAGCACCCAAGTGTCCCAATAAACGTCGACACTGTGCGTCAAGTGTGGCAAGATGCACAGAGGGGAATGTTTGACTGGAGTCTGCTTTTATTGTCGCCAACCGGGTCATCGTCGAAGAGATTGTCCAAAGCTACAAAAGGATGAAAGTTTGAGGGGAGACCCAGCCTTACCGACCAAAAAGATGTATCACATTGGGACTTCCAAGGAAGGGGAGTCGATTGCGTCGACACCCGTTGAAGGGGCTAGAGATGAGAGGCTGATTCAGGCCCGAGCTTTCAATCTCGGTCAGCAAGAGACGAAAGTAGACGATACTGTTGTGACAGGTATGCTGCATGTTCATGATCAAGTATTGAGAGTTTTATTTGATACGGGTGATAGTCACTCTTTTATTTCCTCATATATTCTTGATTCAATTCATACACGACCATATCAAGTTACACGACCAGTGAACGTGTTGCTACCGAATAATACGATTCTGATGACGCAAGAGCGAGTCGTGGTCTCACTGTCTTTTAATGATAAGCAAATTGAAGCCGATGTTGCAGCCCTACCGCTGGTAGAGTATGATATCATCCTCGGTATGGACTGGCTATCGGACAGAGAAGCCGTTATTAACTGTAAATCAAAAGAGGTGGCATTTAAATGCCTAGATGAAAGTCCGATGATCTACAAGGGTCTGGGCAAAATTGCAAATATTAGGATTACGACAATAAAAGCCAGTAAAATGGTGAGGAAAGGTTGTGAGGCCATTTTGGTGATGATCAAAGAGGTGAAAGAAGAGAAGAAAGAAATTACGACAGTATCCGTAGTGCGGGAATACGTGGATGTATTTCCAAAAGAGTTGTCTGGTGTGCCTCCAGCCAGAGAAGTTGAATTTGAAATTAAAGTGATTGAAGGAGTTGCTCCCGTGTCGAAGACTCTATATCGAATGATGCCAAAAGAATTAGCAGAATTGAAGGTGCAATTGCAAGAATTGCTTGATAAGAAATTTATTCGACCGAGTACTTCACCTTGAGAAGCTCCAGTGTTATTCGTGAAAAAGAAGGATGGATCTCTCCGTCTGTGCATCGATTATCGCAAACTAAATAAGTTGACAATTAAGAATAAATACCCTCTGTCGCGCATTGATGATTTATTCGATCAGCTAGTGGGCGCACGTGTATTCTCTAAAATTGACCTTCAGTCAGGATATCATCAGCTGAGAATTTTGGAGGGAGATATTTTCAAAACATCATTCAGTACCAGGTATGGGCATTTTGAATTTGTAGTTATGTCTTTTGGCCTAACAAATGCTCCTGCAGCTTTCATGGTCTTGATGAATCGAGTTTTTAAGGCATTTTTAGATCAGTTTGTAATTGTGTTTATCGACGATATACCGATCTATTCAAAGACAAAGGAAGAGCATGTCCAGCACCTGCGTCTAGTCTTGCAAACGCTGAGAGAACATCAGTTGTATGCCAAATTCACAAAGTGTGTTTTCTGGCTGAACGAAATGGCTTTTTTGGGTCACGTTATTAAAGCGGAAGGATTATCTGTTGATCCAACTAAGATTGAAGCAATAATCATTTGGACCCAACCAAAATCGGTGACTGAAGTACGAAGCTTCTTGGGCTTGGCGGGTTATTATCGGAAATTCGTCAAGAACTTCTCAAAGCTAACACTCCCCTTGACACAATTGACTCGAAAAAATATGTCGTTTACGTGTGGAGATGATTGCCAGTAAACGTTCGAAGCTTTGAAGGAAAGATTAAAGACTGCTCCTGTGTTGGTGATGCCTGAAGGCTCAGATGGTTTCCAAATTTATAGTGATGCATCCTACAAGGGGTTAGGTTGTGTATTGATGCAACGTGGAAAGGTGATTGTCTTTGCTTCCCGGCAATTAAAGGAGGCCGAAAAGAACTATCCGACGCACGATCTAGAACTAGCGGCAGTTGTGTTTGCTTTGAAAATTTGGCGCCACTACCTGTATGGTGTTCGATATGAAAAATTCACGGATCATAAGAGTTTAAAATATATATTCGATCAAAGGGAAATAAATTTGCGCCAGAGAAGATGGCCGGAATTTATTAAAGATTATGATCTGGATATCCAATATCATCCCTGTAAGGCGAATGTGGTCGCGGATGCCTTGAGCAGAAAGAATATTGCTTCTCTATTAGTGATACCGCAGTACAATAGGAAGCTTCTTGACATGTTGCAGGAGATGGAAATTTGTGTGATCTTCACGCCTGGAAAAAAAAAAGCAAGTACAGCTATTCCAGATGCGGATTCAATATTCGCTAAAAGAGAGAATTCAGAATGCGATATCACAGGACCCCTTCTTGATGGTTATATTCGAAAAATTGAGAAGGGGAGAAGCGAGTGCCTTTATTGAAAAGGATGTCTTATTATTCCTGAACGGCAGACTATGTGTACCAGATGCTGATAATTTGCGGAAAGATATCTTGTATGAGGTGCATAATACGGCATATTCAGTTCACCCGGGCCGGACAAAGATGTACCACGATTTGAAACATGATTTTTGGTGGCCACATATAAAGAAGGATGTCATTCAGTGCATTGCTCAATGTCACACCTGCCAGATAGTGAAAGCAGAACATCAGAAGTCGGCTGGTTATCTTCGATCCCTTCCCTTCCCAGAATGGAAATGGGATGACGTTGCGATGGATTTTGTGTTTGGCCTGCCTCGCAGTAAGGCAGGGAATGATGGAATCTGGGTCATTATTGACGATTGACAAAAAGCGTCCATTTTATACTAATCAAGCAAAGCGGACCGACTGAAAAGTTGGTGGAACTTTATGTAAATATGATTGTGAGATTACATGGTATCCCATATACGATAGTGTCCGATCGCGATGGACGGTTTACGTCGGATTTGTGGCGAAGGGTGCATAACAGAATGGGAACAAGGCTTTTGTACAGTACAATCTTTCATCCACAAACAGATGGTCAGTCCGAACGCACTATCCAGATGCTGGAGGATTTATTGTGAATGGTGGTCTTGGATTTGAAAGGCTCCTGGAAAAATACTTATCGTTGGTTGAATTTGCTTATAATAATAGCTATCAAGCAACGATTCAAATGGCCTCGTTCGAAGCTCTATATGGGAGGCGATGTAGGACTCCGTTGAGCTGGGCAGATGATAGAGAGAAGAAATTGTTTCCGCAGAAGAGGACAGATAAGATTGAGAAAAAAGTCCGCATTATCCAACAACGAATGAAAATCGCACAGGATCGTCAGCAAAAATATTATAATGCCCAATATCGTCTGGTGGAATTTGATGTGGGTGATCAAGTGTGTTTGAAGATTAAACCGTTTTAAAGGGATTTCACGATTGCGACGAATTGGAAAATTGAGTCCGAGATATGTTGGTCCCTTCCCAGTGATTGAACGTAGTGGCGAGGTGGCGTATCGCTTAGCTCTGCCCACTGAATTACAGTAGTTGCGTGATATCTTTCAAGTATCCGCACTCAGACGATATATTCCGAACCCAGATTTGATGATGTCTACCAGTGATGTGCAGATAGAAGCTGATTTGTCAAGTCCGACAACACCTTATCAAATTATTGATCGGCAGAGCAAGAATCTTCGGAATCGACAGGTGAACTTTGTCAAAGTCTGGTGGACCGGCCATCCCGCAAAGGATGCTACTTGGGAGCGAGAGGACTTGCTGATAAAAATCTTTCCCTCTTTCTTTGAGAATCGAGAAGATGCTTGAATTTTCGAGGACGAAAATTCTGATAATGAGGGGAGAATTTGTAAGTTTCGAAAAAATATATATATATTTTCGCAATATAAAAACTATGTAAATAATCCCCGATGATGAAAACATGATTTCAGTGCCGATGCGACGTCGCACGTTAATTTTGATGTTCGGGTTTTCCGATTGATTTTGCGACAGTCGTTTCATTTTCGTTTCATTTTGAATGGCTTGAGTTGGCCGGATTTTATATGAGCTGAATGGGAAATTGGGCTTGGTTTGGATTAGAGTTTATGTATGAATAGTGGTTGGACCGGCTGGGTGTGTGTGGTTGTGGTTGTGCATTGTTTATATTGAGAACAGGGTCAACTGGTTATGTTGACCAGCTGCCTGGGTTAAGCGGTGGAGTTTCCTGTGATATAGCAGTATGCTGCATTCTTTCTTCTTCATCTTCGACGGAACGAACTCGACGGAAGCCACTGCCGCGCCAATCACTCTAGCCGCCTCAAATCTCCTCAGTTTCGCACGATTTCTTCTTCTTTAGGAAGGTAATCTCTTCCTCTTCAATCCTCTCTCTTCTTGTATGAAGTTATTGAAAGATGTGGTGTTTTGAAAGTTGTTTTATTGTATTGTTTATTTAAATGTTCATGATATAAATGTAATGGTTACATTTTGTTCCTTGATTATATGACATGTTTCATGTAAGTTTCAAGAAGATGCTCTTGGTCTTGAACCATAGAACAGTAAATTTTGTTATGTCATGTAGTCTTTAGATATGCTCTCTTTCGTGGTAGTCAAAGGGAACATTGACTACCGGGTCAAGATTATCGCATGATTAAAGTACATTGGTGTTCTATAAATGTTGATAAACGTTATCGTTTAATCATGCGAGTATGTATGCGGTTGAATTCATACATATAGAGATTGACCACTTGTTGCAACATTATTTGGAATGTGTTTAGTTTCGTTAATGTTTGCAACGTATCTAATGTTTTTTGATATGAGACGTGTAGATTTAGCGCGTCGGTGTGTACAATGTGATTACAATTGAAGGTCATCTTCTGATGGTGATACATATTGTGGTTCGTTGGTCACGCTTGCGCGTAAGGAATCTACACATCAAAATATCGTCTGTCCCCAAATTTATTTGGGAAGTGATATGGTCGGGCTCCTTGGTAAAGCGAGGTTGTATAACATGCAATATAACTGATGTAGTTATAAATACACGTCGCTTATGAGACCGATAAAAAATTAAATATAGTGTGAAAATGACACACTCCTATTTTGCACAATATTTATGAAATCACGCGACAAGAAAAAGACAGGTCATCAAAATGCGTTACCTAGTTACTACGTTATTAAGGCGACTATAATGCAGTGAAAAAGCCACTTATAGTCCCTAATATAGAATGTTATATTATCGCCTTGACGACATAGTTCCTCTATAAGGTCGTACCAAATGAACGGGAACAGTTTCAGTTCGACTTACTATGGTAAGTGCGAACGCGTTATGTCGTGACTTGACATGCTTAGACAAGATTTTTGTGCGACTATTAAAAGAGAAAATTATGACGAGGCAAGTCATCGTAATTATTTTTGTAGAGCACAATTTTATTTTGGTTATTTATAACCATTTGAGTTTGGTTTGGGAATAAATTTAAGTGTATGTATATGAGATAGTGTTGTGTATATGAATATATATATATATATATGAGTATATATATATATATATATATACAAGTGACAGGCACGGGCCTTCGGCCCTGGGGGAATTCGGCGGGGGTGCAACAATCGGCGGGGTGCGACATTCGGCGGGGTGTGACATTCGCCGGGATGCGACATTCGCCGGTGGTGCGACATTTGTCGTGGGGACGACATTTGTCGTGGCGGCGACATTTGTCGTGGGCGGCGACATTTGTCGTGGACAGTACCCGCCCCTATGGCCTCGCACGACAGTACCCGCCCCCTCCCGGCGGGCTCCGCCCGCTCCGTAACATATACATATGAGTACTCAAAATGACCGTAAAAAAATATAAATCAAGAATACAATTTTTATTTTGTAAAACAAATAATATTTTAACACCAAAACATTAATTTTTCTCTTGTCATTCATAGCTATAGACAATAGGTTTAGAGTATCTAGTGTTTTTATTTTTTGTATTTTAATATTGTAAAGTTGTGTAATTACCTAAAAGGACATTGTCTTTATAATATACTAATATAAAGTGTGATATAATTGTGTAATTATGAATAAAACTATAAGGGCAATATAGGGACATCAGACAATGTTTCACCAAAGAATAGTTTTCGTATATTAGTAGAGATATATATATAAGTATATATATATATATATGTATAAATATGTATGAATATTTTATATACATAAAAAGATAAAGTTATTCTTAAGAGGTAAAATAAAAGGAGGAGAGAAGTGGCTGGAGCAAGTTTTAGGGTTTTTCCCTTTCCCGATCTCCAGCTTCTCTTGACGGCGCCCGACCTAGCATCCCGAGCTGTTCGCGAGGAAGAGCAGCTGCGCCGCCTTTGTCCTCCTCACCGGCGAGAGCTCACCTTGTCCGTCGTTGGTCGGTCTCTTGGAGCTCGCCGACGGTTTGGTGGAGAAGAAGCTCGGTGCGCTTCATGATCGGAGCGTGTCTTTGAAATCTCCAGTTAAGGCAAGTGTTTTGCCTCGAGGCTCTCTTCCTCTAGCCGATCCAGTCCAGCCCCTGTTTCTCCTCTTCTTTTACCGGCGACTAGTGTGGTTCGGCCACTAGGAGTCCCCGACGCTCTTGGAAGAGGAAGTCTAAGCTTTTGTCTCTATTCCTTGTCAACGGAATAGAGATTTCTCATTGTTCGGGTTCAAGGTGAACTAAGAGGCGAGGCGTCGGCCTCAACGTTGCGGTGGAATCGTCAACATCATCTCCGACAACTGACCTCTTCCGGCTAGAGATCTTGTTCTCTAGAGGTATAAATTTTTGCCCCTCTTGTGATGGTTAGATGTGATGAGTTAGGTTTCCTTTTGCTTGCACAGCCTTGTTTAAGCCATTGTCATTGGACGCACGTTCCGTTGTGTCGTTGGTACTCGAATTAATTTTTTTTTTAAAATTCGCCCCACCACTACACGTGAAATCCTTCAGTTATGACATAGATTGGAGAGGGCTTGAAACCTAGGGTTAAGATTTTTGAGCTGTGTTAATGAAAAGCATATGAAATGTTCCTATACAGCTTTCTTGTGTCATAATCTTTGATTTTGAGTTAATTTGAGAATCAAATTATTAGGGCTTCAGATTTGGAGTTTTGTTTTTTGCTTTCTTTGTAAGTTGTTGGCTGGCTGTTGTTGTTGGGGGTTGTGTAAGCTGGTCGATTGCTGTTGATGGGGGTTGTCTAATGCTGGCCGACTGCTGTTTGTTTGAGTGTTACCTAGACTGGCCGGCTGTCTTAGATGGAATTTATACTTTAATTTAAGCTGCTATTCGCAGCCCTTGAAGTTTTCATTGTGGAAACCCTTTGTAACACCCCTTCCCAGTATTTCAGAAATCAGCCGTCCGGCCGGGTCAGCGATGTAAAGAAAACTAGGAAACAGTATTAAAACTAGTAGCAGCAGGTAATAAAATCTATACTAAGCAATTTAAGACTTGCAGCGGAAGTTTGAATAAAGTAAACTAAGGGTAACCACATACCTGATATCTGGATTCACAGAGCCACTAAACAGGAAGTAAAACTGAATTAACTGAAAATCTGGTTAACCATAAATAGTCTGAAATAAATTAGATAAAACATTAATCTGATACAATGTTCTCATCTACAGGTACATGCTGAAATAGAGTAAACTGAAAAAGATAAATAGTACAAACTGACGCCACTATAATGCTCATCCTAGACGTAGCTTCCCACCTGGGTCACCTGAAAAACAGTGCCCACGAAGGGTCAGAGTAAGGAAAAATAACCCCTCCTAGTGACACTAAAAGTCAGTTTTACATAAGAATGCATGTATGTCTTTGAAAATAATTTTATGCATTTAAAACTTTTATGCTATGTGCTATGCATGCCTTCGCACTATTCTCTGGTCACACATCTACTCGTACTAAACACGTGACTTTTATTTTACTAACTCAAGTCCTGGCGTTCACTAACTAGCGTATTGTCTCATGTCAAGTCTATACTTGAGTTCTAGGCGGCTTCTAACCTGCTCATCTACTAGGAAGGCTCTAGGCAGAGTAGCTCCTAACGCGCAACTGAAACTGACGACCCGAGACCATCTTATGAACCCAATTGTTCTAGTGTCACGCGGACACGGTCTCGAATCTGCTAACTGGCTCAAGGGAAAATAATTCCCAAGTCTGTACTACTCATAAGGTTCCATGTGCCTTATGAGAAAGGTAGTGCGCCTCTACCTAGCACGGAAGAAACTCTGTGTGCTGGCTGACCTTTTTGGTCTGACGCTACTCTGCAAGGGATATCTTTTCTGGTGTACTACTAAGCGACCTTTGACTTTCTTGTGGTCGACTTGAAGGGACATTCACGCCCTTGGTTGGACAAATTCCAAGCTTACGTACGCGGATAAAGTTTCGTACTTAAAATAATTATTCATAACTTGACTAACTGGGCCATGGGAAAGGGCGTCATCCTACACGTTTTCCGCGACCATTTTCCTACCGCCACACTTTTCTATGCATGGTTATGTTGCTTGTACGAAACCTACATATGCGTATACAAAATATAACATTTGTTATGTCTAACTAACAGGTATTAAATTTCCTTACCGCGGTGGTGCGGCGCTCGTAGACTCGGCGCGGCGACATCTTCTATTTCCGAAGGCAAATCCTACTACTGGGGACCTTCAGAAAGCTGCCTCGAACCTACCAAAGTCCTGCAATTCAAGGCAAACCTAAACTCATAATTTTTCCCTAAGGGTTTTCCGGTGGTAAAAATCCAAATCATCTAAGGTTGCAAAACAAATGCGTACTAGCTTCGTATATTACCTTTATGCGGAGATATTGGGGTTCTCAATGCGTCCCACTCAAACTCCGCGGTGAACCACGAACACCAAAACCTAAAATAGCGCAAAAGAAAATGAAAATTAGTTTAGTCTACCTCCAAAATGAAGGATATCCAAGTAGAAATCGAGAAAAGGAAGGGATCGACTCACCGGAACCAAAACAAAATCAACCTCCTTCGGTTAGGGTTGAAATCGGCTCTTCCACGGCCAAGGAAGGAAAAGGAATACTTGTTGGCGCCTTCAGAGGAGGGAGGAGGAGTCGAATCTGCGTTCCGGAGGAGGATCGGGCGGCGGCGAGTCCTGCGGAAAGCGTCGGAGGCGGAAACGGGAGCGTCGGGCCACTGTGCGGCTAGCGGTTTCTAATCCGATAGAAGGGGGAGTGCGGGTTTAAATCAAAAGCGGGATGCGGCTTCTTCCGTGAGGAGATGCGTGGGCTTTGAGAAAATCGGGCTGCGGTTTCTTTTTAACCGTAAGGAGAGGGGGAAAGTTACTATTGGCACCCCACTCCACCCTAAAACCACCTAAACACGGCTATCGGCACACCCATTCTCAAATAAACGGTCGCGATTTATAATCATAGAACAACGTACCTCGACGACGCGCTGTCTCGGTCAAAATCCGTCGCGACTCGACCCTAAAATAAAAATAAATTTCGCGTAAAATTTTCGGATGTTACACCCTTGCGGCTCTTTGTAGGAGCAATTTGAATTATTTCTTGTGGGCATATGAAACCTTTGTTGATCGAATGATGCGCCTTCATTTTGAGTCACTCACGCTAGTCCTTCCCAAGACAACTCCTAGAGGTCGTAGTTGTGATCGTCGTAGGAGTCCGCTCGTAAACATTTATAGCGCAACCCTAAAGTAAATGATTTATTGATACTGCAGAGGATGGCGTCCGGCGATAGACGCGACGAGAATCCTATGAGAGACAAGGGCAAAAGAAAAGTTGGGGTGAGTCCTTACCGTTTCTTTTTATGAACCTGATAAGCTAAGTTATTCCTTAACTATTTGATATCATTGAAAATATAAATCGCCAAACACGCTAACGTAGCTTAGCGGGCGATAGAACTCTGAGGGGAACCAAATATAAATAATTTTTATTTTTGAATTCAATTGAACGAACTGAAATGAATTGAAGAAAATGATTCGGAAATGAAATAAGTTGAATTTGAGAACGCGTCGACGCACCGAAAAGCTAAGGGTCGGCCTGGTAGGGGGGATGCTTCAGACTCCTACACCTCGTGAGAGGGGTAGAACTCTCACATCTCGTAGGAGGGGTCGAACTCCTACAGAATATGAAAAGAATCCAATTTAGGAGGCGTTGAAGTCTGCTGTGCGTGTGAGCGCCCTAAAGAGGATATTGATATGAAGGGTCAACGGACCCAGATATTTGAGAAATTGAATGACCTTCAGCATTTTGAGAAATGAATCACGAATGAACGAAATATGAATTGATATCAGATAGAGAATTGTTGATTATACCTGTTTCCTAGCTTAGAAACATGATTATATTGATATAGATTTGATTGCTGCTGACTCTCTTGTCTGCTTGCAGTGCGAAGCTACAGGTAAGGGTAAGGAATTCACTTAGTTTTCAAAACTAACTGGTTCCCGATTTATCTTTTAGGAACCGAGCACCAGCGTACCAGACCCCGCTAGACGGACTCAGGCAGAGGCAGTCCGAAGATCAGTTGAAGACGTGGCTCGTCCACGGGTTAGCATATGCGTCTACTACTTGTACATTTTTAGATATTTGTCGTTTAGATGTTCTGTACATGTACTTTCATTTGGACAGTGTATATATTCTATATGACATGTGGTTTTATGTTTTCACCTGGTACACCTTTTTATTATAACTGATGCGCATTTACTTGTGAGAAACCTGCTCGAAATGAAAATTTAAATTGTGGCGAATTTTGGGCTGTTACAGTATACATATCACAGTTACCAATTCCAAGGCAACAACATACAACAAGTGAGATAGTAAATCTATATTCCCCTTGTCCAAGCTTGGTCCCTACAACTTGTACACTCCAGCTTGTGGGGGAGTGTAAGAGAATATAGTAGAAATCGGGATTATATTTTCTCATACCCTAAACCGGGCACCACATACATATATATATGTACATTAGCACGACATATCACGTGGAATACATAATCTCAATACGAAATAAAAGTGAATATTCAACTCTCCCCCTCAAGTTGGGAATATATATTGATCATTCCCAACTTGTCAGTATTGTTCTTGAAGTTATCGTTGCATAGCCCCTTGGTGAAAACATCGGTAAACTGATCAAATGAGCTCACAAACGGAGTGCAGATATTCCCCTTGTCGATGTGGTCTTTGATGAAGTACCTATCAACTTCCACATGTTTGGTCCTATCATGTTGAACTGGATTGTGTGCAATGCTGATGGCTACCACGTTCTGCTTCTTGCTCTTCCATGAAACCAGGTTGCCTCCCACAAATGTGCAGTACCCCGTGGTTGACTTTCTATCATCTTGACTACCAGCCCAATCAGCATCAGTAAATACCTCAACCTCTAACGACTGATTAGCCTTGAACAGAATCCCACGCCCTGGTGTCTTTTTGAGATATCGCAACACCCTAAAGGAAGCCTGCTGATGACATAATGTAGGAGAGTGCATATACCGGCTTATGACACCCACCGCATACGTGATATCTGGGCGAGTATGGGACAGATATATGAGCCTCCCAACTAGTCGTTGGTATTTTGAGGCGTCCGCTTTCTCCCCACTAATATCTGTATCAATCTTATAATTAGCCTCAATTGGAGTGTCAACAGGAGCACACCCAAGCATCCCAGTCTCCTCCAGAAGATCAAGAGTATACTTCCTTTGGGAAATGAAGATCCCCTGTCGGGACCTCGCAACATTTCAACTTTCCCAGATCCTTGACTTCAAATTCTTCGCCCAATTGTTATTTCAAGTATTTGATCTCATCCAAGTCATCTCCGGTAATGATGATGTCGTCCACATACACAATAAGGATAGAAACAAGAGCACCCTTCCTCTTGATGAAGAGAGTATGATCAGCTTGACTTTGAGTATATCCAAGTCGTAGCATGGTCTTTTAAAACGCCCAAACCATGCTCTCGGAGACAGTTTCGGGCCATACAAGGATTTTAGCAGGCGACAGACCCTTCAGTTGGACTAATTGACATCAAGGCTAGGGGGAATATCCATATAGACCTCCTCTTCCAGATCACCATGCAAGAATGCATTCTTGACATCGAGCTGCAGTAGCTCCCATCCGCGAATCACAGCACAAGAAAGAAGCACACAGATTGAGTTCATCTTGACAACAGGAGCAAAGGTCTTCTGGTAGTCAATGCCTTGACCTTGGGTATATCCTCGAGCCACTAAACGAGCTTTGTATCGCTCCACCACCCCATCTTGGTTCTGTTTGACAGTGAAGACCCAACGGGATCCAACCGTTCGCTTCACAGGGGGAAGGCTAGTGAGTCGCCCTGTTTTATTTTTATCCAAGGCACTCAGTTCCTCCTCCATAGCCTGTTTTCATTCAGGTATCTGAACAGCCTCCTGCCATGTCTTAGGAATCACAATAGATGAAAGAGAGGAGATAAAGGCTTTATGAGCCTGAGATAGATGATTATAACAAATATAGTTGGCAATGGGATGTTTGGTGCCACCCATTTTACCTATAAGACGTGCAAGAGGAACATGAAGGTCATCATCTGAATCTGGAGCTGAGACGGTCACTGGCACTGACGGAACATTCACAGTCTGCAGTTGCTCAGCAGTCCTGGGACGACGTGAGTACGTGTATAATATAGGTGGAGCGGAGGTGGAAGGAGGGGAAGCGACAACAATCGGAAGAGGAGATTCGATGTTAACAATTGGAAGAGGATATTCGATGTTCTCGTCACTGTCACCTCTCGTCTCCCCCTGACGAGGACTAAAGTATGACTCCCCCTCATGAAATGTGACATCCACGGTGCAATAGTAGCGCCGAGTCGGAGGATGATAACAACGATACCCTTTAGTGGTAGGGGAGTACCCAACGAAAATACACCGCAGGGAACACGCATCAAGTTTATCACGATGCGGGGTATGAAAATGGACAAAACAGACGGAGTCAAAGATACGAGGAGCAAGATGAGAGGTGTGGACGATGTGTTGTTTGGCAAGACGCGATAGGGGCGTATCAAATGAAAGGGCACGAGACGGAAGACGGTTAATAAGATGAGCAGCTGTGAGAACTGCATCACCCCAGTAGGATTTGGAAAGGTGCATAGCAAGGAGTAAACACCGAGCCACCTCCAGCAAATGTCTATTCTTCCGTTCGGCCACCCCATTTTGGGTGGAAGTGTGGACGCACGTAGTTTGATGTATGATGCCATTATCAGATAGATAGGCCCCAAAAACACCCCGATTATCATATTCCCCACCATTATCACTACGCAACACCAAATTGTTGGTTCACCATCTTATGAAACGTCTGAAACATGTAACAACCCATGCTAGGGCATAATAATAATAATAAGAAGAAGAAGAATAGGAGAAAACCCTATTTTCTCCTCTCCTCTTTAAACCCGACCCCCCCCCCCCCCCCCGTTCTTTTATTTGCCGCATCCCGACCCACCGACATCAGCTCTCCCGATTCCGCCTCCTGCGCACCCCGTCAGCCCCTTCTCCGCCTTCTACGCGTCCGGCAGCTCCCAAATCGCCATCCAGTGGCCGGCGATCGCTCCTTCTAGGGTCGGCACCGCTTCCTCTTCTTTTCCTCTGGACGGCAGACCCCGGATCCGGCGGCTGCGCCTTCTGCTCCTCCTCAGGCCGGCGGTTTCAGCAGCAGCCCCTCCTTCTCCTCCTTCGGCCAGTGAGGCAGCAAGTGAAGTTCTCCTCCGGCAACCCCCCCCCCCCCCCTCCTCTCCGTCGGCCGGTGAATCTCAAGAGGATCTTCTAGGGTTTCGCTCGAAACCCCTCTTCGTTAATTTTTGAGCCCAGATCGGGTCTCCTTGGGTAAGGAATTCCACCAACCTCTTTTATTTCTTATTTCTCTAATTTTTTCTTGCAAATTTTCGCTCTCCGATCTAGGGTTTCCGTCGATCCAACTTATGTCCATCGTCTAACCCGCTAATTCCGGATTTGTTTGTGTTTTCCCGTGCATCTCCTCGGATCTAGGCGGTGGAATAGCTCCAATCCCTCTCCGAATTAGGGCTCTTCGCATCCAAACGCCGCCAAAATCTCTGATCCCTCGCGGTAGCCTATTCTCCCCTCACTCTCGAGGGAGGTAAATTTCTAAACTCCTCTCATGTTGTGTAAGTGCGATTATCAAACGCATGTGCAAGCGTAGAAATCTTGTTAATTCAAATTTGATATATATTGTTGATCTTGACCAGTTTTAGCTATAGCTTTTAACCTCGCTTGCGCCACTTAGCTATCGCTAGTGTTTTCGACGTCACCTTAAGGCAAGTGGAGAACTCCCTCTCACTTGCAAACTTTGGAATTTAACCTTGTTATCTGCTCCCTATGATATTTACTAACGTTATTTTTGGTAAATCTCTGAAACCTCGTAATATTGTCATAAATTTATATGATAAATAATTACCTAAGTATAAAACTCGGAAACAAATCTGTAGTTGTAAGCAAATCCTTGAACTGTAGAGTCTAATTAGGCATCCGTCTGTCGTCATGGTCACGACAAGCAGGATTACTTTTCCGACAAGACTTGCACATAGATCTGATCGTGAACCATGTGCACCCGTTATAACACCTACACCCTTCATCGATCACGGCTTACAACATATTATATGAATAATTTTAGGCTATACTCTACAGTAGGCTATCATTTAAGAAATGTCTGTCTGACTTAGTTTTTTTTGGTATGTTTGCTAGTTTTAAACAAGATGTATCAGTACTCGATTATGCTTGTTTGCTTCTGCTCGCAATTTAATTAACATGCTCATGATTTAATTCTTATGTTCTGAGACATTTTCCTTTTATTTTGGATTTGTCTTAGGGTTCATGACTGCGCCGCCTGCCCCCTGAGCTATTTCTAGTTCAGCTACAACTTTGCTTGGAGGTTTTTCTTTTGTAGTTGCTTACATCAGGTTCTATGTATTTGTTTCCTTTACTGTCAGTGTGTTTTCTCATGTACTAGTTATTGTAAGTCATTTTCTCTTGTATTGTGGACAACTCCTAGGATGTTTCTGATGTACTAGATCATTTTATTTATGACATTCATTACTATTGATTATTGCATTCACTTCTGTTTCAGCATTGTGTGTAGCATTAAATTTTTCAAGGAAATACATGTGCATTAAATTCTCACTGTTTTAAAACTTTAAGCGCTTCCATATATTTATAAACCATAAATTGTTCAATCAAAATAACTATTTCTAAAATTATTTTCAGTATTCTCTGCATCCGCCTTAGCATGCATTTTTCTTTCCGCTCATGCCTGTAGCATCACGACCGCCCGAAGCGCACTCTGACTTTTGTCGAGATGAGTCGTGACAGTTGGTATCAGAGCCAGGTTTACTCCTAGAAATGGAATATTTTGGATTATTAAATATTTTGAACTTTATTATGTACATATATATACATGCATTATTGCTTCACTCACCTTGTCATTATTTGTTGTTCGTGGCTGAAACACGCACACACTCACTCATAAGCATGAGTAGTATGTACACGAATGTTAAGGGATTATGGGTAAACTTAACATTTTTGTGCATATGAATTTCCACTAGCATATACACCGCTTGCGAATATTAAATTGTATGAGCGGTTTAATATTTTCAAGTACATTGAATCATAATATGCATGACATGTTAAGTGATATGGGCACTTAACATGACAGGTGTATCCATTCATGCACATTCTTAGGAATGCATTTTAGACATAATTGCATTGCATGCATAACATAACTCATTGCACAAGTGTTAAGACAAGAACAACATATGATGATTGTGCATGCATGGATTTATAAATTGTTTGGCATTGCATGTGATTCACTGTCATTTTAACATGAGCATTACCTAGAGTTGTCCAATGAAAATGTGGTAGCTAATATATGATATATGTATTCGACAGTATTAAAATACTAGAGTCTTTTGTTTCTTAATCTTCTATGATTAGCTTGTCTATGTCTCTTACTCGTTTCCTTTGTGTTCCTCCTTAGATGGCCCTTAAGCGATCGCAGTGTAAGAAGGCTACCCCTTCTGTCGGAGCAGCTTCTGGAGACGCCACAACCCAGCTGTTGAGGCAGATTCTCGAGCGTCTCACTCGCTTGGAAGAAGATCGACAAACTCCTGATACAGCTCTTGATTCCGGCAGCTCAGGGACAGCTGGAGCTACTACTAGCTCCGCTCTTGGAGGCACCCATCCTGTACCTGGTTCGGGAACTAACTCGATTGCTAACGCCCTGGTGGTCCCGTTCGTGTCAAGTCCGGCTGCCCCTCCTGTGACGATGGCAGATACGCTGGCGTTCAAGAGGCTGAATCCGCCGTCCTTCAATGACAGTCGTGATTTCTTCGTCATTTCAGAGTGGCTCTCCCAGATGGAGAACTTCAAGTATGTCGGTGTTCCTGATGCACAAAAGGTTCTTCTTGCGGCCTACCAGCAGACCGAGGATGCATAAACCTGGTGGCTTCAGCGTCGCAGTCTCCCCAATTCTTCCGCTATGACCTGGGAGCAGTTCAAGAATGCGTTCATGGAGAAGTTTCTCTCATCTGTGGAGCGCGACAGGTTAGCTGAGAGATTCCTGTCCCTTCAGCAGCCCGGCAGGACCGTGACTGAATATGAGATAGAGTTCTCTCGCCTATCTCTCCTTGTCGCAGAGTTCGTGTCTGATGAGTCTAAGAAGATCATTCGTTTCGTGAAGGGCCTCCGACATGACTTCCGCCAGTATGTGGTAGCCCATGGCGCCACCACCTACGCCGAGACTGTTGGAGCCGCCTTTCAGGTTGAAGCCATAGAGCTGGATCGTAATGCCAAGAAACTCCAGCATGGTACAAGCAATGTTGCTGCATCTGACCACAAGCGCAAGGGTGCTCCACCTCAGGAGAAAGGTCCCAAGTCCCAGGAAGTGTGTGTCTACTGCCACAAGGTTGGCCACATCGCCCGAGTCTGTCGTTCTCTCCTGAAGAAGCAGAAGATGGTTGTGCCTGCACAACAGACCCAGGTGACGCTTGTCACTGCCTCCTCCGTCTGTGCTTTCTGTAAGAAAACGGGCCACTTGGTGAGAGACTGTCACCGCAAGCTAAATACCTGCTTCAGATGTGGGCAGGTTAGACATCAGATCAAAGATTGCTCCGCGAAGGAAAGCCCAATCCCCGCTCAACCTCCGCAGGCTATTTCTGGAGCCCAAGAGAAGGGCAAGGCTGTGCTGAACGTCACCACTCAGGGCGAGGCGCTCGCATCTACCTCCGTCATCTCTGGTATGTATTATATAAAGTTTTAAATTTCCTGCATCCTTTTGAATTACCTATCTTTAGTGTTGTATAATCACGATATATGTTTATGATGTATAATTCTAGGGTGTTTTAGGGTCAAGAATAAGTGGGTGGAAATCCTTTTCGACTCCGGGATATCTCACTCTTTTATAGCGCGCCATATCATGAATCTCCATAGTTGGCCCACTTCGCCACTCGAAGTCCCTTTCGAGATTTCTGTGCCCGGTCATCTACACCTGTCAACTAGAGGCATTCTCAATTGTCTGATACTGTTTGGTGAACTGCAAGTCGTCGCCGACCTCATAGTCCTGGATATGACAGAATTCGACGTAATCTTGGGTATGAACTGGCTAGTCGCGTATCGAGCAAAGCTGGACTGTGTGGCAAAGAGGGTCAATCTCAGTATCGATGGGAAGGACTACAACGTGCATGTTCAGACCACCCGCAGCCACCTGAAGGTAATTTTTGTTGTGCGCGCCACTCGGCTTCTTAGCCAGGGATGTTTTGCTTTCTTTGTTTATGCTTCACACTCGGATGTTGTCATACCTCAACTTGAATCTATCCCGATTGCTTCCGAGTTCCCTGACGTGTTCCCCGCCGAGTTGCCTGGAATGCCTCTCGATTGGATGAGTTGCTTGAGCGCAGGTACATTCGTCCCAGCTCTTCTCCTTGGGAAGCCCCCGTTCTCTTCGTTAAAAAGAAAGACGGATCTACGAGATTGTGCATCGACTATCGGGATTTGAACCAGGTAACCATCAAGAATAAGTATCCCCTCCCGCGCGTGGATGACCTATTGATCAGCTCAAAGGCAGTACCGTCTTCTCCAAGATCGATCTCAGGTCGGGTAACCATCAACTGAAGATCAAGGAATCTGACATCCCCAGGACAGCCTTCCGGACTCGGTATGGACACTTTGAATTCTTGGTGATGTCTTTTGGGTTGACTAACACCCCTTCTGCTTTTATGGATATGATGAACCGTGTCTTCTGCGAGTACCTGGATAAGTCCATCATCGTTTTCATTGATGATATCTTAGTCTACTCCAAGACTCATGAGGAGCATGCAACCTACCTTAGACTCACTCTCTCCACGTTTCATCAGCACCAACTCTATGCCAAGTTGGCGAAATGTGAGTTCTGGCTGGATCTTGTTGCCTTTCTGGGGCATGTCATTTCGGGTGATGGACTTTCCGTTGACCCTGCAAAGATCTCCGCAGTTATGGACTGGAAGCAGCCTTCTACCCCTACTGAAATCCACAGTTTTCTTGGATTGGTTGGCTATTACCGGCGTTTCGTCAAGGATTTTCTCCTCTCTTGTTGCTCCTTTAACTAAGCTAACTCAAAAGCATGTCAGGTTTGAGTGGTCAGATCAAGTGTGAGCATGCTTTTTCTGAATTGAAGCAACGTTTATGTTCAGCGCCAGTTTTAGCTCTTCCGTCAGAGGGGTTAGACTTTTCAGTTTATACAGATGCTTCCGGAGTTGGATTGGGTTGTGTCCTGATGCAAGAAGATTGTGTTATCGTTTATGGGTCGAGGCAGTTGAAGATTCATGAACGCAACTATCCCACTCATGACCTGGAGTTCGCTGCAGTAGTGTTTGCTTTGAAGCTTTGACGTCATTATCTCATATGGCGTGAAGTGTCACTTCTTCACTGACCATCGGAGTTTTAAGTATATTTTTGTCCAGAAGGACCTCAATCTTCATCAGAGGCGTTGGCTTGAATTCATAACAGATTATGACTTACAACTCATGTATGTGCCCGGTAAAGCCAATTCAGTGGCGGATGCTTTGAGTCGTCAGGCTTCTGTTGCCGCATGTACACCTTTGTCAGCTTCTCTCGCGGCCCTGGTTGATGACCTCGAGCGGATGGACATATCCTTCTCACCTGGAGGTCAAGGGGAAGTCTCTGGTCCGTTATGGGTAGAACAGGTGAAGGACCTGCAGCCATCTGATCCCGCACTCCAGCGCATTCGCCGACAAGTTGAACTTGGTACTCTTCCAGATTTCTCTATCTGACAATGTTCTGTGTTTCTGAAGTCGCCTATTGATTCCCGATGTTTCTGAGTTGTTGGATAGTATTTGCCGAGAAGCTCACGAGTCCCGCACATCTGACCATCCTGGCAACAACAAGATGTATCATGACCTGAAGCAGATCGTGTGGTGGCCTGATATGAAGAATTATATTACACGCTTCATCTCTCAATGTCTGACATGCCAAAAGGTGAAAGCTCAGCGTCAGCGCCCTGCTGGTATTTTGCAACCTCTACCTATCCTTGAATGGAAGTGAGAAGATATCTCTATGGAGTTCATCACGGGTTTGCCCCGCACTCCAAGGGGGCATGACGCAATTTGGGTAATAGTATATCGCATGACTAAAGTTGTCCACTTCATCCCGTACAAGGAAGGTCATTCCACCGAGAAGATGGCTCGAATCTATGTTGCAGAGATTGTTAGACTCCATGGGATTCCTCTGCGGATTGTATCTGATTGTGACTTCGAGATTTGTATCGCACTTCTGGAAGGGATTTCAGTAAGCTTTGGACACCGATCTCAACCTAAGCATTGATTATCATCCAACAACTGATGGTCAGACCAAAAGGGTTAATCAGATTCTTGAAGACATGCTTCGGTGTTACATTCTGGACTACAAAGGAGCTTGGGATGAGCACCTACCTTTGGTCGAGTTCACCTACAACAATAGCTATCAAGAGAGCCTCAAGATGGCCCCCTTCAAAGCATTGTACGGGCGTCATTGTAGGACCCCGCTCTATTAGTCAGAAGTTGGGGAGAAAATTGTTTTGGGGCCTGAGTTACTTCAAAAAATGGAAGAAGCCACAAAAAAACTCGTCTTCAGCTCAGTCGTGTCATCGAGAGGCAGAGGAAATATGTTAATCAGCGCCGTCGTCCGTTAGAGTTTGCCGTGGGTGATCAAGTATTCCTGAATATTTCCCCTACTCCTGGAGTGAAACGGTTTGGCCATCATCATAAGCTCAGCCTGAGGTTTGTAGGTCTGTACGCCATCTCAGAACGTGTTGGAGGATCTGCCTATCGTCTGGAGCTACCCGCTTCGTTGTCAGGTGTCCATGATGTCTTTCATATCAGTCAGCTTCAGAAATACATCCACGATCCTAATCGTGTTCTTGAAGAAGTTTCAGTGATTCCTGAAGCCAATCTGTCATATCCAGTCGAGCCCGCGAAGATCGTCGAATATCAAGAACGCAAGCTTTGCAAGAGAACTATTCCTATGGTGAAGGTACTTTGGGTGCATGGCAAGTCTGAGGAGTACACTTGGGAACTCGAATCTGACATGCGCAGCAAGTATCCGCAACTCTTCTCTTAATTTTGGTACGTCTCTGAGTCTGACTTCCTTGTTATTTCAGTATCTTTCATAGTTAGTTTCCATGCTTTATATGGCAAACTGTTGTTGAAGTGCATGTCGTCTGAATCTTCGTTGTTTTTGGCCCCATTCAGAGAATTTCAGGAAAGTTTCAGGACGAAACTTCCTAAGTGAGGGTGAATGTAACAACTCATGCTAGGGCATAATAATAATAATAAGAAGAAGAATAGGAGTAAACCCCTCTCACTTACAAGTGGAGAACTCGCTCTCACTTGCAAACTTTGGAATTTAACCTTGTTATCTGCTCTCTATGATATTTACTGACGTTATTTTGGTAAATCTCTGAACCCTCGTAATATTGTCATAAATTTATATGATAAATAATCACCTAAGTATGAAACTCGAAAACAAATCCGTAGTTGTAAGCAAATCCTTGAACTGTAGCGTCTAATTGGGCATCCGTCTGCCGTCATGGTCACGGCAAGCAGGATTACTTTTCCGACAAGACTTGTATGCAGATCTGATCGTGAACCATGTGCGCCCGCTATAGCACCTACACCTTCATCGATCACGGCTTACAACATATTACATGAATAATTTTAGGCTATACTCCGGAGTAGGCTATCATTTCAGAAATGTCTGTCTGACTTAGTTTTTTTTTGTATGTTTGCTAGTTTTGAACAAGATGTATCAGTACTCGATTATGCATGTTTGCTTCTGCTCGCAATTTAATTAATTAACTTGCTCATGATTTAATTCTTATGTTCTAAGGCATTTTCCTTCTATTTTGGATTTGCCTTAGAGTTCGTGACTGCATCGCCTGCCCCCTGAGTTATTTCTCGTTCAGCTACAACTTTGCTTGGAGATTTTTCTTTTGTAGTTGCTTACATAGGGTTCTATGTATTTGCTTCCTTTACTGTCAGTGTGTTTTATCATATACTAGTTATTGTAAGTCATTTTCTCTTGTATTGTGGACAACTATTATGATGTTTTGATGTACTAGATCATTTTATTTATGACATATTCATTATTGTTGCTTATTGCATTCACTTCTGTTTCAGCACTGTGTGTAGCATTAAATTTTTCAAGAAAATGCATGTGCATTAAATTCTCACTGTTTTAAAACTTTAACCGTTTTCGTATATTTATAAATCATAAATTGTTCAATCAAAGCAACTATTTTCAGTATTCTCTGCATCTGTCTTAGCAGACATGGTTTTCTTTCTGCCCAAGCCTGTGACATCACGGCCCGCCCGAAGCGAACTCTGACTTTCGTCGAGACGGGTCGTGACAAAACAAGAAAGAAAATCACTTTTCTTTTTAAGCAGATAAACCCACGTAACGCGGGAGTGACAATCAATAAAAGTAACAAACCATTTATAACCAGATAAAGATAATACTGGAGACGGACCCCAAACATCAGAGTGAATAACATCAAATGGACAGAAACTAGGGACAGACAAATGACTAGCACTCTGACGGACATGTTTAGAGCGCTCACATGCATCACAAGAGAAAGACTGAATTAAAGAGGTAAAAACAGGAAACAATTTAGTAAGATAAAGAGGCGAAGGGTGGCAAAGTCGTTGGTGTCAGCGTTGAATATCATGTAGAGTCGGAGATCTGGTGGATGAAAAAGCACTGGAAAAAGACTGGTCCAGCAAGTACAGTCCACCACTATTCCTACCACTGTCAAGCGTCCGCCTCGTATCCAGATCCTGAAATACACAAACATCAGGAAAGAAGGTCACAGAACAGTTTAAAAAAGTAGTTAAGTGACTAATGGAAAGCAGATTGCGAGGAAAAGACGGGGCATGCAAAACAGAGGTCAGTGATAGGTCGGGAGAACAGGTGACAGTCCCTTTACCAGCAATGGCGGAGAGAGCCATTAGCAGCAATAACATTATCACGACCAAAAAGAGCAGTATAAGAGGTAAAACCTGAGGCAGAACCAGTCATGTGATCGGTCGCACCCGAGTCAATAATCCACTCGGAAGGTGAGGAGGACTCAGCATGAGCACTAGAGAGACCCAAAGTAGCAACAACAACATGAGAACCGGCAGTAGGAGAGTTCAGTGTGGGAGCGCAGCATGCGACGGGGAGCATCTAACTCCACAGCAGACAGGCCTCCAGAGGTGTCCTCCTGAACCTCAGTAGAGTGCGCAGAAAACAGAGTACGATCTCCAGACTGACAGCCACCACCACGGTGCCCACCGTAACCCCGAGCACTAGAACCCCGACCAGCAGGGGCAAGGTGAGGATGTAAACGAAAACATGAGTCTCTGGTATGGCCCTTCTTCCCACAGTAGCTACAAAGAGGAGGTCCGCGTGAAGCCGCAACAAGCGCAGAATAATAAGTAGCAGGAGCGGCACTAAGAGTACGACGACGATTCTCATCATTGAGGAGCATGCTGAAGGCCTCCTGAAGGGAGGGAAGTGGCTCATGATGGAGAACATGCATGCGAACAACATCAAACTCCATGTTGAGCCCCATAAGGAAGACAAAGACACGAAAACGATCTTTGTCTTTCTGAAGTGTCAGTGCATCAGCAGTACAAGCAGCCGTAAAAGTATTGAAGAAGTCCAGTTCCTGATAGAGGCGCTCAAACTCGGAATAGTAGGCAGAAACAGACATAGTGCCCTGCTTCAGCTCCAGAACACGGCGAGTGAGCTCATACACTTGCATCGAACTGCCTGCCTGAGAGTAAGTATCACGGACCCGAGTCCAAATATCATATGCGGAGTCCAACAACATATAACTGCGATACACCTGAGGGGACATCGAGTGAAGTAACCACGAGACAACCAATGAATTTTCCGCATTCCATTTTTTCCATGTGGGATCAGTATGTGGTGGCTCAACGGTGGTACCATCAACAAGTCCATATAACTGGTGTCTGCGAATAGCATGCTGGACGCCCTGGACCATTCCAGATAACTCGTGTCATCCAAAGCAACAGTAGTGATCTTCAACAAGCCAGCCGAGCCATGGCTCCGAGGAGGGTCGGCAGACGAACCGGTTGGAACACCAGATTGAGGAGTCGTGGAGATAGTAGATTGATCATCCATTGAGAAGAGAGGGAAGAGCTCCAAATCAGAGAAGACGGCCTCCAATGGGTCCCCCGTAGATCATGACGCCGGAAGGAACACCGGAGGAGGTGAGAAAGAGTTCTCTGGCTGCCCCATGGAGGACCAAACGGTCGGAGATGCGGGGGGCCGTCGGGAAGGCCGGGCAGAGGAGGCCTCCAAAGGCGGAGAGTCGCTGAAGAGAGACGGCGAGCGGTAGCAGCAGACTGGCGAACGGGCGAGCGGAAGGAGGCGAGCGGAAGACGGTGAGCGGGCGAGCGGGCGAGCGGAAGACGGCGAGCGGGCGAGCGGACTGGCGGCGGACTGGCGACGGCGAAGGCGAGCGGAAGGAGGTGAGCGAGATCGACGAAAGAGGGAGCGGCGGGATCCCTAATCCTCTGATACCAAGTAGAAATCGGGATTGTATTTTCTCATACCCTAAACCGGGCACCACATACATATATATAGGTACATTAGCACGTGACATATCACGTGGAATACATAATCTCAATACGAAATAAAAGTGAATATTCAACTAATATTAGGAAAGATGATGTATAGGCCCATTAATATGGTTCATTTAGGATTCTTGTTTAGTCCCACATTGTTTGTATAGTTGTCTTTTCCTCTCTTCTCTCCTATATTTGTACTCATACTTGTATTTCGGTATTCAACAAGGATATACAAGGTTTGATCCATTCTTCTACAATAACAATGGTCTAAAAAATATCATATCATGGGTCATTTGAATAAACATTATAAGTTTTAAAAAAATTCAGCGCCAGCAAAAATATAACTTTTACCATTCTGACTGCAGAAATGCTTGCTTCAGCTGCTGCTAGCTGATCTTTCATTGTGTCTTCAATCTGCAAAAGATGCTTCCTATGCAGTGCTTCTGCATACGCATTAAGAGTTTGCTTACTGAATAACCAGCACCAGTTTACAAGAGCAGACTAAATCTTAAAATTTATTAAGTTTTCCTGAAGAAAAGTGGCACGAGGCTCAACAAATATATTTCAAATCAGTAAAGAAAGGTTTCATAAAAAGCCTAATTGGTCTAATAGCACAATTCTCCGAATAACATTACCATGTTAATTCATACTACGTGTTGAGATAACAAAAAAAAAGTGCACGTACTTTTTCGGTCTGCAATTCCTTTCATCTCAAAGATTTGGGCTTCTAGTTCTTCCAGGGTGCTGCTGCAGTTCAGAAGATGGTGATTGACTTCTTCTTTGAACTTTTCATGAATTAACCTGATCCTTTCCTGATGCTCTGTAAGCAATTAGCCAACCACAGCTTTTCAAATATAATAATTAATAGTTAAATCAAGCTCACAAATAGAAACAATTAATCTATTGGAAATGTCTTGACGTGAAGCATCTTTTGATGGATTAATTAAAGAGTATGGTCCTCTCTCTACCACCCTGCATACTTTTTACATTAAAGCCTAGAGAAAAATATAGATCAGAAGTTCATTGCAAAGGAGAGGAGAAGAGTGAATAATCATTCATCTCCAAACCCTTCAATGAGCGTAGTAGTGAGGGAAAAAGTATGACTTATATTATGTTAGGAATATTTATGTGAAAATCATGAAGTTCGAAGATGGTAAATAGTTTAATTGTAGAAATATCTTATATTTTACTAGTTGAGTATCCCGATTAGGACGCCTATTTGGATGAAACGACTAGGTGTTGTCCTCTCTTGTGATGAGATGCCACTTTTTGTTTACATGGAAAATTAAGAACAATTTAGGGTGCACAATAATCTCCACTTTTGAAGGAGTTGAATGACCTTTTTACCCCGAATTTTTTTCTTGAGAACACAAAAAACCTAGTCATCGTTGATCTTCACACCTTAATATTTTTGTATACGTCTTCTCCTCTAAATCGCTAGTCCTCTGTAGATTTTTTTTCTTCATTTTTCCTTTGCAATCATGAATTCCAATAGATCTTCCCATGAGAAGAGATGAAGAGATCGGGACGTCGAGAGTTTTATGCATCAATATGCCTATAAATACATAGTGAGAAATAGCCACCGAAATCTTCTCATGAGTCTATATGCTCTAAGTTGGTTACCAGGCCTGAGAAGATTTCAGGGGCTTCCAAGCATTCATCTAAGTGAGACGTGGTTTCCATCTTCGTGGTATATTTTGAGATGATATTTGGTGAGTAATGTCAGGATAGTTTGACTTTCTTGCAGGTTTTTTGGAGTTCTACAGGCTCTTCTTCATGTGATCGTGAATCCTTCGCGTCTTCTGTCATAAGTCGTTACTGTCGAATCTGGACTCCTTGATACCTCCACCCATTCTAAAGATGGTTCGGAGGAAAGGAGAGAGTAAGAGCTCATAAGGATTCATTTATTCCTTGAACACCAAGAGGAATTTGTTACGGGTCCACCGTTAGTTATCTTAATATTTTATTATGACTGTATCGAATCTTTATTATGTTGTATTGAGTTTGTATTAGGAGTCAAGCATTTATTAAGTCGTATTGAGTCGAGACTGATTATATTAAATTTATATATTTGATGCATCTTGATGTAACTACGGATTTGCCACCCGAAGGTCCTATAAATAGGCCCTTAGTGTCTTGTAGCAAGAAATCAATCAATGAATGAGAACTTTCTTCAAGTCTCTCTTCTTGGGCTTCCTCTCTTCCTATCCTAAAGCTCTTCACTCCATCCACCCTCTAGGGTTTCATCTTCTCTAATCTCTGTCATTTCTAGGATTAACTCCCCTTATATCCTCCACCCCACTGTTCTCTGACAATCCATGAAAGGAGGCACATAACAAAATTGGTATCAGAGTCATCCTTCCTCGGCCCCACACTTCCGCCGCTCATCACTCCCACCATTCCAACAGTTGCGCCCTTCGTCCAGAACCTCAGCACCATCAACGTCCTTAGCCAGGGCTTTCCCCTGTACGCTAATCAATCTCTAATCCTTGTCTTCTTCTTGATTGCACAAAGTCGGAGAAGCTCCATCAGCATCTCTGGTTCTTCTTTTGTCCGTAAGAAGAACAAATCAACCGTCGGGACCTCTGGATCGTCTCACCCAATCGACAAGACGAGATCTACTCTCCTCGATCAACGCTGCTGACTTCCTCAGCTGCATCCAACCTCGACTGCCCGACAAACACGTCCCGCACCTGCCCATCTCTAGCCTCGACTGTGAAGCAGCGACCCACACGCCTCCTATTTCTCCTCGAAAACAGGGAATCTCCAGGCCTTCTCCATCAAGCCGCATACACACGCCTGTCCCGCTTTCTCCATCCGTGCTCGTCTTTTCCGCCCATTTCGAGAACCACGCCTGTCACGCATCCCATCTCCTCCTCGAGCAATCCCACCTCTTCCCTTTCCTTCTTATTTTATTTATTTTTCTTTTTCTAGCGCCCACCACTTTTTTCAATCCTTCTATCTCGCGCCTCTCACGCATGTCATATCTGCATCAAGCATGTTGTCCCTTTCTTTAATTTATCCCCTGCTTATACATCAAATTTCCACTCTATTTTCATAATCAATATTAATTAATTATTACACATTCTCATTATGTTGCTCAGCAGCGCCGACCGCATTGAGCTACTCGCTTGACTGGACCACGGTATTGCTCAACGATAAACTCGGCTCGACTGTTGTGACGCTCAGCTCAACCTCAAGCTCGCCGCCCTCCGCATATCCCGCGTCTCGCTGATTGTTTTTCTATCGCCACCAACGCCTGAGCTGGATTTGTCGCCGACACCCTCCAATGATGGTGTCATCAACTGTGACAACCCCAATTACGCCAACTAAATTTAATTTTTCCCCGATGATGAACAAAAGGCAAACCGAAATTTTTCGAATAATTTCGCGTTTTTTCGTTTCATTTTATTTCTTTTTGATGGGTGCCAATAGCCAAAACATTATAATTATTATGTGGGCTTGAGTATATTGAGTAGTGGGCTGCCTTGGAGGTGGGCTGGTTGATTTTTGGGCTGACTGGTTTGAGTTTGGTGTGTTGATTGGTGTGGTGTTAGCTGGATTTGCCACTTGGCTATGCCACATGTTGGCTCTTGGTTCACACTGTGGCCTTTTCTTGTCGCTGACCGCTTACCCCTCTATTATAAAAGTGAGCCCGAGCTGTTGCTTCTCCCGCGCTTTCAGCTCTGCCGCTGCTCTACTCCTGCGATTATTTCTTCCTGCCGTTGTTCTGCTTCTGCGACTACCTGCTTCTTCTTCTTCTTCTCCCTGGCTTTCTATCTGTGCTTCTGAGTCGATACTGCTTCTGAACTATCATTGTTGTGCCGCCGATTCTGCTGTGCCGCTTAGGGCTTGCTACTACTTCCCTATGCTACTCCCTGCGGCTACTGCTTCCCTCAGCTGCTCCCGAGCTACTGCTGCTCCTTGCTGCTGCTCCCGAGCTACTTCTGTGTAGCTGTTGTGCTGTGAGCTGCCCTTCTCTTTCCCCCTCTTTCACTGGTTTGGTTATTACTTCTATAATTGGCTATTTTACTTACCTGTTTGGGCTCTGAGTATTGGGGTGCTGATTTTATTTATTTGTTTGATGGATACAAATTTTGGGAGCTGGATTTTATGCTAGACAGCCATTTTTTTTATTGATTTGCTGGATAACAGTCCTTATGAAAGCCGTTTTATGCCGATTTTATGTTGGTTAGCCATATTGAGGGCTTGTTTTGGGCAAAAAAGAGTTTTGTTTCATTTTTGGTCCTGATTTGCATATTTAGGAGACTAATTTAAGAGCGATATAAGAGCCGTTTTGGCTATTTTGTACCGTTTGGACGACTAAGGTTGAGATTCACAGTCTCGATTGAGGACTGTTTTGGTTGGATAGCTCTTATAGACATTTCTTTCGTCGTTTATTTTGACTTTCGAATTTTAACGAATTTTAAAACATTAATGCTACAAATATCAAGTGACGCAACCCAAATAAAAATGTGTACAATTTCAGTGGTTCCCAAGGCCCAGAAATAAGAAGATGGCGTCACAAGATAACCGTGGCGGCAATGCAAACAAGAATGTGGATAAAGGCAAGGTCGTGGTGAGATTCTTATTTCTTGAATTAAGTTTTAATTCATATAATTTCTTATTTCTGTTTTATTTTTGAAATAAACATTGCATGTGCATATGAGTTTAACTCAATGATACATCGTTATGGGATAAATGTGGGCGAGAGAAAAACATAAAAGCGATACATATTTCTTTTCTGAGGGGATTATATTATTCAAAACTCTTGTTTTCACGAAAATTACGATCAAGATAAGAATTAATTTAAAACTCTGCATAGGGAAATATGAAGCATTCGAATCATATGGTGTAGAGACATCTACTAATGGATTCACCAGTATGGGTGAGCCTACAATTTCGCCCTTCGGGGGTGTGGCCAATTCAAGTTTGCAATACCTGAGCATTTCCTATTTTCTATAACTAAAATTAAGGGTAATTTAAGGATCAATATTAGAACAAATGAAATAACTGTTTTATTGTAATGTATGCATATTGTTATCTCTCATTGTTTGCATGTATGACTATTCACGAAATATTTTTCTCACATAGTCATAATTTTTATGACTAATCCTTTGTGGATTTATTTTTTTGAAGGCATCAGGAGCTTCTCCCAGTGCACTAAAGAGAATTCCGCCAGAAGAATTGGTGAATGTATGACTGAAGATATTTGTAGGCATTGGTGAAGCTCAGGAAAGGCATAAAGCATCTTGTAGAGACCCTTATTGTGACTTTTGTATTGAGTATAATACTCATAAATTCTTTATCAAAGAATGTAAATAAATAATGGATGAATAAAAATGATTTTTGTACTGTTTTTTTAATGTTGCGACTCTTTTTATTGAAATAATGTTTGATCCTTGAAATCATTTGGGAAGCCCGGGAATTTGGGTCTTCACAACTTGGTATCAGAGGAACGGTTTCAATAAACTGTGTCGTATCGTAGACAGTACGAAGTCATAATAAGTTAAGAATGTAACATAATTAATTTAAAACTTATGTATAGGAACCCGTCCAAGTATACTCCAGTCGACGTCGCCAAAGGATTCAAGAAGAACGTGAAGTTCAACAACGAACAAGATCCGAAAAAATCGATAATGGACATCGGCAATAACATCCTTCTGAATTTGTGTTAGCAATTGCAGAAGCCCTTAAGTTAGTGTTTTCTACATTAGCTGTGTTAGAACCAACACTCCCTCCTGATAATCCTACTCCTAGACAATATCCAATGAAACCTCCTCCCGATATTCCACCGGTAGCACCTGTACCTCAACACCGACAAATAGACTATGACCTCAAACAATTTATGGAGTTAAAACTGTCAACCTTTGTTGGAGGCTTGTCTCGCTTGGAAGCTGAAGATTGGATTCTTCGCATAGAGACGATCTTTCAAGTTATGGACTGTCCCGAAGATCGAATAGTAGGATTAGCCTCGTTTTTACTCGAAGTCGCAACTAAGCATTGGTGGAATAATATCGTCGCTACAAAGTTCGCCAGACGTGGTCTTGTAACGTGGCCAAACTTTCTTCAGGAATTTACAAATCGGTTTGTGTCGCGATTGGAGAAAAGAGTTTTACACAGTCAATTCATGCGACTCGTTTAAGGGCCAAAAACAGTTCTGCAGTATGAGACGGAATTCTCCAAATTGGCATACTATGCTGATTCTCTCGTGACCACTGAAGAAGATCGTTGTCGACATTTCCAACAAGGATTGCAAGACGACATTCGCAATTTGCTGGTGCCTCTTGATATTTTAGAATATGGAAAACTGGTCGAGAGGGCACAATTGGTAGAGATTAATCAAGAAAAATCTCAAAAATGCTGAGAGAGCGGTAAAAGAAAAATACCTGAAGCTCAGACGCAAGAGGAACCCCAAAGTAAAGATGCTAAGACTTTGCAGACTGGCCCATCAACCAGTAATGCATCTCAAACAACTACGACGAAGAATGTCTAATTGGAGCATGTTATTATTGTCATCAACCTGGTCATACAAAGAAAACATGTCCAAAGCTTCTGCAAAAGGAAATTAACTCTCGCGGACAACCTCCTCTACAGCAACCCCAAGTATATCAAATGTTTGCTGAATCGTTGGCTTCGGCACCTGCGCCTGCTCCTGTCCCCGCTCCAAATCTTCCTCCAGAAATTTCTGAAGAGCATTTGATCCAGCTACGAGCGTTCAATTTAGAACCGTATCACAAGAAATAAATTGTAACGAAAACAGATGTATTTAACTCTGTGTATATAAATAAACAATTTGTTTTCGAGGACGAAAACTCTTTGAAGAAGGGAAGAATTGTGATGATCCCAATTACGCCAACTAAATTTAATTTTTCCCTGATGATGAACAAAAGGCAAATCGAAATTTTCCGAATAATTTTCGCATTTTTTCGTTTCATTTTATTTCTTTTTGATGGGTGCCAATAGCCTAAACATTATAATTATTATGTGAGCTTGATTATATTGAGTAGTGGGCTGCCTTGAAGGTGGGCTGGCTGATTTTTGGGTTGACTGGTTTGAGTTTGGTGTGCTGGTTGGTGTGGTGTTAGCTGGATTTGTCACTTGGTTGTGCCACATGTTGGCTCTTGGGGTTAGTTTGGTGGCACCTGGTTCACACCGTGGCCTTTTCTTGCCGCTGACCGTTTACCCCTCTATTATAAAAGTGAGCCCGAGCTTGCCCGATCTTTTACTTCTCCCGCACTTTCAGCTCTGTCGATCCTCTGCTCCTGTGATTATTTCTTCATGTCGTTGTTCTGCTTCTGCGACTACCTGCTTCTTCTTCTCCTTCTTCTCCCTGGATTTTTCTCTGTGCTTCTGAGTCGACACTGCTTCTGAACTATCGTTGTTGTGCCGCCGATTCTGCTGCGCCGTCGATTATGCTGTGTCGCCGATTCTGCTGTGCCGCTTAAGGCTTGCTACTACTTCCCTTTGCTACTCCCTACTGCTACTGCTTCCCTCTGCTGCTCCCGAGTTACTGTTGCTCCCGAGCTGTTGTTGCTCCTTGCTGCTGCTCCTGAGCTACTTCTGTGTAGTTGTTGTGATGTGAGCTGCCCCTCTCTTTCCCCCTCCTTTACTGGTTTGGTTATTACTTCTCTAATTGGCTATTTTACTTACCCATTTGGGCTCTTATTTGTAGGCATTGGTGAAACTCAGGAAAGGCATAAAGCCCCTTGTACAGACCCTTATTGTGACTTTTGTATTGAGTATAAATAAATATACTCGTAAATTCTTTATCGAAGAATATAAATAAATAAGTGATGAATAAAAATGATCTTTGTACAGTGTTTTTAATGTTGCGATTCTTTTTATTGAAATAATGTTCGATCCTTGAAATCATTTGGGAAGCCCGGGAATTTGGGTCTTCACATCACCGCTCTCGGTCGTTTATGACGCTTTGCTGCAACAAGTTAAGCTTCCACCACCGTCCATAATGATGTCTATGTCGTCAGCCCCAGCCTTGCCAGTCTCTACAACCACGTCGTCGCCTGCCTTGTCGGTCCCCACCAAACCCGTTAGCCTTAGTTTCCTTGACTGCCTTTTCACCGACCATTGCCACCGCTCCGCCACTCACCACGATGGTTGCCTCGGCCACCTTGCCGCCAACACTCCTAGTGTAGCCGCGTCGCCACCGGCCGCAGACAAACCTCCGCCCTCCGCAGTGGTCGTCATTTCACCATCACCAACATCGTCGCTGTTACCTCGGTCGGCCCCTCTGTTTCCTCTCCTCCGGTCTCCTACACTATCGACATTCTCGGTGTGTGTCCTTCGGCCCCCTGTTCGGCCAACCACCTCACCGCCTCCGGCCACCTCACCTCCGCTTCTACCTCCAGAGCTCCCTCCGACCACATGGTCATGGCTCACCAGCTTTGTAACACCACTTCCCAGTTTTACAATAATCAGTCGTCCGGCCGGGTCAGCGATATAAAGAAAACTAGGAAACAGTATTAAAACTAGTATACAGCAGGTATAAAGAAAAATACTGAGAATTTAAACTTATAACGGAAGCTATGAAAGAAACTAAGGGTAACCACATACCTTTAAAAGCTGGATTCACAGAGCCACTAAACATGAATTGAGATGAAAGAATTGAAAATCTGAAGTAACAATAATAGGTCTGATACATGATATTCAAAACATTAACAAGATACAGTATCCAAGGCTACAAGTGTATACTGAAAGAAAAGAAAACAGTATCCAAGGCTACAAGTGTATACTGAAAGAAAAGAAAACTGAATAGAAAACCTAACTACAAACTGACACCACAAGAACGCTCAACCTAGGCGTAGTTTCTCATCTGGGTCACTTGTAAAACATTGCTCACAAGGGGTCAGAGTAAGGAAAAATAACTCCTCCTAGTGACACTAAAACATTTTCTTAAATGATGAATGCATGCTCTTTGAAAATAGTTTCGTTCATTAAAAATCTTTATGTTAGATGATATGCATGTCTTTATAATGTTTCCTGGTCAACACACATACTCGTTCTACGTTCATGAACTTTCATTTTATTTACTCAAGCCCCGGCGTTCACTACCTAGTGTACTGTCTCACGTCAGGTCTATACTTGAGTTCTAGGTGGCTTCTAATCTGCACTTCTACTTGAAAGGCTATACGCAGAGTAGCTCCTAACGCGCATCTGAAAACTGACGACCCGAGACTATCTTACGAACTCAATTGTCCTAATGTCGCGCGGACACGGTCTTGAATCTACTAACTGTCTCAAAGGGGAGTCAACTCTCAAGACTCTACTGCTCATAGGATACCATATGTCTTATGAGAAAGGTAGTGCGCATCTACCATACACGAGAAGACTTATGTGTGCTTACTGACCCTTTTAATCTGACGCTACTCAGCTCGCGACATCTCTTTGGTGTACTACTGAGCGACCCTTGATTTTCTTGTGGTCGGCTAGAAGGGACGTTCACGCCCTTAATTAGACAAATTTCAAAACTTACGTACACGTGTAAGGGTTTTGTACCTAACGTTAGTATGCATGATCTAACTATTCGGGCCTGGAAAAGGGTGTTATCCTCCACTAATTCCGTGATCGTTTTCCTACCGCCACACCTTTCTATGCATGGATATGATGCTTGTACGAAACCTATACACGTGTACATAAAATAATTTCTTGATACGTCTAACTAACAGGAATTAGACTTCCTTACAGTGAGGATGTGGCGCTCGTACACTCGGCGCGATGACATTGCTTTTTCGAAGAAAATCTGACTACGGAAGACTTCCAGAACTTTGCCCCGAGGCCACAAAAAAACTGCAATCCATGACAACTCTAAATTACGCATTTTTCCCTTTAGGGTTATCGGTAAAGGAACTCAAAATGGCTATGGTAAAAATATGAAGAACCAAAATGGTGCAGTACCTCTACGTGAGAGCGATTAAGACTCAACAATGCAATCAACTCCAAATTTGCGGTGGATCTAGTACTCCGATCCCTAATTAGGGCAAGAAGGAATGAGAAGATAGTTAAAATCGACTTCCAATTAAGAAGGATTTCCACCAAGAAGTGTAGACAAGTGAGGAACTAAACTCACCGGGACCAAAATGATGCTTCAACACTCTTGACTTCCACCGGTTAGGGATGAAACCGGCTCTCCTACGACATAGGAAGGGAGGAGAGAACTCGTCGGCGCCTGCAGAGGAAGGAGGGAGGGTCGGCGCTGGGAGTCGGAGCGGGGGAAGGCGTCGTCTAGGGCTTGCGGGAGGCAGAGCGCTCGCTGACGGAAATACCGAAGTCGGGAGGGGGAAAGCGGCAGTTTCCGTGAAATTGGGTTACGGGATTTAGGACTTACGGGGGTTTGCGGCTTTTAACACTCGGCAAGGCACGGTTATGATAACCGCTGGGGGAATTCGCCCCCTTTTTCCACCCAAAGAGGTGAAAATTTCTAAACGCACCCCACTCCTAAAGTGCCAATCCACATTAACACCTTATGAAAATAAAAAAAATGTTGCGCTTCCCTATTAAAATAAGATGCATCACGCAAACTTTAAGACTGATATAAATCAACTAATTTACGAACGCGATTAAAAACATATGTTATTTTTATTTATTATTACTGGTATTGTATTTTTTAATACTGAAATTGAGAAATTGAAAACTTATGCATATTGATACTGAAATTTCTTGATTGCGTGTACAATAGTTAAAAAGATATGTTACTCTCTTAGTCATATTTTATGATTAAACCTGTCGTGGTTTACCATTTTAGGTAACTGACACATTTCTCGAGTGTTCTGAAAGAGATTCGTAAGACTGAGCAAATGTATGGATTAAATTTACGAAAAAAATTTATTGTGTTTTATATTGTACTCGTTGTCTCTACTTCATCCTGGGGTGAATAACTTTAAATAAGCTTAGATAAAAAATTCTTGTGGGGTCTAAATTGGGGCCTCACAAAATGGAATCAAAGCTAGATTTTCAAGAAGTTGGGCTGCAGTGTGTACTTAATAATTACACACGATATGAACATGAGAGGATCATACATAGAAGTTGATCAAAGACTATTATGGAACCTGTCTATTTGAGTCAAAGGGTTTGAGAAACTTAAGAAAAGTAAGATGTCATTTGTCTACAGAGTGCGATAACAGGCGACAATCCAAATGACTTATAGAAAGCACATAAAGCATAAGCTAAATTATATGTTAGTACATGAAAATTTGATGGATAAAAAAACTGAGATCGATGAGAAAAGGAAAACCTTGAATGAATTAGAAAACGAGGTATTGAGTGATAAGATAAAGATAGATCAGAAATAACAAGCATTGAAATTGTAATATGTAATTCCATCTTTGCTCGATATAATGTATCTCGGATTTTGGCACGATGAAATTTTCATCAAACTCTTGACAGTGATTTTTATTCTCTTCATGGGGAATTATTCTCTTTTGGATCGACGATGAACCCTGCGAGGGGTGGGCCCAAGAATATGATGAATTCCTTAATATTTCCTGAGCTATGTAATTAAATAAACGATTGAATGTTATCTGACTGATATTAAATTGAGAATTTGATCGAAAGAGTTAGAAACAAGCGAGAATGCATTGAAAAGAACTTGAACTTTAAGAAATGAATGCTCCGAAAAAATACAATAATCTGAAATATAAAACAAAGAATACTTTTATTGAATAATCATTTTTAGAAATTGACTTTTGCAATATAAAACAATGTTGCATAGAATTCCTTAATATACTATGTAATTAAATATATGTTCTTTTAAATTGATTATTAGAAACAAGCGAGAATGCGGAACTTTAAGTATTGAAAAAATACATTTTTAGAAATTGAAAACTTTTGCATATTAACACTGAAATTTTTTCGTTGTGTTTATAACAGTTAAAGAGATATGTTATTTAGTCATATTTTTATACCTTAACCCGTCGTGGTTTACCATTTTAGGTAACTGATGCATTTCCCGAGTGTTCCGAAAGAGATTCGTATGATTGAGCGAAGATATTGATTAAATTTACGTAAAGTTTTTATTATGTGCTTTATTTTGTACTCACTCCCCTTCATCTTAGGCGAATAACTTGAAATAAGCTTAGATACATAATTCTTGTGGGGTTTGGATTGGGGCCTCACACCTGGGGGTCCTATAAATAGGCCATTAGTGTCTTGTAGGAAGAAATCAATCAATCAATGAGAACTTTCTTCAAGTCTCCTCTTTTGCGCTTCCTCTCCCTTCTTGACCAAGTTGAGAAGAAAAACTCTGCTTTACACGATGTTGTCACTCTAGAAATTATCATGTCCATATTTTTTAAGATACTTTTTATCTCGTATTTTCTTTATGTAATACTTGATATGATTTGCTCCCTTTTTGAAGATGATGCATATTAAATTTAAATAGCTCATGATTAGACTTGTATTTTGCATTCAAGCTTTTTTTTGGCTGGCTTGTTGGATTAGATTATCACAACTTTAGGCAATCTGTTATCTCTCAGGATTTCATACAGATTATGTGATGAAAGGATCTGTTTTTGCAGTTCCGGCCACTCTTGAAACGTGCATATGCAGTACTATATATAAAAGTGGAAACAAAAGAAACAAGTCAACTATCCAGGATCTATATTGTCCGAGTAAACCTTGACAAGTTCAAGGAGCTCCGGACTAGCAAGTTTAAGATCCTTCCAAGAAAAATGTACAAGTTTTAGCTACTTTAGAAAAATAATCCGCAACACGGTTGGCCACTCTTGGAATGTGATGAAATATGACTTGATTAAAACTAAAGAGGAATGAGAAGTCCTCGTCTCTAGTGCATGCATCGACCCGCTGCTCCTTCAGCATGGAGCATGCACAAAAAACCAAGATATTTTTGCAGTCACCCTCAACAATATCTCCCCGTGCGTCAAAGAAATCAGGGAAAAGTGCCTTTTGGTGGCAAGGATGCCTTCCAACTCCACACCGCCCGGGTCCCAATGGTAGAGTGAGAGGCCGGCGGCAACAAGCACATCACCTTTGTCGTTCCGAATAACTACACCCAATCCCGCCGAGTGGTCCGCGTCATCGGCACCATCTGTATTAGTTTTGATCCATCCTAAGGGGTACCCAAAAATGGGTAGAAGACAGCTGATCAAGCTAGTTGGTGCTCCAAAATTCCCAGACAGGATAAAAATTTACGTGTCAATGACCACTCGAGGTTTTAATAAACGTCATTTGGTATTTGGTTTCTACATAAGCCGTTTTGTCTTTGTCTGACTATATTTTTAAAAATCTTGCATCATCTTGCATCTCTCTTTTCCATGTCAAAGAAGAAATCTCTCTCCCCCCTTGTTGTCATCCCCTTTCTGGCATCCTTTGAGGGATGATGTGGAGCTGGAGGGTCGACACAGCCACTCATCCAGTATTCTCCCTCATAAGAGGTGGGTAGAATCCACTATCAGAACAATCAAGCATTCATGAGGACTTCAACTTACATCCCACGTCCACTGGTCCAATTCCATTCTACCCTGATGAAATACACGGGTGTTTTCCAATTCTACAAAATTATAGCGATCTTCGCCAGCTCATCAATTTTCCACACCAGCCCTCTTCTTGACAAGTCGAGCGACCGTCTTTGCTGCCTAGCCTACCTCGATACGCATTCCTGCCTCCTCCAAATCTGACTTGGGAGGCTTACCACCTTCTTTGCGAACATCCTCGACATACTGTAGAGGCAACCTATAACTTGTAGAGCAGTTCGTGCCCACCTATGTAACATATGAAATTTATGTATCTTCTCATTTTTAATTTCATAATTTAATCATGAATAATTTTCGTCGGCGCCATCGTCTGCCGGGGTATTTATTTCCATTATGGTTGACTTTACGCGCTAGTCGATGAATTAAACATTATTTGATAAGAGATTTGGTACCCTATTTTGGCGAGATCTTTGTAGTACTCGAGAGTTAAATACCCTTCATTATTATGATTTGATGAGTGATGCCATAGTAGTAATTAAGTGGGAAAACCTAATTTATTTTCCTCTTAACGCACTCCACACAATCCCGTCTCCCAGATGAGCGCGTGAAACTGTCGCCCCTCTCATAGGCTGCTTCAAGCGGTGATTTCTTCCTTTGTTTCTACAGATCGACAAAGCTTCCCTTTGACATCAACAACCTCGTCGACTCCTCCTGCCTCTAAGTGGTCTGGAGGTGTCGTTTCCTCAACCCCGGCCGATGAGTACAATGCTAGACCACACGATTTCCTTTTGTGAGTCCTCATTGTCACTTCCTCGACTTACTTCTTCCTTTTAGAAGCCGATTGTTCCGTCTTCCTCAAATAGTGAGTTCAGTTTCAAGAATTTGGAATCTTACTTCTCCAATCAGAGGACTGTCGACTCTTGAACCGTTAGGGAAGAGGTAAAAGCCCGCGTATGTTCTTATTTTGTCTTTTCACTCATTCCTTCACTTTCTTCCAGCATTTATAATGATTATAAATTGGATTACTACCAACCATAAGTTGAAGAGGGTGATCGATCCTGGATTTGTTCCTTCC
Organism: Platanthera zijinensis; assembly: GCA_039513925.1. Lineage (NCBI taxonomy): Eukaryota > Viridiplantae > Streptophyta > Magnoliopsida > Asparagales > Orchidaceae > Platanthera > Platanthera zijinensis. Next base: position 1,039,189 of record CM077080.1, on the reverse strand, counting down.
ACGTATTAATTGTCTTAGGCTTCTAGTTAAATTTCAGGTTGCTTATGCTTAGTTGTTGATAAGAGAATCCTTGTGTACTTTCCAGTTCAACCTTATGAATCATGCTGCGGCGCTGTGTGTGCGACCATTGCAGACTTGCATCATCGATGTAAGAAATTCTCTTCCTCTTAGCTAGACACATCAGCTATCATAGATTCATTGTCTAGGGAGTGTAAGAATGCATATGGAATCGAAATACTAGTAGCCTTTTATTGCATGTTATTAGTCAAGTAAATTAATACACATGAAATCGAATTACGCATAGCCTTTTATTGCAGATTAACAGTAAGTAAATTATTATGTTGTGACACACGGATCAATGCACGACTACTTATATTTTATAGCAATAACAGAAATGACTAAAGATAATGAATGCAACTAGGCGAAAAATAAAAGATTAAAACAGATTAAAACATGTAATAATCCTAAGACTAGTGGCGTCAAGTGGACAACATAATATAATGATCATACTAACGACTAACTCATCAGTTCAGGGGCATGGGAGGTGCTTCCCTCATGATTGATGGATGCACACCATCATACTCATAAGGCCCATGAGGCTATATGAGTCTTAGACATGGAGTCAACTCCCACACTTCCACACTTGGAAACAGACAGATAGAGAGTCAGGGTTGCGCTCAAGGGACACATCAAGTCAGGAAACCTCTGGTTACCATCAGGGGCTAGCTCATTAACCAAAATGTGCTCGGTTAATCATAAAACATAAAAAAAAAAGTTGAATATGAAATTGATTTACCTCGACTTTAAAAATGAATTATGAACACAAAGGCTTCTATATTTTAAGAAACAAAAACTATGAATGTAACTCATAATGCGACAATGACAGAAAGGGAAATTATGGTATTACAATTTATTTTATTCAATAGCATGCATAATTACCTTTTAGAAACCACGATCCATAGATTTAATTATTACATACTGTTAGAAAAGACAATGTAAAGACCCATGTTTTGGCCCATTTGTGTATTTTTCTTCCAGTTTATTTTAGTCCCGCATCTTGGATTTGGGATTCTTCTCTCTTTTCTCTCCCTATATATTTGTACTCAAACTTGTATTTACACACACAAGAAGGATATACAAGGTTACATTTTTCCGTCCAGGTGTTCTTCTACATGGTATCAGAGCAAGGTATCCCGGGCGGTCTCTAAGTTTCTAACCGCAATCCTCCTTGCGGTATAGTGTCTGCACCTCTCGCGGTTTACTTCGTCTGACTGCCAGTTTCTCTGCTGCCTCTTCTCGCGCGGTTTACTTCTTCTAACCGCCGTTTTCTCTACTACTTCTCGTGGAACCACCCTCCTCCCCTCCTACTCTTCTCCTTTTATAAATCTCTCAAATCTGCATCGTGGGTCCACCTCCTCTCTTACCGCGGGGCCTCCTCTAGTCGTTGTGATCCTCTCTTCTGGAACCTCCGGTCTCCCCGCGACCTGCCTCTCGTGCAACTTTACGCCGCTCCCCCCTCTTTCTTATTCGTACGGGTTACTTGTCGTGTGGATTTGCTCGTGCCGACTTAATCTTGTCGCACATTGTCGCGAGTTTGCTTACGCTCTTCGTGTTCGCGTGGTTTGTTCTTATCGCGCGATCTGCCTAACCGCAGCTCTTGTCGTCAACCTTCTACTCGCCGCGGTCTGTTCTTGTCGCTAGTTTGTGCCCGCCACAGTATTGGTTTCTCTCAGCTCGCCGCAGTCTCTTCTTCGGACGTGGCTTCTCAGACCAATGCGACCTTCCCGGTTTGTCTGCTTCAAACCGCGCGTCGTCTTCTCTGCTCGCTGCGATCTCATCTCCTATTCATTGGCGGTTTCTCTCCTAGCCGCTACGGCCTTCCTGCTTGTTGTGGCCTTGCTCGTTGCGGTCGTGTCTCCTGCTTGTTGCAGTATTTTTTTAACCGTTGAGCCTCTTGCCACAACCATTTCACTCTTGTCGTTGACCTCTTGTTACAGCCTTGTGCTTAGCCACATTTGGTTAGCCGCGGATTGTGCTTAGCCGCGTCCTGCCCTTTTCTTCTGGTGCCAGCAGCTGCCCTTTGTTCTGGTTTGTCGCAGATTTTTGTTGCACGCCTTCCCGCAACCGTTGTTGTTTGCTCGTTGCTACTACGGCGACATCTCTTAGCCGTGACTTCTGCTAGCCGCTATGTTCTTGCTGCGACTTCTCTTAGTCGTTGATTTGCTTGCTCATTGGTTGCGATTTCTCTATTGTTTGCGACCTCTCTGCTAGTCGATGTTTGTCGCTCCTCTATTCGCCAAGGCTGTTCGACTGATCCGGCTAGTCTTGCTCGGACTAATCTTGCTCCTGGTCGTTGTGCCTCCAGGCTGGCCCTTATACAATGGCCGTCCATGCTCCATACAGTGTTCAGGCTGACATTGCCGCTCTGCGCACTCAACTACCGCAACTTCCAGAGCTACCTTGCCGCTTAACTGGATTTGTTGTGTCTATTTCTGATGGTGGTATTTCCTGCCTTACCCACGGTTCCTCCTGGAATCTGGATTCCGGTGCAACACATCATATTACCCCCACCATACCTTCAAGATACTTGAACTCTGTGTATCCCAAGTTCATTACTGTTGCCAATGGGGACTTTACTCTGGTTGTTGGATCAGCCGACGTGATCCTTACCCCATCTCTCACTCTTCGCTCGGTTCTTCATGTTCCGGACTCTGCTTTCAATCTCCTCTCTATTAGTTTTCTTATACACGATATTTATTGTTGTGTGACTTTCTCCTCTACATCTTGTGTTGTGCAGGATCGTCGGGCACAGACTGTCATTGGTAGGTGACAACTGGTTAATGGTCTATACATTTTAGACCACCATCCCAAGCTTCTCTCCACTACGAATTCTGTCGATTAGCATCGGCGTGTTTGGTATCCCCCTCTTCGCATACTCCATAAAGCTTTTCCATACATGTCCCTCACTGACTTCACCTGCGAGTCCTGCATTTACGGCAAACACCGTCGTTCTACATTTTCACCACGTTGTACTCAGAGCAGTGCTCCTCTCTTTTTGGTTCATTCCGATATTTAAGGACCCTATAAAACCGTCAGCGTTTCTGGTTATCGCTACTTCGTTACCTTCATAGACGATTACTCGTGTGTCACTTGGTTGTACTTTCTCATGATCGCTCTGAATTGCAGTGTCTTTTGTTCCTTTATCCTTCTAACCCGTAACCAATTCTCTACAACAATTAAAACTCTTCGCACCGATAATGCTTGTGAATAAACAAGTCATGAGTTTACCGACTTGTGCATTGAGTTCGGCATCATCCATCAAACCTCTTGCATCTATACTCTACAACAAAATGGTATCGCCGAATGCAAGAATCGCCACCTTCTGGAGGTCGCTCACACCCTTATAACTCAGATGATTGTTCCCACCATATACTGGAATTTCGCAATCTTTACGGCCTGCCACCTTATTAACCGTCTTCCCTCCTCTATTCTCCATTTTCAAACTCCTGTTTCCCTTCTTTTTCCCTCCACACCCCTATTTGCAGTAACTCCTCGTGCTTTCGGTTGTGTCTGCTATGTTCACAACCTTGGCCACTGTACTGAAAAGCTTGCCCCACGTGCAACAAAATATATGTTTGTCAGGTACTCTTCCACTCAGAAAGGTTATGTCTGCCACTCTCCCACTGATCAAAATACCGTTACATCGACCGACGTCACCTTTCTTGAGAACCAGCCCTATCACTCTCAACCCCTTGACCCTCCACTGTCGTTTTCGTCCCCTCCTCTGCGGCCAGTTGTTCCTGTTCCATCGCTACTACCACCTCTCCTCCCCACACCACTCCCACCCCAACCACCTAAGCCGTCTCTAATCCATGTGTACACTCGTCATCCTTCCTCTTCTGCTGCCCCAAGCCCGTTACCTTCTACGAATGACAGTCTGTGTTCCAATGATCCGGCGGCGCCTTCTACAGCTCACCCACTGGCGAATTATGTTTCTTTACATCGTCTGTCCCCAGCACTTTGCACCTTTGCTACTTCATTATCCTATATTTCTGTCTCTAACTCTGTGCAGGAGGCTCTCCAATATCCGGATTGGCGGGCAGCCATGGATGAAGAAATGGCGGCCCTCTGGGCTAATCAGACATGGGATCTAGTTTCTCTCCCTCCTGGCAAGACTACTGTTGGTTGTAAATGGATCTTTGTCATCAAGCATGCTCCTGATGGGACAATTGACCGTCTTAAAGCCCATCTGTTGGCTCGCGGATTCACTCAACAACAAGGTCTAGATTATGAAGAAACCTTCTCTCTGGTAGCCAATCTCAACACAGTTCGTGTCCTTCTCTCTGTGGTTGTGCATCGTCAGTGGCTCTTACATCAATTGGATTTCAAAATTGCATTTTTAAATGGCGATCTTCAAGAGACGGTCTACATGCAACATCTTCCTGTGTTTGATACCACGGGGGAGTCCCGTGTTTGTCATCTTAAGAAGTCAATTTATGGTCTCAAATAATCCCCTCGGGCATGGTTCGATAAGTTCAGTAAGGTTGTTCGGGAGGTTGGCTTTACTCGGAGCTCGGCAGACTTCTCTCTGTTTACTCGACATCGAACAACATAAACGATTCTTCTTTTGGTGTATGTTGATGACATCCTAATCACCGGAAATGATTCAAAGGAATACAAGTGGTCAAAGAGCACCTTAGTTCCGTGTTTCAAACAAAAGATCTAGGGAACCTTCGATACTTCCTTGGCCTTGAGATCGCAAGACGTCCCGATGGCCTCATTCTATCTCAACGGAAGTACTGTCTCGACCTTCTTCAGGATGCTGGCTATTCTGGATGCAAGCCGGTTAACACTCATATGGATGTTAATGACAAGTTGTGTGCACATGCTTCTGATGCAGATCTTTTTCTTCCAAAACCAGATTACTATAGACAACTCGTTGAGAAATTGATTTATCTAACGGTCACGAGACCGGACATATCCATTGTCGTTGGGGTGGTCAATCGGTTTATGCATTCTCTTCGGATGTCTCATCTTTAGGTCGTCGAACGCATCCTGAGATAACAAAAAACTGCTCCTGGTCAAGGGCTGGCATACAAAACCTCTTCTTCTACTCCAACATTGGTTGCGTATTCAGATGCAGATTATGTTGGTTCCCTGAATGATCGGCGTTCTACCAGCAGATTTTGTACCTACTTTGGAGGTCACCTTGTTACCTGGCGCAGTAAGAAACAAGCTGTGGTTGTTCGATCTTCAGCTAAATCTGAATACCGGTCAATGGCATCTGTTGTATCCGAGCTTACATGGCTTGAAAGTCTCTTAAGTAATATGGGAGTAAAACTTTCCTCACCAGCTACCTTACTCTGTAACAGTCGACTAGCTAAGAACCCGGTCTTTCATGAAAGAACGAAACACATTGAAGTCGACTGCCATTTTGTTCGTTGCTATACACATAGCTAAGAACCCGGTCTTTCATGAAAGAACGAAACACATTGAAGTCGACTGCCATTTTGTTTGTTGCTATACACATAGCTAAGAACCCGGTCTTTCATGAAAGAACGAAACACATTGAAGTCGACTGCCATTTTGTTCGGGAAAAAGTACAAATGAAGAAGCTGGAATTGGGACATGTTCCGGCTACGGACCAAGTGGCTGACATTCTCACTAAGGCCCTATCAAGTGCTCTATTTTATCGGTTCATGTCCAAGCTGGGTTCCTACGACTTGTACGCTCCAGCTTGCGGGGGAGTGTTAGAAAAGACAATGTAAAGGCTCATGTTTTGGTCCATTTGTGTATTTTTCTTACTATTTATTTTAGTCCCACATCTTGGATTTGGGATTTTTCTCTCTCCTCTCCCTATATATTTGTACTCATACTTGTATTCACACACACAAGAAGGATATACAAGATTTCATTTTTCCGCCTAAGTGTTCTTCTACACATACTTAGAGATGTTCATGCATGTTTTTCTTATGTCATTTTAGTGTCACTAAGAGGTAGAATTTTTGTACTCACCAGATGAGCAGACTTTGTCTTCAGTCATTTCTTTTCATGTCATGTCAATTATTTATACTACATGTACTTTACAAATTCTAGTTGGCTCTGTGAATCAATTGTTGGAGGGAAGATCTTAATAAAATGTCGGGAATTAAAAGATAGTTTGAAATAAAAATGCATGGAAATAAATAAAAAGATAATGTGATCACTTGTGGTTGATGTCCTATGGGGAAACTCCTTCCTTAAGAAGTTGCGTATATGTCGATCCCATGATGCATTTAAAACACTTGGTAACTCCAACTTCATTCCCCTACCATTATACATCTGCTCTTCCATGTCTCTCAACTCAAGCAAGTGATAGGAGACCATATCATTAATGCCTATATTTGAACAAATCTCTCAATTGACTCCATCTTCCCACATGATCTGAAGACCATCATAGGCCCCCGTGATAAACAGTGTGGCAATGCTACAGTTCCACAAATTCTAGTGTAGCGGAAGAAGCATTCTATTATAAATGCAACTTGGGTTGATTGCAACGACTTCATGTTTTAGTTTTCAAACTTGTCTTGAGGGCAAGACATATTTCACAGGAGGCATTATTATGGTGGGTCCAAACAATGAGAAGTTTGTTTGGGTTTGACGAATCTATTCTCGGCGCCTGAAGATCATGAACGGCCCCATAGGGTGATTAAGTGATTCCACTATAAAGCCCCAGTCTACTATGGGTGCGCTACAGGTCTGCAAACTAGTAACCCCAACCAATCTCCACGGATCGGATTGGCCGCAGCCGCTAATTCCAGTGGCGGGTTGTTCAGACTGGGGCTTGAACCACAGACCTCCTAGATAAGGGTTTCAAGCCCCAACCTTAACAACCAGCAACTGGAATTAGCGGTTGCGGCCAATCAGATCCGTAGAGATGGGTTGGGGTCACGGGTCTGCAAACCTATAGAGCACCCACAGTAGACCGGGGCAGTACATCCACACAAACTATCCTATTAATGCTTTTGGTAATTATGCAATCCTTTGAGTATATTAGCCCAACTAAGTCCTAATGGACTTAGACTATAATTATATCACATGTGTGCGCTTTGTTTGGACTCTTGGATGAACGAGAATCTTGAGATTTATGCTGACAAGTGTGCTCTCATGGTGGATTTCCCCTACCCATTGTCTTCTTCGCCGTACTCATCTCTCCCACTCTCAGTCAGGTTCCTTCGGCGGTACCATTAACAGGGGTATATAAATAGGTTAACTCCGCCCTCTTTCTCATGTAAGCATCCTTGAACCGAGGTTAACTTTGATCAATTGGGCTGACCAACAGATTATGTATCTTCGTTTCAGGTGTTTTCTTCTATCAAGCACTACTTTTATTTATCGTGTTCATCCCCATTCCACCTCCATCAATCTTCTCACTCCCTCTCGATGCTCCTAACCATGGCAGCTTACACCAAGCCTGAAATATATTTATATGTAGTTATGTTGAATTAATGTATATATGCATCATACAAATTTACATTAGAGTTAGATTAATGTATATATGAATCAGGAATGTTTACATATGTATGATTGCATGAATACATATGTTGAACTAAGAAATACTTTTAGGAGAGAAAAATTACTAAAGCCCGAAAAATCTTAGGCTCAAATTAAGCTCAAATCGAACTTAACAAGCCATGCACATCTGGCTGGCTCAAATTGAGATCGGATCTATCTAGCCTACAATAGACTTTGCTTGGTTTAAGATCTATTTGAATGACTTTGAACTGAGCTTACTGGGGCCAGACGTAGCAACGATCATATTGTTAACAACCATAGTGAAGTAGTGAAATATACCAAGGGATGATAATACTGTAAGAAAAGTTAGCTGTCAAAAACAAACTCCACAGTTAAATAATTGAGGAATATACCTTCAAATCGAGATTCTAAGCATTTCCTTTTGGCATTGCTAGCACCAATGAATTTTCCCCTAAAATTAATAGTCAGAGAAAATTATATCAACCAAGATTTAGAAAATAAGATTGCATCTTTTATACTGGTTATAAAGCTCACATGTCTTCCTGTAGCTGAGAATCAACATCCTTAAGCTGCGACTTGATTTTATCTGCCACTGCTGCAAGTATTTCACAGCTCTTCTTTTTAGAGTGTAACTGTATCTTAGACTTAATTCTTCGTAATGCCAAGGCTAACTGGTTCACTGACCTTTTACATGAAATGAAAAAGCAAGTATAATGCAATGAAAAGTAGGGAACTGCAAGAAAAGAATGATTACAGAAGTTCACAGACCTTGCTAAGCTATCATCTATGCATTGACCTGAAGCTTCATACAAATCATTGGTTTCATTTCCTGAGAGTTTAACACAGTATAAAAATCAATTCTGATATGAAGGATAGTAAAGCATAGCAGAAATATACATCAAGTAGTTACAAAATCAACACGTGATGGTGAAGAGAATTGAAAAAATTTAATTCAAAATGGTCAAAATTTGAACGGTTATATATCTTTATTTCAATTGTGCATTTGTTTGAATGTTAATTTCAAGTTCTGTAACAAATTGTTATATGCACCCTCCCAATTAGGAGAAAGGGAGAGTAAGATGACATGAAATCAGGATTTGTGGGAGAATTATGGAGTTAAGTTAGAAATGAACGGGGATATGGCTTTAAATTTATAGCACGTGGGTTGTATCCACGTATATTTATTCAAGTTGTATTTTAATTAATAGCCATGCATGTTTTACAAACAAGATCAACGAAAAGGAATTTTGTTTGAGTTTTTCTTTCCATCCCACTTCAACAAACTGCTATAGGAAATACAGCTTGAAAGAATAACAAACTACAAGTGAAGGCTAACTACAAAGAGGCTTGCCTTCACTAAATTTGGCATCTTTAAGACCATGAACCCTTCTTCTTTTATGCAACTTGACTGGGGATTTCTCTGAGCTGTCATCATTTGGAACCCATTTGCTACTTTGTCTGAATCCTGCCAATAAAATTCACTTTTTAAGCAGCATTTCTGACTCATAATAAGTAAAATAATTGGGATTAGTAAATACTTCATTTATCATTAATAACAACATGCGATATGCTCTTATGACCAAAACACGTGTAGAAACTAGAGGACAAAAGTAACAAAAATTCAGAAAATTCATGGCATTCTGAGATAAGTTGCAACATAAAGCTATAGAGCGCAAATGGTACAAAGCTCGCACTCATAAGGTAAGATAAACGGTCATAAATACGCTTTTCATTCCACTTCGTCTATATATCACCGCTCTTCGTCAATATCGTGACTAAGCTTCTTTCTTAGACAATTCGTTGTTAGAGCAGTTCATGGATTTTGTCCTCTTCATGTATCTATGAGCCATTCACCTCTCTTTCTATAAGCTCATCGACTTTTGCCATCTTCTTCGCTATCGCAATTCATCCCCTCTGAGACCTTCGCCTCGTACAAGACGGCGGACTTCACTCACCTTGAGCTAACATCCAAGAAGAGTTCACATTCAGCTAAGAACACAAAAGCAGAGTGCCGCCGAGAGGAGTTTTCTTATTCTTGAGTCATTCCTATAGATTGCTAGTAGTTTAGTTCCATTCGTTAGCTTTAGAAAAATGACTTAGGCACAGTCTTTCTGCACATAAAGGTGATCTTCTTAATAAGACTAGCTTCACTAAGATTCTATAGTGACTGATAGACCATTCATTGTCTTCATATCAACCTCTCCTCGGTTACTCTAAACTACCAATCCAATATCTAGTCGAAGTAAAAACGAACTGCAACTATTCTTTGTCGACTTATGTCATCCCGCGAGAGACGATTAGCACCAATGTAACATAATATGATAGCTTGACCTAGGGGAAAGAGACTATTTGGATGAATGCTCAAAGGGAAAGCTTAAGAAGGAGATGAAGGGGAGGACGGAAGAAGAAAAGGAACACATGAAGAGAAGGAGAGTTGGAGGACTAAAAAGACTTTATAGTGCTAGAATGCTAGTCAATGTCATTACCATGTCTAACATGTTATATATGATATATAAACAACAAAAACCATATAAGTGTCGCAAGTATGACAACATCGGTTCAATAATGGTTGAGTAATGACCATATCACAATTTCTTGAAGGGGTCATAATATTAGGCAATGAACACAATCATTGGAAAAGAGGGGAAGCTGATATGGTCTCATGCGACTAGTTATCTAGTTAAATTTATGTATGCTTTGTTAAGTAAAGGAAGAATTATTTTAGACTTTGTCATATCACATGAGTTAATTGCGATAAATAAATTTTTCAAGAGAAGAGAATAACATTTAATTACATTTGAAAGTGGACCAAATAAGTCACAAATTGATTATTTTATAATTTGCAAAATATATAAAATAATTTGTAAGGATTTCTAAGTCATACCAGGAAAAAGTTTGACAACACATCATAGGTTAGTGGCATTGGACGTGCAAATTATAATAAATTTAAGACAATAACAAAAAATGTTGTCAAAAATTTGGTGGTGGAAAAGATAGAAAAATAAGTTGTTTTCAAGACAACGGTTATGAAACAACTAGTTGATGACTCTTATGTTGATTTTAGTATCTCATCAAAAATTATGTCCTCACATTTAAGGATAAGTGAAAAGAACGTATGTGGAGAATCAAAATATTATGCGCCCCCAAATAAAGAATCTTGGTGGTGAAAATGGCAAAGAGGGTCAACTATAAAACACTCTACGTATATAGGAATAATGAAAACTTGACAATATATAAAGTCGCGAAAAAAAAATCTAAACATGCAGTAAGTAAATCAAGAAGTCAAACTTATGAAGAATTTTATAAGTGACTAGATACCAAAGATGAAGAGCGTGAAATATAAAATTTTTCGAGCTAGAGAGGAAGACAAGATATTTAAGTCAATTTAAATGCATAAAAGATGAAACAGATACAGTTTTGACGGATGATGTGGTTATTAAATAGCGATGAAAAAAATACTTTTATCAATTCTATAATGAAAAAAAGACAGTAAACTGAACTTGGAAGGGTTAGGTAAATCAGAGGAGCATTGAAACATAACATTTTATTGTAAAATTCAAGTATTGGGGGTAAATGATGCTCTAAAAAAGATGAAAAATGAAAAAACGATTGGGTCAGACAATATACCAATCGAAGTATGGAAATATCTAGGGAAAGAAAAAAATTTGTGGTTTACATGTTTCTTCAATAATATAATGAAGTCAAAGAGGATGTTAAACCATTGGAGAGAAAGTATCTTGGTACCTTTGTATATGAACAAAAGACATATACAAAATTATATCAATTACAGAGGAATTAAATTAATGAGTCATACCATGAAACAATGAGAACGAGTAATAGAAAGACGAGAGACTAGCATCTCGAAGAATACTATACATCTCTTAAGGAGACTCATTGATAACTATCGAGAAAGAAAACAAGATTTGCATGTGTTGTTTATCGATCTTGAGAATGCTCGTGATATGGTTCCAAGAGAGATCTTATGGAGAGTCTTAGAAAAGAAATGTGTAAATGTGTCACACATTGACATAATCAAATATATGTATATAAATTCAGTGACGAGGGTGAGGACATCTAGAGGATTAACACAAGAATTCTCTATCACTATTGGCTTACATCAAGGTTCATCATTAAGCTCTTATCTATTTGCCCTTATCTTAGATGAGTTCACCGGACATATTAACAAGCAATACCATGGTCGATGAGACAAGCGAGAGTGTAAATGGGAAACTTGAATCTTGAAGAGACACTTTAGAAAAGAAGGGTTTTATGTTGAGCAGGGCAAAGACAGAGTATATAGAGCTTAAATTTAGCAGTGCAAGAAGGACTGATGACTTCATTATTAAGTTCGATAATCAAGATATTTCTCGCAGTGAGTGCTTTAAAAATCTTGGATCAATAGTTCAAAAGGATGGAGGTGTTCATAAAGATGTGATACATAGAATACAAGCATGTTGATTGAAGTGGAGAGGCGCATCAGAGATCTTATGTGATCGTAAAGTACCATTAAAACTTAAAGGCAAGTTTTACCGTATTACAATTAGACCAGTGATGCTCTATGGTTCTGAGTGTTGAGCTATGAATTGTGTACATGAGCAAAAAAATGAGAGTTGTGGAGATGAGAAAGCTTAGGTGGATGTGTGGACACACGAGACTGGATAAAATTAGGAATGAATATATTAAGGATAAGACATGAGTGACACCAACTATAGAGAAGATGCGAGCAACTCAACTAAGATGATTTGACACGTACAAAGGAGACCATTAGAGTAACCTGTTAGGCATTGTGAGAGTTTAGTCACTAGGCATGTTAAACGGAGAAGGGTATGCTAATAAAGACTTGGAATGAAACTAAAAAGAAAGACATGTTGTACTTAGGCATTAGTGAGATTATGACTAAAGATAGGGCACAATGACGACAAAGGATCCATATAGCCAACCCCACTATAGTGAGATAAAGGCTTGAGTGTTGTTGTTATGTGCTTTGTTTAAGTAGTTATGTTGTGAGTCCCTAGAAGTCATTGGCGTCTTTTAATATTTAAAATAAAAGTCCAATGTTCAAACTTTTTATGAGCATGTCATTTTTACATTATATATAAGAACTCCTTGGGGCATTTATGAGATTATCAAAGAAATTATGAAAAGTCTCTCCTCCTCTCTAATTCTTTTACCCTCCTCCTTCTAGGATAAGGGTTGATCGGCTCCCCCTTCTTCCTCCTCTTCACATTCTTTGTAGGTTGAACTCGGTTCCCTTGTATCCCCGCCTCCACCACCACCTACGACAAGAAATCGACATCTTATGAATTGGCCCATAACAACTTAGGTTCATTTGGGAGAGTGGTTGCGGTTGTAAAAGGAGCTATTGTAAATACAGGTTTGTAAATGGAGCTGTTGGAAACTGGTTGCTGGAAATTGAGATTTGTTTGGGTAGTCTGTGTTTGCAGAGCTGTTCAGAATAGAGAACCGTTTGGCAAAACTGCGGTGGCGGCGTTTTATAAATATTTTTTATTATATAATTTTTTTAATTATTTTTTTTAATATATATATATTATAATTTATATATATATTATAAATTATATATATATATTACTATTTAAACAATATAACATACAAAAATTAAACAGTCCCTCCTCCCCGCCTCCGCCTTGACTCTGTCATGCCTCCGCCGTGACGTGGCCCTGCCTCCGTTGTGCTCCGCCGCTGCCTGCCTTCCCGGAGCCCACTGACAGGGTCGCCGGACCCCGGCGACCCCGCCGGTGAGCTCCGGGAAGGCAGGCGGCGGCAGAGCCACCGACGGCAATGTGACCCGGCGAGATTTCCTCCCCCTAAACGCTGCGAACTAGAGGCGTGGGGCAGGGGTTCGGGACGCGGAAAATGACACGGGGCTGAAATGTCAGCGGTTCGAAAAAACGGCGAAAAAACAAACGAGAAAATCTTGTCGGGTAACGTTTGGGGAAAACGCACTGGACAAAAACGTCGCGCCAAACAAAGCCTTAGTATCAGAGTCATTCTCCTCAGCCTCGTTGTCCACCGAACATATCTGATAATGTTGTCATTCCCATCCACATCCTCTGCAGAGATCGGACAACAATGATCCGTAATCGATCACCGGTGTTGGCTTCTTGTTCATCTTTGTCGACAAAGAAAGAGGACAATTGTTGGCAACATTGAACTAGGAGTCGCTGATCCTCCTTTGTGTGCATCGCTACCACTGGAAGACTCCCACACGCTTCCGATCGTCCTTTAACGGTAGAAGGAAACGAATCAGAGCCTTCAACGTGCCCTTGACGAGACATCCAGTCTGTGTGCGCTCTTAGCAACTGACAACTTAAACTTTGTCTTTAATTCCTCCATAGTGCTAACTCCTTCAGTCACATAACAAGCGTAAAGAGTCCCAGATGGTCAGATGTGCAGCACCTTCCTCGATTTGCAACAAATCGAGTTCCCATCTGCAACAAATCAAGCCTCCTGAAGTTGTCTCTCGAAGCTTTTTAGCCATTGATACCTTTCCAGCAAGCATCCTTCCAAGTGTTGTCCAGTCGGATCACTCTGTCATGGTTTCTTTCCAACTATAAGTAACCATAACTTGGGGGGTTTTGTCGCTTACTTCGGTTCCTAGTAGGCTCGGTCCACACACCATCTCACTTAAGCCCCCACCACAACTCTTACTTGAACCCATGAGTATTACTCAAGAATGAATTGATTAAACACATCATTTAGCAGGCCAGTAAAATTAAGGATGATATGTTATTAATTAATTTTTCATTGGATTAATTAACTAATTAATTAATTCAACGAGGCGATGAACTCTGACGAGTAAATTATCCTTCGGCTGATGTTCTAGAAGTTGTTAGAAATGTCGGCATTGCACCAAGTCGCAATTTTGAAACTCATCGCCAGCATTGACAGATTCACAACGTCCGGACACTTTGGGGGTTCAATCCCACCAGAGCGGTCGTAGATCCAACCAGCGCATAGAGAAACTCACCAGCCTCTGCATATCTCAGTGCCCCACCATCGCCTCTGATTGTTCCCCTCCCATAGTTCATGCAATATGCACCATCACCATCAATTCCTAAAATCCTACCAACTCCATCCAACACTCTTCGTTCCAGCCACCTACTTCGTCGACCCCTCTTAAGCAATTCTGCTCGGCGATCGCAAATCGGCCGGCCCCGCCACTTCAAAACGCCACAACCAACATTTAGCAAGGTCCTTTGTCACCCTCGACTTTCCACAACCACTGGTGATGCAGCCCTCGCCGCCTCTGAGGACGTGTGATTCCATCACACGTCATTTCATTACTTGTTATTTTATTTCGTTTACTTTGTAGTTTTTATTACATGTCTTTTTTTCTTTTCCATGTACCTTTTGTTATTGTTGGCTCATCAGTGTGACCGGACGGTGAGACCCTAAATAAAAGGTCCAGTAATTCGAGTAGTTAGGACGTTAGGGGCAAGCTTAATATATTTAGTGGCGCATAAAATTAAGTCCCAGAAAATGGCCCGGTTCTATTGGAAAGATATCATTGGGGAAATCTAATGTTGTAAGTTTAAAAAGATATTATTTTAAGTTGGGAAGAAAATATCATTAGCATAATAAGGAAAGGGGTTCTATTGTTAATGAAAATAAAAAAAAAGGAAAGAAATTATTTTTTAATTTTTTTTACTGGTTATAAGTCCATGTTCAGAAGAGGGATAGGCACCAAAATATTAAGAGGGAAAAACGAGCCTTTTCGTTTTCCCCCTCTGTTGTCGGCCTGACTCCCTGCCTCCGCCCTGTTCACGGTCCAACACCACCGCCGCCTCCACCTTCCTCCTCCGACGAAACCACCGCCAGAAGCTCGCCTCCGTCCCGCGCCTCTCCTCCCCAACGGAAACCGCATGGAAGCCCCGCACTCACGTCGTCCGCACCGAAGACCTAGCCGCTGACCCTGCTAGCCCACGGCGGCACCTCCTGAGCCGCCTGGGAGGACCACAGTCAGGCCGTCATCGACTTCGAACCCCGCTTCCGACGGTCCAGTTCTGTTCACGCCGTCGACTTCGACTTCGTATCCGGCCGTGAATCATCTTGGCATTGTCCTGTGCGGGACCAATAAGGTTCGGGACTCAATTCTACGGCGATTTGGTATCCGACGCACCTAGCCTTCTTCTACATGGAGGGATTTGGAAAGCCACTGTCCGGCCTGGGTAACGCATTCTTTCGCTGCTTTAGAAATATTAAATTAATTTTATGCGACTCATCTAAATATTGCTAAGCTTGCCTCGAACGTTCGATCTGCCCTTATAACCGTATTTCATAAGTTGTTATTGTGATATGCTTGTGGTTGTGTAATCCTCGTGGAATATTCAATTTGGTAGCACTCAAGTGATCCGCCTCTAACATTCTCAACGAATCAATAAAAGCTCATTACTTTGATCGTGATATCGCGCACAACTCTTGATTTGGCCAACTCGGGCCACTCGGCTCATCTTTAAAATTAAAA
Source organism: Platanthera zijinensis (assembly GCA_039513925.1). Taxonomy (NCBI): domain Eukaryota; kingdom Viridiplantae; phylum Streptophyta; class Magnoliopsida; order Asparagales; family Orchidaceae; genus Platanthera; species Platanthera zijinensis. The sequence continues at coordinate 1,023,189 of CM077080.1, read as the reverse complement.
TCCACCTTTTTTATATAAAAAAAGATTTCATAATTTTATTTTAAATTAAAATAAAACATTTCTTTGATTAGAATAACTAATTTTCAAACCCTAATTATTATTTTATAATAAATATATTAAGTTGTTTGAAAAATGTTTAATTTTGAAAACCCCTAGTCGAGTCTACATCAACTGGACACACTCACTCAGAATTCAGATATTATGTCCAACAGTCTCTCCTCAGCAAGCGCCTCTGTCACGCCAGTTCCCTGCAGTCCTTCATGATTTTTGTGAGAATGATGATGGCTTGCCGCATGATGCAACCTTTGTTATAATGACGCAATACGAAAAGTTGTTCTGGAGAGAAATTAAGGTGCGAGATTATCAAATCACTCAAGCCTCGTTTGATCTTTAGGCAAGCTCGATTTGAAGGATGGGCAGGATGATTTGATCTTAAGTGACCAATTATCTATTTAGTTTATAGATGCTTTATTTAAGTCGTTATGTTGTGAGTTGTTAGAAGTTATTGGTGTCTTTCAATATTTTAAGTAGAAGTCCAAATGTTCGGACTTATTATGAGCATGCCATTTTGTAATTCTATATAAGGACCTCTTAGGTCATGAATGAGACTATCAAAAAAATATGAAAAATATCTCCTCTCTAGTTCTTTTTGCCTCCTCCTTTTAGGGTTAGGGGTGAGCATCGCTCCCCCTTCTTCCTCCTCTTCACTTTCTTCGTAGGTTTAGTTTGTCTCCCTTGTACCTCCGCCTCCACCACCACCTTCGACGAGATACCGACAGTCTTATGGGTTGGCCTGTAATAGAAATCCAATGGAGGAATTGGAGGTTAATCGACGACGTGAGAGCAAATCAAAACGAGAAATGAGGAGAATTGAAGGACATGCGGTTTTTATATAAGCTATTGTTGGGGTATTTGTGCTTTCCAAGGGTGAATAAATCCAATCACGCTCTAGAAAAATGAGGATAGTTGTATACCCCAAAAATGGTCCACCACTTTAGCTAACCTTTATTAATGGTCAACTCAACACGTCAAGAAACGACATCTAGAACAAGAAATGACATCTAGAACAAGAAACGACATCTGGAACAAGAAACGACATCTGGAACAAGAAACCAATTTTATCAGTCATGAGTACACTGCATAAGGTTATTGCATTTCAGTAGCCCGCAAAGGCATAATAGGTAAACCCATATCGCTGATCACTATTCTTCAATAGAGGTTGTTAACCAAGCCCGATTCAATAAATCACACTCGAGGTCACTCGTTAATCCAATCCAATAGGCACGCATAAAGCAATTTGAAAACCCAATCTGACAAAGTTCATACAAGGAAACCAATAGCCATAATGAGGGACCCTCTAATAAGGGCGAGCATCCCTTCCATAATCAAGATGAAGCATTAAGGAGCCATGCTAACCCATCAAATTATTATTGTTTGTATAAGCTTGTATTATTCTCATTAATAAGAATCAATTATTATTATTCTAGCATATTCGCGAAAATCCTAGAGCCCAAGTCCTAATACTTGTAACTCAAAGCACGAAGAAGTTAAAACTCTAATTTCTGGTATTTACTCCTCGATCACCCATTGTACATTGGTACTTGGAGGGGCCAGATTCTTCACATCTCCCAAATTAAAGGAGGGATCATCATAAAGGCACAGACAATCACCTCATTCTTCCATCCATGACATTGTCCCTGACTCTTGCTTTTTGCCTCTTTCTTGTTGAATAGTTAACAACTAAAGTGATCGATAATACCTCGCCAACAACTTCAAGTATAAATAGAGTTTCAGTACATATGTTTAACATCTATCGCCAATTTTAAATAATAGATGTAATCCTACAGGGAAGAGGGGTCTTAGAATGAAATGAAATGGTATGAAATAGTGTTTATGAGAGGCAACCTCTCTGGATGTGATATCTATAAACTCCTTGCTCCTCTAAACATTCCAAGCATTGTTATTCGCTTCCAACTTGTTCACTCGCCAGTCCGTCTCTCTAGACCCATTTGCATATCACTTGTGCCTCAATCATCATCTGCCACCCGTAGATTTTCTGCTCCTTATTGCTTCTTTGTTGATGCAACTCAAGACGTATCTTTACTTTATTTTATATAAAAAAAATTATGCAATGTATGTCTTCACGCATTTCATATTTACTATTCACACGTGAAGGTCGTGCTCATATATCCATGTCATCGCGCATTTCATTCACGCTCATGATTGCATCTTATTGACATTACCGACCAATAAGACTTTGAATAAAAGGGCCTATCAAATTAAGTTCAGCTATAGTTTAGGTAAACAATGAAATTAAAATTTAAAGCAAGTGTTTTCTAAAAATTAAGTAATTCTAAAATTAAAAAAAGAAATAAAAATAAAACTCTATCACTTGAACTTTAGAAATAGTTAATGAGGAGAAAAATGAGGATCTCTACAATAAGTGTTTCATTTCCTTTATTGGGAAGAAATCAATTCAATGATCCTTATCCATAAAGCCTCACACAAAAATAAACCTAAAATTTATTTCCTTTAAGAACCCAGCCCCCAGGTTTTGGTAGCCTGGAATTAAAAAACAAAACAGAGAAAACTCTCTATTTTGTTCCTCCAGTCCGCCTCCAGATCCTATACTCGAAGTCAAAGATCCCCTTCCAACCACCTGACGATCCCCTTCCAAAGCCCAATGTTGTTGTTAACTGCCTCCACGAGCTCCGGCATCCCATCTGTAACCTCCTTCTGACGGGTTCAACAACTACTACGTCGGGATCAAGCGCCCAAAATCACATCCTCCATCAAAGCCGACTCCCAGCCGACGAAATCCCTCTCCACACCTCCCCGTCGACGTCAGCCACCCTGTGGGGCTCCAGCGACCTCTTCTTTGTCACCCCCAACGGAATCGTCGATTCTTCGTTGGATCTATCACCTTCAACCACAAAGAGCCCGATAACCACCATTGACACCTCCAGCTCTTTGCTTCTCCACCTGGCCTCCCTCCATCTCCAATCAGCCTCCACTTGCCGTCTCCACCTCCAGCTAGACACCAACTGCAATCTCAACCTTTTTTCCCTTCTCCGCCCAGTCTCCCACCACCAGAGACTTCCAATTTCAGTCAACCATACTTTTACCTTGATCCTGGATTAATCTTGATACCTCACTCACAACCCAAAGGTATAGCTCTCATCATTCCTCACTCATGTCCTGTGAGAAAAATATTATGCCATGTTTATTTGATCATAACAATTTCAAAGGTTGCACAAAGTTATCAATGTGCTTGTTTGTCGTTAATTTGAAAACCCATGTTAACATTGCTTTCAACTTATACTTGAATGTTATATTACATGTTTTGGCTGCTTGCACATGATCTTATGAAGGCCTGAGTTACTTATCTCATTTTATTGCTTGACCAGTCGGGCATCATCGCTTATTTTAAAATGATCTCAAATTTATTATTTAATCAAAATTCTAATCACAGATTACATCATCAGACCTCAACAATTCCCTCAAGACAACCATCCTCATTTCCCGCAACCCCAATGTCCATGATTTTGTGATCCAACCATCCTCAGCTTTATGTAACCAGCATTGCTCTTATGTTTCCCGTTATCACTATAAAACCTTTCCCCACATCCGATAAGACACCACTGTCCTTGCCTAATTTACAAATTATCAACACAACCATATCCAGTGTAGCTCTTTGCAAACCGATCCTTCACTTCCACTAAGTGCCCCCTCAGCAAGATTACCACATTCACTGAAGAGCCAGGCTCATGAAAATTGTCCATGTTCTCACTTGATTTCCCAAAATCTTGTAAGATTTCTCTATTACTCCATTGTAGCACTGACAACCTCAATAAGCCAACTACAACTCTTTCCAATGCTTGTTTTTTCCTCTGCAACTGTATATACATGGAAAGGGTGGCCACGACAAAGATGAAGTAAACCATTCAACTTCTGATATTTCTTGAAATTCCTTGAACAAGTAAATTATTGCAATGCATTTAACCAAATTAATATTTATATTTCTAAGATTAAATCAAGAAAATTCCATCATCAATAAAAACTTAATCCCAATTTATCCTTTCCAAGTCAGTCTAGAATCATTCTAGATCACGATAATTTCCAACAAAGAATCCAAATTTATCGACAAATCCTAGAAAACCATATGGTCTTTACCAGAAACTTCATTAAATAGAAGAACTATGTTCTATCTAAGAAACAAACAGACAGACAAAATAAGCAAGTCGCATTGCGGTACATATACTCTGAAGTTAATATTCACAACACTTGATGACTTGAGATGAAAGTATTCCTATATCTAATTTGCTTTTAAGTACAAATTCATGGTTCACCAATATAAAGATGTGACTCATAAATTTTTTAGGATTTCTACATCAATGTCCATTCAATTTAAACTGTGTGTGATTAGACAAACTCGGCGAAAAAAGGAGGTGGCGAGCAAGCACAAGCGCAAGGATTCATTGGTCGAATAAAGCAAGTGCATAAAAATAATTGAAGTAACTTGAAAGACCAAAAAAACCATACAGCACAACATGACCAAGGCAAAACCTAATTGAGGGCAAGTTTGAAAATTAGTGGCATAGAGGTAAATCTAGACTTAAAGGAATTCAAACCAATCCAATACAAGTTGTTTAAGATTCTCAGGAAATCGGTACCAATGCTTTCTAATTGAATTACTCTATAACATGGAGATCTACTTTGTGGTGAATGAAGAATATTTTAGATGTTTGAACCACCAATGATTGATGAAGAGATCCAAAACGTTACCTCCACTAGATGACTTGATAATGTGGTTGGGAAAAAATGTTTTAGAGAAAGACACTTTGTTGAAGAAGAGGATTTGTGCTACAAGACGAGTTGTTAAGGTCACAATCGTGATATGGGACAATCATGAACATGACATAGCTATCTTATCTTGCCCTCAACTATGTTCCACATCCAAAATGGGGAACCCACAATCAGGAGATTCAGTCATAAGTGATCCTATGCTAGATCAGATGATATTACATATAGGGTTTGCTGACAAGCAAAGATAACAACTAAAATCCATTCCTCAGTAAATGGAGTAGCGCCTTTTAAGAGATTTCTGTCAGATTCTTATGATTGTGACATTAAAACACTTGTATTGTGACTAATTTAGATGAAAGTATGATGATATACGTCTGATGATGTTGAAATGCAAAAAAATTCTAGAATAATAGGATTCATCAACTGTAACGGTCTCCCCAGCACACAACTCGAAAGGACGACCGCCGGCACCCCCAGGATCCAGCTCGGAAGTGTTCAGACTCAACAGGTCTGCAGATCAAGCACTCCAACCTCTCTCCATCCATGGGCGGGTTGTTGGAGTCCGCAACCTCCCTTTTGATGAGGAACCTCAAGTTAAGTGGGCAGTACAAGGACTTCCCTGGAGGTCACCCATCCCAAGACTACTCCGGCCCGACCTCCTGAGCATGCTTAATTATGAAATTCTTTCACTTCTCATCACCAATTGAGTTGGGCCATGGTCTGCAGACCGGTTGAGGCTGAACCCTTTCGAGCTGGATGTTGAGGGTGTCGATGGTCATCCTTTCGATCCATGTGCTGGGGAGGTCGTTACAAAAAAGTGCCTTTTTGTAACGACCACCCCAGCACACGGATCGAAAAGACAATCGCTGGCACCCCCAACATCCAGCTCGAAAATATTCAGCCTCAACCGGTATGCAGATCATGCACCCCAACCCCTCTTCATCCATGGGCGGGTTGTTGGTTGTCACCGCCTCCCTTTGATGAAGGAAACTCAAGTTAAGCACGGGGACTTCTCAAAAGGTCACACATCTCTGAACTACTCCAACCTGAGCACGCTTAACTATGAAGTTTATCCACTCCTCATCACCAACTGAGCTGGCTCAATTGGTGATGAGCAGTTGAAAAACTCCATAATTAAGTGTGTTCGGGCTGGAGTGGTATTGGGATGGGTGACCTCCTGGGAAGTCCCCGTGCTACACACTTAACTATCGAGTTTGCCTTATCAAAGGGAGGATGTGACCACCAACGACCCGCATGTTGTCAATTGAATTGGCTCAATTGGTGATGAGAAGTTGAAAAACTCCATAATTAAGTGTGTTTGGGCTGGAGTGGTACTGGGATAGGTAACCTGCTGGGAAGTCCCTGTGCTGCAAACTTAACTATCGAGTTTGCCTTATCAAAGGGAGGATGTGATCACCAACAAGTCGTTTGTTGATGGAGAGGGGTTGGGTGTTTGTGCTGCAGCCCGGACGATGTCAGGTGAGGCCACAATGATCATCGCCCGGGATGCAGCCCAAGCACCCAACCCCTCTCCATCAACAGGCGTCAGCTCAATTGGTGATGAGAAGTGAAAAAACTCCATAATTAAGCGTGCTTGAGCGAGAGTGGTGATGGGATGGGTGACCTCCTGGGAAGTTCCCGTACAACCCAACTTAATTATCGAGTTCACTCATCAAAGGGAGGTTGCGGCCACCAACAACCCGTTTGTTGATGGAGAGGGGTTGGGTGCTTAGACTGCATCCAGGGCAATGTCAGGTGAGGCCACAGTGATCCATGTGTGATCCAGAGTGGGTCGGCCCCGGGTCGTCACACCAACAACATAATGGATTACTTCTTTTTGCAAATACTCAAATCGTGAAAAACATAGGAAATCTGACTTTCATTCTCAATGATTATAAAATTAATAATGAGTTGATTGTTCCACATGCTAATACATTAAAATAAAAGAGGAAAAGAGATTGCACAAAGTTTCCCAACCCTAAGAGCTGTTAGGCCATGACAGTGAGATTGTGAGATTGTAAGAGATGTCAAATTGTTAATGTTAGAGGGCTTTTATAATTTACGGTAATGAAAATCATTTGAGTCACCGTTTGACATGATATCAGAGCACGGCCCTATTATACCCTAATCGCTGCTCGATCTCGCGTCCCTCCTCTTCGCTCGATCCCGCATCCCAGAAAACATCGTCATCGGCCACCCTTCTCTCCCTCCACCTCCCTTCTCTCCCCGCAACCTCGCTTCCCTCGGACTGCTGAGGGTGACGTAGTTCGCCGATCGACGCACGGGTCGATTGGCGCCCTAGATGGCCACTCCTCCGGCAACCATCTAATGTGCCCCTTCTTTCTCAAAAAAGTTTCGCTTTTCCTTCCTCTACCTCCTACTAGGAGGATCAATTAATCGCTTCACTAGATCTTCCTATATCATTGATCTTGGGATATTCCTGTCCCTTTGCTTTCTCTCATGAAAATGGCTCTACCTCCTCCTACAAGCCTCCTTTGACTTTAGCACTCAAGAATCTATTGCTCTAGGATCTGAAGTGATCCTATTAGTGGTGTCCGACATTTTTTTCGGCATCACCCTTTTTTCCAACGATCTTCTGGAGGCTGTTTTTTTACCTACTCCAAAAATTTTTCGACGCATTTTTGTTCTATGATTTCATTATGTCTGACGTGATTGATTCTCCTGACGTATCAAAACCCGCTCGATCTACTCAGATTGGGCATGATCATAAAGCGTCTCAGATCACCACAATTTGTCTTAAAAAAACAAATTATCTATCATGGTCTCGATCTATTGCCTCTGCCCTTAAGAGGTGTCGTTTGTTTGGCTATGTTAACGAGACTATTAAGGAGCCAGAGATGACTACATCTACGTGGGCTCAATGGGAATCAAAGAACTTTTTGGTTATGTCATGGTTGATTAATTTCATGCAAGAGACTATTGCACGGAATTACCTATTCATGGATGTCGCTACGAAAATTTGGAGTCGTGTTGAATCTACCTATTCCCGGAAAGGCAACACTGCTCAGATCTTTCAGCTACGAAGAAAGATTTTTCTCCTTCGACAGGATGATCGACCACCGTCCTCCTATTATTTGGATTTCACTCAGCTATATCAGGAGTATGACCATTTTACCTCCTTTGACCTTGTTTGCACTGTCGATACTCTTCATGTTCGTGTTCATGGAGATCTGAACAGGGTGTTTGAGTTTCTACATGGTTTACAAAGGGACTTTGATCAAATTATTGTTCAGATCCTTGGCTGCATTCCAATCCCTTCGTTATCAAAGACCTATGGTATTGTCCAGCAGGAATAGGACTATCATCAGTCTTGGAGTTCAGAGGTTCTTTCTAGTGGTTCTGCTCTTGCGACTTCTCATTTTGGAGGCACCACTCCTCGGGACTTTAATCCTAGGCCCTCAGACAAAGGCCACTTGATGTGTGATTATTGTGGTCGGAATCGGCATTCTCGCGACATTTGCTTCAAATTGCATAGGCTCCCTCCATCGAGAGATGGTATGGTTCCACGTGGGGGGCCGTGGTGAACGTGGTTGTGACCACTCCAATTTCAGCTCTCCTCGCTCTGCTCACCTGACTGAGTTTATTGATGATAGTACCTCAAATGCACGAATCTCAGAACCATTGTCTCTACCTGGGGCTTTTTTTGCGGATGAGGTAATGACTCTTCGTCGCATGATGCAGGGGTTATCCTCGAAGCCACTTCTGGTCCATCCTCGTCCTTTTCTCATTCAGGTGCTCCAAGTGTTCACTCTTTTGATGCACCGTCTGCCACTCATTGGATCATTGATTCTGGAGCCACAAATCATATGGCTGGGTCATCGTCAGGTTTTGTTTCATATTCATCATTGTCTGACAGAGACAAGGTAAGCATTGCTAATGGAACCCTTTCCTCTATTGCAGGAAAAGGCTTTATCACTTGCTCTTCTTTTACCTTGGTTTTTGTCCTTCATGTCCCTTCTTTTACTCGCAACCTCTTATCTATTAGTCATATTACAAACTCCATGAACCGCTCTGTCACTTTCTTTCCTTCTTATTGTGTTTTTCAAGACCTGCAGACGAAGAAGGTGAATGACTCTGGTATGATGCGTGATGGATTGTACGTGTTTGATGCAGTTGTTCCTCAGGCCTTTCATGCTCACCAGCTTCCTCAGTTGGCTACCTGGTATCATTGCATGGGTCATCCCTTTATTTCTACTATGCAGACGTTATTTCTCAGTTTTTCATCTTCTATTTTGAAACTTTTATGTGTGATGTTTGTAAACTTGTTAAGCATAAGCGTCTCTTTGAATCACGTGTTTAAGACTTTTGTTGTACTGTTTCATACTATTCATAGTGATGTATGAGGCCCTTGTCCTGTTGCATCAATCACTGGTTATCATTGGTTCGTTACTTTCATTGATTGTTTTTCTCGCACTATGCGGGTTTATTTGATGCATAGTAAAAATGAAGTGTGCTCTCTTTTCCAAAAATCCAAAAAATGATTTCTACACAATTTGGTTTCATCGTTAAAATTCTTCATAGTGATAATGGTCGTGAATATATGGATACCAAATTTGAAAACTATTTGAGAGGTCATGGCATCGTTCATCAAACCACTTGTATACATTCTCATGTACAAAATGGTGTTGTTGAACGAAAAAATCGGCTCATCTTCTTGAAGTGACACAATGTTTATTATTTATGATGTCTATATTCCAAAATACTATTAGGGTGATGCCCTTCTTACTGCGGCTTATCTCATCAATCGTAGGTCATCACATCATCTAGACAATCATACTCTTCATACCCTAGGTATCCCTCCTACTACTCTTGTACCTCATGTGTTTAGATTAGGTGTTTATGTTTTGTCCATATTCATAACATTACTCGAACAAAACTTGATCATTGTGCCCTTCGTTGTGTGTTCATTGGTTATTCCCCTACACAGAAAGGGTACAAATATTATCATCCTCCAAGTAAGAAAATATTTGTCTCTATGGATGTTACTTTTCATGAAAGTACCACTTATTATAAGTCCTCACTTCAGGGGGAGTCTTCACACTTGGAAGTGAGTGCTCCTACTCTTCCTATTCCTACTCCATAGGTTACCACTCAGGGGGAGAGTGAGGATATTCCCAAAGAAAGGAGTTGCAAGTGTCCACTCGAAAAAGTAAAAGCTCAAACACTCAATCGCATCCCATAATACAAGAGCCGCCGACGGATTTGTCTAGAACATTCCTGGAGTTACCTATTGCCCTCCGAAAAGGTATACGCTCATTCACTCAACATCTGTTATCTAACTATGTGTCATATGTCTCTTAATCCTCTTCCCATAAAGCCTTCATCGCTTTTCTTTCTTCTGTGTTTGTTCCCGATACATGGCAGGAAGCACTTGGTTACCCAAAATGGACAAAGGCAATGATGGAAGAAATGCAGACTCTAGAAAGGAACCATACATGAGACCCGGTCGATCTCCCTCGTGGAAAGAGGACAATTAGTTGTCGATGGATTTTTACAGTAAAGCAAAACTCTGAAGGTATTGTGGAGAGATTCAAGGCACGATTGATGACAAGAGGCTATACCCAAACTCATGGTATTGACTACCAATAGACTTTTGCTCTCGTGGCAAAAATGAATACAATACGAGTCCTATTATCTTGTGCCGCCTGTAAAGGGTAAGACCTTCAACAACTAGATGTAAAGAATGTTTTCCTTCACAGCGAGTTGGAAGAGGAAGTATATATGTCGATGCCTCCAGGTCTTGTCCCTATCGACTCTGAAAGAAAAGTGTGTAAATTGAAGAAAGCTCTATATGGTATAAAACAATCTCCGAGAGCTTGGTTTGGGAGACTTCACAAAGTCATGATCTCATTGGGGTATACCCAAAGTAACGTTGATCACACTCTATTTATCAGACTGAAAGAGATGAAGGTGGCTCTCCTGATTGTATATGTTGATGATATGGTTATTATAAGTGATGACATGGATGAGATTTGTGCCCTGAAACTCAAACTTTCTAATGAATTTGAAGTGAAAGACTTGGGTAAGTTGAGATATTTTCTAAGAATTGAGGTATCAAAATCAAAATATAGTATTCATATTTCAAAGCGAAAGTATGTCCTTGATTTATTAAAACAGACAGGAATAAATAGTTGTAAGTCCGTTGATACTCCTATTGAAGTGAACCACAAACTTGGACGTGATGATGGGGAGTTAGTGGAAGATATTTCTAGTTATCAGAAGTTGGTAGGTAAACTAATCTACCTAACTCATACTCTGTAACATCCATAAGTTTAGACGCACTTTTAATTTTAGTACAAAATGCGCGGCAAGAAACCGTTTAAGATTTTAATGCATTAGTAGAGTGTTTTTGGGGTGCTAATAGTAAATTCCCCATCCCTCTCTTTATGCGGTTAAGAGGGAAGCCCGATAAAGCAAAAACCGCATCCCGCTATTGATTAAAACCCGCACCTCTTTCTTACGGGAGAAAAACCGCACGAACGACTCCGCCGTTCCGTCTCCCGCAAGCGTCGAGCCCGACGCCCCCCCATTCCGCAGCCGACGCCTTCCGCAAGGCTTACCGCCGCCCGATCCTCCTCCAGAAGCTCATTCCGATCACTCCTCCCTCCTCTGCAGGCGCCAACAAGCATTCCTTTTCCTTCCTTGGCCTTGGAAGTGCCAGGTTCCAACCCTAGCCGGAGGTTTTGATTTTCGTTTAGGTTCCGGTGAGTTGTTTTCTCCCTTATCTCTATTCCTTTGTGGATATTCTTGGATTTGGAAGTAAAATAACCTAGGTTTTGGATTTATTTGCCCTAATTAGGTTTTGGGGTTCGAGTTTCACCGCGGAATTCGAGTAGGACGCATTGAGAGCCCTAATCGCTCCACAAAAAGGTAATTTTTGGGTCTTAGCATTTGTATTTTGTTAACCCTAGTTGTTTTGGATTTTTCCATCGGAAATCCTTAGGGGAAATGTTGGATTTAGGGTTGCCCTAAATTTTGCAGGTTTTTCGGTGGAGTCGGGGCAGCACTTGAGGGCCCCCAACAGTAGGATTTGCCTTCGGAAATAGAAGATGTCGCCGCGCCGAGTCTACGAGCGCCGCACCACCGCGGTAAGGAAATTTAATACCTGTTAGTTAGACATAACAAAAGTTATATTTTTTTTGTATACGCATATGTAGGTTTCGTACAAGCAACATAACCATGCATAGTAAAGTGTGGCGGTAGGAAAATGGTCGCGGAAAACGTGTAGGATGACGCCCTTTTCCATGACCCAGTTAGTCAAGTTATGAATAATTATTTTAAGTACGAAACTTTACCCGCGTACGTAAGCTTGGAATTTGTCCAACCAAGGGCGTGAATGTCCCTTCAAGTCGACCACAAGAAAGTCAAGGGTCGCTTAGTAGTACACCAGAAAAGATATCCCTTGCAGAGTAGCGTCAGACCAAAAAGGTCAGCCAGCACACAGAATTTCTTCCGTGCTAGGTAGAGGCGCACTACCTTTCTCATAAGGCACATGAAACCTTATGAGTAGTACAGACTTGGGAAGTGTCTTCCCTTGAGCCAGCTAGTAGATTCGAGACCGTGTCCGCGTGACACTAGAACAATTGAGTTCGTAAGATGGTCTCGGGTCGTCAGTTTCAGTTGCGCGTTAGGAGCTACTCTGCCTAGAGCCTTCCTAGTAGATGAGCAGGTTAGAAGCCACCTAAAACTCAAGTATAGACCTGACATGAGACAGTACGCTAGTTAGTGAACGCCGGGACTTGAGTTAATAAAATAAAAGTCACGTGCTTAGTACGAGTAGATGTGTGACCGGAGAATAGTGCGAAGGCATGCATAGCACATAGCATAAAAGTTTTAAATGCATAAAATTATTTTTCAAAGACATGCATGCATTCATATGTAAAACTGGGTTTTAGTGTCACTAGGAGGGGTTATTTTTCCTTACTCTGACCCTTCGTGGGCACTGTTTTTCAGGTGACCCAGGTGGGAAGCTACGTCTAGGATGAGCATTATAGTGGCGTCAGCTTGTACTATTTATCTTATTCAGTTTACTCTATTTCAGCATATACCTGTAGATGAGAATATTGTAACAGATTAATGTTTTATCTAATTTGTATTAGACTATTCATGGTTAACCAGATTTTCAGTTAATTCAGTTCTATGTCCTGTTTAGTGGCTCTGTGAATCCAGATATCAGGTATGTGGTTACCCTTAGTTTACTTTATTCAAACTTCCGCTGTAAGTCTTAATTTGCTTAGTATAGATTTTATTACCTGCTGCTACTAGTTTTAATACTGTTTCCTAGTTTTCTTTATATCGCTGACCCGGCCGGACGGCTGATTACTGAAATACTGGGAAGGGGTGTTACAAATTGGTATCAGAGCAGGTTTAGGATCCCTGGACCCTAGAAAGAATTTACAGAGCCATAGGAGCGTTTAAGAGTAAACTCTTGTTAGTAAAGTACTTTAAGTTGCGATTAAGCCTTAGTGTTCGCTATAGTACAAAATAAGTTGCTAGATCAGATTTCTTAGATGCTTGATAAATAATCAGATTTCCTTTATATATTCTATCAGGCACCACGAGTTAGTGAACCAGGTGAATCTTCACGCCAGAACCCGATTCCTAATGCAAACATGGGAGACGCTGCCGTGCCACAGGTACCACCAGTTCCAGCAGCTCCAGAGGGAACTGACATAGCGTCTCAGATTGCCAAGGCGGTTACTGTTGCCTTGATGGAGTTTCAGAGAGGACTGGCTGCAGGGTTTCCAGCTCCAGTACAAGTACCAGTCCCTGCACCAGCTCCTGCAGCAGCACCTGTGGAGATGACCCTGGAGCGCTATTTGAGACATTTTAGAGAACTTCAGCCTTCGAACTACAGTGGGGATGAGACCCCGATGGATACAGATGATTGGATAGCTAACACCAGAGACCTGCTGAATGTTTTAGAGTGCCCGGAGAATAAGAAAGTTCCTCTGGCAGCTTTCCTCCTCCGAGGAGAGGCAAAAGTCTGGTGGGACAAATACCGGACAGATGATCCTGCAGGCCGTACCCCAGACATGTTTACTTGGGGCGAGTTCTCTAGAGCTCTTGCTAGTTGGTTCGTGCCTCCTTCCGCACGACGAGGTCTCCAAGAGAAGTATCTGAGGCTTTTCCAGGGGGACAGGACAGTTACTGAGTACGAGCGAGAGCTGACTCATCTAGCTAGATATGCGGGCGTGATGCAGGGGGATCAGACTGAGAAGTGCAGTCGTTTCGTGGATGGCTTGCGTGACTCGTTGAGGCAGCCGCTGATGACTATGGTCAACGCTGATTACAGGAGCTTAGTGGATACAGCTCGCAGACTGGAGGCTGACCAGCAGAAGGTTCAGAAGCGAAGTAGTTTCCGTGCGAAGCGATCTCAGGATTCGCATCAGCCGCAGCAGAACAAGAATGACCAAGGTAAGAACTGGAACAAGAAGTCGAAGCCTGATGCTAAGAAGAATGGTCAATCTGGTGACCGAAGCAAGGACTATCCCACGTGTCCCAAGTGTCAGCGTCGCCATTCAGGAGAGTGTTTGGCCAGTGCAGGCGTATGCTATAAGTGCCGACAACCTTGACACATAGCTCGCTTCTGTCAGGAAGCTGGGACAAATCAGGTAATCAAGGTCCTTATGTATTGATTACATTTATGTAATTACGATAGATTTTTAATGAAATTTACTTCTTGCAGTCGAAGTTCGAGGTTGGTGGCCCTAGCAGGGTAGATAAGGGCAAAGCATTGATGCTCACTGATGGGAGACCGCAGCAGGGTCGAGACTTAGTGCAGCCCAGAGCTTATGGGCTGGGTCAGCAGGAGGCGAAGGATCAGGAGGATGTTGTGACAGGTAAGTGTTGTTTGCTTGCAAGTTGGTTTTAAATCCTCCGTAGTGACACATTAAAGTTTTCATCCTTCATAAATCATTCATGTAGGCATCCTTATGATTCGTAACTTACCCTCTAAGATTCTGTTTGATACGGGTGTCTCGCACTCGTTTATCGCGGAATCTCTAGTGCGTAAGTTGGATTTAGAAGTCTTCCCAGAGTCAGTACCGCTGGAAGTCATGATGCCGAATGGATCCCTTCTGCAGACCAGAGACAAGTGCAGGGTACCAGTGCAGTTTAATGATGTTGAGATTATCGTGGAAGCTTTGCTGCTACCTATAGCAGGATTTGACTTGATTTTTGGAATGGACTGGCTTTCAGCAGTCAACGCCAGGATTGACTGTAGGGCGAAGCAGATTCAGTTCGATGGCCCCAACCAGACATCTTTCTCTTTTCAGGGATTGAAGGGAGTAGTGAAGATGATCATATCTGCAGTCCAAGCGAGAAAGTGCATTAGTCAGGGTTGTGAAACCTTCGTAGTACTGATGAGCGCGGAGTCTAAGGCTGATTTGTTAGAGGTACCAGTGGTGCAGGAGTTTCCAGATGTTTTCCCGGAAGAGCTCCCTGGTGCCCCTCCAGATAGAGAGATTGAGTTCCCGATAGACTTGCATCCTGGGGCTACACCGGTAGCCAAATCTCCCTATCGGATGGCTCCAAGGGAACTAGCAGAATTGAAGAGCCAGTTGCAGGAGCTGCTTGATTTGGGTTTTATACGCCCCAGTACTTCGCCTTGGAGTGCTCCAGTGCTTTTCGTGAAGAAGAAGGATGGTAGTCTGAGATTGTGCATAGATTACCGCGAATTGAATAAGCTGACCGTTAAGAACAAGTACCCGATTCCCAGGATTGATGATTTGTTCGACCAGCTGGTGGGAGCGAGCACTTTTTCCAAGTTAGATCTGAGGTCGGGCTATCATCAGTTGAAGATTCGTGACGCGGATATTCAGAAGACTGCTTTCAGTACCAGATACGGACACTTCGAGTTCGTGGTCATGCCGTTCGGGCTGACCAATGCCCCTTCGGTATTCATGGACCTGATGAACAGGGTATTTCGGGAATTTCTGGATCGTTTTGTCATCGTTTTCATAGACGATATTTTGGTGTTCTCTAAAAGTGCAGAAGATCATGCAGCACACCTCAGAATGGTTTTGAGCACACTCAGGAAGAACCAGTTGTTTGCTAAGTTTTCTAAGTGTGAGTTTTGGCTTTCAGAGATTGCTTTCTTAGGCCACATCATCAGTCAGAAAGGGGTTAGTGTTGATCCGAAGAAGATAGAGGCTATTAAGAGTTGGCCAAGACCGACGACAGTTTCAGAGATTCGCAGCTTTTTGGGTCTTGCTGGATACTACAGAAGATTCATCAGGGATTTCTCGAAGATAGCATTACCACTGACTTCCCTCACTAGGAAGGGAAAGAGCTTGGATTGGACTGTTGAGTGTGAGTTGGCTTTTGAGGACCTCAAGGACAGATTGATGACCGCACCAATTTTGAGTTTGCCTTCAGGGCCAGACGGATTTCAGATCTATAGTGATGCTTCAGGTCAGGGTTTGGGTTGTGTTCTCATGCAGCATGGAAAGGTCGTAGCTTATGCCTCGAGACAGTTAAAGGTTCATGAGAGGAACTATCCCGTACATGACTTGGAGCTTGTAGCAGTCATTCATGCTCTGAAGATATGGAGAGACTACCTTTATGGAGTGCGTTGTGAGATCTTCACTGATCATAAGAGCCTCAAGTATATCTTTGATCAGCGAGAGCTCAATTTGAGACAACGCAGATGGTTGGAGTTTCTAGCAGACTACGATGTAGACATTCAGTACCACCCAGGAAAGGCGAATGTGGTAGCTGATGCCCTTAGCAGGAGAGGCTCGTGTTTCTATCTTCTCACTCAACAGGAGGAGTTAGTACGAGAGCTGGAGAGACTGGACATCGTCGTTGTGCCCCGTTGCAGTTTTGGTTCAGCTTGGTTGAGTTGGATGGAGATTTCGTGCGATATTAGAGATAGGATCAGGACAGCTATACCGTTGGATCCAAAGATGGCAGAGATTTGGATCTCAGTGCAGTCAGGTCAGAAAGAGAGGTTCTCTATTCATGATGAGTTATTATTGCATGATGGCAGAGTGTGCATCCCAGATGTCAGTCACCTTCGTGAGGACATTCTTTTCGAGGCACACAATTCCAGATATTCTATACATCCTGGTAGCACGAAGATGTATGCAGATCTTAAGAAGACAGTCTGGTGGCCAGGTTTGAAGAGTGATGTTGCAGATTATGTAGGGAAGTGTGAGACATGCAAGTTGGTTAAGGCCGAGTGTCAGAGGCCTGGAGGCAAGTTGCAGCCACTTCCCATTCCCGAGTGGACATTTGAGGATATATCCATGGACTTCATTCATGGTCTGCCGAGATCGCAGAGTGGGAATGACTCAGTGTGGGTTATAGTAGATCGGCTTTCTAAGGTCGCCCATTTCATTCCCCTTAGGAAGACAGATCAAGGTCCGAAGCTAGCCCAGTTATATTTAGATGAGATAGTTCGACTTCACGGTGTGCCCAAGACTATAGTTTCAGACCGAGATGGCAGATTTACCTCCAGGGAGTGGCGATACGTTCAGGAGCGATTGGGTACCAGGTTACATTTCAGCATCGCTTTCCATCCTCAGACCGATGGACAGACTGAGCGCACAAATAGGACTTTGGAGGATCTGCTACGGATGTGCATTCTAGATTTTGGAGGAAAGTGGGAGAAGTATGTTACTCTTGTGGAGTTCTCCTACAACAACAGTTTCCAGGCAAGTATTGGGATGACACCGTTCGAGGCCCTCTATGGTAGACGTTGTCGGACGCCGTTATGTTGGGCTGAGAGTGAGGAAAGATCTTCTATCAGGGAGTCATGGATTGATAAGACAACAGACAGGATTAAGCTTATTCAGGAGCGTATGAAGACAGCTCAGGATCGCCAGGCCAAGTATCATGATCAGAAACAAAGGTCAGTAGAGTTCAGTGTTGGAGACTACGTTTATCTGAAGGTCAGACCAGTTAGAGGAGTCTCTAGAATAAAGCGGATGAAGAAGCTGAGTCCCAGATTCGTTGGTCCTTTTGAGGTGCTGGAAAGAGTTGGTGAGGTTGCATATAGGTTGGCCTTACCTGAGGAAATGAGTGGTGTACATGATGTATTCCACGTCTCCTACCTTAGGAGAGCAGTCAGAGATCCCAGTCAGATCATCAGTACCGAGGAAGCACCAATTGAGACAGATCTTAGTATTGGAGTTAGACCAGTCAAGATAGTGGACTCAAGGATTCAGAAGCTCAGAAATAGAGAGATTCGCATGGTCAAAGTCCTTTGGATGAACTGTGGCCGTCCAGAGTATACTTGGGAGCGAGAGGATGAGCTAAAGAGCAATGCAGACTATTCTTTTCTCTTCGTTTCAGGTATGGTTTCAATTTTCGAGGACGAAAATTTTTGTTAGGAGGGGAGATTTGTAACATCCATAAGTTTAGACGCACTTTTAATTTTAGTACAAAATGCGCGGCAAGAAACCGTTTAAGATTTTAATGCATTAGTAGAGTGTTTTTGGGGTGCTAATAGTAAATTCCCCATCCCTCTCTTTATACGGTTAAGAGGGAAGCCCGATAAAGCAAAAACCGCATCCCGCTATTGATTAAAACCCGCACCTCTTTCTTACGGGAGAAAAACCGCACGAACGACTCCGCCGTTCCGTCTCCCGCAAGCGTCGAGCCCGACGCCCCCCCATTCCGCAGCCGACGCCTTCCGCAAGGCTTACCGCCGCCCGATCCTCCTCCAGAAGCTCATTCCGATCACTCCTCCCTCCTCTGCAGGCGCCAACAAGCATTCCTTTTCCTTCCTTGGCCTTGGAAGTGCCAGGTTCCAACCCTAGCCGGAGGTTTTGATTTTCGTTTAGGTTCCGGTGAGTTGTTTTCTCCCTTATCTCTATTCCTTTGTGGATATTCTTGGATTTGGAAGTAAAATAACCTAGGTTTTGGATTTATTTGCCCTAATTAGGTTTTGGGGTTCGAGTTTCACCGCGGAATTCGAGTAGGACGCATTGAGAGCCCTAATCGCTCCACAAAAAGGTAATTTTTGGGTCTTAGCATTTGTATTTTGTTAACCCTAGTTGTTTTGGATTTTTCCATCGGAAATCCTTAGGGGAAATGTTGGATTTAGGGTTGCCCTAAATTTTGCAGGTTTTTCGGTGGAGTCGGGGCAGCACTTGAGGGCCCCCAACAGTAGGATTTGCCTTCGGAAATAGAAGATGTCGCCGCGCCGAGTCTACGAGCGCCGCACCACCGCGGTAAGGAAATTTAATACCTGTTAGTTAGACATAACAAAAGTTATATTTTTTTTGTATACGCATATGTAGGTTTCGTACAAGCAACATAACCATGCATAGTAAAGTGTGGCGGTAGGAAAATGGTCGCGGAAAACGTGTAGGATGACGCCCTTTTCCATGACCCAGTTAGTCAAGTTATGAATAATTATTTTAAGTACGAAACTTTACCCGCGTACGTAAGCTTGGAATTTGTCCAACCAAGGGCGTGAATGTCCCTTCAAGTCGACCACAAGAAAGTCAAGGGTCGCTTAGTAGTACACCAGAAAAGATATCCCTTGCAGAGTAGCGTCAGACCAAAAAGGTCAGCCAGCACACAGAATTTCTTCCGTGCTAGGTAGAGGCGCACTACCTTTCTCATAAGGCACATGGAACCTTATGAGTAGTACAGACTTGGGAAGTGTCTTCCCTTGAGCCAGCTAGTAGATTCGAGACCGTGTCCGCGTGACACTAGAACAATTGGGTTCGTAAGATGGTCTCGGGTCGTCAGTTTCAGTTGCGCGTTAGGAGCTACTCTGCCTAGAGCCTTCCTAGTAGATGAGCAGGTTAGAAGCCACCTAAAACTCAAGTATAGACCTGACATGAGACAGTACGCTAGTTAGTGAACGCCGGGACTTGAGTTAATAAAATAAAAGTCACGTGCTTAGTACGAGTAGATGTGTGACCGGAGAATAGTGCGAAGGCATGCATAGCACATAGCATAAAAGTTTTAAATGCATAAAATTATTTTTCAAAGACATGCATGCATTCATATGTAAAACTGGGTTTTAGTGTCACTAGGAGGGGTTATTTTTCCTTACTCTGACCCTTCGTGGGCACTGTTTTTCAGGTGACCCAGGTGGGAAGCTACGTCTAGGATGAGCATTATAGTGGCGTCAGCTTGTACTATTTATCTTATTCAGTTTACTCTATTTCAGCATATACCTGTAGATGAGAATATTGTAACAGATTAATGTTTTATCTAATTTGTATTAGACTATTCATGGTTAACCAGATTTTCAGTTAATTCAGTTCTATGTCCTGTTTAGTGGCTCTGTGAATCCAGATATCAGGTATGTGGTTACCCTTAGTTTACTTTATTCAAACTTCCGCTGTAAGTCTTAATTTGCTTAGTATAGATTTTATTACCTGCTGCTACTAGTTTTAATACTGTTTCCTAGTTTTCTTTATATCGCTGACCCGGCCGGACGGCTGATTACTGAAATACTGGGAAAGGGTGTTACATACTCGTCCTGATATTTCATATGCAGTAGGAGTAGTAAGTCAATACATGCATTCCCCTAAAGTCAGACATCTTGAATCTTTGATGTTGTGCACAAAATTTTGAGGTATTTGAAGACCTCGCCTGGTAGGGGAATTCTATCCTCTCCTAGTGATCACTTAAAAATTGAAATATATACTGATGTTGACTGGGCCGAATCAGTTGATGATAGGAGATCTACTACAGGATATTGTTCTTTTGTTGGGGCTAATCTGGTTACTTGGAGAAGCAAGAAACAATATGTAGTGGCTTGCTTTAGTGTGGAGGTTGAGTTTAGATCCATAGCTCATGGTATATGTGAGGGGATGTGGCCTCGTTCCCTCTTGAATGATATTGGTTTATTGGAAACCTGCCCTTTCAATTTGTATTGTGACAATAAGGGTGCAATCAACATTGCTCAAAACCCTGTTCAGCATGACCGCACCAGGTATGTTGAAGTAGACCGCACTTCATTAAAGAAAATATTGTGAAAGGGATTGTGTGTACCCCTTTCGTTCACTCTGAGGGACAACTTGCAAATTTTCTCACTAAGGTATTGAGTGAAAAAACATTTGTGTCGATTATTAGCAAGTTGGGCATGAAGAACATTACATGCCCAACTTGAGGGGGAGTGTTAGAACTAATGTTTTTTCATGTTTTATTTTTTCCCTCATGTACTACCTTCTATAGAGAGAGAAAGAAGGCTTTTATTATTCACGGTAATGAAAATCATTTAAGTCACCATTTGATAGTTAATTATCATCATATTTTCCAAACCTAATTGTTTGTGTATGCATAATATAAGAACCAAATCAGTCGAATAAAAAAAGTAGAGTGCATATTAGGGGAGACGGGAAATTGTGGTGGACTAAATAGCATTACAGAAGTGTATAGAACCTGTGTTCTTTAGTTCCTTTGCTCCAAAGCTATCAGAATCATGCCCAGTTATTGGTGATAATGACAGCCGTTCTTTAGTTTCATTTCCAACCTCAAATGTAGAATGTGATTCATAAATGCTTCTCGTGTCATCCTAAAGAAGCTTATTATGGCAGAACAAAGAGATGCAGAATGCAATTTACAAATAAAAGACTTGTAATTCATACAAAACAAGCAACAAAAACAAACAATTTGAAAAAGAAAAAAAGGATACAGAGGATTCTGTCTTTGCTTCTGAACGGCAAGATCCTGGCTTGTCATTATCCATGATATCAGAATTATGAAATTTCCAAGTAAAATTTATGTCCCTCCGTAGTGGGCTACCAGCAATCTCATTTGATGGTTTACTTGGTGTACTTGGAGTCGCATTGCCGGCAAATGTAGGACTCTTCAAATCATCTGATGCATCTTCTTTGCTCGTGACTGGAGAACAAGCAGCCTTATCATGTTGAACAGTGACCTTGGGCATTGGTGAACTGTTCAGATACGCCCATGATGGTTTTTCCTTTTCCAGTAGTGAACTTCGTACAGTTTCATAAACCAAAACTTTGGGCACCAACGGAATGTTAGAGAGACCTTGTCTATGCATTTGTGTACTTTTACTGTTGTTTGGATCATTCTTTGGCTGTGTGGACTGTTTCTTGATTGGATGAGGCACACATGGAGAAGTCTCAATACGCTGTATCCCTTTAGCGGGAGAAATAAATACTTTCTCCTTTTTAACATTTTGTGGAATACTCTTTGAACTAGATCCACTGGGAAGATTAACTGTAGTCGGAGCAGGAAAGAATCTCTTGTTTTTATCTTTTTGCATAGCACTCTTTGAACTAGATCCGCTGGGAAGATTAATTGTCTTCATATCAATGGCAGTGTTTTTCTTCTTATTATACCTTTTGGATTGAGCCTTAACATTTTTCTCTGAAGTTTTTTTGTTTCCTGCTACTTCAGCAAAGGAAAAGATGTCCTTTTTGTTATTACACTGGAAGTTTGTTCGACTACAAGGATTATTATCTGAAGTAGATCTACTAATCTTCTCAAACTCAATGTGAGCCTCACTCTTCTCATATGCCTTCTGGTTTAGCATTCTTCTATTTTCTTCTCGACCAAACAGAAATAAATTTTTCTCATTATCATGCACACCAAGGTTCTCTTCAGCTTTATGATTATAATCTGAACATGTTGATGATATTGGCTTTTTTCCACTGTTTAAAGCATCATCCAAGCTTCTCGCTATTTTATTTGGAGTTCTTTTCCTTGTCATGGAACGAGTTGCAGGTCTCCTAACAGTTTGATTAGGGCTGTCTGAATCAGTCTCAATTGGATCTGAGTAATGCTTAGCCCTGGGTACTCTGTCCTCCCGCAATCCTCTGTTGTGATCCACTTTAATGTTCTCTTTGTCCTCATCAACTTTTGGAGAATTCATGTTCTGCTCTTTCTGTGAAGGAACGCCACCAAGGATCTCCCAGAGCTTCATTTTAAGGCCATTATTAATTTTTTTATCCACTTCTCCAGGAAGTTCTCTTCTGACTTCATGGTCTAACAAGCTTGGTTTCTGCACAGTAGCAAATGTAAGTCCTTGCTGCACGTATGTATCTCCCTCTTCAAGTCTATTGTGCTTATAGGCGAGTCCATCTGCCTTTTTATGGGTAGAAACTGATACATCATTCACATATAACTTGTCCGCATTTGTGTATGATGTCTTGCGACTTGATGACCTTGATGGTTCACAATCTAAGGTTTTTTGTTCCTTTAGTACCGCCTTTGTAGTTTCCAAGTTTACCGCTCCGTGTGGTCTGCTTTTGACATCCACAACCCTTCCTTTGCATGATGAATGTTCCTCAGGAGAATGCAGTGCAGGAGCATTTTCCTTTCTGGCACCAGAGACAACTGTATGGCTCCTAGGGGATTTCTCGATAGTAATTCCAATTGATACCTTTGCAGATCGACCAGATTGATGCTGGTTACTACCAAAACTTCTACAATCACTAAGTCCAACCTGCATTTGGTCGTATTACAAATGAAATGTCAAGTTACATAATTTGAGGGTTAGGAATGATATTATAGTAGTGACTAGGCAAACACATCCAAAATTGCATGTTATTTAAATACTAAAAAACAAGGAAGTTCAATATACAAAAATGCGGAAATGCCAATGGATTTTCAAGGAACTACTCCAAACATCTTAAATTGTGCACCTGCGATCTAATCTCTGTCATGGCAAAGCAGGTCCACTAAAATAACTGCTAGAACCTGAAAAGTCAGGCACACAATGAGAGGGGCTAGAAAGAGAATGGCATAATCAAAGTAAGTAGTTCATCACGATGAAGTATTATGTAAGGCCTTTAAAATAGGCTGATCTAAATGAGCAAGTAGAAGTAAGTTTTTAGGGCTACTTGCTTCATCTGTACACTGGCCAACAACAGCATGAAGCCTTTGCAATAATCCAAATAAATTTGTTCCTGCTTGATCGTATTGAAGTTATTGTACCCTTTCTTCTCTTCCTTTGGGGCATAAAGGACATTTGAATACATTTTTACATACTTAGAACTTTCAATTGCATAGAGTAGATGATTTACAGAAATATTTTTTTTATCAAGTTCTCAAGTGCTACTCATAAAACAGGTCTTACAAAATGTTGCCTCTCTGGTTTCCTAAGTGCTAGTCATATTATTTTCTAAATGCTCGTCATCTTCATATACATTCAAAGGATATTACATTAACAACAACACTCAAGCTTTTATCCCACTATAGTGGGGTCAGCTATATGGATCCTTTGTTGTCATTGTGCCCTATCTTTTGTCATATATTGGGGTGTTGACATATAACTAGGGTCTCAAAGCATGAAAAATGGGCAATGGAAAAAATTCAACCAATTGGTTTAGTAATCATACCTAATTAAAATAGTCAAAAAGAGGATATGCTGCCAGATAGCAAAACAAATTAAACTTTAATTCAATCACCTTTACAATTAGGGTCATTATGCTTAATTTTCGTAAATAGTTTGTATTTAGCATGGAAATAAACTTGACTCAACTCATTTAACAGGATTATTCAGTTAATATGTGAAACACAAAAAATGAACATTGCAATTGTGCTCTGGACAGTTCCATTGTGTTCTAAATTTCAGCATTATGGTCTTCGTATATTATATAAAAAATCATTTGTTATCATTACCATCATTTAAATAGTATCATACAAAATGTCAATAAATTTAAGACTGTTCCATCATAAAAAAATAGATGCATGAAAATTTTCTTAATGAATGACCCTGCTGTTGGTTTGATTCGGATCCGATCGAGCTGGATCCGATTTTGGATTGTAGTTTTTTCCCGGAGTTACCAAAATCAGTGGTTAAATGGAAAAATACTTTTCCTGTTTGGGATTTCGGTGGGTAGCAAAAATTGGAGAAAAGGAATAATTGATTTCCTTGTTTATTTTTGTGCCCGTGATATAATATATATCATCCATCCGTGAGAAGGGAGCCGCCCAAGTAGGAGCCCGCTTGTAGCTTTGTTGGAAGAAGCGCCTCCTGTGAGAGAAGTCCATCCCTCTCTCTCCTCTCTCTCTCTCGCTCGTGCACTTGGAGAGGTCGTTGGCCTTGAGTGTTGTTGCCGGTCTTGGAGGAGGTAGCTGCCGGCGTTGAGAGAGGGAGTTGTCGCTGGGCGTGTTAGAGTTTGTCGCCGGCGTTGCAGTGGACTTTCTTTGAAGTTGAGAGGCGTGGTGTCGACGGCGTGTGTGTGTGCAGTTAGCCTCGACAAGGGTTTCTCTCCGGTGGTCGCGTTGTTCTCCGGTGGCGGCGTTGTTCTCCGGTGGTGGTGCGGTTTAACGTCGGACTTTGACGTTGAAGGTTCGGTGAACCTTGTGCGTCCGTAAGGCGGATTGCAGTTCAGATTCAGATTTCGCCGCGGATCGTGCGTGTCCGGTGCACCCTCAGGGTATTCACCGGACGGTCTTTTTTATCCTATTTCTATTGTATTTGAATTTATATTTTGATTTATAAATTCTGTGGCTATCTTTGTGCTCTTGTTTACTGCATTATTTTATAGCTGTGTCTGTGTGTGTACCTGATTTTACAACAAGTGGTATCAGAGGGAGGTTCCGAGTATGTGACTGATTGGATGTTCTGGTTTTAGGTTTGTGTCAATGGTAGGTGACGACATCGGTCCGCTCCCTATCTTCCTAGATCTGATCCGTGAATTAATCAGATCATCTAGAGGTACTGCAGGCAGCTATGGCAGCGAAGAACACGGTGTTGACCAGATATTCAGTGGAGAAATTTGACGGTAGCGGGAACTTTCGCCTATGGCAGATTCGGGTCAAGGATATGCTGGTTGAGCAGTGGTTGATCCAAGTGTTGCGGAGGCGTGATACTTTGCCCGCTCCGGTGAAGGATTCTGAGTGGACGGAGATGGATGAGCGCGCCACTAGCGCTATTCGGATGTGCGTCGACGACAAGGTGCTATTCAACATCGGAATTGAAGAGTCGGTTGTCACGTTATGGGAGAAGCTGGAGGGACTCTACATGAGCAAGTCGTTGACCACGAGGCTGTTACTGAAGCAGAGATTGTACGGCCTGAAGATGCAGGAAGGTGGTAACCTGCAGGAACACTTCAACGTGTTTAATGGACTTCTGAGCCAACTGCATGTGGTTGGTGTGAAGGTGGAGGAAGAAGACAAGACCTTATTATTTTTTACCTCACTCACAGCGTCGTATAAGCACATGCAGACCACCCTGCTGTATGGGAAGGATACAGTAGACGTGGAGCAGATCACGTCTGCGTTACTGTCCAGTCAGATGCTGTCGGACCCCGCTCCTGAGGGTGAGCATGCTTTGGTAGTAGGAGGACGACGAGGGAGGCAGTTCGAGAAGGGATCTGAAAGTGCACGGGCCAGATCCGCATCGAGGAAGACAGTGACGTGCTACCATTACAGGCAGAGTGGTCATATCAGGAGAAATTGTCTGCAGCGTGTGCAGATTTCTGGGGACGTCCAGGGTGCGGGCAAGGCGGCGGTAGCTACGGCAGATGATAGTGATGTATCTCTCCTCATCACTGAGAGTCCATGTGACTCGGATAGCTGGATATTGGATTCTGGTGCTTCGCAGCACATTTGCTCAGATGCTGGGATGTTCAGTTCACTGGAGGTGACGACTGGGTCGGTCTTTCTGGGTGACGGCTCAGTATGTGAGGTCACGGGGACAGGGATGGTGGACATCGGGATGCATGACGGAGCAGTGCGTAGGCTTGAGCGGGTACATCTGGTACACAAGTTGCGCAGGAATTTGATATCGCTGGGCAGACTAGACTCCAGGGGATGCAGTTTTGCGGCGAGAGGTGGAGTTCTGACGGTGACGTGAGGACGCACCATGCTCATGCGAGCTATGCAGTGCGGTAGTTTGTACCGGCTGATGGGGACCACGATGCGAGGTGGTGTGCCCATGATTTCTGCGGCTGACAGAGTTGATGGTCGAGGTGGTGCAGGGAATCGCCCTTCTGGTAGTCTGACTAGGCGAGTCAGATTCAGCGATCCAGTTGCGTCGACATTCAGAGGTTGAGCCCGAGCAGGGATGAGTCGACTGGAGCAGGTCGGCTGACGCCTCAGGTTCTTGAGGTGGATGCTTAGTGCAGACTGGTGCTTCGTGCAGATCATGCTAAGTGCAGTGTTGCTTCGCGCAAGTTGATGTCTGGTGCAGATGGTGCTGTGTAGGAAGTGTTTCGTGCAGGTGGAGGCTTCGGATCCCGAACCAGGGTGGTGATTGTTGGTTTGATTCGGATCCGATCGAGCTGGATCCGGTTTTGGATTGTAGTTTTTTCCCAGAGTTACCAAAATCAGTAGTTAAATGGAAAAATACCTTTCCTGTTTGGGATTTCGGTGGGTAGCCAGAATTGGAGAAAAGGAATAATTGATTTCCTTATTTAATTTTGTGCCCATGATATAATATATATCATCCATCCGTGAGAAGAAGGGAGCCGCCCAAGTAGGAGCCCGTCTGTAGCTTTGTTGGAGGAAGTGCTGCCTGTGAGAGAAGTCCATCCATCTCTCTCCTCTCTCTCTCTCTCTCTCTCGCTCGTGCACTTGGAGAGGTCGTTGGCCTTGTGTTGTTGCCGGTCTTGGAGGAGGTAGCTGTCGGCGTTGAGAGAGGGAGTTGCCGTCGGGCGTGTTAGATTTTGTCGCCGGCGTTGCAGTGGACGTTCTTTGAAGTTGAGAGGCGTGGTGTCGACGGCGTGCGCGTGTGCAGTTAGCCTCGACGGAGGTTTCTCTCCGGTGGTGGCGTTGTTCTCCGGTGGCGTCGTTGTTCTCCGGTGGCGGCGTTGTTCTCCGGTGGTGGTGCGGTTGAACGTCGGACTTCGACGTTGAAGGTTTGGTGAACCTTGTGTGTCCATAAGGCGGATTGCAGTCCAGATTCAGATTTCGCCGCGGATCGTGCGTGCCCGGTGCACCCTCGGCGTATTCACCGGACGGTCTTTTTTCTCCTATTTCTATTGTATTTGAATTTATATTTTGATTTATAAATTCTGTGACTATTTTTGTGCTCTTGTTTACAGCATTATTTTATAGCTGTGTTTGTGTGTGCACCTGATTTTACAACACCTGCTCACACGCGAAGATAAATATTACTTGAAAGTTCAATTTGGCTAAAATGACTCGAATGACTACAAACTAAATGGCTTGTGAGATCTTGCATAAATTGGATGGGCTTTAATTGTGAATACATGGGTAAATCTAGACTTCAAAAACAGCTTCTATGTGTCATTCAATCATTCTTAGTTTCTTCACAACTCGATGAATAGCTAAATTATTCCTAATACTGATGAAATTTGATCCACAAGTAAATTTCATGCTATAGTTCATAATTTATTGTGTGATTTAATGCTTGAAGGCTATAAAAAATAATTTGGGAGGTGAATAGTCAATCAGAGGAGAAAAGTCCATCTCTTTCTAGAAGGAAAAAGTTTCTCACGCAAAAAAACACACACGCATATGTTTATACAAGTAGTATGTGTTTTCATGTATGCTCTTTACTCTAATAAGACTTCAAATTATGTTGGGTGTTTGCAAACAACTCATACCCAGCACGATTAGCAAACTAGCCATGCCTCATCATATTTACTTAATGAGCAAAGTTGAATAAAGTTTGGTTTTGCTGACTGTCAGACTGGATTATTTTACACTCTTATTTAGAAGATTACTTCCTAATGTCATAAGACTATAACAAATAATTGGATTTGTTTGAATGTTCCATTTCTATCCAGTGTGTAAAAGTGTTGTTTTTATTTATTTACCTAGTACCATAGAGTTTACGCACCTCTTCTGTTGCATGAGCTACAATTTATCTAAAAATATATGATAGAAATAAAATACCTCAAGATCCATATTACATTCATATTGTAAAGCTTAATAATTCATATCCTAGAACAGATTCATCATTCAATGAAAGACAATAAAAAACAATAGAACATGTAGAGCATTTCCTAACCTTCTGTTTTCATGAAGTTATAGTAAACAACTTCAGCTATATGGTGACATCACCAATATAATCTAGATGGCAAACTCTTAAACCTCATGTAAACACAGTTTTGTGCAAGACACAAAAAGTGTAACACATCCATTCACCATGAATCTTTTCCTAAAGTCTCGCAGTGCAATAATGGAAGTTGCAATTATGTCCAACTGGCAGAAATTCTGTATAATTAAAAAATTTAAATTCATTATATGTAAGATCACCAGAGCCTTGGGCTCGAGTCTTGGAAACGGCATCTGGCAAAAATGCAGGGTATGGTTTGCCTGCATTTCACCTTTGAGGTGGGACCCTACCCCGGAGCCTCATTGCGCGGAGATGCTTTGAGCACCGGGCCGCCCTTCTTTATATGTAAGATCAAATAGTTCTTTCATAATATCCTTTCATAATCATGGGCATATAGGCTATAAAAATTATCTTATAAATAGGTAACGAATCAGATATATATGCGTAGTGTCAGCTGAATAATATTGCAAAAATATCGGTGCAGACTTGTCGTCATTTAGAAAACTGAACGGAAATATTTTCAATGGAGAAGAGTGTGATTAAAAGTAATCAGTGCACTCTCTAAAAGCAAGTTTGAAATACAAAAAGGGCACTTGATAAAATATAAAAAGAAAGAGCAGCTTCAAAACAGATAAATAAAGATATATATAATTGATAACATTCTATTTGATGAAATCGTATATTACAGCTGAATGGAAGATCTGACAGAACAATGGTAAAATGAAGAAATAGCCAAATAAACAGCATGGAGTCAAAGCCTCAATACATTCCTGGTATCAACCAAAGCAAAAAAGATACATACACACCTTCTCTAACGATGGTTCAAGAAGAGCTGCAGTTAACGATGTATCTCATACAGTATAACCAGAACCAGCAAGAAGGTGATTAAATCATGGGAAATTTGAGGGGAAAAGGTAGACACAAAATACAAATCCAATATACAAGATGAAGTAAATACAACAACATAAGTTCGTTAACCCTGAGAAGTAAGAAGGCTAGGTCATAGAAAGGTAACAGATCAAAACCTAAATCTGAATGCTAAGACGATGCACTAAGCACCACAGTCAGCACGTTATTTCACTCGATGCATTTGTAAACCATTAAATCAACACATATGCAGGTTCTTATGTATTTCGTAAGCTGAGAATGTGCAAGTGCTGAGAAGATCAATAACGGTATGAATGGATTCGAAAACATGGATGGATTGCAGCAAAGATAGCATCGATCACAGTGAGAATATCCCATTCTACTGAGAATGGGGGGATTTGGGGAGAATTGATGTCTGAAAATTGATACAAGAAGCGCGGCGTGATGCGGAGAGAGTTGTTTTAGGGATCTTACCTCTCCGATCAGTGGGATGAAACCCTAGGCATTTGGCTCAGAGCGCGGTGAAACCTCGTCAGACGACGAGCCTGCGAGAGTTTCCCTCCATAATAAAGCGAAAGCAGGAAGCAGCAGCGTCGGCACTTTCAGTTCCACACTTATAATACACTCTTCTTCTTCTTCTTTTTAAACTATTTTAGTTTTTTTGTTTATATTAAAAACGGCAGTCTTTTTTTATTTATATCAAATATCATAAAATTAATTTTCATATTATAATTATTGGTGTGGAAATATTGAACATTTAAGAAATTTGAATGGATTTTTGTATTTCAATTATTCTTATCTATTTTATTTTATATCGATTTAATTTATTTTTAATTACATTTATTTTGTTTTTTCTTTTGCAAATTTCCATCATTCATCATAAAATTCGTTCAAAACATGATATATCAAAAAAGAGTATTCTTTCAAGATTATTTACATCTTTTTATAATTGTATATATGACTTTTGTATAATTTTTACAATATTAATGAACTTTTATGATATTATTCGATTATTTTATTTTTTTTTGCAATTTTTAAGTTCACGGGCCATCTACACAGAAAAAAAAATTCTGAATTCCCCGCTGCTTCATAGTATATACTTTGGCATGAGCAGAAATGACTGGCTCAATAAAATAGATATCATGGATAAAAAAAAGGTAAATAAAAAATAAAAAAATTACCGCTCTGATCCCACCTTACACTCGGGATTGTATATAGCTAGGAACTCACCCTCCCAAGTCCCAAAATAAGAGTTGTGATAGGTTAGTAAGACAGGTAGACTTGCAGGATGTAGCTAGGGGGCTCGTGAGTTCTTCGCGAGGTATTTTGTGGGTTGATGGCATTGTCGCTTCCCCTCGGCAATGTGTTGTAGATGATGAGCTAGCTTCTAAAGATTCAAGTGTGCGCTTACATCTATATTGTTGTTCATCGATGAATGGATCGGCTTTGTCGCTAACTGATGGGCCAGGCCCACATATAAGTGGGCATAGCCCGTTTGGATCTATTGTATGCAAATAGATACAGTGAAGGCCAATCGTCCGGTATTCATCAAATCATTTAGCCAACATCCACATGTTCTTAGCGTTTTAATTTTCAGCTTAATTATGCTGCATATCACTGCTAAATAAGGAAGATAGATGGTGGCACCGTATCATTTCTAGGTTATACGTGTTTAGAACAGTTTATGCTGATCGAATAAAGCTGATTGAATAGAACTATGAGAAAAATAGCGACGAATAAGTTAGTTTAGAAAATTTGTGCATAATTGCTGATTAAATGGAGTTTTCTATTATGCTATTTGAAAGAACAGTTGTTTGAACCCTTTCATTTATAAAGAGAATGGGCTGCGGATAGAGAAAGAATGCGTTAATAGACCCACTTCCCTCACTACCTTAGTGAGGAGAGAGGAGTTAACCAGAGAAAAAAATCGCCCACTAATTTCACGACCCGAACAACCTTTGCCAAGCGATCATAACTGAGCAGCCGCCGCCATCGCCGTCACCGCCAGGCCAACCGTGTCGTCGCCCAACCAGCTAGGGGTGTAAACGAGTCGAGCTCGACTCAAGCTTGGCAAAATTTCCGAGCTCGAGCTAAATATGTCGAGCTCGTGTTCAACGATCTCCTTTTGCATGGCTCGAGCTCGAGAATAATATATTGAGCTCGATCTCAAGCTTTCGAGCCTACGAGCTCGAGCATTCGAGCCCACGAGCTCGAGCATTCGAGTCTACGAGCTCGAGCTGCTCATGAGCTTTTCAGCTAAGCTCATTAATCATTTTTTATTTATAATTATATATGTATATATATTTTTTAAAAGGTCAAAATAAAGCTCGCAAGCCGGCTCGCGAGCTCATGAACAAGAGCTGGCGAGCTCGAGCTCGCAATCGAGCACAAGATCGAGCTCCACTGACTGGAGCGAAAATAGAGCGCTTTTTGAGCCGGCTAATCGAGCTCACGAGCTATCTCAACTCAACTTGCACCCCTACAGCCAGCCATGTCGTCGTCCCGGCCGCGTACCAGTAGCGTGGTCTCGCTGGCCGCAAGGCCAAGCCGGACGCGCGGTAGCCAAGTCGTAATGCGCCCAGGCAACGAGACCGTGCGACACCCAATCGCTCCAACCGCATAACCATGCCATCGTGTGGCACCCAGGCCGTGCGGCCGCTCCAGCCACATGGCCATGTCGTCGTGTGACACCCAGGTTGCGCGATCGCAACGGACCCGCGACACCCAGGTCGCACAACCCCGCTGACCGCGAGGCTGCCGGCACCCGGACCACGCGACTATACAGCAACCCTGATAGCTCGACACCTAGGCCGCACGACCCCACCGCCACCCGACACCCCAACCATGCGGTCGCACGATACCCCGGTCATGCGACAAAAAGGTCGCACGACACCATGGTCTTATGACAACCTGGTCGCGCAACCACACACGCAGCCCCACTCCCCCCTCCCCCCAGTCGTGCGACACCTAGGATGCACGGCAGCGCTACACCCAGGCCGCTCGATCGTCCGGTCGTGTGGTAACCATGTCATGAGGCAGCACCGATCGTGAGATACCTTGGGGGCTGCGCGACCACTCGGCTGCATGGCCCCTCGTTTGCGATCATTCACTTGGTCGTGCCGCGCCAGCGCCCAGACATTTCCCACCTTGCGGCAACCACCGCACGGCCGCCTGTTCGCCTTCGCATCACCGTCGTCACACCCCATTATTCGTAAACCACCAACTATGGGGTGTGCGCATACAAAATTCTCAAAATGAGTGTGCGTATAATGAAATATTTGGTTATAGTGTGCGTATAGCGAAATACCCTATCAATAATATGCGTATAGCGAGATACTCTATCATGCATGAGTGTGTGTATAGCAAAATATATATCTCATCATGAGTGTGCTTATAAACAATGCATCTCATCATGAGTGTGTGTATAGCAAAATAGTTCATCATGGGTATGCATATAGTGAAATACCCCATCATGGATGTGCAAATAGTGAAATATATCATCATGAATGTGTATATAATAATATATCTCATCATGAGTGTACATATAATAAAATATAAGGTTTCGATGTGTGTATAATGAAATACCTCGTTATGAGTTTGTGTATAACTATAAATCTCATTATGGGTGTGCGTATAACGAAATATCTTGTTAGTGAAATTTTCCATCGTGGGTGTGTGTAGCGAAATACCGCACCATGGATGCGTGTATAGAAAAATACCCCATCATTAGTGCGTGTATAGCGAAATACCACATCATGGGTGTGGGTATAATGAAAAATTTCAGCATGGTGTGCGTATAGCAATGTATCCCATCGTTGGTGTGCGTATATCTAAATATCTCATCATAGATGTGTGTATAACTGGTGAATACCCCATCATAGGTGTGTGTATAGCAAAATATATGGTTACGGGTATGCGCATAGGAAAATATATAGTTACAGGTGTGCAGATAACCATACTCTGTTGTGGCCAAATTACCAAGAAATCTGTGTGCGCAAATTTTCTCTTAATGAATACTGCGTTATGTTTTTCTTCAATATTGTCCAAAGGGATCTTAGCTATGTAAGATTGTGCATGCGGTTTGAATGAGACAGCTCTTCACCAACGCTGCATTTCTACGTCGACATCGCTCGGGCATGCCCCCTCGCGATCAAACAAAACTCAACTAGAAAAGACTACACATGCGGTTTGAATGAGACGGCTATTCACCGACCTGACCTTTTTACGCCGACATCGTCCGGGTCTGCCCTCTCGCGATTAATCAAAACTCAACTGTGAAAGACTGTGCATGTTGTTTGAATGAAACAGCTCTTCACCGACCCTGCCTTTCTACGCCCAACATTGCCCGGGTCTGCCCCTATCGCAATCAACATAAAGTAAAACTTAATTAAATGAGGCCATGCAACCAAATTGAGCAAGAAAAGCTCTTCGCCATCACTGTGAGCCTACATTTCAATAGCTACCGGAATCTGTACAACAAAAGCAAGAAGAAGGAAACAACAACATCATACAAAAATAGGCACAAGTGCGCTGCTAATAACCACCAAAGGGTGATGACAAATATACATCAAACTCGACTAAAGAAAATAAATGTCTATCAACATACAAGAGTAAAAAGTGCAAGCCTCTACATCAGAACCAGGGCTCGTCGTTAGAGATATCATAAAAGGTGAGTCCAGACATGCCACACTTCAGGATCCCAGTGACTAGGCGAAAAGCCTTCGACACTCCACGCCTAAGTGCGACCTCGCAAACATCTTCCATTTAAGGCTCTACCTCCATGTTCCAGACCTCCTCTTGGATCACCTCGCCAATCAAGCAGTGATCACGCACATAGTCCAAAGAATCCTTGTGCTCGACAAGTTCAGCGGTCTTCAGCTCTTATATCTGATCCTCGGAAGAAAGGTGCTCCACTTGAGCGTTTGAAGCCCCGAGTTCTATCTCCAAGAAAGAAGTCTCCTCCTGAGAAGTCTTCAGCGACTGCACTATCTTCTCCACGAGAGACTTCTCCACCTCCAACGCCGCTCAAGCCTCCTCCAGCTTTTCCTTCAGCTCTGACCCGATCCGTCAAAATCGAGATACATCTCGGTCATAGTCCTCTTTCAAGGCAACAAGTTTGACCTTCGTAACCCGAATCTTCTCCTAAAGAGACAAGAATCCATCCTTCAAGCTCATATAATGGCCGTTTCATGTGAATGCAATATGAGCTTGAGCTTCAATCTGCCATCAAGGGAAAGAAGGTTAGAATTGCACAAAATGATCAAGTTCAAAAGAAAAAAAAGTGCACTTACCACATCACTCATCGCCTTCAAAGAACAAGATACTCGGGGGGGGAGGGACCTCTGAAAGAGGAACTTGGGGGGGGGGGGCAAAAGATCTCAGCACCTCAACATCAGGATTAGTCTCAGCACCTCAACATCAGGATTAGTAGGAGCAGCCTCATCTCGGGAACCAGAAGGAACCTCCTCAACCTGAGAAACATTCTGCCTTGAAGAAGATGGAGGCTCCACATCCGCATCTCTATGGCTTGCTAAAGTAAGCTTTCTCTTTCGGTCACGCAGCAGAGGCACCTCAATGACACACTCGGGGGCAGCAGAAATCCCACTCAGCAGCAAGCGTCTCTCATCTATGAATAAGGAAATGGATAACAAGCGATTTGTCAACTCCCGAGGCTCCAAAAATCCCAACACGGGAGAGAAGTCCCGTTCTTGTTCCATCCGATAGCAACAACAATCGGGTAAGGAGTTCTAAAGTTCTAGCAGACCCCCAAGAATTTTTGGCATTCCAAACAAGGTGTTCCAATGGCGGTGATCCGTTCGACTTTCAAAGTCGAGCCAACTCTTGTTGCTATAAATCTTAACGCGTCCGCCGTCATCAAAATGAACATCACACTAGTATCCGAACATGTCCAATGAGAACTTCGTGTCATGCTCTCTGAAGAAAGCAACCAGCCCCATGAGACGCATCATCCCAAGAGGAGTAAAATGCGACATAGGTACGTCATAAAACTTCAAAATAACAACTACATGTACAACCCCGTATTCGCGAAGCGGGGTCCCTCCAGCAGGCGCGGGGCTAGTTATGCATTTTTAAGCTTTTCGAAGGATTTGGCACTCTTGGTGGCCGATTTAGGCTCAACCTGCATAATATACTAGTAGGGACATGAAATATTTGTCTACCCCGGCCCCATTGAGGGGTCGCCAAGCCTCGGTCTCGCCTAACCGCAGTCCTCCCATGCCACATCTCGCCTAACTGCTTCTCTCCTAGCCGCAACTTGCCAGCCTCGGTCTCGCCTAGCCGCGTCTCGCCTAGCCGCATCTCGCCTAGTCGCGTCTCGCCTAGCTGCTTCTCGCCTAGCCGCTGCTCGTCAGCCTCGGTCTCGCCTAGCCACAACTCGCCCAGGCTGCGTCTTGCCTAGCCGCTTCTCGCCAAGCTACAGCTCGCCCAGCCTCGGTCTCGCCTAACCGCAGCTCGCCCAGGCCGCGTCTCGCCTAGCCGTAGCTCTCAAGCCTCGGTCTCGCCTAGCCGCGTCTCGCCTAGCCATAGATCGCCCAGCCTCGGACTCGCCTAGCCGCTTCTCGCCTAGCCGCAGCTCGCCTGCCTCGGTCTTGCCTAGCCGCGTCTCGCCTAGCTGCCTATTCGCCCGGCTTGGACTTCTCGCCCGGCTTGAGGGTCTGCCCCTGGTGTACTGCGATTAGCTGCTTAGAACAGCGGGATTTGGCTGTTGGCAAGCCAACTCGAGGGCATTTCGGTAATTTTGGGGGAGCGGAGATTTGCTATTTGCAGGCCATTCCCAGAAAACTATAAATAGACCATTAGGGGTGCCTTGGAGAGGATCAGTTATTCACCACTTCTTCTTCTTCCTTCATCCTCCAAGGCACCTAGCTCAGCATTGGCTAGGGAGGGGGAGATCTCAAAGGTCTTTCGGGTGTGAGGTGAGACCTCCACGCTAGAGCCGAGGGTCTGTTCCTAGCTTCTTGAGTCTTTGGCCTGTGAAGTTCTCCTGAGTGCAGTAGGTGTGAGGTCACCCCTTTCTTGGGACCCCGAACTCCATGAGACTAAGTTTTTGGTTTGAAGAGCCGAAGGCTTGGGAGCTCTTACAACATGTGTGCATGTGCATTAGGTGGTGGGTCTGCGTTATTGGACGATCGTTCACACCGACGTCGATACGTTGACTCGACAAGTATAAGTGTCCACTTAGCCCATTAAAGACTGGTAGTTTTGCCAGCACTAGTACTAAAGACTCCATAGCACCTGACTGTGGGTGTATCAAGTAGTACACATGGTCTAGGCTGGGTAGTGTGAATACCTAGGAGTCGGGAGGCCCAAATCACTGCCTTTGTTTGCCACTATGAGAGGTACCTGAGAGTTTAGCTAACTCTAAATGGGAAAACTAAAGGTCTGTGTGCATAGAGTCGGGTGGGTGTGTTGCACTTTGTTGGGTCCGGCGTTCCTTCACTTGACCCGTGGCGCTCTGCTACTTATATAAAAAATTAAGTAGCGCCCTCTCCAACAGTCCGGGCTTTTGGTGCAGTTGGGTATGCGCTTGATCCTTCAATTGGTATCAGAGGAGGTCACGGGTTTAAGACCGGGGGGCGCTATTAAATCCTGATTTTTCCCTTCTACCTGTGTGGGTCCTGTGTGGGTCCGGTGGGTCAGGCAACTGTGGACATGTGGTAACCCCACCTCTGAGCCATGTGGGCCATGTGGTAACCCCACCTCTGAGCCGACGAGTTGTGCTGGACGCCGGGGGGGATTGTTGGGTCCGACGTTCCTTCACTTGACCCGTGGCGCTCTGCTACTTATATAAAAAATTAAGTAGCGCCCTCTCCAACAGTCCGGGCTTTTGGTGCAGTTGGGTATGCGCTTGATCCTTCACACTTGTGTGAAACTCTATCCCTAACGTATACATTAGCATGAGATCTTTTATACGTTAGGTCCTGCAAAACGATCCCCTAACTTATAAGTCTATATGAGCATTCTTAAGTTAAGGTTAATTTGTTACTTCTATTATACTGCTGCATTTACTTGCTCTTTATATACTTGACATTACTATTTTGGATACTTTTAGCATATGATAGTTAGGACCACTGTCACCTGCTCTTGCCTACTCTCCACTTTCAGTCTCTTTCCTTTCATCATCCCCCGCACGGTGCCTGGGTGTTGCAGGGGGGAGGGAGGGGGACCAAGACTTAGTTTAAACTAACGACCTAATGTGCATAACACCAGGGACACCAGTTGGGAGACAGGGTGCAGCACTAGGGGAACCAGCACGTCCAGGAGGAGGTGAACTAGCCTAGTCCCAGAGTGGTCGTAGTAGCAGCATCAGTCATGAGATCAGTGAGTGACTAGTAGCTTTACTTCCACGAGCGTTATGTGGTCAAGATTATATGTACCAGGCATGAACCCTTTTACCTTTCCTTTCAGATTTAGTATTATACTTTTGATCAGTTTATGTCCTTTACGTTGACTCTTATATACTGCTATGTGATCGTGGATTCATGTTTACATGTTTACTTCTTTTCTTCTGTGGATTATGATTGAGTAATTGCCGACAAAATCAACGATTTGTGGTGACGACCTTCTCGGTGTTGGTGTAACCACAAAGCGGCGGTTTTGGGCATAAGACCCGGGAAAAAAGGGGGGGGGGGGGGGTCTTACACATGTTGTCGCATCCATCAATTCAGATCGCTTTTGAGTGCATTCACCTCCATCAAATTCTAACTGACCTTAGTGGTCCGAAAGAACTATTGTAACGAAGGGTGGTCTGTCACCATCAAAAAAATACTTTTGCAACTTTCAAGAAAATAGTATAATTTGTTCGGCACGGTCCCGACCCATGATTTTTTCCCTTTCAGGGATTTTTACACGTAAAAACTGGTTAGCTAGTCGTTAGTATTTTTCTCTGACAACTTGCACGCTCGACTCGCTCCTAAGATTCACTTCAACTAGTTTACGAGCGTTTCGTGTGACCCATAACAAAAATAATGTTAAAAATTGCGACCCAACCCCTCCTCTGATCATTTATCTCACATGTGCCATAAAAAGAATCAACGTTAATAAACTTTACAATATAATAATGACACTTCTCTCAAACTCGTGATACTAACAATCATGATAAGAAAATGATGAAAAAATTAGCAGCCATACGGTAGGCTCACATGGGGGAGGGCGGCAGTATGCTTTTAATTTTATTTATTTTCGGCATTAATTAAAAGCTAGCCAGCTCTTCGATGTGCTACGTCCTTTGTATATACCTATATAGTACTGTTATTATATCCATTTAATTGAAATATTCTGATGGATCACTTTGTTTTCTCCATGCATTTATACTTTACACAAGAAGAGCTCGAGGAAAGAAAGGTGAATATATGCACGCATGTGCCTCCTCGCGCATCATACTATGTCTCTGTTTGTTCCGGCATTTAGGTCTAAACAACGCTCATCTTTGGCCTTCAATGTTAAAGTTGTCCCTCCCTCCATTCTCGCGGCTCCAATTCTCCAAAATGCGACTGTTGAAACAAACAAAACCTATGTGTACAACTCATGTTCATCGATGGTGGACCCACTTAGAGCCAGGTCAGCAAGAAGTCAAATCAACGGGTCAAGGCAGAAGTCAGAGTCAGCATTCAAGACAGTTGAAGATCTGAACGAGTATGACGAGCTCCCCTCGCATACTCGTCAAGTAGGTGACTAGAGCAGCTACTCACCCAAGTAGGTGAGTTCCCCCAGAAGTCGCCTAGTCGTCGGTGAGGGGTTGAGCTATAAATAAGACCCCCCTGGATTTGTCTATAAATAGGACACCAGGTGTACAAGGAGATGAATCTTGGAATCACGCAAAAGATCTCGATTAGACCTTTTTTTTGGACTTCTAGCCGCGAGATAGTGAT
The DNA here is from genome assembly GCA_039513925.1 of Platanthera zijinensis. NCBI lineage: Eukaryota > Viridiplantae > Streptophyta > Magnoliopsida > Asparagales > Orchidaceae > Platanthera > Platanthera zijinensis. Next base: position 983,688 of record CM077080.1, on the reverse strand, counting down.
CATCCTCTTGGTCGCCATTTAGAGATAGTCGTCAGCTAGTGTCAACCTTGTACTCTGCTCGGTCATCTTTTGTGGTGGAGGGGAAGATTCTTCTAAGCATCCAGTTACATGGTGGGACCTCCCTACCACAACAGCTGGAGTCCTTCTAGTTGGCCCTCTATTTCTGTGTCCGATCCTGTCAAGCCGTCGAGATCGACCGCTGGACCAGTAACCTTAGGCTGCATTGATTCAAATTTTTGAAGTAAAGATTTTAACGACTTCAACACTTTGGTGCGGTGAGTGTGGATCATAGACAAAGAAGAAAGTTTTGCTTGTAGGCGAGATGGAAGACCCATGAGAGAATGGAGAGATAGTCGACAACTCAGCAGGAAGAGACGGCTTTGTGATCATGGAGGTTTTCAAGGAGTTCGCGGAGGATCGAGAGGGCCATCCTGGCAGAGTTCCTTCCTCGCCCAAATGTCATGACGACCTCGCCTCATCGCATGACTCTGTCGGAGGAGGAGGGTCCCCCTAGTCGACATGGGAAGGAGCATGTCACGGAAGAGCCAGAGCGATTAGTGCAGTTGCGGTACTGCCCGATAAGCTACTAAGGCATCAGGTTTCGAGATGTGGAGAACCCAGTGAGATTTCAGGATGCTCGTCAAGGTGGCGAGTATGAATGAGATACTCGCTAGTTTGAGATCTATCATCGTCGGGGAGGAAGGAGCCCATTTTGTGATGAAGTGCTATCAGCTCCAGCTCTAGAAGGATTTAGAGAGTCAACCTTGAATTACTATTCTGGAAGAAATGACCCGATCAAGGATCAAGCATCTCCAATATTTTGAGGTCGTGGTGTCCATCCGCAACATGAAGGACGCATTCAAGTGCAGTTTCTTCACCATCACCTTCGAGGGAAAGGCCAGAGACTGGTTTCATCAGCTGCTGAGAGGTTCTGTCTACTGCTTCGAGGACCTGGGCTGAGGCCTTATGACGAGGTTTGTGACGTTAAAGAAGAAGGAGGAGGCAATCACTCTCTTCAACATCAAGCAAGGGAAGCAATAGTGGTTAGGCCACTACATCGACTGGTTCCAGGAGAAAGTTCTCGGCATCGAGGAGGTGGATAGATTCACCTTGCAGCTAGCCCTAACGTTCGACCTGAATCAAGGTCTCTTCAACATGGATATTGGCTCAAAGCCCCCATTTTCCTACGAAGACTTGATCGAGAGGGCCAACAAGTTTGTCCATGGGGAGGAGAAGAACGTCGACTTCTTGGTTAGGCTGGACGGAGAGATCCAAGTTGACATGGAAAGGGGAGGAACTTCTAAAGTAAGAGTCAGAGTTATCTCGGGAAGGAAGGAAGAGAGGAGGAGAGAAGAGCTGATGAGGGTGGGAGAGCCTAGGAGGCAGGGGAGGCATCGCAGGCGGGAAGAGAGGAGGCCTATAACAGCTCTAGAGAGAAGAGAAGAGGCACGAAGATTTCAATATTCCGTAAATCGACCCCAGTGGAGGCCGGCAGGAAGACCCCATTACCAAAATTAGGAGAGGATGAATGACAACTAGCATGAGAGAAGGCAGATTAGAGCGCAGGAGGAGGCGATGGTCATTGCCCAACAAGGGAATATGCGTCGAAGGAGGAACCAACCGATGAGGAACCGGGTGGAAGAGATTCCCCTTTACTGCAAGCTACATCGAGTAGACGGGCACGAGACCTTGGCTTGCCGGATTTTTTGGAAGCGAGGAGAAGGCTGGAAGCAGGAGCCGTGGAGAGAAAGCAACAGAGATAAGAGACCCCCGCAGGACCAGTATCATTCTAAGCTCTGGGGAGGATGAATGAAGACCAGGTCGACCAAGGCGGTCGCAGGGATGTGGTCCAGGGAGCATGAGGAGGACAAGCATGGGTGCTCCATGGAGAAGCTGGGCTAGGAGCTTCTCAAAAGGGAAGTCTCCATCATATCTATCGCAAGAGCGTCACTTCGACCTCGCAAACACCGACACCATTGGAGGTGATTACTTTTTCCGAGGAGGACATGTTGGGAAATGAGAATCCCTTTCATGATGTATGTTGGATTTGGTGGCGAACCTTAGAGAGAGGGGGTGAATAAGATTATTAAATAAATTTAGAATTAAAATAAATTTCACCAGAGATAGTGAAAGATTTGGTTTATAGAGCCTAAACACCTAGAGAGGGGTGAATAGGTTCAAATCCTTTTTTAACAACTTAGGCAATTAACAATATTAACACAGCACAAGAAATAACAATCACAAAAAATTCACAGCACAACACACAATGATTTATAGTGGTTCCCTAATTTCTGGGTACGTCCACTCACCCCCTTCACCTATCCAATAGAGAACTGGATTCGGCCAAACTTCCTTCCACTATCTTAGATCCTAAGATCTTACAACTCAGAACTCAACTGATTCCTACAGCTCAGACTTCTTCAAGTCCTACAACTCAGAATCTTCCCAAGACTCCTGCCTCAAGCAACAACCCTATCTCAGTCTTTGTCACTAGGCCTACAACTCAGACTTCTTCAAGTCCTACCTCAGGCTCTCAGCCCTACCTAAGCCTTTATAAATTTAGGTTTATAACTCAGATCTATATAAGATCTTACAAGGAAATTAATTGTTTAAAATAATAAAATATTCACCCTGATAGAAAGAGAATAGGGCGAAAGCTTCTTAATTAGTTCTTGATTGAACAATTACTTAAGATCCAACCTGTCTTAGCTTATTCAAAGCTTTTTGAATTTGTACCAAGTAAGGTTGATCTTCAATTGAAGTTGGAGTTGATCTTCAATCCAGCTTCCTTCTTGAATTCAGAACCAGATCTGAATTTTTCTTGCAGACTCTTCAGGATCTGTCTTCTTCTGGGTTTGTCTCTTGTTCCCCCTCACTCTTTTTTTTATTTTCGTGCTTCGGATTGTGATAGAATAGGTCTATATATAGAATCCATCCAAGGTTACCGGCTGATCCAGTTTATAATGGCCTTCTGACAGCTCTGACAGATGTGTCAGCTTTGTTACTTATGATAACTGTCAGGTCTTCAGTCTTGAAAACTGACTCCTCCTTGAACTTTTATCATAGCAGAGACCTGTCAGCATAACACTTCAGATGTGTCGACACAAATAAACCATGTGTCGACACAAATCTTGATGATGTCGACACAGTTCCTAATATGTCGATACAGTCATTCTTTAACTTCTCGATACAGCTTCTGTTGGATGTGTCGACACAAGTCCTGTGTGTCGACACAACTGATTCTAGTCTTGACACAACTTCTGTTGACAGATTTCTTTGTGTGTGTGTTGACACAAGTCCTATGTGTCGACACAAGCCTTTCAGTCTCAGTATATCTGTTATTGATAGATTTCTTTGAGTGTGTGTCGACACAAGTCATGTGTGTCGACACAAGCCTTCCAATCTCAGTATAGTTGATATTGACAGATTTTTTTGAGTGTGTGTCGACACAAGTCCTGTGTGTCAACACAACTACTTATGGTCTTCAATATAGCTGGTGTTGAGTGTGTATCGACACAAGTCCTGTGTGTCGACACAACTGCTGCTGACAAAATTTCTGTGTGTCGACACAATCTTGCTTCTTGTGTCGACACATTTCCCTCACAAGTGTCGACACTTGTACTTAGAAAATTTTCCTGCATTTCTTTAACCTGCACATTGAAACTCAACATCCCATCAAATACACATTGATGTATATCATTGAGTTAAGTGAGGCTTCTTCAAATCTGGTACACAGTTTCCAGTGTACCCAATAATCTCTCTTTATTTGGAGAAGTCATAACCCTTAGTCAATGATATACACCACTTATAATAAAACAAAGATTAAGATGTATAAAATCATTTCACAGGCAGGGTAACTTATAAACACAAATAACATTTAATATCATCACAGAATATGATAAAATTCATTAATCAGGAATAAGTGTTTGATTTACAAGATTGTTTAGAATAAAGTTTATATAGTTCTAAGTCTAGCATATCTATCCTTAAGATTTATCAGGCTCCTTGATAACTATTCCTTTGCTAGGATGAATCTTAGCTTGTACTTTAGATTCTGTGTCATCAGCTGGCTTCTTCCCTTTCAGATCTTTCTTTTTGAGCTCTTCTGCCTTAATCTTCTGCCTTTCAAAGTAATGATAAGGATTTGGGAAGTACTTGATAGGCTCCACAGAGTTAGCAGGCAACTTCCCAACTTTGATATCCCTTCTGAACTGATGTAAGACATCTTGCCTTTTCTGATATTTACCACATTCTTGTTCAGAGTACCATTTGCCTCTATCATGCATATTGTCTTTTACAGCTTTCCAGGCAATAAGAATGATATTTCTTGAGGTTGGACTTCATTGCTTAAAATCAGGCTTTAATTCTGCCTGTTCTCTGAATCTTTTCTTAGAAAGTTGAGCCTCTTTTATAGCAACCTTAGCAGCTTCAGACATTTAAACTTTTTCAATAATAACATTATGTGCCTCCTGTGGAGGGTTATACATTTTATGTACTTCCTGCTGTACTGCTTTAAAATTTGATGGAGGATAGATGACTTGTGCAACTTCCTGCTGAACCTATTCAATATGAGCAGGTTGAATACCAGATTCAGCAGTGTTCTCTTCATCACAAAGGGGTGGATATCCAAGAGTAGCTTTAATGGTATTAGATACCCATTTAACATGATCAGAGCTGGCTTTGACTAACACTTTCTCCCCATTTATGACTTCTCTGGCCACATGATCTCTTAGATCATCTTTCTGAAATCTTACTTGATTAGCCAGATAATCTATTCCCTCTTTGTAGTAGAGTCAGAACTTCTCCAGTTGATCTGAAATAGTCTTTTGGGATGCCTGAAGTGTTGTTTGAACAGCAGCTAAATCTTCTTGTATTTGTCTGGATACTTCAGTTTTCAAATCAGTAGCAATACCTCCCAGTTTTGTGAGAATTTCATTATGTGAGTCTTTGAGATTTTCATTCGTTCTAAATTAATTTTCTAGAATATATCCTTGTTTTTCTGCTATGTCAGTTATTGTAGTCTTCATTTCTTGTTGTTGGGTGGCCAGATATACCACAACATTACCTCCCTTATGAAAGCAATCTGTCATCTCTTTCTTATTCAAATTGACTTCAAATCTGATAGATTTAATATCTTGAGCTAGCTGAAACTGCACTTCTTTATGGGACTCATCCACATACTTTTCCAAATCAAGTCTTTGCTCATCCAATTTCACTTGCAGTTGCACCAATAGTAAACTGAAGTCTATTCCTGGAGCAGATGTTTGAGGGACAGTTTATAAGGCTTTCTTATAACCTGTGCTCCTTTTCCTGAGAGCCACCAGCTTCCTTTTCTTAGCCTTGGAAGCTTCTTCATCATCAGAAGAATTTGATGAACTTTGTATATCCACAGTTTCCTTAGTACTAAAGGCATGCAGTGGCATCTCCCCCTCAGTCCTTTGCAGCTCGCCCTCAGTCTTTGCATCTTGGAGGTCAGGGAACAACTCTTCCAAAGTTACCTCCTGCTGCAATTGAACAGGAGGTATAATGTTCTCTTGTCCAATAAATGGTTCTCCCTGGACATCAAGATTGTTGTCCAGGAGGTATAATGTTCTCTTGTCCAATAAATGGTTCTCCCTGGACATCAAGATTATTGTCCAGGATTTTCTCTAAGCTGGAGGAGTGGAGGTGCTCATCTTGATCTGGATCTGGTATATGCACATCCTGTGCTTCTTTTTCAGTGTTGACTGTTGCTGCATTGTTGATTTCAGATACTATGTTCATAACAGTTTCAGTTGCATACTCACTCTCCAGTGCAACTTAAACAATACCTCCCCCTTGGGCAGGCAGTTGTGATTGTTCAGGTTCTTGAACATTTATAATCTTTGTGTTGTCTCCACCTGGAGTGGAGACCATCTAGTTCTATGGTAGTTTAATGCTCTCCCCTTGGGCTTGAGCTTCCTTATCTGGTTGTGGTGTAGGTGATTTTCTTTGTCGTTCTTCATCTGAGCTGAAGATAACCTGTTCTTCAGAATCACTGGAAGATTCTGCTTCCTAGGTAGTAGATTTCTATTTCTTATCTTTCTTCACCGGTTTCTGTGGAGTAAAAATATCTTTGGTCAAAACTCTATCCCATCTGGATAGTATTCTCAAATCCATCCTTCTCATGTGATTTATCTTGGTTCCTGAAGTTTGATTCATCACTTTTGGGATGGTGGAAGCCAGATACTAGCTCAATATCCTACCCAGATTAGGCTTCTTGGCACTCTCTTTGATCTTGTCAAAAATTACAGCTGACAAGTCTGTTTTCACTTTGAAGATAACTCTGTTCATGAGTTTGAACATGTAGGCAGAGATCCTATCATGTCCTCTTGTTTTGCAGAGAATAACTTTGCCCATTATTTCGGATAGAAACTTACCATGGGAATTCATTTCCTTCCTGGTTAGTGAAGATCCAATCTTGGTATTGGAATCTAGCCCACACCATTGGAGTGCATCCCTTGTCATGGAGGATGCGATATCATCTTCTTCCGCAATCTTGGGTAGCTGAAGAGACTTTCGTATACTCTTTGGTGAGAGTTTTACTCGAGTACCATTAATAGAGGACTTTATCTTCTTTCCTTGAGAGTCCATTGTTGCGGAAGAGTAAAATTCAAGAACTTCTTTCTTTTATATCCTTGAAGGTTCAAAGACCAAGTATTCCAATCCACTTTCTGTGATTAGGGTTATCACGCCCTTGATTTCTGGCGAGGCACTCTCGGACGACTTGCGTACCAGTTCATATCCTTCATTGATCTTCTCTTCCTGTTGTGGCACCATTAGTGAAAGAGAGAGAAGAGAGTTGACGGGAGAATTTCTCGTCGACACAAATTCTAGAGTCGAGAGTTCTGAAAGCACAGTCGGCCAGATTTTTTGTACTCCTATTTATAGTGTACTTGTAAAAGGTAGGTCAAAAGACGCGCCTAACTTAGGAATTTACTAGTCGACAAATTTTACATGTGTCAACATAGATGACCTAGGTCTCGACAAAACTTTGTTGAAGTCGACATGTCTATGTGTCGACATACTTTTGCCAGTGTCGACAAATTCTACTTAAGTCTCGACAGAATTGTGTCGACAATGATTTTTGTGTGTCCACATAAAAAATCTTCTAAAACAAGGTCTTAACAGAGTTGTGTCGACACAAATTTTTCTTGTCGATACAACTTACTGAGAGTGTTGACACAGTTAGCTTGTGTCGACACAAACTTTCTAACTTAGACAAAATTTCTTGAGAAATTGTGTGCTGACCTAACATCTTATTCTAGGTTCAACATACTTAATTCAATTTTAAAATTATTGAATTTACTTTTATCCAGAGGTTTTGTAAATATATCAGCAATTTGTTTGTTAGTGTTGACAAATTCCAGACTTATGTCTTTTTTTTCAACATGTTCTCTGATGAAATGAAATTTGATTTTTATATGCTTAGTTCTGCTATGTGAAATATGATTTCTAACAATAGATATAACACTAGTAGAATCACAATATAATGGAATTCTACTTACCTTGATATTATAGTCTTCAAGTTGATGTTGTATCCACAACAACTGAGCACAACAACTGTCTATAGCTAAATACTCTGATTCAGCAGTGGAAATAACTACACTTGTTTGCTTTTTGCTGCTCCATGACACCAACCTTCCACCTAGAAACTGACATGTTCCTATGGTACTTTTCCTGTCTTCTTTGCAGCCTGCAAAGTCTGCATCTGAAAAACCTGTTAGTAAGAAATCTCTATTCTTAGGGTACCAAAGACTTAGATTAGGTGTGCTCTTAAGATATCTCAAAATTCTCTTAACAATAGAATAATGAGATTCCTTAGGGCAGGCTTGGTACCTAGTACAGACACATATAGCATACATGATGTCAGGTCTACTAGCAGTCAAGTAAAGTAGGGAGTCAATTATCCCTCTATATAAAGACTCATCAACAGGTTTTCTTGCTTCATCTTTGCCTATAAGCATACTTATTCCCATTGGAGTTTTCATGGTGGAGGCTGACTCCATATCATATTTTTTAATTGGTGAACTTAGACTAAGATATGGACAATCCATCATCAGTCTGTCTAACTTGGAGTCCCAAGAAGAATTTCAGCTCACCCCTGCTGCTCATCTCAAACTTCTCTTGCATAAGTTTGGCAAACTTACTACAAAGGTTGTTTTTAGTAGAATCAAAGATAATGTCATCAACATATATCTGGACTACGATGATCTTACCTTTTGATTCCCTAAAAAATAGAGTCTTGTCAATTTTCCTTTTTGAGAATTTATTCTCAATAAGGAAGGTAGACAAAGTTTCATACCAAGCCCTAGGGGCTTGTTTCAATCTATATAGAGCTTTCTTAAGCCTATATACATAGAGCTGTCACTTAAAATCGAAAACCGCAAATCGAACCGGAACCGAACTGGAACCGCAAAGAACTGGATCGAACCGTTCGCAAATTATTCGGGTTCCGGTTTGAATTTTGGAACCGTGAACAACATTGGTCCGGGTGCGGTTCTTTCATTTTATTATCCGGACCGGAACAGCAACATACAAGTCTCAAGCAGTTTCAAGATTTTTAGACCAGATCCGAACCGGACCGAAGTAGAACTGAACCGCAACCCGTTTATTATTATTATATTATTATTTTTTAATAATTTATCTATAATATTTATACTTACTATTACGAGTGAAGCTGATGCAATTTGAACTCAAACTGTAATCGCACTAAAGGGAGTCGATTTTGGTCCGAACAAAACTTCACAAGCATAAAAATCGTATAGTATGATTTGACATTGGTACGGTTTAGAGTCAATTTTTGCAATGCATTTTTTATTTTTATACAATTATATAATATATTTTCAATTTTACTTACATATTTTTTAAAAATATTTTATTTAAAAAATATAGAAGATATACAACTACTATTTATTAGTAATCATAAAAGACAGCTAATTGTAGGTGGTTGTTACGGTTGAGCATGCCGACGAGACGTGCACAAGTCAACTAGAATTTGTGGCAAATCTATACGTGTAGAAAGACAATTGATATTATCCCGCCAATCGTGGAAAAGATCGTCGAAAAGAGCGCAACATAATTATTTTTATTTCAATGTTATTTTGAGTTTTACTATTTGCAGCCTTCTTTTATTTAATTCCGCCAAGTTTGATTTTAGTTTTAGTTGGAACCGATTTGAACCGGACTGAACCGCAAGGAACCAGACTGAACCGATAGTGGCCGGTTTGGTTTTGGTTCTTGTTGAACCGGAACCGGAACCGTTGATGTGACGGTTCCAAAAATTAAGCTGGAACCGAAACCAGAATCAGAACCGGTCAAACCAAATAAGGTTTTGGTTCTAATTTTAAGAACCATTACCTTAGTGGTTCGGTTCATGGTTTTAGTAGAACCGGAACCGAATCGGAACCGTGATAGCTCTATATATACATAGTTGGGATAAAGAGAATTTACAAAACCTGAAGGTTGATCAACATAAACTTCCTCTTTTAAGTCACCATTCAGAAATGCTGACTTTACATCTATTTGAAATACTCTGAACCCTTGATATGCTGCATAAGCAAGGAACAGTCTTATTGCTTCCAACCTTGTCACTGGGGCAAATGTTTGGTCAAAGTTTATCCCTTCTTCCTATATGTAGCCCTTTGCAACCAGTCTGTCTTTGTTCTTGATTATGGTATCATTTTCATCTAACTTGTTTCTATAGATCCACTTGGTTCCTATAATATTGTGATTCTTTGGTTTAGAAACCAACTCTCAGACTTTACATCTTCCAAACTGATTCAGTTCTTCCTGCATGGCATCAATCCAATTTGTGTCTTGTATAGCCTCTTCAAACTTCTTAGGTTCCATCTGGGACAGGAAGCTTGAACATAGAACTGTGTTCATACTGTTGCTTCTAGTCAGAACTCCATGACTTGCATCACCAATGATTTAGTGTGTTGGAGGATCCTTCAAATGTCTTCTTGCTGGAGGAAATCTGTCCATCTCTTGGTCTTCTTCATTTTCTTCATCTGGATGTACTTTATTGTCTTCATCTTCATCCAGTGAGTCTTGTACTCTCCCTGGATAGCATCCATTATTTTCTTCATTTTGTCTTGAAGGTTGGTCTTCACTAATTGTTAGCTTGTCCATCCTTTCCTTCAAACCTGTTGGACTAACAGAAGTGCTAGACAGTTCACTGTTAATTAGCTTAGACTCATCAAAGACTACATGGACAGATTCTTCTACAACTTGTGTAGTCAAGTTATAGATCCTGTAAGCTCTACTGTTATTGATGTACCCAACAAATATCCTTTCTAGGGATTTGACAGCAAACTTAGTTTGATAGTGCTTGCCATTATTTAGAACATAACACTTGCTACCAAAGATTATAACATAGGATATGTTTGGTTTTCTGTCTTTCATAATCTCGTAGGGTGTCTTCTTGTGTCTTTTATTAATGGATGCTCTACTGAGAACATGACATGCAGTATTTACTGCCTCAGCCCAAAAATATTCTGGGAGAGAAGTGTCACTTAGTAGTGTTCTACTTGCCTCAATAAGAGTCATATTCTTTCTTTCATCAATCCCATTTTGCTGGGGAGTTCTAGGTGAGGAGAACTCCTAATGAATCTCAAGTTCTTTACAAAACTTTGTCATGCATTCAGACTGAAATTCAGTTCCATGGTCACTTCTAATTTTGACCACTGAATTGTTAAGTTCATTCTGAATTTACCTAACAAAATTCTGAAAGATAGTAGGGGTTTCAGATTTCTGTCTCAATAAGAAAACCCAAATGAATCTAGAATAGTCATCCACAATTATAAATGTATAAGCTTTCCTACCTAGACTATGAACTAGCATAGGACCAAATAGATCCATATGTAGAAGATATATATATCTGACAGAATCTTTGGTATCATGTCCATGAAAAGAGGTCCTGGTATGTTTGCCCTTTTGGCAAGCTGAACATACACCCTCTTTAATGCACTTGACCTGAGGACCATTTCTCACTAACTCCATACTAAAGAGTTGGTATATTGACTTATAGTTCAGTTGAGCCAGCCTTTTGTGCTATTGGACACACTGAGATGCTTTCTCATCTACAACTAGACAGATAGGTGAGTACTTATTCTCACAGTCAAAGTTAAGACAGTAGACATTTCCTTTCCTAGTGCCTGTCAAAATGATCTCTTGATCATTTGACCTTCTTATTTGGCACACACCCTTGTGAAAAGAAGTGTCATAATCAAGATCACTTAGTTGGCTTATGCTAATTAGGTTATGCTTTAGACCTTTCACATAAGCCACTTGGGTGATGATAATGGAGTTATTGGAAATGTTACCAAACCCTTTGATGACTCCCTTTTCAGATCCACCAAAGATCACTTTTGGTCCATCTTCTATAGGGGAGCAGTCCTTCAACATCCTTCTTGTTCCAGTCATGTGCCTAGAACATCCACTGTCCAAGTACCATATAGGGATATGGCCACTTGGACTCACATGCATCAAATAAAATTACCTATCCTTAGAACCTCAATAGTTATTGGGTCCTAGGTTCAGGTTAGTTTGATTTTTGACATGCTTACCTGCAGCCTTTCTGACAGGTAAGCTGGCCTTATTCTGAATACTAGCATTGAATCAACAGTCAATGGCAAAGTGGCCCACCTTGCCACAACACCAACACTCAAATCTGTTGTACCTTTTCTTAAGTACAGGCTTAACAATATTGTTGTCAGCAGACCTTTTAAGTGCAGGTGCTGAAATAGCAAATACTAAGGATTCCTTAAGAACCTGATGGGTTTGCTCATGGGGTGCCCTATCAGTATTTACACCCTTGCCATTCAGATTACTATACTTGTAGTGATCATGAGTGATGTCATGATCATACCTGTTAGTAGGCTGCATCACTTTCCTAAAAGAAATTGGGGGTTTGAAGGCTAGTGGCTGAACTGTGGCTTTGCCTTTTCTTTGAGAATTGGCTACCCTTGTTATTCCCTTAAAGCCTAATCTTTTCTTATCCTTTTGGGAGATGAAATTATCAATTATGAGTAAGAATGACTTTGGCTAAGAGAATTTAGCCACTAGATCCATTTCTTTCTGAAGTCTTACTTCTAGATTCTTGATGTGATTATTTTTGAAAGTGATTGTACCCATCTGAAAAACAGTTATGTTTTTCAGTTTGGCAACCTCATTCAATTTCAAATCCAACATATTTGTTGAATCTGATGCAACCAGTTTGAGAGATTCAATTTCCTCAGCCTGCTTCTTGACAAGAAATTTTCTTCTCTTAAGAGCTTGCAACAGACCACCATACTCATTAATTAATTGATGAATATACCCTTCAGATTCAGAACCATCCATATCTCTTGATGCAAATGCTTCTGATTCAGATACAGTATAATACTCAGATACTAAGGATGTATTGTATACCTTACTGGGACCAGGCTGATCCTGGCACTGATATTCCTCAGATAGAGCCATCAACCCTCTAAAATAATAATCTTCACTTCCATTTATGGAATCCATCATTTGCAAGAATTCTGTTTCCACATAATTCTCTTCTGTAGTGAACAATCCTATATAGGCTTCTGCTTCATCCTCTTTTCCCGATTCTGATGATGAAGAGTTAGTCCAACTCTTCTACTTTTGGGCAACAAGGGACTTCTCCTTCTTTCCCTTATTTTGATGCTTCTTCTTGTCCTTAGACTCTTTTCTCTTTTTAGGACAATCAACTATGACATGTCCAGACCTATTGTAACAATAGCAAATAATTTTAGAAGTAGTTTGTTTACTAGGATTAGAGCCATACCTGTCATCCTTGGAAGGTTTCTTCTTATAATAGTCATCTTTGGAGAAGGATATAAATGGTTTTATTCTCCATTTCTTCTTCTTCTTAATAAACCTCTGAAACTGCCTTGTAAAGGCAGCAAAATATTCATCAGAGTTGTGGCTGTCTGAAGTGTTGATGTCAGGATTTTCTGATTCAGCCTCAACAATTCTCCTGGGTGGAGAAGGAGACTTTTTTCTACCCTTTCTTGTGGCTTCAGCCTTGAAGACTACTGACTTTTTTTTATATTCAGACCTATTGTTTTTCTTCTCCTCCTTTCTGGCAGTGAGCTGCATCTCATAAGATAATAGTTTTCCAAATAAGGTTTATGGAGGTGTATCAGCAAGCCTGGCCACCTCTCTGATGACACATATTTTTGTATCCCAATCCTTGGTCAGTGATCTGAGAAACTTGTCATTTAGTTCATATGTGCTAAAGACTCTTCCATAGGTCATTACCTCATTTACAATTCTAAAGAATTTCTTGTAACATTCAGCTATGTTGTCAGTCTTGGCTTGTCTAAAGCTCTCAAATTCTTGATTTAACATGGACTTTCTATCCTCTCTTATTTCTTCAGTTCCCTCCATGTAGACAATCAAAGTGTCCCACATCTCCTTGGAGGTTTTGCAATGTACCATATTCTGGAATGTAGAATCATCTATAGCACTCACAATTATATTTTGTGCTCTCTTGTCTAAGGTTACTAGGATGATTTATTCCTTAGTCATTTCAGAATAGCTCTTTGGAGTTTTGAGATTTGCATCAAGAACTGATATGTTCATTGGAATGAAAGGACCTTCTTGAACTGCGATGTAAATTCTTGGATCAGATGCCTCCATGAACAATCTGACCCTCTCTTTATATATACCAAAGTTTTCTTTCCTACAGATAGGAAGTTTCATGGATCCAAGTTCCTTCTGATTCTCACTTGAACCCATTCTGGCTAACAGTTAATTGCCTTGGAGATCTACTCAGACTGTTAGGTCTATATTTGAGTAACCTCCCTTTGATACCACTTGAAAGATTTGGTTTATAGAGCCTAAATACCTAGAGGGGGGGGGGTGAATAGGTTCAAATCCTTTTTAACAACTCAGACAATTAACAATGTTAACACATCACAAGGAATAACAATTACAGAAAAGTCACAACACAATACACAATGATTTATAGTGGTTCCTCAATTTCGGGGTACGTCCACTCACCCCCTTCACCTATCCAGTAAAGAACTGGATTCGTCCAAACTTCCCTCCACTATCTCAGATCCTCAAATCTTATAACTCAGAACCAAACGGGTTCCTACAGCTCAGACTTCTTCAAGTCTTATAACTCAAAATCTTCCCAAGACTCCTACCTCAGGCAACAGCCCTACCTCAGCCTTTATCACCAGGCCTACAACTCAGACTTCTTCAAGTCCTACCTCAGGCTCTCAGCCCTACCTCAGCCTTTATAAATTTAGGCTTACAACTCAGATCTATATAAGATCTTATAAGGAAATTAATTGTTTAAAACAATAAAATCTTCACCCTGATAGAAAGAGAATAGGGTGAAAGCTTCTTGATCAGTTCTTGATTGAACTAATTACTTAAGATCCAACCTGTCTTAGCTTCTTCAAAGCTTTTTGAATTTGTACCAAGTAAGGTTGATCTTCAATTGGAGTTGGAGTTGATCTTCAATCCAGCTTCCTTCTTGAATTCAGAATCAGATCTTAATTTTTCTTGTAGACTCTTCAGGATCGGCCTCCTTCTGGGTTTATCTCTTGTTCCCCCTCACTTGTTTTTTTATTACTGTGCTTCTAATTGTGATAAAATAGGTCTATATATAGAATCCATCCAAGGTTACCGGTTGATTCGGTTTATAACGGCCTTCTGACAGCTCTGACAGATGTGTCAGCTTTGTTACTTATGACAGCTATTAGGTATTCAGTCTTGACAACTGACTCATCCTTGAACTTCTATCATAGCAGAGAACTGTCAGCATAACACTTCAGATGTTTCGACACAAATATACCATGTGTCGACACAAATCTTGATGATGTCGACACAACTCCTAATATGTCGACACAGTCATTCTTTAACTTCTCGACATAGCTTCTGTTGGATGTGTCGACACAAGTCCTGTGTGTCGACATAACTGCTTCTAGTCTTGATACAGCTTCTATTGACAGATTTATTTGAGTGTGTGTTGACACAAGTCATGTGTGTCGACACAAGCCTTTCAGTCTCAGTATAGCTGTTGTTGACAGATTTCTTTGAGTGTGTGTTGACATAAGTCATGTGTGTCGACACAATCCTTCCAATCTCAGTATAGCTGTTGTTGACAGATTTCTTTTAGTGTGTGTCGACATAAGTCTTGTGTGTCGACACAACTACTTATGGTCTTCAACATAGCTGGTGTTGAGTGTGTGTCAACACAAGTCTTGTGTGTCGATATAGCTACTGCTGATAGAATTTCTGTGTGTCGACACAATCTTGCTTCTAGTGTCGACACATTTCCCTCACAAGTGTCGACACTTGTAATTTGAAAAATTTTCTGCATTTCTTTAACCTACACATTGAAACTCAACATCTCATCAAATACACATTGATGTATATCATTGAGTTAAGTGAGGCTTCTCCCAATCTAGTACACAGTTTCTAGTGTACCCAACAGACAGCCTTGTCTAGAAGCTGCTGCGAGCGGTAAGGTACTACCGCGCGCAGGTAGGTCATAAAAAACACAAGTTCGGTAGGGCAACCTATTCTGGAAGCTATCGCGGGACGGTAGACTACTACTGCGCGACGGTATCTTACAATACCACTTTTCCCATGTGAAAATTTATTTTCTGATATTCTACACAACTCTCAAAACCTAGTAACATACAACCACGAATTTGAGATGAAATAAAAGAAACATAATTTTATTCAAAATTAAACACAAAGGTTACAATAAAACAACTTGATCTCTGTGACACAGGAGATCGGAGGCAATGAAACTAATAATTTTCTTTTAGGTTTCTATACCGACCCTCAAATAGGACCGGTTGGCTCTCTCTCTTCTTGCCAAGAAAGTTGACAAGCCGACTCTTCACCTTCCTCCCAAGAAGGGTCTTAGAGCCCACTAGATCTCCCAGATCTAGACGTCCTCTCAAGACGATTTCCACAGATTCCTCCCAGAAATCCGATGGCCTCCCAAGTTGATTTTCCTCACACGTAGACCGATTAGAAAAGATAAAATACAAATAGAAAAATAAAAGAGTTTTAAATTATTGCTCCCTCAAATAAGAAATCATCTGTAGAACGGTGCACGATCGAGGCTTCTGAATGTCGTTATTCTTGCCTCAATCAACTGCTGATGGACATTGGAGACTTCGCTCTTCGGGGTTCTTCAATCACAAACGGGAGGGAGAAATTTCGCTTTTCCTTGCTTGGAGATGGTGGTTCGCACCAAAAGAGACGGTAGCTGAATCCTAGAAGTGTAATCCTCCTTCTCGTCTCCTCAAAAAATGAAATGCGCGATTTTATGCTCGTCTTTTTAAAAAGCTACCGTCGGTGGTAGAGCTAGCGCCCAATGGTAGAGCTAGTGCCCGGAGGTAGTTCTTCTCACGCGGTGTCGCCAGCTGTCCATTAAATTAGGAAAAATATCCTTAAATTATTCGCGTCACTTTGGATATTGCGGCGCGGTAAGGCTAGCGCCCGACAGTAGTGGTTCCTCCTTGATGCAGTCGATTTGACGGGATAGCGCTTGGCGGTAGGGGTAGTGCCTAGAGATAGCGATGTAGTCAAATTGGATAGCACCTGGCGACATCGAATTCTCCTCGATGCAGTCGAATTGACTAGCGCCTGACAGTAGGGCTAACGCTCGATAGTAGGTCACAAAGAAGACACTTTGTGTGCTCAACATTAATTCTTCAATGCTAGCGCCAACGATAGTGCGAGCACCCAGCGATAGGTCATAGACCTTGAAACTGCCATTCTTCATACATGTAAAACTGCACACTATACGCAACGCAAGTATGATCAAACACAACTTGAGATTTGATATTGTCAAACTAAAGAGATGCGGATCATGAGTTCTAACAAACTCTCCCATTTGATAATATCAAATCTCATTCATGATATATAAATCATTAGTAGCAAGGTATAGTATAGTTCAACAATAAGCATAAAATATAAACAGAAGTACGAAGTACGACTCCCCCTACATGTGTGCTCCCCCTACATATGTGCTCCCCCTACATGTGATCTTCCCCTAGGTGACTAATATGACATACTCATGAACAAATAAATCTCTCCCTTTTGATATTATCAAAAGGGCGGGGAACTAACGATAGAGGCTAGAAATTAAACAAAGAGATGAAGTTTTGACAAAGCAAACACACAAACATGAGAAAAAAATAATATTTGGACAGACCTAACCAACATTAGAAAAACATTTGATTTAAAGAATGGCAGAGCATAAAAAATATCTTGACAAAGCATGTGAAACTAAATACATAAGATTTGACGTACAATGTCGTGTGATTTATAGAGTTAATGCAGTGTAACATTGGAAGTATCATGAATAGTAATTATGTACTAGTATACTTGTACGATAGATAATCAATGCAGTTTAAGTCCAATTCTTATGCATGAAATTTTTTGAAAAGTTTATGATATCATTTATTAGGTAAATTTAGGAGAAATTTAATATATCACATGTTGTTTAGAATTTTTTCATGATCTAGCTTGAAAAAGTAAAGTATGCACCTCCTATATGATCACTCCTGTTATGAAAACGGTCCAGACAGATAATTTTAAGATCTACAAAAAAATCTAACGGAAAAAAAGAGGTTACGAAGAACGATAAGCACAAAACAATAAGAAAACACCACAAATAAAGAACACCAAGTTTAAAGTGGTTGCTCGAAATTGAAAATGGGTACGCCCACTGTGCAGGCAGAGAATTTTTATTTTCTTTCTCAAACATATAATATGGCTATTGTGAAAGAAAAAATAAACCGAGAGAGAATCCTCCAAGATCCTGCCGTACACGTTGTGACGAGAAAGAAAACCAACGACAAGAGAAGAAGAGTCGGCGGTCGAGAGCCGAGCATGCTGCAACAAGGAAGAAGCCCGTCGGCAAAGTTGCAGTAAGGAAGAAGCTCGGCGATAAGGATGGCGATCGCCGACCAAAAAAACACACACACGGTTGCAACTGGGAATAACCCCCAGGTTTAGCCAAGGCCGGCCGACCTCCTCTGCATTCTCATACTTGCCCGAAATCCTGCATACTTGGGGAAAACTAGCCCCCTCTTTATGTTTGCTTAAAGAACCCTAAATCGGGTAAAAGAAAGGTGGGGCCGGCCGGATCCAATCAAGGAAGGAGAAAAAATTTTCTTCAAAAAATCTCTTCCATTGTTTGGAAGAAAATATATTCTACCATCAATACTCCTCCATAATTATTGGAATTTGGGAAATTCCAAAAGGAGGAGCCACGAATTGAGCGGCCTCAAAAAAAGGATAGGACCAAATGAATGATCTTCCAAAATCAGCCTCACGCCTGTATGGAAAGAGGAGACAATTTCCGCAATAATCTTCAAAGTGATGCCTCTTTCATGACATGCTCCACCTATTTGAGATAACACCAAGATTCCCCAAAGGTCACCAAGTTCCAAAGCTAAATGGACCAAATGAATGATCTTCGGCCAAAAACGAATCATAATAAAAAAAACTCTTTCAATCATGAGTAGCACACAAACTAGACTGACATGGTTGTCTCATAAATGCTTAACCTTGAAGCTAAATTTCAA
Source organism: Platanthera zijinensis (assembly GCA_039513925.1). NCBI lineage: Eukaryota > Viridiplantae > Streptophyta > Magnoliopsida > Asparagales > Orchidaceae > Platanthera > Platanthera zijinensis. The sequence goes on along the minus strand of CM077080.1, from coordinate 965,092 downwards.
CTGCTCTACCTCTAGCAGCGGTCTCTCATAGCAAAATAAATGCACCTGTCAAGACTTCTGGTCTTTGATGTGCTCGCGGGAGAGAAATTGACAAATGCAGACACATCAATAATGAATGCAAATAAAACTGACTTTGGCATGAGAAAAATGAATCCCTATGAGAACTAATCAAAAAAGATTGAATAGACACACTATAAGCTCATGTAAAATGAAGGAATAACAAGAAAAGAGCATAAGTAATAGACGATAACTGAACTATATTCACAAAACGAAGTTCTTGACTTCAAAAAATGACTCCAAAATAAGAGTTATAATAACGCAACTTCAATCTTCGTACTAGGTGTAGAAATGCCATAAAAATCAAATAAAAAAATCTATACTGAGACTGAGGCAACCAAAAAAATTCACGGATCAAGATTGGGAAGATAAGGAGCGGACCGATGCCGTCACCTACCATTGACCCAACTCAAAACGGAAAGTCCAATTAGTCACTGATCAAACCTCGCTTTGATACCACTTGTTATGAAAAATACGGCCTGAGAACAGATGGTCCAGTTCTAATAAATTATCTAACGACAAAAAACGGTTACGAAGAACGATAAACACAAAACAATAAGAAAACACCACAGACAAAGAACACCAAATTAAAAGTGGTTCCCCGAAATTGAAAATGGGTGCGTCCACTGTGCAGGCAGAGAATTTTATTTTCTTTCTCAAACATATAATATGACTATAATGTAAGAAAAAATAAATTGGGAGAAAATGCTCCAAGATCCGGCCGTACACATTACGACGATAAAGAAAATCAGCGGCAAAAGAAGAAGAATCGACGGTCGAGAGTCGAGTACACTGCAGTAAGGAAGAAGCCCGTCGGCAAATATGTAGCAAGGAAGAAGCTCGATGATAAGGATGATGGCCGCCGAACAAAAAAAACGCACACGCTGCTGCAATAGGGAAGAACCCCCAGGTTCGGCCAAGGCCGATCGACCTCCTCTGTGTTCTCCTGCTTGCCCAAAATCCTGTATACTTGGGGAAAACTAACCCCCTATTTATATAGACTTGAAGAACCCTAAATCGGGTAAAAGGAAGGTGGGGCCGGCCGGATCCAATCAAGAAAAGAGAAAAAATCTTCTTTCAAAAAATCTCCTCCGATCCATTATTTGGAAGAAAATATATTTTGTCACCAATACTCCTTCATAATTGCCGGAATTTGGGGAATTCCAAAAGGAGGAGCCACGAATTGAGCGGTCTTCAAAAAAGGATTGAAAGGTTTTCAAAAAAATAAAAAAAAAGTACCACCAAGAATTTGATTCCAAAAATGATGACACTATAGATTGTGTGGCTTCCACCATATGGAAAGAGGCGGCAATTACCGCAACACACTCCTCCTACATAGATGTTTCCTATGAGAACTTTAATGTACTCCCCCTCAATTTGTAGATTTATGCAAAATGTTCTCCCCCTTTGTGACAAATTAAAAAGAGGGTAGAGATGAGTGTATGCAATACAAATTAATAAAAAACTATATATGTAGAGAAGAAAAATAGGATGCAATGTGCAAGCTCATAGATACCACTTCACCATTTGTCGACAGCATGTATGCATGGTTAAATAAGGTAGACTAGTGATAAAGTATGAGAATACCACTTCTAAAGCAAATAATTCCACTTGATGAATATACTTTATCCTTTATTGAGAAATTAGATAATCATGATTAAGTACAACTAGTAAGCAAAAAAATAAGATAACACTCATTAAGTAAACATCTTCTTAGAGATAAGAGCATATAAAATATAATGAGTTTTAAGAATAACAAATAAAATGTTTTCAAATTTAGTCCAGGAAATGCTATTTCATTGAACTTTTGCAAGCATGATTTCAAAATATCACAAAGAGATAAGAACTATAATGTAAGTTAATTTGCATTTCAAGTAAAAAAATAACATTGTAGCGGTCATGCTTCTATATCTGGTGCATTTATTTAAAATTGTAGAGAATAATATAGGTAGAGCTGTCATGGTTCCGATTCGGTTCCGGTTCTACTAAAACCATGAACTAACCCGCTAAGGTAACAGTTCTTCAAGCTAGAACCAAAACCTTATTTGGTTTGACCGGTTCCGGTTCTGGTTCCGGTTCCATCATAATTTTTGGAACTGTCGTGTCAATGGTTCCAGTTCCGGTTTAACGAGAACCAAATCCAAACCGGTCACTAACGTTTCGGTCAGGTTCTATGCGGTTCGGTCCGGTTCCAACTAAAACTAAAACCAAATTTGTAAGAATGAAATAAAAGCGGTCTGCAAAAAACTCAAAACACCTTCAAAATAGAAATAATTAAGTTGCACACTCCTCGACGGTCTCTTCCACGATCGGTGGGCTAATATATATCGCCTTTTCATTGGTGGAGGCTTTTGACCACGAAAGGGTATGCACACCTATACATATACAGGTCTTCAATTTTGACCAAAATCTAGGCTTTGAATTGATATTGATATACATACACAGTAACAGAAAACTACAGATCACAATGATTGAAAATTCTAGACATTATATTCACTGTTATTTAGTTTTTGGTAATAGATTTCTAAGGGTATGCAAGCTCTGAATACTATCATTCATTAAATTGCAACTTTTAATGTTTGATCAAGAGTTTTATTAGCATATTCATAAATTACTGACTCGTGTGGAGAGATTATTTATATGCATATATTATACTAATTATCTTTTATTGTAGTAATCTAAACAACATATAATTTTGTATGTTAACGGGATATGCTAGCGCCGCAGAGTTCATAAAGAAAATACATGTCAACTATTGCGAACATCCGCTATCACAAAGCATGAGCTCAGAACAAACGATAGCATAAATTTTCGGCACTTTAGTTACCGTTTATTCGAGCTCTATTTCATTTGTGTGTTCTTAAATTAATTTGACTAATTAGAAAAGTTAATCTTACATATCACTCCAATAGAGATTATTAGATTTTAAATAAGAATATTTTTCATCCGTCATCGCTACATTCAACATTTTGTAATTATCCTAAATTTTTGATAATACAATTGCGTAGTGACGCACCTTAATTTTTCTAGCATACATATTATAGATAGATTATAAAATTATAATAAAATTATAATAAAATTAATAATAATAAACGGGTTGCGGTTCGGTTCTACTTCGGTCCGATTCGGATCGGGTCCAAAAATCTTGAAATATAGGTATGCATGAGGATCAAATTCTCATGAATAGAAGTTTTATGAGAAATAATGATGTGTATAAATAGTTTTTTGATAAAGTATACAAGTGGATTAATCAAAATACATGACATATATAATGAATACCGTAACATTAAAATACAAAAATAATATTACTTCCACTATTTTTCAATACACAAAAGAAAGAAGTACAACTACCAATGTGCTCTACACGCAATGCTTATTAAGAATTATTAGAGAGTAGAGTAGTGTTTGAAGGATCACATTATTCTTTTTAACATTATTTTTATTGCTGTGATCCAGTGTACACAGAAAGTGGTGTATGATTTTGTTTGATACAAGACACTTTATAAATTTTTTTCAAAATGTTCAACCTCACAATACTCATTAAGACTTATTAGGATGGTGAGTAGTACTTGGTAGAATTTTCTTTGTCAATTGTTATTTGATTTTTTGTGTGACAAAAGACTCCTAATTCACTTGTTGCGCAAACAATAACATTTTTTAAACATCTTTCTCTAATGAATACATGCTTGAAAAAAAAAGAATTTAAATAATCTATTTTTGCATTTTAAACTTATTAGGTTATTACACTACACAATCATACAAGTATATGATTAAGAACACATGTAGGTTATCCAAAATAAGAGAGTGAGTGAATCATATTAAACATAAAACATTACTCATATTTAGAGGCATGCTAAGCAACCATACATATGTTTTCTACATTCAATTCATTGCACATAAGAAGATAATTTTCATGACATGACATAAACAAAAAAATGTTTTAAGATTCTTGAAAATTAAATTACACATTATAATTCATCTTAAATTGATATAATTAGTCATCCTTAACAATGTCAATGAATAATAAGAAGTTTTTATAATTTTTGATTTTTTAATTAAAAATGTCTAACAATAAACATAAAAAGAAATATAGGAAAAACGTATTTTTATTCTTTTAAATCATTTTATAATTTTATATTTAATTTTCAATTCTTTTATAATAAATAGATTTCTTGAAAACATAAAATACTTTAACAAGACTCTCAGTTATGTGATTTTTTATGCCAGAAAAAAATGCAAAAAGAAATAATTTTATGCTACCGCCAGCGTTAGTACTAATGTTTGGCGTTAGCAACAAAGTCTTGTTTTTTTGCATAGAAAATATATTCTGAGATAATTTTTCCTTCTATTTGTTTCAAAAATACTTGTGTTTTTTCTAACAACATGAAAGCTCAAAGAAATATATGATGCAAAATTGCAAATACAAGATAACATGATAGAATATTATGCATGATTATAATAAACATGAAAAGTGAAATGATGTTCATGCAGTGTATATGAGTATCATGGGTATGCCCTAAATTCCAATACCCCAGCTATATGTCTATATCCTAGCCCCGTACTAAGTGACGGATGGTCATGAGGAGCTACACACATGTCATAGGTTGGGGTGTTAATCCCAAATGTATATAAAAGACTACTCTCAACCTATCACTCTTTCCCTCAGTGCCTTGTAAGGCCCCACTGGAACCTTTTCTGATTAAAACCAAGACGTGACTTAGAGATTAAGTCTCTAATGCACACAATCCTACGCCCCCTCTATGGTGAGACACAAGATATGGGTAAGTGGTCATGCTCATACTAAGCGATAAATCCTAAATACCGATTTATATCCTATGATTTTTTATATGTGATGAATATTATAAGTATTTATTGATTTTTAAAGATAGTTGATCTTAAAGCCACATAGGTAACATGAATTTATTATAGTGAAAATATATGACATTTATAGGTAACAGATTTAAAAAGATAGAATTTAGATAATAAGTAAATTTTGACCACTTAGCAATGATATGACTTTTATTCTAATTCATTCAGTTAGACGGATATATCATTAAACTTAATATGTGAAAGTCATATATCAACAATATATGTAAAGTGTCTATGACATGTTGGCTTAAAAAAAATAACATAAAAATAAAAGGTCATTATGCACATCGTGAAGTAGATTATTGAGTAATTTTGTTTTGATTATTTCTACTTCACGTAATAGATGGATACTAATGGATAAGATATTTAGGTATCTAAAAGGAGCAAAGTGTTGCGGTTCCTTTGGGTATCCAATTATAGCGTGATAAATCATGAGGAGATAATGATGAATGTGCCCTTTTGAGTGGAATATATGTGTCATTTTTACAGATGGGCTCCCATTCATACTTTGGTTGAATACTATTTTTATATGACAAATTTCCATAATCATTAAGCTGAGGTTTATATGATAGTGAGTTTTGAAATTATTATTAATAGGACATTTGTTGACATTTACTTTAATATTAGGAGAAGTTAAATGCAGATTAAATATTCTACTCTGTGTATGTCTTTTGAAATTTGATGCACTAGTAGATATTAGTCGTGGGCAAATAGCCAGGGCCCGGAAAGCCCATCTGGTCCCGGCCCGACAAAAGCCCGGCTAGGCCTGGCCTGGGAAAAGCCCGGCCCGGGACAAGGCCGTGCTTGGGGCCTTACTGGGCCCCCATTTTTTCGGTTGCCCGCCCCGGTGCCTGGCCTGGGCCGGGCAAAGTTCGGGCACCGGGCTAGCCTGAGCCCGACACCGAGCTAAGCAAAAATCTCATCAGGCGGGATTTTTAATTCCGCTAATAGTTAAGACACTATTTTCACTAATCAAATTATCACTGCATTCTTTTGAAATATGTACTTTTTCAAAAACCCTGATCATTTATATTATTGCAATCAATACAGGATCTATAAATTTTATCTAAAGAGCTACGGGAGAAATAGACACAATAATAGTAGATTCTAAATTGGCATTTGCTTTAAAAATATTATTTTCTAACGAAATTTTGAGTTAATATTTTTAATTTGTTGATTTTACGTTTAACAATATTTAGCATACAGAGTGTAGAAATTGAAATCGTGGCAAGGAGAGAATTTTTGCTTACAGTGTTCTCGGATGTGACAAGTTATGAACATAAAGTTCTTTTGACAACTTCTATGCATGATGTACATGTTGTGTCCCCATCCGAGTGTTGGGAATGCGAGCAATCAATCCCGACCAGAGCACCTATTTTAAATTTTAGGCGAGCAACCTGCGCGACCGCATTGAGCGGTATGCCATCGCAACAAAATAACACAATGCAAAAAGAATAAAAGCACACCGAGATTTTAATGTGGAAAATTCAATTGGGTGAAAAACCACGGGACGATCGGAGTCCAACCCGGAAAGCCTCCACTAAAAGTGTGTGAAAAACACACGCACGGATTACAGGCTATCCCTCCACCGATCCACAAAGGATCTTCACCAGCTTCACACTACACAATACAATAAGTAGTAACAAAAAAATTGCAAGTTACCGACCGGCGGATGAGACAGATTACACAAATTCTCTCCAAGATGCCTCTTCGAATCCTTGCCAATATCTGCTCCAGATCCAATCCGTGTAGGCGAAGTACTCCTTGTCAACGTCGTACAACAATGTCTGAAAGCTCTCCCAAACTAAGACGATTGCTGCAAAGGCCTCTCTAGAAATCTTTCAATGCTTGAGTTTGGAGAGAAGTGGATGCCTTACCCCTCCTCCTTCATCCCTATTTATAGGGCCAAAATCAAGGAGGTAGGTGTGGTAGATGGCATGTGGATGAAGCTTCCATGAAGCTTCCTTGGTCAAAAATACATGTCATGAAACTTCCTCTGGACAATTTCCTAGAAGCTTCCTTTAAGAGCACATGTTGAATTTCAAATCAAAGATGGCTAATTCTTTTCATACTTGTCATGAAACACATGCTTGAAAAGTATGATCAAAGTTGGCTAGCCTCTTTCACACTTAGGAAGAAATTATCTTAACAAATCTCCCCCTTTTCGACTAAGTGAAGAAATCCTGTCATTCTGACAATCTTCCCCAGAGTCTTTAATTTGCCTCCCTCCATGTCCTCCATCAATATGTCTCCACTTTCGATCAGCAACACTAAATTCGAGTTAATGAGACTCGAACTCAACAGCTTTTTCCACAAAGGACGGGAACTGTACCCAACAACTTATTCTCCCCTTTGTTTTATGTAGAGAGAACCGCCATGCCGACGATCCTAACACAATGCTCGAACTTCCCCCTTGGTACGGTCTTGGTAAGCATGTATGCCCCATTGTCATCAGTGTGTACCTTCTGAAGATCAAGCTCTTTCTGCTCAAGGACATCCCGTATCCAATGATACCGAGTGTCGATGTGTTCGACCTCGAGTGAAACGTGGGATTCTTCCCCAAGTGAATAGCGCTCTGACTATCACATAGGAGTGTGTATCGTCCTGAGTGAATCCAAGTTCTTTGATGAACCTCTTCATCCAAAGCAACTCCTTCCCAGCCTCAGTAACCACAATAAACTCAACCTCCGTGGTGGATAGTGCAACGCACTTCTGTAGTCTCGACGCCCACGAGACAGCTCCCCCTGCAAACAGAATCATGTATCTGGACGTCGACCTCCTGGAATCCACATCTCCAGCCATGTCAGCATCAGTGTAGCCCAGCAGCTCTGGCTCACTGTCTCCAAATCTCAACGTCAAGTCTGACGTCCCCTGCAAGTATCTCAGTATCCACTTCACTGCGCTCCAATGCTCTCTCTCAGGATTGGAGAGAAATCTACTGACGGTCCCAACAACATGCGCAATATCTGGACGAGTACACACCATCTCATACATGAGGCTCCCAACTGCAGATGCATACGGAACCTTCTGCATCACCTCGATCTCCTCGGGTGTGTTGGGGCACTGATCAGCGGTAAGCCTGAAGTGAGTTGCAAGCGTCACACTCACCTTCTTTGCCTGATCCATATCAAACCTCTGCAGTACTTTGCAGATGTACCGCTCCTGGGATAACCAAAGTAGTCTGGCTCCCCTGTCTCTGCGAATGTGCATCCCTAAAATGGTCTTCGCAGCACCCAGATCCTTCATCTCAAAAGTGGAACTCAACTGCTGCTTCAACTCAGCAATGCGAGCAATGTTCCTCCCGACGATCAACATATCGTCCACGTATAACAGCAGAATGATGAAGTCCTATGAATCATACTGCTTAATGAACACGCAGTGGTCAAGGGTGGTCCTCCTGAAGTCGATCTCCCCCATAAAGGAATCAAACTTCCTATACCATTGCCGCGGGGTATGCTTCAGGCCATATAGATTCTTATACAAGCGGCACACCAGACCTTCCTTCCCTTTAACACTGAAACCCTCAGGCTGCTCCATATATAGATCCTCCTCAAGATCGCCATGCAGAAAGGCGGTCTTGACATCCATCTACTCTATCTCCAAGTCTAGCCTCGCAGCGAGGCCGAGTATAACACGAATAGATGACATCTTCACCACAGGCGAGAAGATCTCATCAAAGTCAACACCCTGTCGCTGTCCAAAGCCCTTCACCACCAGCCTGGCCTTGTATCTAGGATGTGTGGCGGAGTATCCCTGCTTCACCCTAAAGATCCATCGATTCTTCAAGGCCTTCTTGCCCTTAGGCAATCTCACCAAGTCATACGTGTGGTTCTTCTGCAGCGACTGCATATCCTCCTGCATAGCAACCATCCACTGACGCTTCTCGGTGCTCTCCACAGCCTCATCATAACTTTCAGGCTCCCCCGCATCAGTCAGCAGTATGAACTCATATGCAAAATATCTAGCGGGCGGATGCCTGGTCCGTTCTGACCTCCGTAAGGCAGGCTCAGGGGCCGGTGCAGGCACATCATCAGCAATGTCCTCAGCTACTCCTGGTTCACCATCAGAGGTGATATCATGATCCGGAAGTATATTAATGCCCTGTGCAGGCTCGGGCTCGGCAGTCTCCTCAGCATCGTCAGCTCCAACCATATGTGACTCTGCAGCAGTGTGAGAGTCAACCTCCAACTCAACAGTCCCCTCAGGATCACCAATAGTCTGATCCTCACAGAACACAGCATCACGGCTACGTATAAGCTTCTTCTAAACTGGATCAAAGAATCTGTACCCAAACTCTCCACTGTAGTCGTACCCCAAGAAAATACACTATCAGGTCTTCGAATCCAACTTAGATCTCTCGTCCCTAGGGACGTGCACAAAGGCTTTGCCAAATACCTGCAAGTGACTGTAAGAGGGGTCTTTCCCATACCAGGCCCTATCAGGAACATCCTCCTACAAAGCTGAACTCGGCGAGAGATTGATGATATACGCTGTAGTAAGAAGTGCCTCTCCCCAGAACATCCCTGACAGCTTTGACTCAGATAGCATGCACCTAATCATCTCCATCAATGTTCGATTCATGCTCTCAGCTACGCCATTTAGCTGCGGCGTCTTCGGCGGGGTCTTCTCATGTCTGATGTCATGGTCCCTGCAGTACTCGTCAAACAGACCAATGTACTCTCCTCCATTATCAAACCTGATGCATCTCAGCTTCTTCCCAGACTGTCTCTCCACCTCAGCATGGAATCTCCTGAAAGTATCGAGGACCTGATCTTTGGTCTTGAGAGCATAGACCCAAAGCTTCCTCGAATGATCGTCGATGAAAGTAACGAAATACAAAGCTCCTCCTCTAGTCTGAACCTTCAGAGGTCCGCAAACATCAGTATGAACTAGCTCCAATGGCTCCGATCTCCTGGTGGACGTGTGACTGTGAAATGAAATCCTATTCTATTTCCCAGTCATACAGTGGTCACACCTCTCTAAATGATGACCAGAAATGTCACTAATCAGCTTTTTCTTCGCCAGGCATCCCAAACCATTCTTGCTAATGTGTGCCAGCCTCCCGTGCCATAAGGAAGTGGATGTTTCATCCTTAACAGAGTTTGCCTGAGCAGCTTCAGGAATCCCCTCCATGTAGTACATACCAGAATCTCTATAATCTCTGGCCATCACGAGTAATCCCCTGATCAATTTCCAGAAGTCTCCTCCAAAGACACTCAGGTGTCCTTCGTCTCCAAGTCTGCCAACAGAAATCAGATTGAAGCGAATGTCTGTCACATGTCGTACATCCCTCAGAACTAGTAAGGATCCAGTACTCGTCTTCAAATGCATGTCTCCACGCCCAAACACCTTGGATGTATCCCCATTGCCCATCCTCAACACCCCACAATCATGAGTGGTGTAAGTGGCAAATAACTCCCTGTTGTGGGAGACATGTGCAGAAGCTCCAGAATCAATGATCCAGCATCGGTCATCACACGCGAGTGCAGCTGTGACGTCGTCGCCAACAATAATGACGTCGTCCTCCTCAGTCAAAATGGTGGCTGCCATATGACCCTCATCTTTGCCTTCAGTGGCAATCCCCTTCTTCTTCTGATCGTTCTTCCACGAATAACAGAATTTCTTGATGTTGCCCTTCTTATGGCAGTAGTGGCATTCCACGTTCTGATAACGTGACTTCGACTTGCCCCTACTCTGACTCCTATCCTCCTTCCTTCCTCGGCTCTTACTCCTTCCTCTCCCCCTGGACTCAGTAAAGAGAACGTCAGCTCGTGAAGAAGAGCCTGAAGTCCCCTGAGACTTTCGTCTCACCTCCTCATTCAAGATCCCACTCTTGGCAATCTCCATGGAAAAAATCCCCTGGGGGAAGAATTGATCAGAGATACTCTGACCATCTCCCAAGAGTCTGGAAGTGACTTAAGAAGCCACAATGCATTCACCTCATCTTCGAAGGACACCTTCATAGCAGTCAGGCGATCAATAATTCCTTGGAACTCGTTGACATGATCCAAAATGGGTGAGCCCTCCCAGTATCTGAACTCTCCAAGTTTCTTCAGCAAATACAACTTGTTGATTCCCGTGCTCTTGGCATACAAGGTCTCAAGAGTCTTCCATAGATCCTTTGCATCATTGATGCTAGCCACATGGTTGTAGACGTTCGGCTCTACGAACCGTCTGATAAACCCACACAGCTTCCGATGTTCCACCTTCCATTTTGTCGGATCCGTGTCCTTTGACATCTCCTCAAAGATAGGAGCATGCCAACCCTTCACATATATCAAATCCTCCATCAGTAGATGCCACTGGTGATAATTGGCACCATTCAACTTTATCATCTGATCTGAACCAGAACCTGATGCGGAATCCATCTCGCTCTGCCAACTGGCCGGACCGACCACAGATCTTTGAGTCGACTATCTCAAAGTATGCAACTAGAGAGGATAGACAGCGGGCCAATGGTCGTAAACTACCACTCCCAATTACACACCCGAGATCCCGATCGACTCGTCCTGAAACCCCAAAGGTCAGCCCGGTATCTGCTCTGTCACTGAAGCTGCTCGATCACTAAACCTAGTCAATCACTGAACCTAGCTCTGATACCACTTGTTGGGAATGCGAGCAATCAATCTCGACCAGAGCACCTAGTTTAAATTTTAGGCGAGCAACCTGCGCGACCGCATTGAGCGGTATGCCATCGCAACAAAATAACACAATGCAAAAAGAATAAAAGCACACAGAGATTTTAACGTGGAAAACCCAATTGGGTTAAAAACCACGGGACGATCGGAGTCCAACCCGGAAAGCCTCCACTAAAAGTGTGTGAAAAACACACGCACGGATTACAGGCTATCCCTCCACCGATCCACAAAGGATCTTCACCAGCTTCACACTACACAATACAATAAATAGTAACAGAAAAATTGCAAGTTACCGACCGACGGATGAGACAGATTACACAAATCCTCTCCAAGATGCCTCTTCGAATCCTTGCCAATATCTGCTCCAGATCCAATCTGTGTAGGCGAAGTACTCCTTGTCAACGTCGTACAACAACGTCTGAAAGCTCTCCCAAACTAAGACGATTGCCGCAAAGGCCTCTCTAGAAATCTTTTAATGCTTGAGTTTGGAGAGAAGTGGATGCCTTACCCCTCCTCCTTCATCCCTATTTATAGGGCCAAAATCAAGGAGGTAGGTGTGGTAGATGGAAGGTGGATGAAGCTTCCATGAAGCTTCCTTGGTCAAAAACACATGTCATGAAACTTCCTTTGGACAATTTCCTAGAAGCTTCCTTTAAGAGCACGTGTTGAATTTCAAGTCAAAGACGGCTAATCCTTTTCATACTTGTCATGAAACACATGCTTGAAAAGTATGATCAAAGTTGGCTAGTCTCTTTCACACTTAGGAAGAAATTATCTTAACACCGAGCATAATCGTGTAATCTCGCATTCCTCTTTCTTTATCTTATCTTCCTCCATGTAAAAGTCCTCATTGATTTCTTCTCTCGGATCCATAGGTAATTGCTCTTGTTCATCATCTGTGAAAAGAAGACAGTAAGTAGTCTCAAGAAATTTCCAAATATCATAAGCAATAGGCAAAACATAAATAAGTTTGAAAATTTCTTGATCAAGGGCGCAAAATAAACCATTCATTGATTTAGCATTTAAAAACATTTTATTTTTATCTAATATGCTTGGGGCCTTTTTAATTATAATATATATTCTAAGCTTCTATATCTAATGATTTTAGAAATTTTTCCATCAATGTTTTCCACCCTCATAATGTTCACCTATAATAACGATGGTGCTAAATATTTTCAGTGTATAAGATTTTTTTTCCACTAGTCGATTCGAAATCAGGGTTTTCATTATTCCCGGTGGTGAAACCGTTTTGGAAAAAACCTATCTCTGATACCAGTTGTTGGATCTGGTGGCCAACCTTAGAGGGGGAGTGAATAAAGTTTTAAGTAAATTCAGAATTAAAATAAATTTCTCCAAGGACAACCATGTCTGAAAGCTATCGCGAGCGCTAAGGTACTACCGCGCGGCGGTAGGTGACAGAAAACACAAGTTCGACAGGGCAAACTATTCTGGAAGCTACCGTGGGGCGATAGACTACCACCGCGTGACGATAGGTCACAGTACCACTTTTCCCTTGTGAAAATTCGTTTTCTGATTTTCCACAACTCTCAAAATCCTAGCAACATACAACCACGAATTTGAAATGAAATAAAAGAAATATAATTTTATTCAAAATTAAACACAAGGGTTACAATAAAATAACTTGATCTCCGTGATGCCGAAGATCAGAGGCGATGAAACTAATAATTTTCTTTTAGGTTTCTATACCGACCATCAACCGGGAGTGGTTGGTTCTCTCTCTTCTTCCCAAGAAGATTGACTAGCCGACTCTCACCTTCTTCCCAATAAGGGTCTTAGAGCCCACTAGATCTCCCAGATCTAATCGTCCTCCCAGGACGATTTCCACAGATTTCTCCTAGAAATCCGACGCCCTCCCAGACCGATTTTCCTCACACCCAGACCGATTAGAAAAGAGAAAATACATATAAAAAAATAAAAGAGATTGAAATTATTCCTCCCTCAAATAAGAAATCATCCATAGAACGGTGCACGATCGAGCGAGGCTTCTGAATTTCGTTGTTCTTGCACTCGATCAACCGTTAATGGTCATTGGAGACTTTGTTCTTCGAATTTCGTCGATCACGAATGGGAGGGAGAAATTTCATTTTTCCTTGCTTGGAGACGGTGGTTCGCACCGATAGAGATGGTGGCTAAACCCTAAACGTGTAATCCTCCTTCTCGTCTCCTCAAAAAATGAAACACACGCTTTTATGTTCGTCTTTTAAAAAAGCTACCACCGGCGATAGAGCTAGCGCCCAACGGTATGTCTCATCACGCGGTGTTGCCAACTGTCCATTAAATTAGGAAAAATGTCCTTAAAATATTTGCCCCATTTTTGGATATCACGGCGCGGTAAGGCTAGCGCTCGGCGGTAGTTGTTACTCCTCGATGCAGTCGATTCGACGGGATAGTGCCAGGAAGTAGGGCTAGTGCCTGGCAGTAGTGATGCAGTCGAATTGGCTAGCGCTTGGCAATCGGGCTAACGCCCAGTGGTAGCGGTTTCTCCTCGATGCAGTCGAATTGACTAGCGCTCAGCGGTAAGGATAACGCCCGGCGATAGCGGCTTATTCTCAATGTAGTCGAATTGGATAGAGCTCGGTGGTAGGACTTACACCCGACGGTAGGTCACAAAGAAGACTATTTGTGCACTCAACATTAACTCCTTGGTCTGTCACTTGTATTTGGCATCGGACCCCGACCGGACCTTCTGTCATATGCTATGTGATGGATGAGGGTGTTATATTTAACAACCCAAGCTAACCACAACAAGGTGAAATCAGAGAATTGGGAGAGTTCACTGGATGAGTAGAAATGAGACATGTGTATTGTTGCTAGGAGATCCCACCACACACCTGAAAAATTATAGAAATTTTCCCTTCTAAAGCTAATGTTAAGCTCACAAGGAAGACACTAGCTCGTCAAATATGAACCTTGGGAGAGAGGGATTCAAAGTGCCTTCTATTCATGTCATGCGGTCCTTTTTATAAGTAATTCGTGGGGTGCATGGAATGCGAATACCTGCCCTATTGTTTTGAGATACTGGGTACCTGATATTTGGGTAACCATGTACCAAGGAGCTTCTAAAGTAGGCGAGATGATTGTTGTCATCTTATGCGGGGTCGCCTTAGTCAGACTTCTAATTTCCACATTCATATCAGGGCCTTTGAGGAGAGATCTCATCGACGAGCTGAGTTCAATTACAAAGAGTTGGCATGGGAGTTAAATTCTAACCAGGCGTTTTCTCTATCGTGCTCAAAAGGAGCTCATTTGATGATTTTGTGAGCAAAACTTTTGTTTGACGAGCTTGTCAGCCAGCTAACCGCTAGTTAGTGCGAGCTTTTAATAATCTTCACTTTTCATTAGTGGTGTTATTCCTTAGGTCAATGGTCAACCTTTTGAGATCCATAGGCTAATGATTAGGCTTAGGCCCACCTCGTCAAATATGGGTTGTACAAGGATGTTCATAGCCGTAACATCTTTGGATCTAGCACTCTTTTCTACTTTAGTCCATTTATTCTTACATTCTAGGTAGGAGTTATACGACCTACAATCACAAAATAAAGATAGAATTCGATGTATAGTTTAATTCTAGATTTTCATAAAGAAAACTTGTTTAAATTAAAAATATGAGGGTCTTGTAGTTGCATACTCTTTAAACTATGTAGAACTCATGATTGTATTATTAATTTTCACAAGTAATTTTTAATCTATTGGAACTTGATTGATTAATGTGTTAACCTTTTTATGATCGTCCTCCATCTGATAATAATTGAAAGTGAGATAGAGTTATTAAGAATTACTCTAGATGGAGAGTGAATAAAGATTTAGTTTCACAATCAATCACAATATATGCCACTGTTAATTAAGTTATGAATATCAGAAGCAAAGAAATAAATAGAAAGATATGCAACTGAAAGACACAAGAATTTTGTAGTGGTTCCCCGCAATATTGAGTATGTCTTCTCTTCTAACCCTTGATAGGTATTCAACTAAATAATGTTGTGTATTTTGATAATGAGACTTTTAGAATCAATACATTGAGTCTTTTTATAAAGAGTCTCTTAAAACCAATACAATTAATCTTTTGATAAGGTGGTTCACAAAACCAATTAAATCCTTTGATAATGGGATTCTCAGGACCAATTGAGTCTTTTGCTAAAGAGATTTTTAGAATTAAAACTAAATCTTTGTAAGAGAAATTTTCAAAAATCTTTTATGGATGATTGAATATGTAGAAGAAAATTTTCACGAATATAATCTGTCTTCAACAAAGCTCAAAAGGATCTTGAAATATGAAGCACTGTATGGATTTTTGATTGCAGCAGCAACAATCGATTCCTCTTGAGAGAGAAGTATGGATTCAATATGGAGAAAATGAATTCAATCTATGAGAAATCTTGTAGAAGAAGTGCTGATGATGAACCCCTTGAGAGAATGAGGGTCTAAGATCAAAGAGAAAAGATTTTGTTGGTTAAGGTTCTTGGAGAAAAATTCTTTTGGAAGGAGAGAAGAATTCTAAATTTTGGAGTGAAGACAAACAAATTCATAATGAGTACATGACTTCCATCTGTTTGAAATCTTCTGGTATATGTACCTCCGTTACTAAATAGAAGCCTTCCTTACCTGTATCAATCAATATAATTACCTTCTTGCATATGAGAAGTAACAACTCTAATTGGATTTGAATCATGGCTCTGATCTTCTCGGGAATCAATTATAGAAGACTGGAGAGTATTCTATGTAAGTTTACTTATGTGTCGAATACTCTTTGAAGTACGTTGAACTGTTGAGTAAAGAGATTTCAGCGTAAGCTGAATAGTTGTAATCTGAACAGACTTTTCTTTTATGAAGATCTCGATGCAAGGAAGGACCATTGCTTTCGATGTGTGGCGATTACTTCTTGACGCATGAAGTTAACTTCTCGACGTATAGAATTATTCTTAGTAGACCTGTGTTGAATATTTCTCGATGCACGTGAGTTTATAAACTTAGTTGATTTAGCTTATTGTTTGTTATTTGAGCCATTGGCAGCTTGGATCTGATTTGACCTATTGCCTTTTTATACATACTTAGACAATTCCCTAAATCACTTAAATAATATGCTTCTTCCCCGACCTTTCTTTTGTATTCAAATCAGAGTAATACCTAAGTAAAACAACTAAAGATTTGAGTAAAACTAACATGCAGTCCTTCTGTCCCTCCCTATACATTCTACATGGTACACCGAGCATTGTTTGGATGACAAGTAATAGGGGGACGAGTGGCGGCCAATTAGTACTCTCGCAACAACACATTGGGCGCCGAAGGTGGCGATGACTAAGTCTTCGTTTGACACAGCTTATTTGCTCGGGTGAGTTTGATCAAACATGCCATTATCATAGAATGTATGTTTGACAAGACAAAGACAATGTGAGTTTGATCGAGCAAAAAGACAAAGATTATGTCAGATCATCGTGGACTTAGTTTATTTTCCACTATTCTTGTATTCAAAGTTTTGTAATGGAGAGGTGGTATGTCATCCTCTGAGAAGACTCTCAATCATTGTAAACTCAACGAAATAGTGGATTTTGGCCTAACACAAATCCGATCACGTGATTTTTCACCCCTTTCCGGATTTCCACATTAAAAAAAGTCTCATATCATTTGATGTTGTTTTTCATTGACTGTTTGTGCACCAGGTACAACTCCGAACTAATATGGCCCGATTCTCGAGGGGACCGGGAAAAAACCCAGTGACCCGCAACAAAAATAAGATTAGTTTAAGGCTCTATTTGTTTGGGCGTTTCACTGCTCCGTTTTGGGCAAACGCCGCCGGAAGGAGGGTAAACAAATGAACCTACGACAGCATTTGCTCCGTCTCACACTCTTACAAGGCCAAAAAACACAAGGTGGGAGGATTTTCTCTCTCTATATTAAGCAACATTAAAATGAACTACAAGGGGCCTATTTATAGGCAAAGTAAAACAACTCTCTAACCACCCTCTCCTAAATGCAATCTCTCATCTACCCATTTAATACATTCTCTCTCCCATACATTAAAAGTAAACATAAATGAAATGAAAACTCCAAGAATCTTGTGGGGCCCGGTCAACATGTCTAACCTTAACAAACTCCCCCTCAAACTTGGCAGCACATGCCAGTTTGCCTTTGAGCTGTAGGAACGTCTCCACATTCAATGCCTTGGTGAAAATATCTGCAACCTGCTCTCCGATAGGGCAATACACAACTTCCACCGTCTTCAGTTCCACTTGCTCATGAAGGAAGTGGTACCTCGTCTCTATGTGCTTGCTACGTCCGTGTAGCACTAGATTCTTCACGAGCTGGATGGCCGACATGTTATCAACAAACATGGTCATTGTCCCATCCACTTCATGATGTAGACCCTGCAGAAGGTTCCTTAACTAGATCGCCTAGCAGGTACAGGCCGCTGCTACTATGTACTCCTCCTCACATGATGATAAAGTTATCGTGGCCTTCTTCTTCGAACTCCATGAGAACACTCTCGTTCCCATATTGAAAGCATACCCGGAAGTTCTCTTCCGGTCATTCACATCACCTCCATAGTAACTGTCTGAGTAACCTACCAGCTTCACCTCCTCTCCTGTTGAATATTTATGCCCATGGCCTCTTGTCCCATTTACATACCTTAGAATCCTCTTCGCCGCCGTGAAGTGGTCCTCCTTTGGTTCTTCCATATGTCTGCTCACCACCCCGACTGCATACATGATGTCAGGTTGGGTGAAGTTCAGGTAGCGTAGACTACCCACCAAACTCTTGAACAAGGTGGAGTCCACCTCTCCTTCCTTTGACTCCTTGCTTTGCTTCTGCCCTGGATCAGCAAGAGTGGAGATAGGCTTGTTATTCTCCATCCTGAACTTCTTCAAGATTTCTTCCGCGTACTTCTTCTGCGAGATGAAAATCCCGTCTTCTCTCTGTTTTACTTCTACTCCCAAGAAGTAGTTCAGTTCTCCCAGATCCGTCATCTCAAATTCTCTCTTCATCATCCTCTTGAAATCCTCGCACATGGAGGGGTTGTTGCCTGTGAAGATCATATCATCAACGTAGAGACATACGATCACCATGTCGTCGTTTTTCTCCACCTTCGTGTAGAGCGCATATTCATGGGGGCTCCTCTGATAACACTTGTTGGAAATGTGAATGGGTTCCCGCTTCAAAACAACGTCACGAAACAACCCCACTAACACTAAGTGTCACCACAAAGTAGCCGGCGAGTTCGCACACTGGAGACCGCCTAACCGCGCGGCTAGCAAACCGGCTGCCACTCGCTCCAACACGCGTGACTAGCGGACAACCGCGACATCCCTCTCGCACGCGAGAGCGAACACACCAGGCGATCTTGGCCTCAACCGCACCTCACTCGCATGCCGAGATCAAACCGACTCGCGTCCCTCCTTACTTGCGACTAGGCCACTTCCTCTCGCCAACACCCTCTCGCTCGGTGGCGAGCCCAACAAACCGCCTGGTTACTTCTTCAAACCGCTCGGCAAAACCAACCGTTGAAACTTAACTCGGTGAGATCGCCCAAACCGGTGAGTGTACCTACTCGCCCGGCTAGCCTCTCAACCCGCTCGGCAAGACCGCTCCAAACACTCTTAGCGTTGCAGCGCTCTCACACTCTCACAAGGCCGAAAAACACAAGGTGGGAGGATTTTATCTCTCTATATTCAACAACATTAAAATGAACTACAAGGGGCCTATTTATAGGCAAAGTAAAACAACTCTCCAACCACCCTCTCATAAATGCAATCTCTCATCTACCCATCTAATACATTCTCTCTCTCATACATTAAAAGTAAACATAAATGAAATGATAACTCCAAGAACCTTGTGGGGCCCGGTCAACATGTCTAACCCCAACACCACCCATCCGCCTTGATAAACGCCCCAAAAAACTCTGTTTGGAGCAGTCCTCCCCCCTTCGATTCAAACACTCTGTTTCCACCCGCCGGATCGACCCGCCGCTGCCAAACCAAATGAAGCCTAAGCCTAGTAGATTCCTAATTAAAACAAAACTCCTCTCGTCTTGTTTGCAAATTAGAAAAGGGAGCAATATTAAAAGAGCAATGTTAAAGGCAGGCCAAAATGGCTATGTGCACACAAATTTTATGTGCACACAAAGAAATGTTATTTGCAACCGTTTTTTGTATGTGCACACAAAGATGAAAAACTATTAGAAAATTCAAAATTTGAGTACAATGAAATGTTCTTAATATAACGTCCTTTGTTACGGCAAAAGTTTCAAAATATTACAACAATTAGTACATCAAAATAGTTGGAAAATTTTCAAATTTGGACGTCATGATTCCATGTTATCCTGCACAAAAATGTAAGAAATGAGAATGAATTCAAATGATAAATTTTCAGTTACAGTCATGGAAACTAAATGTGAAATACCTCTTATAATGCATAATTAGTTGGGATGGCGGCGTGAATCATCACGACTCTAATTATAGAGATCTGTTCAAAAATAGATTTTAGAACATAATATTGAAATTTAAATTGAGAAGGATGTCATATATTTTCGATTACATACCTTTTCAAGGATCGACCAAACTGATTACATTATTGTCCAACTCTTTACGTAAATTCCAGTCTTCTGCAACTAACTCATGATATCTAAACCACGGAGAGAAAATAGGTGGTAGTGGACAGTCTTCTTTCATCAATAATCGAATGAAATGATTATCATTCACGAACCCAATATAACTTGTCTTTTGAGCTGTTGGTGGTGCCGAGTGCAATGGCAGAAATGTGACTGACTGATATTTTTAAAAATGAACCAAGACGATGTTGTAGCATGATGTAACTGCTAGCCCAATGTCAGGAATGGACATCCACTTTTCTAGTGGTGCCGGGATTTCCTTACAATCTAGAGATGAAAGCAATTCTGACCGTCTTTCTACTCCAAATATGTTAGTGTACAAAATCTCGTTATTTTTTATTTCCATTGCCACTTCATGACGAACTTGTAGCCAATCTCCCCCCTACATAAACCATCATTTATCGCTCT
Source organism: Platanthera zijinensis (assembly GCA_039513925.1). NCBI lineage: Eukaryota > Viridiplantae > Streptophyta > Magnoliopsida > Asparagales > Orchidaceae > Platanthera > Platanthera zijinensis. The sequence continues at coordinate 944,497 of CM077080.1, read as the reverse complement.
ATAGCCGCAATGTCCATCACCCACTATGTCGATTGCATAGATTATGTATTTTGATAGATAGGATGACATTTCTCTACGAACCATTTGCAGAAATCTTATACCCCTTGAAGACATTTTCTTGCCAACTTTAACGTGGAGATTTTGTTTTTCCGCCATAAGAACATGCTCAAATAAAGAAGGGTCTCTTTTTGTAGATTTTATGTCATTCTTCCCTTTGTTCAAGCTCCCTCTAGGCCTTCCTTTTAAGCTTCATGGAAGTAAAGGCTCTAGAGTCTGACTTGTTGTTGGATCTCAAAGTTCCCGAAGTTTTCGTTTTAATTCATTTTTTTGAATATCAGATGTGTTATTATATTTTGAGAGTATTCCATCTAGCAATTCAGTATACAACGATCCTCTATAGCCTTTATTGACTTGAATAGAACTTAGACCAAAGGAATGTTTGATGCTTGTATGTTGAAGAGTATTCATTTGATCAAATGTTTTCCAAACACTTGTCAAACTGCCAATAGAAACTTCGAGGAAGCGTTTAAGCTGACTGTGTCCGCTTTCTACCCGATTTGTTGTGCAATTTCTCAAATGCAAATACTTGTTCACCCAGACAGAAACAAACGACTCCTTGTATGTCTCTAACCATGTTGTAACCACATAATGAATGACCTCAGGATATTTCTCAAAATAATTGCATAACAAATAATTTTTATGATCATTGAAATCGATTAAGGTAGGAGAATTCACTACATTTTGCCAGTCACTAAGAAAACTCTCAAAATGCTTTCCTTCTTTGAAATATTTTTTGCAATGGGCAAGAATGTTTCGGTTGATATGCACCTAACATAGAACAATCTGAGACTCGGGAAAAACAACCTTGATGGCATTCCACAGAGCAATTTCTCGATAAATCACAAACACTCCCGGTAAATATGTACCCGTTAACATTCCTTTGAATGCTTCAAGTGCCCATGTGTAGCTACTTTCAGTTTCTTTTGACATGAAAACAAACGTAGAAAAAAAATGATAGATTAGTGGATGTCAATCCCACAATAGAATTGGGGTAGCACCATCCAATTCTTTCTTATGTAGTCTTACTTTTTTATTATAAATTGTTCTCATTATAAAATAATTATCAGGGTTTCTTTTTTTCAGAATGGATAAAATCTTCCTAGGTTTGACTCCAGAAGCGTACATTTCTTGCACCACCTTCTGCTCATTTTCATCCAATCTTGCAGCATAAGCACATGCTTCAAGATGTACAAAGTCATGATTGTGAATTCCACATTTAACTTGCAATTTCCATTCCTCCAAACCATCAGCTCTCGGCCCTTGTAATGCAAATGGACAACCACAGCGTTTCGAACTACTTTTTCTTAAAAAAAATTTCACAAACCCCTTATTACGCTGATTTTCGCGGGGTACACCACTCCTATCACAACCAAGCATGATCCTGGGTTTTCCACGGACGTTAATCTTGTCAGCCCTTTGAATAGTTATTAGAAATCCTACACCCCTTGCAACATTGCGTGCCCAATCAACCAAACTATCTTTAGTTGGAAAAATATTTTCAGGGAAAAATTCATTTCCAACATCGACTTGCATAGTCTTACTACAATTTGGAGATGTTTCCCTGAAAATAAACCTTCACACAGGCAAAAAATGTAGACTAATACCCATTCACACAACTCACAAATTCATGAAAGTCTGAAATCTAATTTTAAGGGATAGAATGAGATAGAGATTTACCTTCTGCTAATTTCAGATTCTCTTTTAGGATCGTTGTCCACAGGAGGAGAGGCGGACGACATCGTCGGGGACGAAGGAGGAGGTGTGGCTTCGTCGGCGTCGGGAACGAAGGAGGAGGCTGCGGCGTCGGGAACGAAGGAGGAGGCCGGCATCGGGAACGAATGAGGAGGCTGCGGCGTCGGGAATGAAGGCGTGGCTTCGTCGGCGTCGGGAATGAAGGAGGAGGCTGCGGCTGTAACATCCTAAATTTTTTTGATGCGAAATTTATTTAAATTGTAGGGCCAAGTCGCGACGATTTGTGATCGAGACAGCGCGACGTCGAGGTACGTTGGTAGTATGGTTAGCAATCATGTCCATTAATTGGTGACGTATATTAATTATAATAATAGTTCATAACGCAAGATATGCAAGAATCGACGCGCGCCGCATAGTAGGTGTATATTTTAAGGTTTTGAAATGGGGTGCCAATAGCATTTTACCCCTCATTTCTCCTTCCGGTTAATAAGTAACCGCATGCTCGATCATTTTAAAACCCTGCACGCCTCTTTTTATCGGATTAGAAAACCGCTAGCAACCCGCACTTCGTCTCCCGCAAACGGCGAGCCCGACGCCCCTTCCGCGCGCCTCTGCCGCCCTAGCCGCCGCTCGATTCCTGTCCAGAGTCAAAATCCGACCTCTCCTCCCTCCTCTGCAGGCGTCGGGGAGTACTCCTCTTCTTTCCTTGGTCGTGGGATAAGCGGGTCTAACCCTAACAGGAGAAGTTGAGATCCGATTTTGATTTCAGTGAGTCTGATTTCTTCTTCTCTTTATTTCCTTCATGGAAATTAGTTGTTTTGGAAATTAATCTAGACTAAGGTTTCGTTCCCTTGTGCCCAAATTAGGTTTGGAGATTCTAAATCCTCCGCAGAATTTGGGTAGGGCGTTTGGAAAGCCTTGGATTGCCCACGTAAAGGTAATATTTGGGTTTTAGCACGTGTATTTTGTAACCTTAGGTATTTTGGAATTTTTCCACCGGAAAAACCCTAAAGGGAAAATAACGAAATTAGGGTATGCTCTGAATTACAGGTCGTTGGTGATTTCGAAGCAGCATTCTGAAATTTCCTAGCAGTCGGATTTCCTTCGGAAAAGCAAATGTCATCGCGCCGAGTGTACGAGCGCCGCACCACCACTGTAAGGAAATTCTAATTTTTTTTAGTTAGACATATCAAGTAATTATATTTTTTATACTCATGAGTAGGTTTCGTACAAGCATCATAACCATGTATAGAAAAGTGTGGCCGTAGGAAAATAATCGTGGAAACGCGTAGGATAACGCCCTTTTCCATAACTGTACAACCCCATATCCAGCGAGTGGGCTAACAGGAGCCAAACCGGCTGGCTCAGACCGCCCCAGAGCCCCAGGCGAGTTCAGCGGAGCATGCCGAGCCCAGCGTGCCGAGTACGGGCTCGGCAATCGTCGGGTCGAGCTCGGAGTTCGTGGAGCTGAGCCCGATGAAAGGAAATCAATGGAACGGGCGAGCAGATCCGGCCGAGTACGTGCGCGCTCGGAGCCAAGGGGCGGGCGAGTGCCAGTATGCCCGTCACTCGCAAGCAGAGGCCTCAGAGCCAACTCGCCCAGGCCCAAGGCGAGGCGAGCCAGGCCTGTGGCATTGAGAAAGGCGAGCTCACTCAACGCCTTCCCCCGCGGCATTGGGAAAGGCGAGCTCACTCAATGCCTTCCCCCGCGGCGTTGGGAAAGGCGAGCTCACTCAACGCCTTCCCCCGCGGCATTGAGAAAGGCGAGCTCACTCGACGCCTTCTCCCGTGGCATTGAGTGAGGCGAGCTCACTCAATGCCTTCTCCCGTGGCGTTGAGTGAGGCGAGCTAGGCCTATGACATTGAGTGGGGCGAGCTCCCTCACCGCTCCTTACCTCGACGTGGGGTGAAGCTTTTCCGCTCCAGTACTCTCCGCCCTTACCGAGTGGACGCTATCTCAGGGCCGGCTCGCCCCTCAGTTGTGGTGTATTTTTACCATGTTACCCCCTTTTTGACTGCCTATAGTCCTCGAAAATAGTGAAGATTTGATATTTGCAGACCGTCTTTTCCTATAAATAGGACCCAAGGGGTACCTCAGAAGGACACGCTTTCTTGTGCCCGGTCTTCTAGCGCTTTCTGAGGTACCTTAGCTTCAGCACTTGGCTAAGGAGGGGAAGCGCTCTAAGATCTTCCGGGAGTGTGGTGGGACCTCCGTGCTAGAGCCTTGGGTCTGTCCTTGGTCCTTTTCCTTTGATATTTGGGATCGTGGGGAGAGAAGTAAGTGTGCGATCACCCCTTCCCCAAGGGTCGAACTCCTCAGGGACCGATTTTTCGGTTTCAACATTTTGGTACGGTGAGCGTGGAGCGTGGTTAACATAGAAAATCTTCCGCAAGTCCGATGGCAAGAGATGAAGGGCAAGGTTCAGGCAGGGCGAACTCGCCACCCCCTCCCCCTTCCGCGACGGTAGGGATGTCCGCGGAGCTCAGAGAGGAAGTGATCGGACTCGTCAGGGTCGCACTCGGCATGCGAGCCGAGAGCACGATGTCGGTGGTTCCTGTGGTCGCCGACCCGGCACTAGGCAACGACGCGCCCATCGGGCGAGCCGGGAAGTAAGTCGCGATCGAGGGGGAGCGCGAGCCGAGGGGGCGAGTCCTTTTCCCGGGCTCGGCAGGCGAATACCACTTCGGCGAGACAGTAGGGAAGGAGTTCCCAACTCGCCCAACTGAGGGAGGAAGTCCCTTCAGCGAGTTTGTTTCTTCTACCCCAGTTCCAGAGGGGTTCCGAGAGCTGGAGATGTCCTACTATTCAGGGAAGGGAGATCCAGTCCAGCACGTCCAATGGTTCGAGGATGTAGTCTCAATCCGACAGATGTCAGATGGCTTCAAGTGCAGCCTCTTCGCCATCACCCTCAGGGAGAAAGCGAGAGAGTGATTTCATCAGCTCCCGGCCGGCTCCATCTACTGCTTCGAGGACCTGCGCAGAGGGTTCATGTTGAGATTCACCACCTCAAAGAAAAGAAAGAGGGAGGCCGAGTCCTTGTTCCGTATCAAACAAAGAGCAGGGGAGACCCTGGGAAGTTACCTGGACAGGTTTCAGGAGGAACTGTCCCAGGTACAAGAGATGTCAGGGCACACCATGATGGTGGCCTTCATCGTGGGTCTCCAGCCTAGCTTCTTCATCGTGGAGTTGAAGAGGACGCCTCCAGTGTATTTTGAGGCGCTCCTAGAGAGGGAGGCAAGGGAGGCCGATATGGAGGCAGCACACCCAGAGTTTGCCCGGAGGTTGGCCAAGTGGGCCGTAGAGGAAGAAAAGCCAAGGGGTGGCCGAGCCCAGGAGGAGAGAAGGGTCGAGCCTCGGCAGAGAGAGCAGCAGCAGCATCCCAGGTGGGGGCATCAGGAACCGAACAACCGGTTGGGTTGGAGGCCAAAGTGGCAGGAGTAAGGGCCACGAAGGGGTTATCGGGGAGGAGATAACCGCCAAGGTGGGCGCAACCAGTTTTACCCCCAGGGGGGAGGCAGGGTCAGAGACCCCCCCCCCTTTCCCGATCAGGAGGAATCCATGGCTATCGCCCTGGGGGGAGAAGGAGAGGAAAGCCAAGGAGGAGGAGGGAGGTCAGGATAAACCTACCCTACTGTGACTACCATCAAGAGGAGGGCACACGACGATCACGTGCCCGAAATTCTTCGAGATACGGAGAAATAGGGAACAGTAGCAGCAGCAGAACCGCCAGGAAGTGCGGATTGAGGAAGTCCGGCCTCCGGCATAAGGGGACCATTGCGAAGACCGGGCCGATGTGGGGACCCGAGGAGGGATCAGAGTGATCCATGGGGGGGTGGGGGTCAACGCTTCCCGGAAGGCAAGCCTCCACACCATGTACTGAAGGAGCATCGGCTCCACATCCCAGACCCCACCCCTAGAGGAGAGGATCACTTTCTCAAGGGAGGACATGTCGGGTCATGAGGACCCCTTCTGCGATGTGCTAGTCATCCAGACGGCCATCGAGAATTTCACGGTCTCACGGATCCTCATTGATAATGGGAGCTCCGTCAATATCATCTTCAAGAAGCCTTTCGACGCCATGCAGGTAGAAGCCAAGTGGGTGCTGGCCTCCGATGAGCCTCTCTTCGGTTTTTCGGGGGAGAGGAAAGAAGTAGAAGGGGGAGTGGGACTCCATGTCAGCTGGGGGGGGGGGAATCCAGGAACTGCCGATTCGTTATAGCAGAGGCCCCCAGCAGCTACAATGCCATTTTTGGACGGCCCCTCATCACCGCCTTCCGCTGCGTCCCATCCTCCTTCCATCAATGCCTTAAGTTCAAAGCAGAGGGGATCCAGGTCCGAGTCCGCGGTGATCCCAAGGCAGCTCGAGAATGTTACGTGACGGTAGTAAATTCCATTTCTTGGCAGGAGGAGGCCGAGGAAATGGGTAGGAGGATGGAAGAGGTGGATGGGCAGGAAGCCGGAGATGAAATCAGGGAGGAAGAATGGATGGAGGGGGAGGCCCGCGAGGAGGTACTCCCTGAGGAGTCGGTCGAGGCAATGGCCGTGAAAGGAGGGGAGGTCCTTGCCCCAAGAGGGGAGAATATTGCAGAATGGGAGGAGCAGTCCCGGTTGGAGGCCGCCGAGGAAGTGGTAGAGATGGAAGTTCTCACCCAGGATGGCAGGGTGGAGAAGGTCCGCATCAGCGGAGGGCTTACCCCGGAGGATCAAGGCAGGATGCTGGCGTGCATCCAGAAGAATGTGGACGTCTTCGCTTGGAGTGCGGCTGAGATGCCTAGGATCGATGTTGATGTCGTCTGCCACCGCCTCAACCTGGACCCGGAGGCTCGCCCCATCCAACAGAAGAGGAGGTCCGTCACGGACAAGCTGGCCGAACCAATCAGGGAGGAAGTCGCCAAGCTCCTCAAGGCCGGCTTCATTTCCGAAATTCAATACCCCGGCTGGGTCTCAAATGTTGTAATGGTAAAAAAAGGGGATGGCCGGTGGAGGATGTGTGTAGACTTTTCACTTCTTAATAAATCATGCCCGAAAGATTGTTACCCCTTGCCTAGAATCGACGCGCTGGTAGACTCAGCCGTTGGTTTTTCTGTAATGAGTTTTTTAATGTCTTTTCAGGTTATCATCAGATTAGGATGCACCCTCCCGACATAAAGGATTTCTCATTCATCACAGGAGATGGATGATACTGTTACAAGATGATGCCTTTTGGGTTGAAAAATGCAGGGGCAACATACCAGAAGATGATGGACCGTATATTCCAGGGACAGAAGGGGAGGAAACTGGAAGTATACGTGGATGACTTGATGATAAAGAGTCGGGAGGTCGGCTCTCACCTCCGGGATCTGGAGGATACCTTTGGCCCCCTGCGTAAATACAAGATGAGGTTGAACCCCCTGAAGTGTGTCTTCGGGGCCAGTCGGGGAAAAATCCTGGGACTTCTGCTCACTCCCGCGGGAGTAGAACCAAATCCAGATAAGGTCAAGGCAATAATGGAGCTAGGGGCTACCCGGAACGCCAAGGATGTCCAACGGCTGGCGGGGAGGCTGGCCGAGCTTAGCAGATTTCTCTCCAGGGCTAGAGAAAAGTGCTCCCCTTTCTTCAAAGCATTGAAGGGGGGCAAGAAGTTTGAATGGTCCGAGGAGTGCGAGAAGGCATTCCAGGAACTGAAAAAACAACTCACCCAGCCCCCTCTCCTCCAAGGGCCCAAGGAAGGAGATGACTTGTTCATGTATTTAGGGGTTGGGGCCGAGGCTCTCAGTTCGGTCCTAGTCAGGCAAGAGGGCAAGAAGCAGCTGCCTATCTATTACGTGAGTAGGGTTCTGAGGAAGGCGGAACTCCGTTACCCCATCTTAGAAAAATTGGCCTTCGCTCTAATCATCTCGGCCCGGAGACTCAGGCACACTCCATCCAGGTGGTGACTGACCACCCCCTCCGCAACATCTTCGAGGGGGTGGAGCACTCAGGGAGACTCGCCAAGTGATCAGTAGAATTGAGCGAGTTCGACATCTCCTTTGTCCCTCGACTCGCAATCAAGGCACAAGCGATGGATGACTTCCTGGCTGACTATGTGGTCGAGGTAGCAGAGGACAAACTCACTTATCCCGTCCCTTGGAAAGTGATGGTTGACGGGGCGTCCGGGAAGCACTCCTTGGGGGTCGGGGTCGTCTTGGAAAGCCCCCAAGGGACCAGGATTGAGCAGACAGTGGTAATACATTTTTCCATAACCAACAATCAGGCCGAGTACGAGGCAGTGATCGCAGGGCTGTGCCTGACCAGGGAGCTAGGAGTGCATGATGTGAAGGTCCTCACTGACTCCATGGTAGTAGCCTCCCAGGTCAACGGGGAGTTCGAAGCAAGGGAGCCTACCCTGCAACGATATCTGGCCAAGGTCAAGGGAATTATTGGGGGGTTCCAAACCTTCTCCATTCAACATGTGCCGCGGAAGGAAAATGAACAGGTCGACCATCTTGCCAAGCACGGCCCTCGGGTGGGGGGCACCATCACAGACCTCTTCCACCCATCCTTGGAGGAAGGAGAGTTGATGTAGATAGATCAGCGACCCACATGGATAGACCCCTTCACCACCTTTTTGTCCACTGGAGAGTATCCAAAAGGGACGGATAGAAAGAAACTCAAGTACAATTCAACATATTACCTCTTGCGCGACGGACAACTCTACCGAAAGACTCTCTCAGGGCTGCTGGCTTGTTGTGTGGTTGAGGGGGAGGTGTCGAGGATTTTGGAACAGGTCCACTCTGGGGAGTGTGGGAGTCACTCGGGAGGTAGGACCCTGGAGGGGAGAATTATCAGGCAGGGCTACTTCTGGCCTACCCTGGGGCATGATGCCTTCGAACTTGCCAAAAAATTCCATACGTGCCAACTGTTCGCCCCCCTCCAACTACAACCGGCTCAGCGACTCAGGAGTATCATGGCCCCCTGGCCTTTCGCAATTTGGGGAATGGATCTGGTAGGGCCCTTCCCCCAGGCGAGCGGGCAAAGAAGATTTTTGTTAGTGATGATTGACTATTTCTCTAAGTGGATGGAGGTGAAGGCGTTGGCCAAGGTGACCTCGCAGATCATCCGAAATTTTGTATGGGGGGAAATCATCTGTAGGCATGGGATGCCCAAAGCCATCATCACCAACAACGGACCGCAGTTTGCCAACAACGAGTTCATCAAATTCTGTGGAGAGCTCGGGATTGACCTTAGGTTTGTCTCTGTCCATCACCCAAGAAGCAACGGGCAGGTGGAAGCGGCCAATAAGGTTATTGTGAACCTTCTGAAAAAGAAGGTTGAAAATTTGAAAGGGAGTTAGGTGGAGCAGCTCCCATCCGTTCTTTGGGCCTTGAGGACTACCCCCAATACCGCCAAAGGGGAGACACCCTTCAAACTATCTCATGGAAGCGAGGCGGTGCTCCCCATCGAACTCGAGGTCTGTACTCCCAGGGTCGCTGAGGCAGAAGCTGCAAGAGAGGAGTGGAGAGTTGAAAATGAGGAAGAAAAGCGGCTCTCCTTGGACCTTGTAGAAGAATTGCATGACCTATCAGCAGTTCGGCAAGAGGAAGTCAAATGGAGGATGGCTAAGTATTTTGACAAACATGTTCGGGTCAAACAGTTTGCGGAAGGTGACTTGGTCCTAAAGAAGGTAGATGTCGCGGGAAGATCGACTGCCGTGGGCAAGCTCCATCCAAATTGGGAGAGGCCATACATCGTAAAAGAGGCACTAAGATCGGGAGGGTACCGCCTCCAAAATGTGGAGGGCGAGACCCTGAGCCACACCTGGAGCGGCGACGACCTGAAATGCTTTTATCCCTTAATATTTGTATGTGCTTTCGTTTTTCAATAACAATTTATTTCATTCATTTGAGCCCTTTTTGCCTGAAAATCGTAACGATGACATGAGATTTTGCGGAACTTTCATAACATAATATCATAAACCCTCAAGAAATGTTCTAAGCCTTCTCGCTCTGGGGTTAGGTCTCGATTCTCCCGCTGTCAGGCTCCCTCCAAGCTGGCAGGGCAGGAGTCTCGATGGACGTCGTTATGACCCTAGGGCTGAGCCCGGAGGATGTTCAACACCCGCCCTCAGGCTCCCATCTAGCTGACTGGCCTGGTGGTAGCACCCTGGAGAGGCAAATGTTCTAAGTCTTCTCGCTCTGGGGTTAGGTCTCGATTCTCCCGCTGTTAGGCTCCCTCCAAGATGGCAGGGCAGGAGTCTCGATGGACGTCGTTATGAACCTGGGGCTGAACCTGGAGGATGTTCAACACCCGCCCTCAGGCTCCCATCTAGCTGACTGGCCTGGTGGTAGCACCCGGGTGAGGCAAATGTTCTAAGTCTTCTCGCTCTGGGGTTAGGTCTCGATTCTCCCGTTGTCAAGCTCCCTCCAAGCTAGCAGGGCAGGAGTCTCGATGGACGTCGTTATGACCCTGGGGCTGAGCCCTGAGGATGTTCAACACCCGCCCTCAGGCTCCCATCTTGCTGACTGGCCTGGTGGTGGTACCCGGGGGAGGCAAATGTTCTAAGTCTTCTCGCTCTGGGGTTAGGTCTCGATTCTCCCGCTGTCAGGCTCCCTCCAAGCTGGCAGGGCAGGAGTCTCGATGGATGTCGTTATGACCCTGGGGCTGAGCCCGGAGGATGTTCAACACCCGCCCTCAGGCTCCCATCTAGCTGACTGGTCTAGTGGTAGCACCCGGAAGAGGCAAATGTTCTAAGTCTTCTCGCTCTGGGGTTAGGTCTTGATTCTCCCGCTGTCAGGCTCCCTCCAAGCTGGCAGGGCAGAAGTCTCGATGGACGTCGTTATGACCCTGGGGCTGAGCCCTGAGGATGTTCAACACCCACCCTCAGGCTCCCATCTAGCTGACTGGCCTGGTGGTAGCACCCGGGAGAGGCAAATGTTCTAAGTCTTCTCGTTCTGGGGTTAGGTCTCGATTCTCCCGCTGTTAGGCCCCCTCCAAGCTGGCAGGGCAGGAGTATCGATGGACATTGTTATGACCCTGGGGCTGAGCCCGGAGGATGTTCAACACCCGCCCTCAGGCTCCCATCTAGCTGACAGGCCTGGTGGTAGCACCCGGGAGAGGCAAATGTTTTAAGTCTTCTCGCTCTGGGGTTAGGTCTTGATTCTCCCGTTGTCAAGCTCCCTCCAAGCTGGCAGGGCGGGAGTCTCGATGGACGACGTTATGACCCTGGGGCTGAGCCCGGAGGATGTTCAACACCCGCCCTCAGGCTCCCATCTAGCTGACTGGCCTGGTGGTAGCACCCGGAAGAGACAAATGTTCTAAGTCTTCTCGCTCTGGGGTTAGGTCTCGATTCTCCCGCTGTCAGGCTCCCTCTAAGCTGGCAGGGCAGGGGTCTCGATGGACGTTGTTACGACTAGGGGGATGGACCTGAAAGTTGACACATGGCAAGCATGTAGAAGCAAACCCGCCAGTCAGAAAGGCGAGTTCAAGGGGCCCTGTCCCCCTTGGTTTTCTGTTCAGGGGATTTTTGATCCCACCTCTGGTTGAGAGAAGAGTACACCTCCCAGGTGAGCCCGTTCTCGCAAAGGTCTGCTCTGCAAAGGGTACTTCTCGGTATACTGGGCGGGCGCCGACGGCGGCCTGACCCCAGACGCGTTATGAATTTTCGACAAAGAAGAGCGAGGAGCGACTCGCAGGCAAGCGGAGTGTTCGCGAGTCTGGCCGTTGCCGACGCTCAGAGCCCCTCGGCGAGCGCGAATCCTAACTCATGTGCATTCTAGCGATGAAGGTAAAAAGAAGATAGAAAATTCTTTATCATTATAATTTCAAAAAGGGGGGCTCGCCTCGACAAGATTACAGAAGGGGGGGAAACAGATTACACAAGGAATGCAGAAAGCAAGGGGGAGACCCGGTCAGCTCTCGCCCTCCTCCCCCGAAGGATGGTACTCCTCCTCGCCTCCGAGCAGTGGCTCCTTGTCCTTCGCCTCATCGAAAAGAGAGCCAAAGCTTTCCTCCTTCCCGCTAGGCGGTGACGGCGGGAATAGACTTGGCAGAAGGTCTCGCACCGCCACTTCCTCGCAGCCCTCCGCCAGGATCCCTGATCCCCTCATGGCGCCCGGGATGCATTTGACATACTCGATCGAGTTGACTCGCAGTCGCTCCATGACCTCCCCCTCGCCAAAAACCCGAGGCCGCTTATAGGGAAAAGGGGGCTCGGCGTCGTCCGGGGGGGAAAGGGCTTCCGTCAACTGACGGACCTCGCCTTGGAGACCCCGGTTCTGCTCCTTCAGCACCTCCACCTCGGCCGCCGACCGAGCAGCAAGAGCTCCCTGCTCGGCAACATGGATCTCCCGCTCGCACGAACTGGCCTCCTGATCAGCAAGGCAGACCCGCAGCTGGGCGACCTCGCCCTCCAGCTCACTAGCGCGGGCCTGTAGCACCCTGGCGGATTCGGCATCCTGAAAGACAAAGAGGTCAGATTCTTGGTGAAATATTTTTCTAAGTTAAAATGAGAGTTGGTCAATTCTTACCAGCCCGCCCGAGGCTTCGTTGAGCAAGCGCTCGGCAATGCCGAACCACCGCTCCGTGTCGGCAGCTCTCTCTGTCGCCAGGTTGCGCTCCTGCTCGGACTTTTGCAGGAGCTGGCTGAGCTGAAAGCCGCAGCGAACCATCATGTGATGGAGTTCGAAGGCCCGCAGATGGGCATGCAGACCCTCGTGGCCTATCTGCCGAGAAGTCATGTTCTTGTAGGCCTCGACGCCATCCCGGCCGTACAGGCCGAAACCAAGGGCGAACGCGTGGCCCATAGGAGGCCGGCGAGCTCCCCAAGAGGGGGCGCGAGTAAAGACGAAAACCTTGTAAGCCCCCTCATCCCAGCTCAGCATCGGCTCGCCGGCCGCGTCCTTGCTTCTTCCCCCCTTGCCGAAGTGGGGGTGGTCCTTTGGAATTCTCGGATCGCAGGGAACAACATCCTCTACAGAGGGAGGGGAGGAGGACCCACGTTTCTTCCACCGGGGGGATGACGCCTCCTTCAGTGGGCTCGCCGGGGCTTTGTCAGAAAAAACCTCCGGCGAGCTCATAAATATGACAGGCGACGAGGGTTGCTGTGGCTGGCCTCGCGAGATCGCCCTCGCCTTTTTTTGCTTAGGGGCCGAGGGACGGTGAAGCGAGCTTGGCCCTCCGAGCTCCAGCCGCCTCTTGCTGGAAGGCTTGCCTCTCACCTTCTCTTCTCGGCACGCCTCGGCCGCAGCCCGAGCTCGCTCGAGCGGGTCCGAGAACACTCCCGGGTCAGTGAAGGGAGGGTTCACCGGGACCAGTCGCTCCCTTATAAAAAAGACTTAGCCGAAGAAAAGGGTTTTGACCGATCACGCCAAGTATGACGAGCAGAAAGTAGGCGAGACATACCTTCTCCAGGAAGGACGGGCGGCAAGGATCCGAGGCCGCGGCGGAGGTAGGCGACTTCAAAGTCCTTGTAAAGGAAGAACTTGTGAAGCTCGGCATCGTTGCCGGACACGTATGGTGGGCGATACACCTCCTCGCTTTTCTGCAGGGGCGAGAAGGGAATATTGCCGAGGTCGCCCCGGATGAAGACAATCTTTGACATCCAGTTGTGGTTCTTATTGGCGACCTCGCGGATTTTTATGGAAGAGCCGCCGAAGAAGGCGACCCCGTCGGCGTTGGCCTTGTAAGAAAAGAGTTTGCGGAAGACGTTCAGATTGAACTCAATCCGCTCTCGGTGAAGGTAGCACGCAAATCAAACTACCATAGCGATGACATTGGGGTTGAGCTGCGCGGGCAAGACGCCGTAATACTTAAGGACCTGACGGACCTCAGGCCAGAGCGGTAGGAGCAACCCCACCTCAAAATGCGATATGGGGAAGGCGAGCTCATCCTCGAAGAAGGTGTTTATGGCCTCATGCTCTGCCGGGAGGCGGGCCACGAAGCCAGCGGGAATATAGTCCGCCGCGAACTCGGCGAGCTCGTCCGCCGTAGTATTGTTCTCGAAAAAGCAATGGTCGACGAAGTTCTGGGCACACTTGACGCGACCGTCGGAATCAGGGTGTCCTTTTACCATACTCGCCAAGGGGAGGAAAGCACGCGAGCAGAAGGCAAGGGAGGCAAGGTGGGGAAAAGATAAGAAGGCAATAAAGGCATAGCCAGGAAGTAGGTGGGGATCCCTATTTATAGAAAAAGGAGAGGAGAACCGGAGCCGACTTACCAGCCCGGCTCGCTTACTCCGTCTCTCCACTCTCTGCTCGCCGACCTCGACGAGTCTAGGATGAGGAATTCGAAAAGACACGCGCCGTTGCATATTCAAAAGAAATAAAACACACTCGCACAACAAAAATTTATACAATTTATTAGCATAAAGAGAGCAAATTGTCCAAACAAAGAAAGTTAAAAGCGCACGCATGGGCCAGGCGACAGCAGGGGAGAGTGTCGGTCGGCTCGCAAGGGAGCCGTCCTTAATTACCCCGTTCTCGCCGGCCCGATGTCGTCAGCCGCTGCGCGAAGAGTTGCCGAAGCTGCCCCAGGCTCCTGTTCGCCGCTCGCAAGTTCTCATCAATCTCGTCGAAGAGTATGGAGGAAGACGTCGCCATATATGCCGAGCTGACCCTCGCCTCGCCCGCAAGCTGTGCGGACTAACTTTTTGAGGACCAGTTGGCTTCGCCTCGACCGTTCGGGACTATCCATCTCTGAGTTCAGAAAGATGTCTAAAGCGCGTGGCGACGGAAGAGGCGAGTAGCCAGCCCGTTCGGCGGAATCATCAGCCCTAGATCGGCTAGGAAGGCCTGCGCGAGAGAGTCAGGATAGCGAGCGCCGATTGAAATCAGACGCAATATTAGGAGATCAGAGACGTACCTTCAGAATTTCGGGGGGAATCAGGAGCGGATGTGTGCTCGGCGTCCTCCCTAGTAGCTGCGGGAGTGGAAGAGGGTTGTCGTGAAGGGGTGCGAGCTGGCGACCCCAGCCTCCGCGAGTCCAACTCCACGATCTCGGTGGCAAGGAGCGAGTCTTGCAGACGTGGGTCAGAGGATGGCTCAGGCGCATTGGCAGGAAGATTCTCGACCCTCGGCGTCGAGATCCCGCCACCATGGTCTTGTTCGGTGGTAAGGTCCACAAAGTCTTTACCGTCGGGTGCCAGAGCAGGACGGTTGGAGGAGTCGGAGCCATTGACCAGGGTGTTCTTTAAGTCAGCGAAGATGTGCTCGGCCTCGGGTGGAAAATGCTTCGCCCTCTTCGCCGAGTCGAATTCGGTAAAGCGGCGAGCCGGGACATTCAGATTGGTCAGGGCCACAACACGAAGGGCGGTCTCCTCGCGGGATTTCGCGAGACGCTCCATGACCTCTTTAGGGAGAGGCATCTCGTCGGGGTTTAAGCAAGGGGAAGGGCAGAGGTAAGCCGGGTACGCTGGGTATGTATATATAGCCATCGGTGGGACCCACCAAGAGATTCCTTTTGGCTCCTATCGCACTCGCAGGATCCTAGAGGGTTGGATATTTCTTTCCGAGTTTGTTCCAACCTCGCAAAGAGCGGGGATTATGTATAATCTCGTATCCAGCGAGTGGGCTTACAGGAGCCAAACCGGCTGGCTCAGACCGCCCCAGAACCCCAAGCGAGTTCAGCGGAGCATGCCGAGCCCAGCCTGCCGAGTACGGGCTCGGTAATCGTCGGGCCGAGCTCGGAGTTCGTGGAGCTGAGCCCGACGAAAGGAAATCAATGGAACGGGCGAGCAGATCCGGCTGAGTACGTGCGCGCTCAGAGCCAAGGGGTGGGCGAGTGTCAGTACGCCCGTCACTCGCGAGCAGAGTCTTCAGAGCCAACTCGCCCAAGCCCAAGGCGAGGCGAGCCAGGCCTGTGGCGTTGAGAAAGGCGAGCTCACTCAACGCCTTCCCCCACAGCGTTGGGAAAGGCGAGCTCACTCAATGCCTTCCCCCGCGGCATTGGGAAAGGAGAGCTCACTCAACGTCTTCCCCTACGGCGTTGAGAAATGCGAGCTCACTCGACGCCTTCTCCCGTGGCGTTGAGTGAGGCGAGCTCACTCAATGCCTTCTCCCGTGGCGTTGAGTGAGACGAGCTAGGCCTATGGCATTGAGTGGGGCGAGCTCCCTCACCGCTCCTTACCTCGGCGTGGGGTGAAGCTTTTCCGCTCCAGTACTCGCCGCCCTTGCCAAGTGGACGCTATCTCAGGGCCGGCTCGCCCCTCAGTTGTGCTGTATTTTTACCATGTTACCCCCTTTTTGACTGCCTATAGTCCTCGAAAATAGTGAAGATTGGATATTTGCAGACCGTCTTTTCCTATAAATAGGACCCAAGGGGTACCTCAGAAGGACACGCTTTCTTGTGCCCGGTCTTCTAGCGCTTTCTGAGGTACTTTAGCTTCAGCACTTGGCTAAGGAGGGGAAGCGCTCTAAGATCTTCCGCGAGTGTTGTAGGACCTCCGTGCTGGAGCCTTGGGTCTGTCCTTGGTCCTTTTCCTTTGACATTTGGGCTCGTGGGGAGAGAAGTAAGTGTGCGATCACCCCTTCTCCAAGGGTCGAACTCCTCAGGGACCGATTTTTCAGTTTCAACAATAACCACGTTAGTAAAGTCATGAACAGTTATTTAGGTACGAAACTTTACCCGTGTACGTAAGTTTGGAGATTGTCCAACCAAGAGCGAGAAGGTCCCTTCAAGTCGACCATGAGAAAGTCAATGGTCGCTGAGTAGTACACCAGAAAAGATATCCCTTGCAGAGTAGCGTCTGACCAAAAAGTTCAGTGAGCACACAAATCTTTTCGTGCTAGGTAGAGGCGCACTACCTTTCTCATAAGGCATATGGTATCTTGTGAGCAGTACAGTCTTGAGAGTTTACTTCCCTTTGAGACAGTTAGTAGATTCGAGACCGTATCTGCGCGATACTAGAACAATTGAGTTCGTCAGATGGTCTCGAGTCATCAGTTTCAGTTGCGCGTTAGGAGCTACTCTGCCTAGAGCCTTCCTAGTAGATGGCAGGTTAGAAGCCACATAGAACTCAAGTATAAACCTTTCGTGAGTCAGTACGCTAGTTAGTAAACGTCAGGATTTGGGTAAATGAACGGAAAGTCACGAATATAGAACTAATAATTGTATTGACCAGGAAGTATATGAAAAACATGCATAAAATACAGCATAAAATGTTTTCAGTGCACGAGATTATTTTTAAAGGCATGCATGCATTCATATATAAATCTATTTTAGTTAGTCACTAGTGGTGCGCATAAAGCCCAGCGGGCCCGGGCTTGGACCGGGCCTGCCGGGCCCGGGCTTTTCCGAACCGGGCCCGGCCCGGTCTTTGCACTGTAACCGGGTCGGGCCGGGCTATGCTCCCTGGGGGGGTCCTGGTAAGGCCCCCCAGGCCGGGCCGGGCAGGGCCTAGGCTAAGCCCGACCCGGTTAATATTTTTTAAAAAAATTTAAATGTTTTTTTATTCATAAAAAAAAAAATCAAAGCATAGAATTTACAAAAAAAATAAAAAAACACAACATCGCAATATTGAAAAATAAAATTTTTATTAATATAACGAAATTATACAAATTTAAAAATTTGAAAATATACAGAATTTTGCAAATATATAGAAATTTTAAAATTCTAAATTATTAAATTAATAACGCTAAAAATAATATTTGTGAATGACAAATTACAAATGACAAAAATACAAGAAGTTGTCTAGTTTAAGTTGATCGCGTCCATCTCGTCTTCCATGTCCGACGAGCTATCATCAATCGCTGAAATATGATGCTTCTTCTTCATCGCATCCAGGTGGTCCTTGTAGCATATGCAGATCTCGAGTGATTTTTCGCTTAATCGACTTCTCCACTCGTTCAAAACCCTGCCACTAAGAGAAAAAGCAGACTCTGAAGCTACTGTGCTAGCTTGGATCGTTAGTAAATCTCGGGTCATATAGGCCATAATATGATAGATATTTACTTTATCTTTCCACCATTTTAAAATATCGAAATTTTCTAATTTGTCATTGAACATAAAATCACGAAATTGTAATTTTGTGTACAACCCTAATTCATTTAAACTACTAGATGTTGTGCGTGTTTTTTTCCTAGAGGCTAACTCTAACATTTTATTTTTAAAACTACTAGATGTTTTTGGTTGCGACACATCCTCTCGGGGCCGCGATCCATATAAATTATCGTAATAATTATAGCATTCAGTAAAAATAGTATTAAAATTTAAAATACTCAGATTATCTAAATCTGAATCACTTAGATTTATGCTTATATTGTTATTTATTTCTTCTATAAAATTTTCTACGACGTCTACGCCGAAAAGAGGATTCAAAGCGACGGCGCATGAAAACATAACTGAGATTTCTCTATAATATTTTAAAAAAAAATTCCATTATTTCTATTAAACCGCTCCATCCGGCGTGTTGTTTAAAATAATTTAATTTTTGTGAAATATTAACAATATTTTTAATAACTAGCGGGCTAGTAGGATAATATACGCCGATAAACTATTTGTCGCCGTATAAAAAACTTCTAATAAATCCATGTAATTTTCTAAAATTGTCCAATCGGACTCGGTTAATTCATGTTGATCTAACAAAGTATAAAATTCCATTAGTAGTATTTTTTAGCGAATCGCTCGTTTTAACATTATATATGTAGAGTTCCATCTAATTAACATGCCAAATAAATATTTCAGAATTTTTTGACCTTGCCTGATTACAAATTTTTTAAAATCTTGACGTCGTTGTTTAGAACTATAAATAAATTGTAACATTAAACGTATTTTATTAGTGTATGGTTCTATATATGATAAACTTTCTTGTACTACTAAATTTAAAACGTGACACACGCAACGAGTATGAAAAAAAGCGTCGTTTAACATAGGTTTTGATGGGCTCCACCTTAATTTATAAGAAAAAGGAGACCCCCATGATCCCCATGAATGGAGATCATGGGCGGGCCCCCCTAACCCCCATGATCTCTCATGGAGATCATGGGAGTGGGCCATGGCCGTGACCTTGGCCGCCGCCGGCCTCCCTCGCCGGCCGCCCGGCTGCCGCCGCCGTCATGACGGCCCGCCATCATGGGAAGCCCTCCTCGCCGTCCGATCGGGGGAGAGGCCCCACCGGCCGTCCGATCGGGACAAAACCACCCACTAACCCACTAGGTTAGTGGTGGGGCCCGCCATAACTTCCCCCTGGAGCCTATAAAAGGACCCCAGGGGCTCCTCATTTCCTAACTTTCTCCTACTACGCTTCCCCTTTCTTCTTCTTCCTCAGGTGGGAGCTCTCCCGTTTTCTCTACCAGTGGCCGCCTCTCGTCGTCAACCACCAGTAGCCGCCTTTCGCCGCCAACCACCGACGGCCACCCGCAGCCTCCAGCGGCCACCAACGGATACTAGCACCCGCCAACAGCTACCAGAACCTGCCATCGGCTATTGGAACCCCATCAGAGCTCAGTTACAAGGGGAGCACTCCCAGGACTGAGAAGGACGCACAAAGGAAGCCGTGACAACCCCTGGACACACGTCGCCTCTGAGCGCATGCGACTGAAGTATCTCGCCCATTCCACCATCCAAGTCCCGTTGGCGAGGCAGTCTGTTGCCCACCAACGAGCGCATATACTCTCTCTCTCCTCAAGATTATAACGGGAGCGGCCTGTCGCCCCGATTTCCCCAGTCAAATTGTAAACTCCACAAGCTAGTGGATTTTGATCGGCACCGACCCGGTCACGTGGTTTTTCACCCGGTTGAAGGGTTTTCCACGTTAAAACGTCCCGTGTCCATCCCCCATTTTTCAACTAACTGTGTGCGCGCTCGACCGCTCCGCGAGCTAAGGCGGTCCAAGAATATCCGGCCCGACCGGAGCATCGAGTTAGACCGCAACAGTTTGGCGCCGTCTGTGGGAAGCATTCCCAATATCCTTCACAGAGCTAGTTCATCGTCCCGACTACTGCCATGGCAAAGAGGAGTGCCCGCACTGCTGAAGGATCCGCACTTGGCGGACACGCTGAACCTGCACAACCACACTCTCTGGTGGACGTGCCACTGACCGCGGAAGCATCTTTCGCCCCCGTCACCGCCCTAGCTCAAGCGCCTGCCTTGGAAGGACGTATTCGCCAGATGGAAGAACTACAAACCGAAATGCTCACCTTGCTCCGAAACTTGGGGGCACCAGTCATTCTCTCATTACTAAACCCAACGCCAGAATCTCAACAAAGAAAAGAGCAAGCTGTCACGGGACCAGAAGAGTGGCGGCGGGCTGCACCTCAACAGCAAGACCCTTCAGGGACTGGGGGGCAACAGCTATCTCAAGAGTACACACCTCCCAACACCATCCAAGTCGATGCAACCCTTGCAGCACGGAATAAGCCGACATTCCACCACCTAACGACTCCTCAGCCGTTCGAACAAGTTGTTTTACTGCCGTCAGAAGAACTCCCTGCCCCCGCCAGGCCTGGCCTACACAGAGAATACGACATAGAAAAGGAATTCTCAAGCACAAATAGCTCTCCCGTGCCTACAACATCACTCCAGGAGATGTATGGTCACTACCTCGCGCGTCCTCGTCATGAAGAAAGCGCTGGAAACACAATGGCCCCTGGCACTTCTGCCACAAAGCAAGAACCAGATGAATACCTACCTAACAATAACTCACCTAGTTCCTGCACAGCCGCGGGCACGGAAATCCGTAGTTTCAATGGGACAGGCAACCCACTCGCACACCTGAAGCATTTTGAAGCCATCATGCACGCCCGCAATGCCTCAGATCAACTCATGGTCCGAGTATTTTCAACAACACTAATAGGAGAAGCTCGGACTTGGCTTCAATCCCTACAAAGAGAAGATATTGATAGCTACATCGAGCTTGCCGCCCTCTTCATCAAAAGGTTCATGACGATCGAAAAGCCCTCACCAGAAAATCTGAGGTCAGGCAGAAGACAGAAGAGGAAGAAAGAAGGTGAACCAACCCATACAATGCGAAAAGAACGACGACAGAAGCGGAGTCGCCCCAATGGTAGTCAGCACAGCCCCCCGAGAAAGGGGGGGCAACATTCACTCCAGGAATACATCCCTCCGAATACTACCTGCACTAATGTGATGTATGCAATCCAGAATAATTCATCATTTCAACGACCAAGAGCGTCGCGGCCGAACCCCAAGGCAGACCAGGCAAGATACTGCGAATATCACCGAAGTCACGGCCACAACACGAACGAATGCAATGGACTAAAAGAAGAAGTCCAACGACTGACCAACTTAGGAGCAGTTGATCAATTCATATCAAGAAGAAGACCACCTAACAACCAGAACATAAGATGCACGACGGTCGAGATTGGCGAACCGCCTATCAAACTGAATCAGGTTCTAATAGACAAGGAAGTCACCACCAATATACTGTTTTTACCAACTCTGCTTCAGCTCAAGCTCACCGCTGGATATCTCAAACTAACATCTGCAAGCGCTCGTGTTCTCGGGGATCACCCGGTACCAATCATCGGCACCGTCACTCTGCCAGTCACTCTCAAAGATGCACACCGACAGACATCCTACGACGTACAGTTCGTCGTCATCCAAGCTGACTCCGACTACACAGCAATACTCCAGCAGTCACTTTGGGATGTCTTCCAATCCTGTTCAAGCCACCTCCATCCTTAAGTCATTTCCTTCATTTGTTTATTATGTTTATTAAAAATTATAGAAATCCGCCCATCTGAGCTAGTACGAACTATCCAAATGGCCTATATCTCGCCTTAAACTATTTAAACAGGGGACCAACCCCGGGCATGTTACCACCGTTCTCAAATTACTTCATTCATTTATATTATGTTTCTCTTTACCCATCTTAACAATACAAGAATCGAGAAAATGACTCGCCCACATGGAGATCATGCAATCAAATGAAACATATGACGCTAATCAGAGCAACGCCGTGGGGGCCTGCCCCCCTCACGAAGAAGCCGCGAGCCTGTCTCGCGCGAAAAGCCGTGGACCTGTTCCACGCGACACCGTGGGGGCATGCCCCCCTCACGAAGAAGCCGCGAGCCTGTCTCGCGCGAAAAGCCGTGGACCTGTTCCACGCGACACCGTGGGGGCCTGCCCCCCTCACGAAGAAGATGCGAGCCTGTCTCGCGCGAAAAGCCGTGGACCTGTTCCACGCGACACCGTGGGGGCCTGCCCCCCTCACGAAGAAGCCGCGAGCCTGTCTCGCGCGAAAAGCCGTGGACCTGTTCCACACGACACCGTGGGGGCCTGCCCCCCTCACGAAGAAGCCGCGAGCCTGTCTCGCGCGAAAAGCCGTGGACCTGTTCCACGCGACACCGTGGGGGCCTGCCCCCCTCACGAAGAAGCCGCGAGCCTGTCTCGCGCGAAAAGCCGTGGACCTGTTCCACGCGACACCGTGGGGGCCTGCCCCCCTCACGAAGAAGCCGCGAGCCTGTCTCGCGCGAAAAGCCGTGGACCTGTTCCACGCGACACCGTGGGGGCCTACCCCCCTCACGAAGAAGCCGCGAGCCTGTCTCGCGCGAAAAGCCGTAGACCTGTTCCACGTAACTCCGTGGGGGCCTGCCCCCCTCACGAAGAAGCCACGAGCCTGTCTCGCGCGAAAAGCCGTGGACCTGTTCCACACAACACCGTAAGGACTTGACCCCCTCACAAAGAAGCCCTCATACAAACTAGGCCGCGAGCCAGGCCCACACACTAAGCCATGGGTCACCCCCATACAAATACACCATGACAAAGATCAACTCCCACAAACAACCATCTCGTGGCAAAATGCATCTATGCAAAACACATGACAACGACATACAAGTAAGGCTATCATAGACAACAATGAATTGGAGCCCTAGCGGCAACAATCTCAAAAGCTATAACAGAAACAAAGGACTACAAATAAACAACGAGACATACAATGGCAGATAAACACTACAGCTACTCATCATCAGCATCTGAGCTAGAACGCTCATCATCTGAAACATCCGCAAAGCTGAAACTGGAAGTATCACACCCAAGATGCTTCCCTATGAAGCGAAAAGCCTTCGAAACACCACGACGAAGCGCTAACTGGCGCATGTCATCCATCTGAGGCTCTACTTCCTTGGACCAAAGGTCATCACGAACCTCCTCCGCGATCAGGCTACGATCCCGCATATAGTCCAAGGACTCCAGGTACTCCGCGAGGCCTGCGGCCTTCAATTCTGATGTACGGTCATCCGAAGATAACATCTCTACCTGCGCCCTCGTCGCACAAAGCTGGGTCTCAAGGCCTGCAACCTCATCTCGCGCCGCATGCAATTGAGTCTCCAAGCCAGATATTTCCTCCCTCGCATGTTTCAACATCTGGGCAGTCCTCTCCACCACGGCTTTCTCCACGTCCAAGGAAGCACGCACGTCTTCTAGCTCAGACTTCAGCTCTGACCCAACTCGATGATACTGCGCGATGTCCCGGTCATGTTCTTCCTTGAGAGAAGAAAGTGAACCCATCGACAGTCGAAGCTTCTCCTGCAAAGCAAGATAGCCATCCTTCAGGCTCACGTAATGATCGTTCCAGGTGACCGCTATCTGCGCCTGAGTCTCGATCTGCAAAAGTAAAACACGCAATTAGCCGCCTTCAAACAAAAAATAGAAGAAGGAGGAAGAAACAATAAGGCACCAACTTACCGCATCACTCATCGCCTTCAAAGAGGAAGACATCTGAGGAACCGCTGCGCTAGCAAGCGCCCGTGGAGTCGGGGAAACAGGTAACTGCGTCTCTGGAACTGAATCATCAGAGGCTACCACCACAACGTCAACATCACTATCGGGGGCCATGACCGCTTTTCTCTTGCGGCCTCCTCCCTGAGAAGACGACATCGCCCGTCCTGTGCCAATAGAAATACCACATCCCAACAATCGCTTCTCTTCGACAAACGCATATATGTTGAAGAGACGGTTAGCCAATTCACGAGGCTCGGAAAATCCCAACACAGGAGAGAAGTCTCGCTCCCTCCCTTTCACACGGCGACAACGGTCGGGAAGCGTATTCCACACCTCAGGAAGACCCCAAGAGTTCTTCACATATCCGAACAAAGTGTTACCGTGACGACGATCTTTGCGAGACTCAAACTCCAGCCAAACCTTGTTGCTGCGCACCTCGATCCGCTCACCACCATCAAAGCGCACGTCGCACCAATCACGGAACTGGTCTAAAGAAAGGGAGCCCCCGTGCTCACGAAAAAAAGCAATCAAGCCCATGATACGAGTAACCCCGGTAGGGGCAAACTGGGAAATAGGAACTCCGCAAAACTTCAGAATCTCCACCACCTCGTCGCAGGGAGGAAGACGGAAACCAGATCTGAGCGACACTTCGCAGACAGTCAGCCAACCACGGGGAGGATTTTGAACCCGCTCCTCGGGACGCGGGATCCTCACCTCCAAGTCTGAAGGAAGCCCGAACTTTGTTCTCCAAATAGCAACGCCGTCTTCAGTCAAGGAGGAGCGTAGACGCATTGGTCCAGCAGAGCGCTTCGGTACCTGCACACCGCAAAAAATTAGTCATTTCAAAATAGTAAAAATCACGCACATAACCCTCTCCGTGGCCGCGCACGGCCTGCACGCAAGCACCGCCTGCGCGCGCGCGTACACGCAGCCTCACCAAGTCCGGCCAGCAAGCACGCGGCCAACACGCACAGCCTGCGCACGCGGCCTGTGCGCGCGCGCGGCCTGCATGCGCGGCCGGCACGCGAACGGCCAGCACGCGCGCACGCCCTGCACGCCCGCAGCCAGCGCGCACGGCATACGCGCGCAAGGCATGCGCGCGCGGCATACGCGCGCAAGGCCTGCGCGCGCTGCCTGCGCGCGTGCGGCCTGCGCGCAAGGCCTGCGCGCGCGGCCTGCGCGTGCGCGGGCTGCGCGCACGCGGCCTGCGCGCAAGGCCTGTGGCGCGCGGCCTGCGCCCGCGCGGCATGCGCGCAAGGCCAGCGCGCGCGGCCAGCGCGCGCGGCCAGCGCGCGCGGCCAGCGCGCGCGGCCAGCGCGCGCGGCCAGCGCGCGCGGCCAGCGCGCGCGGCCAGCGCGCGCGGCCAGCGCGCGCGGCCAGCGCGCGCGGCCAGCGCGCGCGGCCAGCGCGCGCGGCCAGCGCGCGCGGCCAGCGCGCGCGGCCAGCGCGCGCGGCCAGCGCGCGCGGCCAGCGCGCGCGGCCAGCGCGCGCGGCCAGCGCGCGCACAGCCTGCAAGCACGCGGCCGGCGCGCGCACGACCCGCGCCCGCACGGCCTGCGCGCAAGGCCAGCGCGCGCGGTCCGCGCGCAAAGCCTGCGCGCGGCCTGCGCGCGCTCGGTCCCTCTCCCGCAACGGTGGCACACCACCAACTCCTACGCCTTGCCGGCCCTCGCGCGAGCCCGTCTGGCGTCCGCTTTCCAAACTAACACGAACCGGCATACCTTGCAGCCGCTCACCATCGCCGCCATCCCGGATTCCACGCCGGCAATCACCACCGCAACCAGAGTTAAAAATCTCTCCCCGTGCTCGCTTCCCTCCCAACTGAAAGAGATTTGGGGGCAATTAATGGGCTCCACCTTAATTTATAAGAAAAAGGAGACCCCCATGATCCCCATGAATGGAGATCATGGACGGGCCCCCCTAACCCCCATGATCTCTCATGGAGATCATGGGAGTGGGCCCCCTCTCTCCCCACCATTAGGGGAAGGAACCGCCCCCGGCGGTTCCCCTCCGGCCATGGCCGGCCGGCCACGATCATAGCCGGCCGCGGCCATGGCCGGCCGCGGCCATGGCCGGCCCCGGCCATGGCCGGCCCCGACCATGGCCCCGACCATGGCCGGCCGCCGCCGTGGCCATGGCCGCCTGGCCATGGCCGGCCGTGGCCATGGCCGCCCCGGCCATGGCCGCCCGGCCATGGCCGGCAGTGGCCATGGCCGCCCCGGCCATGGCCGCCCGGCCATGGCCGGCAGTGGCCATGGCCGCCCCGGCCAGGGCCGCCCCGGCCATGGCGCCCCGGCCAAGGCCGGCCGTGGCCATGGCCGCCCCGGCCATGGCCGGCCGTGGCCATGGCCGCCCCGGCCATGGCCGGCCGTGGCCATGGCCGCCCCGGCCATGGCCGGCCGTGGCCATGGCCGCCCCGGCCATGGCCGGCCGTGGCCATGGCCGGCCGTGGCCATGGCCGGCTGTGACCTTGGCCGCCGCCGGCCTCCCTCGCCGGCCGCCCGGCTGCTGCCGCCGTCATGACGGCCCGCCATCATGGGAAGCCCTCCCCGCCGTCCGATCGGGGGAGAGGTCCCACCGGCCGTCCGATCGGGACAAAACCACCCACTAACCCACTAGGTTAGTGGTGGGGCCCGCCATAACTTCCCCCTGGAGCATATAAAAGGACCTCAGGGGCTCCTCATTTCCTAACTTTCTCCTACTACGCTTCCCCTTTCTTCTTCTTCCTCAGGTGGGAGCTCTCCCGTTTTCTCTACCAGTGGCCGCCTCTCGTCGTCAACCACCAGTAGCCGCCTCTCGCCGCCAACCACCGACGGCCACCCGCAGCCTCCAGCGGCCACCAACGGATACTAGCACCCGCCAACAGCTACCAGAACCTGCCATCGGCTATTGGCACCCCACCAGAGCTCAGTTACAAGGGGAGCACTCCCATGACTGAGAAGGACGCACAAAGAAAGCCGTGACAACCCCTGGACACGCGTCGCCTCTGAGCGCATGCGACTGAAGTATCTCGCCCATTCCACCATCCAAGTCCCGTTGGCGAGGCAGTCTGTTGCCCACCAACGAGCGCATATACTCTCTCTCTCTCCTCAAGATTGTAACGGGAGCGGCCTGTCGCCCCGATTTCCCCAGTCAAATTGTAAACTCCAACAAGCTAGTGGATTTTGATCGGCACCGACCCGGTCACGTGGTTTTTCACCCGGTTGAAGGGTTTTCCACGTTAAAACGTCCCGTGTTCATCCCCCATTTTTCAACTGACTGTGTGCGCGCTCGACCGCTCCGCGAGCTAAGGCAGTCCAAGAATATCCGGCCCGACCGGAGCATCGAGTTAGACCGCAACAGGTTTCAAATCACGTTTTAACCACTCAATTGAGGTGGTATTATTTGTGGCGTTATCGAAAGAAATACTCATAATTTTATCTTTTATTTTAAATTCGCGCACACATTTTGAAATTATTTGATAAATCGTCTCATCGGTGTGCAGGACTTCGAAACTTTCAAAACAAATTATTCGCTTATTTAGATCCCAGGAAACGTGATCGACCCAGTGACACGTTATAGACATATACGATAATCCTAATTTTATACTACTTGTCCAAACGTCGCTCGTTAAACTCACTCGACCCTCAAAATGTTTTAAAAAAATAATTAAAATTTGTTTTGCTTCTAAATAATATTTAAGTGTGTCGCGTCTAATTGAAGATCGACTTACTTGGTGATATTTAGGTTGTAGCCCTTGGTGGATGTACTCGGTTTCTTTTTCGTTGTCGTATAGTAGTTGTACAACCCTGTATTCGCAGAGTATGGTCTTTTCGGCAGGCGCAGAGCCAGTTTTAAGTTTTTAAGCTTTTTAGAGATTTTGGACTCTTGGTGGCCAATTTTGGCTTGGACTTGGAAATATACTAGTAGGGGGATGAAATATTTTTCTCCCCCCCGGCCCCCTCGGGGGGTCACCAGTCTGCCGAGCTCCCCAGGCCGACGAGCTCCCCAGGTCGCCGAGCTCCCCAGGCCGCCGAGCTCCCCAGTCCACCGAGCTCCCCAGGCCGCCGAGCTCCCCAGGCCGCCGAGCTCCCCAGGCCGCCGAGCTCCCCAGGCCGCCGAGCTCCCCAGGCCGCCGAGCTCCCCAGTCCGCCGAGCTCCCCAGGCCGCCGAGCTCCCCAGTCCGCCGAGCTCCCCAGGCCGCCGAGCTCCCCAGTCCGCCGAGCTCCCCAGGCCGCCGAGCTCCCCAGGCCGCCGAGCTCCCCAGGCCGCCGAGCTCCCCAGGCCGCCGAGCTCCCCAAACCGCCGAGCTCCCCAGTCCGCCGAGCTCAAGGCCAATTGGTCGTAGGGGCATTTCGGTCATTTTATCCCCAGGACTTGGAAAAACTATAAATAGACCCCCTTGGGTACCTTTGGAGGGGCATTGGCTTTTGGCTTCCTCCTCCCTAGTTCTCTTCTTGGTAGAGTTGAGAGAACTCTCCAAGGTACCCCTCTCTGCCATTGGTAAGGGAGGGGAAGTGTTTTTGTGACCTTCCGGGTGTGTGGTGGGACCTCCGCGCTAGAGCCGAGGGTCTGTTCCTAGTTTCCCAAGTCTTTGGTCCGTGACGTTCTCTCGAGTGTAGTAAGTGTGCGGTCACCCCTTCCCCAAGGGTGAACTCCACAGAGACCGGTTTTCCGGTTTCAACAGTAGTGGCTGAACGACAACCCACGTCTGATGATGTTCTTCACCTGCAACTCTCGCTGCCGACCTTGATCGTACGTCCAGATTTGTCCGGATGCTGATAATTGCGCCTGGGTCGACTCGGGAGGAGCTTGTTTGGCTACGCAAGACTTAACATGTCTTGCGAGTGTCGAGTTGTCAGCGATCGAAAGTAATTTCGAGCACTGTTTGCACCTCGCCTTTTGCTCCGCGCCGACTTGCACTAAGTCAAAATATTCTCAAACCGGCGTCGTACGCTTGTGCTCCACCACTTCGTGAGCGACGGATGATGAAGAAGATGTCTGTGTTGACGACATATTCGACGTAGGACGGTAGAATGGTAGAAATTACGAGACAATAGAGAGAGGGGTGGGGGATGAGGGGGGATGAAGTGTATGAAAAAAAAAGGAGGGGAGGTTTATAGATTTTTTTTTAAAAAAAAATTTTAAAAATTATTTGCAGCCCAAATGGGTGCCAACGGCTCTAAGAGCCAGCCCGGGCTTAGCTCGGGCTTTTCCAGTCCCGGGCTAAGCCCGGTAACCGGGCTTTGCCCGGCCCGGCCCGGGCACCGGGCCGAGCAATTGACCGACTATGGGGCCCGAAAGGGCCCCATGGCCCGGCCTGGGCCCGGAGCGGGCCTGGCCCGAGACCGGGCCTACCGGGCTTTTCGCCGGGCCGGCCCGGTGGGCCCGGTTTTTTTGACACCTCTAGTTGTCACCAAGGGGAATCTTTTTTGTTTACTCTGACCCCTCGTGGATAATGTTTTTCAGGTGACTCAGGTGGAAAACTATGTCTAGAATGAGCGTTATGGTTGTGTCAATCAGTAGGATTTTACCCTTCAGTTTTCTTTCTTCCAGTATACTCTTGTAAATGTGATTAATGTAACTTATTAATGTTTTATCTAATTTGTATCAGACTATTAATGTTAAACAGATTTTCAGTTAAATCAATTCTATTCATGTTAGTGGCTCTGTGAATTCAGATTTAAGGTATGTGTTTACCCTTAGCTTATTTTTTTTCTAACTTTCGCTGTAAATTTTAAATTTCTTAGTAGATGTTTCTTTTACCTGCTGCATATTAGTTTTTAATATTGTTTCCTAGTCTTCTTTATATCGCTGACCCGGCCGGACGGCTGATTTCTGAAATACTGGGAAGGGGTGTTTCAGCGGCGTCGGGAAGGAAGGAGTCTGCGAAAACCCTAGATTTTGGGTTCTGATTTTACTTGCGGTTAAGAGAAGACTAAATATCCTAATGACTAACAAATATGAGGAGATATTAGATTATTTTTGCCTGCATATAGCCTTATTTTGACTGGCTTTAACAGTGCTCTATTAAAAACACCTCTGTTTAATTTACAGCTCTGTTCTCGTCTCAACATGCAGCTGGCTAGATGTCGTCGTGATCATCAACATCTCCGTCACTGGTCTCCAATTCAACAGAACATAAATGTGTATGACTTGAACACCCATTTTTCTTAGTAAATAAAGAGATTAGCGGAGACGGCGACGTTTAATATATGGCCGCCATATTCATATCGTGGCCTCCCACATAACTACTACTCTCATCAAACAGCCATGTCTCAAGCAGAGATAAAGGAAACAGGGGCTCGGCGGCGCTCTGTTTGCTTTCCCAGTACTGGAAGAGGCAGCTGCTTTCCTCAGGCGACACTATGTTGTTCGGAACGCTTGCTGTCGCTGTCCCGTCGCCGGACGTCGTCGTCGAGTGATCGGCGCCAGCTGGGGAGTTATTCTTGGGCGGTTTCCTCGTCCAGTTCTGCAGGAGCCTGGATATGTTCTCGGTGCTGGAAGCATAGGTGGATGCAGGGCGAGCAGGGGTGATGGAGCTGTGGCTGCTGCTGCTACATGAAGGCTTCGAGTCATAGATGAAGCTCGGTCTGTCCATGTACAGAGCGTCGTGAAGAGCTTGCTTCGCCATGTTGATATCTGTTTGAAGCCTCCTCTCCCACTGGCCCTTGGAATTTGGGCGGTGGTAGTTGGACGAGAAGCTGGAGGGGCCTCCCTCTGCCTCGTCCTCCTCCGTCTTCCTCAACTTCTTCTTCAGATGAGTGTTCCAGTAGTTCTTGATGTCATTGTCTGTCCTCTGCGGGACATACGAGGCTATGGCCGCCCATCTGCAGGAAGATTGGAGCTTGTGAAGAGGGGAGCTTTGTGAAGAGGGGAGCTTGTGAAGAGGGGAGCTTTGTGAACAGGGGAGCTTTGTGAAGAGGGGAGCTTGTGAAGAGGGGAGCTTTGTGAACAGGGGAGCTTTGTGAAGAGGGGAGCTTGTGAAGACGGGAGCTTGTGAAGAGGGGAGCTTTGTGAAGAGGGGAGCTTTGTGAACAGGGGAGCTTTGTGAAGAGGGGAGCTTGTGAAGAGGGGAGCTTTGTGAACAGGGGAGCTTTGTGAAGAGGGGAGCTTGTGAAGACGGGAGCTTGTGAAGAGGGGAGCTTTGTGAAGAGGGGAGCTTTGTGAACAGGGGAGCTTGTGAACAGGGGAGCTTGTGAAGAGGGGAGCTTGTGAAGAGGGGAGCTTGTGAACAGGGGAGCTTTGTGAAGAGGGGAGCTTGTGAAGAGGGGAGCTTTGTGAAGAGGGGAGCTTGTGAAGAGGGGAGCTTTGTGAACAGAGGAGCTTGTGAACAGGGGAGCTTTGTGAACAGGGGAGCTTTGTGAAGAGGGGAGCTTGTGAAGAGGGGAGCTTGTGAAGAGGGGAGCTTGTGAAGAGGGTACCTGTTGCCGAGGAGAGCTTGAAGGTGGATGATGAGCTTCTCCTCGTGGTCAGTGAAGCCTCCACGCTTGATGCCTGGCCTGAGGTAGTTGGTCCATCTCAACCTGCAGCTCTTGCTGCATCTCGACAATCCTGATATTTCCACGGGATAATTAAATGATAAAAAACCGAGTGAAATGAAGAGGGCATTGTATGTATGTATGTATAAATACCAGTATTGTTGGGAACAGATTTCCAGTTGCCGGGGCCATTTTGCTGGATATAGGAGACTAGGATGATGTCTTCTTCGGGGGTCCATGGCCCTTTCTTCACCCCTATCTTGTCGCAGCACGGCGGCCTCCCCATTCCTTTATTTGGAGTGGAGGATCACAAAGGAGAGAACTTTATTAAGGGGCGCCGGCCTGCTCTGCTCTGCTTCTCTTCGTGCTCGATCACAGTTTCAAGCTGCTGGCTGGTAGCTAGAGACAGGCTAGCTAGCTAGCTATAGCTAGGAGAACTCCAAAACATGCACTTCCCTCATCGGCTGTTGGTTTTCTTCTCCTTTTTATAGACGAGCTGACTCTTGAGACTAAAGGCAACTCACAGGATCAGTTAAGCTGATGAGAGAGAGAGAGAGAGAGCAGGCTCATGTAGACTAGCTAGCTAGAGGGACTGAGGGAGACACACAGATAGAGAG
Source organism: Platanthera zijinensis (assembly GCA_039513925.1). NCBI lineage: Eukaryota > Viridiplantae > Streptophyta > Magnoliopsida > Asparagales > Orchidaceae > Platanthera > Platanthera zijinensis. Next base: position 913,034 of record CM077080.1, on the reverse strand, counting down.
AGAGACAGTCAAAAGATGCCAGCTAGTTGCGTTTACTCTGAGAGAACGAAAAAGTCAACTCTCTCTCTCTCTCTCTCTCTCTTCAGTTTTCGCGCGCCGCTCTCCTGGCAAAGACGCGTGCATTAAGCGTCGCATTCCTTGAAAACATGGGATCGCGGCAAGCAAGAAGCCTGTATGGAGCCTCTACACATGTAAAAAAAAAAAAAATTGCCTGCTCATAGCATTTCTAGCGGAAGGTGCGCAGACACAAAAACAGCTGTATGATGGGTCTTTAAAAAAGAGAATTGATATTAGCAGTTCATAAATGACTATTTACAGTCCAAAATGTTAGAAAAAATACTCCTTTCTTCGCAGTCCATAAATGGTTATTCGTAGTCCATAAATTCCTTGATATATCACTGCTCCTACACTGCTCCTACACGCCTTTTAAAACTGCGTCTTTTATGGGCATTTTCAGGAGAAATGTTTAACATGAAAGTTGTAGATCTCGACGATATCTACAACTTTCATGTTGATTACTTTTTGATTTGAAACCGTTTAGGCCCCCGATTTGGCCCCCGAAAAAAATCACGCAGAACTTTCAAATGTTCCGCGTGATTTTTTCCGAGGCCAAATCGGGGGCTTAAACGGCTTCAAATAAAAAAGTGTTCAACATAAAAGTTGTAGATATCGTCGAGATCTACAACTTTCATGTTTGACACTTCTCCCGAAAATGCACCTACAAGACGCAGTTCAAAAAGACGCTTATTTATTTTAAAATTTTTTTTTTTTTTAAAACGGGCCCACGCTAATTCCATTCTTTCTATTCAAAATTTTAATGTTTTCTAAGGTCCAATACATGCGAGTATTTATCTATTTTGTGTTTGTTTTCTCTTGCAGATGATCGCAACGAGGGCTCTAAATCAACACTTTTCCTCATTTTAAAAATTTTGTTGTTTGAAATTTTATTTTTGTATAATTGGATTTTTATATTTTTTTATTCTACCTAAGAACTTTGTTTGGACTGCAAATTTTATTTTGAACTACGATTATAATTTATGGACTGCGAATAGAAGTGGACTACGAATAGCCATTTATGGATTGCTAATATCAATTCTCTAAAAAAATGTACTGCTTGCTTTTTCTTTTAATTTTTTATTTCAGCTCACGGCTAAAGTTGCATTTAAACCTGAATGCATTATCTGATTATCTCTTCTAAACATATATCTATATCATATTATAAAGAAATACTGTGGTCTGCAAATAGCATGAGTTCGAAATTAGGGAGAAATTAGATGGCCGTCGGATTTCAAAGTTTAGATCATGAACCGTTCGATCAAACCAACCCTCTCTCCCCACTTTTTTGTAGGTCTCCTAAACCTACTCTAGGGTAATCCTAAACCTAAGTGCAATAACTTCAAAAACGGGTTAACAAAACCAACCCGTTAAAGGCCGTCAGGTATAATTCACAATATAATAGGTGCGAACAAACCGGCCCGCCAATCGGCCAACGGCCCAATCCACATGCCTGCTAACACAATGATTTCAAATAATGATTACGAGAACCTATATTTAAACCTATAAATTAAAATTGTTTGGCCAATGTGGGACTAAAATAGGCGGATGAACAGTGCTCACGCCACTGTTCACCCGCCTGTTACATTATAAATATCTATTAAAGTATTTATAAATTATATATGTGTTATAAACATTAAAAATAGCAGGCGGGTGAACAGTGTTCACGCCACTGTTCGATCACCCGCCTGCAATGAAACAATTTATTAATTTGTTTTTTTTTAATTATTTATTTCCTTTTTTTAATTAATTTTTGTTTACTTTTTTTATGTTGCTGTCGCGGGCGAAGCCCCCCGTCGCCGGTCGGATACTGTGACGCGTGATCATCGGGCCGGAGGCCCATACCTGTCACTCGTGTATGTGTATGTGTATGTGTCTATACATATATATCGGGGAAAAACTAGAAAAATGAACAACTTAATAAATAATAATAAAAAAGTAAATAATCAAGGAAGGAAGACGTATATTTATGAGGTTCAATTCAAAACACAAAGAGCAATACTCCAATTTTCATTATTCTAAACAGACACTGTCACATTGCGTTTACGACCGCCATCACCGTGTCAAGCGTAGTCTAAGGGCCTGTTTGGGAAGGCTTTTCAGAAAGAAAAAGGAGTGGTGGCAAAAAGATAGTAGAAAAAGAAGCTTTTGGAAAATGTTTATTAGAAAAGGAAAACTGTTTGAGTGAACTTCTTTTGCAGAGCTTTTCAAAAAAGAGAAACACTTTATAAACCGTTTGACAAATCTTCGTTGCGGTAACTTTTTTTATTAAAATTGCGCGTCAGGGGGAAAATGCGCAATTATTTCGCCGGGGTAGCTTTTTTTCGCCCGGGAGTGAATTTTTCGTCGGGTGGCGGTTTTTCTCACCCGGGCGTGAATTTTTCGCCCGGGCGCGATATTTTCGCCTGGACGCCAATTTTTCGGTCGAGACCTATATTTTCGGCTGGGCCCCAATTATTCGGACGGGTGCCAATTTTTCGGACGGACGCGAAATTTTTGAACGGGCGCGAATCTTCTGGACGAGCCCGAATTTTTCGGATGACGGCAAATTTTTCGGACGTGCACGAATTTTTCGGACTGACACTAATTTTTCGACAAGGCGGGAAAATTTCGCCCGGACGCGATTTTTTTGCACAGACAAGAATTTTTCGCACGAACGCGATATTTCCGCTCGAAAGCGAAAAAAATTGCATTCGAGTGGAAAAAATAGCTTACAAGCGAAAAAAATACACGACCGGGCAAAAAAACCACGAACGGGCAAAAAATCACGTCGAGGCAAAAAATTCGCTCCCGGGCAAAAAACCGCTCCCGATCAAAAAAAATCGCGCCCGGAAGAAAAAAATCGCGACCGGGCGAAAAAACCGCGTCCGGGCGAAAAAATCGCGCCCGGAAGAAAAAACCGCGCTTGGGCGAAAAAATCGCGCCCGGGCGAAAAAATCGAGTCCGGGCGAAAAAATAGGCCCGGGCGAAAAAATCGAGTTCGGGCGAAAAAATCACGCCCGGGTAAAAATTTCACGCCCGGGCGATAATTTCGCTCCCGGGCCAAAACATCATGCACGGGTGAAAAAATTGTCATCGGGCGAAAAAACTGCGTCCGGAGGAAAAAACCGCTCCCGGGCGAAAAAACCGCCCCCAGGGAAAAAGTTGCTCCCGGGCGAAAAATGCACAATCGGGCGAAAAAACAGCGCCTGGGCGAAAAATTCGCGCCAGGAGAAAAAATTCGCGCCCGGGTGAAAAAATTTGCGGCCGGATGAAAAATTCGCGTCCGGGCAAAAGAATGTCTCCCGGACGAAAAATTCGCGCCCGGGCGAAAAAATGTCGCCCGGGCGAAAAATTCGCGTTCGGGCGAAAGAATGTCCGCCCGTGCAAAAAATTCGCGCTCGGACGAAATATTCGCGTCCGGGCGAAAAATTAGCGACCGGGCCAAAAATTCGCGCCCCGACAAAAAATTCGCTCCCGGGCGAAATATTTGCGCCCGGGAAAAATATTCGCGCCGGGAAAAAAAATTCGCGTCCGGGTGAAAAAAATTGCGCCCGGGAGGAAAATTCGCGCAAGGGCGAAAGAATGTCACCCGGGCGAAAAATTTCGCGCCCGGCTGAAAAATTCTGCGCCCGGGTGAAAAATTTGCCCCCAGGCGAAATATTCGCGTACGGGTGAAAAATTCGTGACCGGGCTAAAAATTCGCACCCCGATAGAAAATTTGCGTCCGGGAGAAAAATTCGCGCACGGGCCAAAAATTCCGCGCCCGGGACAAAAATTTCGCGTCCGGGCGAAAAATTCGCGTTAGGGCGAAAAAATCAGCCGTGCGAAAAAATCGCGCCCGAGCGAAATATTCATTTAGAGAAAGACTATTGTTTTCGCAGTATTGTCGAACTGGATCCAGTGGAGTAAAATGTTTTCATAGCATCAACTGTGTATCGGGATGAGAAATTACTTTTCGAAAAGTTGAAAAGTAGGAGGCTAGTGACTTTTCAAATAGAGGAGAAAAAAGAGTTTTTGATGGTAGCTTTTCCCACCGGTAGACATTCCAAACAGTTTATTATGTGCGGTGGCGTTTTCTAGAAAATGAAAAGGAGCTAGAAAGCCCTCCCAAACAGACCCTAAGACTTTGTTTGAGAGATTTATTTTCACCGATCAAGCGGTTAAGGTCAAATTCATGCGATTGTAACCGCTTGACCGGTGAAAATAAATCCCCCAAACTAAGCTTCAATCATAAATTAAAAAAGTACCATCATGTTTAGTTTTATATATCTATTTTATAAAAAGAAATACATAGGGATCATCATGAGCCTCGATACCATGAAATCTATGAGAGCCGTTAGATCAAGAGCTGGTTTGGGGATTCGATTGGATCAGAAAGGTATGCCAAAAATTTCTATCCTACACAGTAAAATACTCTGACCCTGCACACTTGCTCACGCCTAGGCTCAGGCTTTGCCACACAGCAGTGCAGCCACAGGGCCAAGGGGTCGTGCGGCCGTCCGGCCAAGAGACCGTGCAGTCTTGTGGCTGCGTGGTGGCGGCCACTTGGGGGCTGACCAGCCGCCCGACGGCGGCGCCCAGCCAAGTACGGAGGTGCGACAGCGAGCAACGGCGGCGTGCGCGCAGCCGTGCAATTATGCGGCATTGCGGTCGTGGTGTTACTGAGGTTGGCTTTGGTCAACCTCACTTAGAGCAGCTCCAACCGGCCTGCATTTCTCCAGAAATGCAGGCCGGTGTCCTCCAATGCTTCGGCATTGGAGGCTGCAAATTTGGAGGAGGCGGCATTTCCGCTCCCTCCTCCTCTAAATTTAGAGGAGGGGGAGAGGAAATGTCGGCCCTCTAAATTTGTTTTTTGTATTTTTTTGTATTTTTTTTATTTTAATTAATTATTTATTATATTAAAGAATAAAATGTATTACACAATAAGTTACATATCCGCTAAAATATTTTTTCAATCTTGACATATAATATACCAACAAATTTTTTTTTTCGGAACCTACAAAACGAGACTAATATTGCATACTTTATAATTATTATTGATCATACAAAGAGAAAGAGAACACGATTTACTAAATAAAATTGCACATAAATCCAAATACATTCAAATTAAAATGCATATAATTTTTCAAATTACATTCAAATACATAAATCCAAATACATTCAAATTAAGTTGTTTCATTACCATATCGTGCCCACAAATGTTCAATCAGTGCATCTCAAAGTACGAAATGTGTTTCTTTATCTCTGATTTTTTTATGCCGATGTTGGAACTGTCGAAATCTTTCGACTTCACTTGTGTCCATCTCTTCAACATTCTGAGTTGGCGGCGGTGGAGAAATAATAACATCTTCATTTTCATCTCGCTCGTCTTCGATGATCATATTGTGCATTATAATGCAAGCAGTCATGATATCGTGTAACACATGTTTATCCCAAAAACGACATGACCCATTAATAATTGCAAAGCGTGATTGAAGAACTCCAAATGCTCGTTCTACATCTTTTCGGCATGCCTCTTGCATCATTGCGAAGTGTTATTTTTTTTATCTTGTGTATGAGAAATTGTTTGAACTAGTGTTGACCATTTTGGATAGATACCGTCGGCCAAATAATAACAAACATCATAATTTTTACTCAATATTGTATAATTGGTAGGAGGCGTAATACCTTGTGTTAAGTTTGCAAATAAATTGGATGACTGCAAGACATTAATGTCATTGTTAGATCCAAGTAAGCCAAAAAATGTATGCCATATCCACAGGTCATATGATGCTACTGCCTCGAGAATGATTGTAGGTCCACCATGACGTCCTGAATATTGGCCTGTCCATGCCGTTGGGCAATTCTTCCATTGCCAATGCATACAATCTAGGCTTCCCAACATCCCTGGAAAATCTCGTTCTTCGCCTTTTTGTAGTAATCTTGTTACATCATTTGCATTGGGATATCTCAAATATTCATCTTTGTATAATTGTACAATTGCCCTGCAAAATCTTTTAAAGCATTGAATCACTGTTGACTCGCCAATTCGAATGTATTCATCGCAATTATCAGCTGTTGTTCCGAATGCTAACATACGAAATGCAGCTGTAATTTTTTGTATTGTTGATAGTCCAAGCTTACCAACACCATCTTTTTTTTGAACAAAGAAATTGTCGTGCTCCTGCACTGCAGTGATAATGCGAAGGAAAAGATTCTTTCGCATGCGAAATCTTCGTCGAAAGAAAGTTCCCCCATACGTGGGTGCTCAGAGAAGTAATCATTCCAAAGTCGAGTGTTGCCTTCAATCCTCCCCCGATTGATTACCACATGGCTAGGTATTGAACCTCTGCGTCGGGGACGTGCATCTTCTTGAAGCTGAGCTGCGATTATGACATTGTTGGAGGCATACATGCGAGCTAAAACTTCATCTTCAATCTTCCATTCATCAAGGTCTTCTTCCCACTTGAGAAGTGTTTGATCATATTCATCATCATCTGAAGATGATGAAGATCGCAAATGGGATGACCCTTCTCCACAGTTCATTTTTTTAAGGAGGGAAGTTTGTTTTGAAAGTATCATTGCTTATCTTAAAGTGGCGTTTATATAGATCGCCAGCATTGGATTCCCAACATTGGATGCCTTTTCCCAAGCATTGGATTCCCTCTCCACTCAAGCCTCTCTTGTGTCTCATCAATCCTGTCAACATCAAATCCGGAGCCTTGTTTTTTACCAGCATTGGATGCCTTCTCCCAAGCATTGGATTCTCTCTCCACTCAAGCCTCTCTTGTGTCTCATCAATCCTGTCAACATCAAATCCTGAGCCTTGTTTTTTACCAGCATTGGATATCTTCTCCCAAGCATCTGATTCCCTCTCCACTCAAGCCTCTCTTGTGTCTCATCAATCCTGTCAACATTAAATCAAGAGCCTTATTTTTTCCCAGCATTGGATGCCTTCTCCCAAGCATCTGATTCCCACTCCACTCAAGCCTCTCTTATGTTTCATTAATCCTGTCAACATCAAATTCGGAGCCTTATTTTTTACCAGCATTGGATGCCTTCTCCCAAGCATCTGATTCCCTCTCCACTCAAGCCTCTCTTGTGTCTCATCAATCCTGTCAACATTAAATCCAGAGCCTTGTTTTTTCCCAGCATTGGATGTCTTCTCCCAAACATCTGATTCTCACTCCACTCAAGCCTCTCTTGTGTCTCATCAATCCTGTCAACATCAAATCTGGAGCCTTGTTTTTTACCAGCATTGGATGCCTTCTCCCAAGCATCTGATTCCCTCTCCACTCAAGCCTCTCTTGTGTCTCATCAATCCTGTCAACATTAAATCCAGAGCCTTGTTTTTTCCCAGCATTGGATGCCTTCTCCCAAGCATCTGATTCCCTCTCCACTCAAGCCTCTCTTTTACTAAGTACTCATTCCATCACTCTCTATAAGTACCCATTCCAGCACTCTCTCTAAGTTTCCATCACTCTATCTTCAAAATCAAGCACTCTCTTATTTCTTTACTTGTCGTCAGGTATGCCAACCGTGGGCTAGCATTCTCTCCAAAAGAAGATCAAGCATTATGTTATGCTTGGCTTGAGATCTCGGAAGATCCAGTTATGGGGAGTAATCAAAAAGAGCACAAACTGTGGGAAAGAATTTCAACCATTTTTTACAATACAAGACCTCAAACTTGTGTAGGACAGAGAACTCCAAAATCTCTTTCTTGTCGTTGGTCCCTTTTGGCAAGTAAAACAAGCAAATTCCAAGGATGTATTCGACAGATAAGGCAACGAAACCCCAGCGGTGCATCTGAACTTGATATTGTAAGTATTTTTTTAGAATTTAGATCTCTGATTTTCATAAATAATGTGTGATTAAAATAATTTTTTTGTAGCTCAATGAAACCAAGATGTTATATGCCTCTGATTTAAAAGAGAAGAAAGGCTTCATGTTCGAGCATGTTTGAAATATTTTAAAAAACACAGAGAATTGGATGGATACGTCAGGGTCTACAAAAGGTATCAACTCTCAAAATATTGACATGTCACAAACATTAGGTTCTAACTCTCCCAGTCAACGGAGAGGAATAGACTTAAATACAGATAGCAATGACATGAATCCTGGTATTACTGGGGATGAAGAATCTCCAATCTACTCTTCCAATAATCGACCAACTGGGAGAAAGCAAGAAAAGGAGATGAGGAGACAATTGAGGGGTAAGGGTTATGATATTGAGGTTCATACTAAAAAAAATGAAGAAATCTTAGAAGTTTTAAAGAGAGGGCAAGAACAGCGAGCAAACGATATATTTGCTATCTAAGAGCTCATGAGGTTAAAAGCAGAAAATCAAAAAAGAAAATTAGATCTTCAGAGCGCTAAACAAGATCACGATATCATGATGATAGATTTAGATAGCATCAAAAGAACTCCGGAGCGGCAGTATTTTCAACAAAAAAAAAGAAATTATGAATAGAAATATTAGAAAACCACTTTTTGGTGGATATTCATCGCTCCAAGGAACTGAATATGGAGGAGGCATGTATGAAGGTAGTGGTTATGGAGGAAGTCAGTATGAAGGTCGCCCATACGGCGGACCTCAATTTGGAGGGCTATAATTCGGAGGACCTGAATTTGAAGGAAGTCAGTACCGAGAAAGTCAGTACCGAGACAGCCACTACCGAGAAATCAAGTACGGGGGAAGCCAATTTGGAGGACCTCAATTCGGAGGAGACTAACAGGGTGTGCACCTGCGCGCAGTTCCCTCCCGCGTGCGCGCGTGCGCCTAAGCGCGCTCGCTTGTGTGCGCTCTTGTGCGCTCGCATAGCTCTGGCAGAACGCGGGATTGCAACGTGCTTTTGCACACTACCTCGACACTACATGGTAGTTCGGTTTTCGCATCGTTTTGGTGCTTTATGTAATTCTTTATTAAATTATATTATTATATATTAATATATATATATATATATATGTAGGTTAGAAATAAAAAGCCCTGTATCATCTTCCCCATTTGAAACCGGCGCCCCTGTACGAGAGAAAACGGAGAAACCGCCAAGCCTTGCCTTCCACCGCCGATTCCAGGAGCGTTTGTGGACGGAATTCGATCCCGAGAGTGAAATCAGATTGCTCTCGTCAAGACCTTCATTCCTACGGTAAGAAATTCGATTTTCGTGGAGTTTTAGGAGGATTGGAATTTTTGGTTTTAGGTTTCCGCCATTAAAGTTCGGGTTTGCTAGTTAGGTGTTTGTTGGGTACTGTATCCACAATTACCTGGATTTGAGGAAGCCACCTGTCAAGCTAAGATGAATCCACAATGTATTTGATGAATTATTTTCTAGTTGTACTTGCAGATATTCCATGCTAAGTACACACTAATGTCAGGGTGCAGTGGGTCAATATATACGGGTCTGTGCAACGTAATCCCTCGTTGAGTAGATCAGTGTGTTGGTCTACGTGTACTCTCTCTATTGGGGTGTACTTAATTTCAAGTACAGGGCTATGATAAAGCAAGAGCAGACAAGGAGCAAGGATGGGCCAAAGACCAGCTCAAGGAAAGAAAGAGGAGAAATAGCCCAAGTAAAAATCGGCGAGAATCACTAATGATTCTCGCCGAGTCGTCAAGAATCACTAGCTGATTCTCGCCGGTTGAAGCCGGCAGCTTCGACACCCCTGAAATTTCTCCAAGGCAGAATCGTCGAGAATCACTAAGTGATTCTCGCCGATTCGTCGAGAATGACTTTGCATTCTCAACGAATCGGCAAGAATCAAGTATGATTCCCGTCGATTCTCCCCGGCTTCTGTTTTAGTTCAGCCAGATTTCGGCTAAGTAGAAGTCGGCGAGAATCGTAAGTGATTCTCGCCGATTCGGCGAGAATCACCTACGATTCTCGCCGAATTTGACTTGGGCAGTTTCCTGTTGTTCTCTGGACCGGTTCAAACTATCTGAACTGTTTCGAACCGGGCTCAAGCCTTCTTATTGGTGGGACCCACAACGGTCATATACTTGACCTAATGTATATATACTCCGTATGTATGAACAGTAAAAAAGAGGAAGAGAGGAGATTTCAAAAAGCACGAGCCGCCGACAAGCCCTAACGCTCCGCCGATCTCTCCGCCGCTCGTGCACTTGTCGCCGCTGCTGATCTCAGGTTCTTCCAGATCTCTGGCGACCGAAGCTTAGGCTAGCATAGCGTCTCACGCGTCTAACCAGAGATCCCTTGTCTCTTGATTCGTTGATCGGGAAAATCCTTCCCCTTCCGAATCGATCGAGACGATCGATCCTAGTGTGACCGTTGGAAGACCTTGCTTCCTTCGCTACGAAGTTTGAATCAAGTTGGCACTGCTGCTGCTCTCCGTCGCCGCCGCCGATTCCGAGAACCTTGCCGTCGCTTTAAGCCGCCGCCGGTTTCGGGAAGATTCTTTCCAAGAAAGATCTAGGGTTGTGGACTCTTCGTTGACTTCAAGAACACGTCGTCGAACGAAGAGGGACACCTTACTCTCCCAACGTCGTTTGTATTTCTTACAAGCATTTTCAATTTCTTTGTAACGGACCGATTGGTCTTTAGTTGTAAGGGTTGGGTGCAACCCGGGTTGTGGGAGTGTTGACTCCTACGTGTGGAAGGGTTCCTTCCGTTAGTGCAAGGATTGGATTTCAATCCTGTTGGTGAAGTGACCGAGTCGTCCCGTGTTGGGAGATAGGTCGAAGGGGGAAAGTGGACGTACCCAAATCGGGGAACCACTATAAATTGCCTGTGTATTTTCTGTGCTTGGTTGTTTTGTTTTCTTGTACAGGTAAAATCTTAATTCCGCAAATACGCTGCAGAGACACCTATTCCCCTCCCATAGGTGAAGATAGTTAACACTAGGTGGACTTTCAAGTGGTATCAGAGGGAGGTTACTCATCAAAGGGGTTAACACCTCGAGTAAGTTCCTGCATCTAGTGTCAACAAGAAGATCAGACTCAAGCATGGAGTTGGATTATGATGTCCCTCCTTTAAGACTCCCCTCATGTACAAAGGAGTACTATCCTGTATGGAAGATGAGAGTACTATTTCATCTGGAGGCCATCGACCCTCGAGCATCACTCATTCTGGAAGAGGGTCCCTTCATTCCCATGAAGGCTTCTAGCTCGGGGAAAGATCTCCAAATCCCCAAGTGTCCCAAAGAGATGTCGGAGACAGAGCTCTCACTGTTCAACCTGGATCAGGTGATTCGTCAGATCATCACTAATGTCTGGTCTGGACCATCTCGCTCTAGAGTGGACAAGTGTAGGACAGCCAAGTCCATGTGGCAAACCATCTCAGACCTCATGGAGGGATCAGAGAAAACAGGGACCAGTCGTCAACAAGAGGATGAAGCCTATGTAGGGGTCCTCATTTCTGAAGATGAAGGACATGATCAATCTGTCACGACCCCATCCGTTAGATGACGTATAGTAGAAGGTCCGGCCGGGGCCCCACACTATATGCCACAAACAGACGGTGAGGTCACAGGGTAATACCAAACCAACCGAGCCCTAACTCAGAGCATTCTAGCGGAAGCTTATTAAGTGCAAGAACTCATACCATTGAATGTCCACTAATATATAAATATCACATTTATATAGATAACCAGGAATGTTTACAAAACCACACCGCACACGGCCTTACGGCCTTACAAGTTACTCTTAACAACACATATCATTTCATACATCGGCACGCAGGCCGGCCACACATGAAATCCAACACTTCGCACGGCCTTCAAGGGCCTACCAGCAGCATGGGCTTTTGCCCGCTCAATCCATCAGCCCGCAACACCTGCATATGGACATCCACCCCATGGGTGATAAACAAAGCAACGGTCAGCATTCCGCTGACCAATTATAACGACCCCACCCCTTACCCGGGGCAGTGGTTCCTTCCCTGCATGTATAGCAATTTCAACATATATAGCACACACACAACATCACAAACGCCGGCCTCAATGCCAGGCGCTCCGTGCACTCAGGGCACCTTTTATGGTTTGTACTTGGTAGGCGGGCATAAGCCTCCAAACCCTTGTTGAAGACCTCACGCACCCGTCTTACTCAGAGGTACGCACCACACCAAAACCCGTGAGCACTATCAGTCGACCTACCCCCGTAGTGTAACAAGCCTAGGGAATTCGCCCTGCTGCTTTGCTACCAATCGACCGCTCACCCGATCTTAACATTGCCACTTGGTGGAGTGGGCATAAGCCTCCAAACCCCTGTTGAAGACCTCACGCACCCACCCACTCAGAGGTGTCCGCACTCCATCAACCAGCTCTTACAAGCATACAACCAAAGGAGCTATACAAAGCATCCTCACCAAACACATCGTCCTCACCATCTCCGTAGGCTAAACGATGAATACACGGAGTCTTCTCCGGATCGCAATATAAACATCACCAATCCCGACATACGTCTGGATGGGCTTCACACAGCATGCCTATGCCGTACTACAGACTTCCGACTCTAGATGCAGACTCAACTGCTGGAATCACTTCCGCGTTTCCATCTCTTGATGGAGGATCCCATGCACATGCAAAACAAAGGGCTTCACCTGCCCAAGGAAGAAAGATCGTTACCCTTGACGATCGCTTCGGCGCCATAGAAAACTAGCCGGATGGAAATCACCGCAGCGGCCTTGCCTCCGCAACGCTGCACTCGGCTCTCTATTCGGCTCGACGAAGCTCCACCGGCCTCCTCCTCCTCCTCCTCCAAGCTCTCCTCTCTTTCTTAAGAAGAAAGGCTAAGTGGAATGAGCTTTCAACTCAATCCACGGCCTTAAAGAGGCTGGAAAAGCTATGGACCACACGATCCAAATAGAAGGAAACGAACGGCCGAGATCTGCCCAAAACCCCAATTTTTGCCTGACACGGCCTGTGACACGCCCGTGTCACAGGCCGTGTACCCTTAAGCGGCACACGCGGTTTGGAACCGACTGAACAACACGGGGCTCGACACGCCCGTGTCGAACCTGACACGCCCGTGTCAGTCTTGAGACACGCCCGTGTCCCCTGCTACACGGCACCCATCGACTTCCAAAACCAGTACACGGGTCGGAACACGGCAGCCGACACGCCCGTGTCCAACCTGACACGCCCGTGTTCATGGCCGTGTTCACGGCCGTGTACGGCTCTGACCCGAATAGGCCAACTTTGAGATTTAAATCGAACACGCCCTGGGACACGCCCGTGTCCCAGGCCGTGTACCCCCGACACGCCCTGGGACACGCCCGTGTCCCAGGCCGTGTCTACCAGCCTGCTACTCAAAAATGTGTACAACCATATTTTGAGTTCTGGGGTGTTACAACCCTCCCCTCCTTATAGAAATTTCGTCCCGAAATTTAGCGCAACGCACAAATATCAACACAACCACGCTGTTGCGATACAACCCAAAACGATCCAGGTTTAGAGCTCAGAGGCCACAGCTTGGCTCGCCCCATGGAATCGTACCACCACACTGTTTGTCCCAAACAGAAAAACATACATACATATATACAACAGACAACAAAATAGACAACAAAATAAAGTGCACACGGCTTCTCCGCATCTCGCAGAATCCGTCTAGCGGCCTCCATTAAGTCCAAAGCACGGATTTGCTGTTCTGCTTGATTTGAGCTTTGCGGCTCCTGCATCTCAAGAGTGTATATTCGCGGTTGCGCCCGCGATGCAGACGACTCTGCCACAGCTTTACCCTTCTCGTCATAAGACGCACCTGACTTTCTTTCACCCTTGGACGCACCATTCCAGCAAAACCGCGCAATATGTCCTGGCCTCCCACAAATGAAACATGTCCGCGGCTCAACCCGTTCTTGCCCTAACGTTGCTCCTGACGCAACATCGGAAGAAGTTTGTTCAGCAGGCCTGAACCGCTTCTTATCACGTTTCCTGAAATCGGACTGCTCTGATGGCGGAACTTTGTAGTCGGACTTTTCCACCGCTATGATCTTCTTCTCCCGCACCCGCTTCAAATCCTTCTCTAGCGCACTAGCGGTATGCACCAATGCTTGGAATCCTTGGTTCACTGAACTTGGGAGAGCCAACCTCAGCTCATCACGCAGCCCTTCATAGAACCTATTCGTCTTTCGCGCCTCTTCCGCAAACGTCGATCCCGCATACCGACCAAGTCTGGTAAACGCATGCAGATAATCGTCTACGGTCTTATCACCCTGCACCAGACGTTGGAATTCATTTTCCATTGCAATTCTCTGCGCCATTGGCAAATATTTCGCCCAAAACAATCTAGAAAATTCGTCCATCGATATGTCGCCCAGATCTCTACCGCCCAACTGGTGCAACTCGATCTCATCCCACCAAAGCCTCGCCTCTCCTTCCAGGAGGAAAGTGGCTAACGGGACTTTCTGCTCCTCATTAATCCTGAGCGCAGCCAGGATTCTTTTCACTCGAGAGAGCCAATCCTCGGCCTCTGTTGGAGACGTTGCCCCGACAAACGTAGGCGGATTAAACTCCATAAAGTGCTTAAGTTGCTCGTCCGCTGCTTGCACAGCAACCGGAACCTCAACATGCTCTTGCCTCGCACCAACCTCAACATGCTCTTGCCTCGCACCAACGTGCACTGGCGCCACAGTGGGCCTTGCTTGCCCAAAAGGTTGTGCCTGAAGCATAGCAAAGATCATCTCCGCAACTAAGCGCACCGTTTCCGCAGAAGGGGGAGGTGTAGGCACCTCAGGTGGTGCCGCACTCTCATCCGAACGCTGGGGCTCCGACTGCCCAGCTCCACTCCTCGTCACCTATAGGTGAACAAGATAGCATTACTTTCCATGGTAATACGGCAAACTCACCGAAAAGACACACACACACACATTCCTAGTGGACATTCTTGAGTTCATTAGCATTACAGCAGGTCGCACAAACACGTGCTCGCCACCCCACAAAAGAATTCGACCACGAATTCAGAAGGGAAGACACACACCTCTGATACCAAAATGTAACGACCCCATCCGTTAGATGACGTATAGTAGAAGGTCCGGCCGGGGCCCCACACTATATGCCACAAACAGACGGTGAGGTCACAGGGTAATACCAAACCAACCGAGCCCTAACTCAGAGCATTCTAGCGGAAGCTTATTAAGTGCAAGAACTCATACCATTGAATGTCCACTAATATATAAATATCACATTTATATAGATAACCAGGAATGTTTACAAAACCACACCGCACACGGCCTTACGGCCTTACAAGTTACTCTTAACAACACATATCATTTCATACATCGGCACGCAGGCCGGCCACACATGAAATCCAACACTTCGCACGGCCTTCAAGGGCCTACCAGCAGCATGGGCTTTTGCCCGCTCAATCCATCAGCCCGCAACACCTGCATATGGACATCCACCCCATGGGTGATAAACAAAGCAACGGTCAGCATTCCGCTGACCAATTATAACGACCCCACCCCTTACCCGGGGCAGTGGTTCCTTCCCTGCATGTATAGCAATTTCAACATATATAGCACACACACAACATCACAAACGCCGGCCTCAATGCCAGGCGCTCCGTGCACTCAGGGCACCTTTTATGGTTTGTACTTGGTAGGCGGGCATAAGCCTCCAAACCCTTGTTGAAGACCTCACGCACCCGTCTTACTCAGAGGTACGCACCACACCAAAACCCGTGAGCACTATCAGTCGACCTACCCCCGTAGTGTAACAAGCCTAGGGAATTCGCCCTGCTGCTTTGCTACCAATCGACCGCTCACCCGATCTTAACATTGCCACTTGGTGGAGTGGGCATAAGCCTCCAAACCCCTGTTGAAGACCTCACGCACCCACCCACTCAGAGGTGTCCGCACTCCATCAACCAGCTCTTACAAGCATACAACCAAAGGAGCTATACAAAGCATCCTCACCAAACACATCGTCCTCACCATCTCCGCAGGCTAAACGATGAATACACGGAGTCTTCTCCGGATCGCAATATAAACATCACCAATCCCGACATACGTCTGGATGGGCTTCACACAGCATGCCTATGCCGTACTACAGACTTCCGGCTCTAGATGCAGACTCAACTGCTGGAATCACTTCCGCGTTTCCATCTCTTAATGGAGGATCCCATGCACATGCAAAACAAAGGGCTTCACCTGCCCAAGGAAGAAAGATCGTTACCCTTGACGATCGCTTCGGCGCCATAGAAAACTAGCCGGATGGAAATCACCGCAGCGGCCTTGCCTCCGCAACGCTGCACTCGGCTCTCTATTCGGCTCGACGAAGCTCCACCGGCCTCCTCCTCCTCCTCCTCCAAGCTCTCCTCTCTTTCTTAAGAAGAAAGGCTAAGTGGAATGAGCTTTCAACTCAATCCACGGCCTTAAAGAGGCTGGAAAAGCTATGGACCACACGATCCAAATAGAAGGAAACGAACGGCCGAGATCTGCCCAAAACCCCAATTTTTGCCTGACACGGCCTGTGACACGCCCGTGTCACAGGCCGTGTACCCTTAAGCGGCACACGCGGTTTGGAACCGACTGAACAACACGGGGCTCGACACGCCCGTGTCGAACCTGACACGCCCGTGTCAGTCTTGAGACACGCCCGTGTCCCCTGCTACACGGCACCCATCGACTTCCAAAACCAGTACACGGGTCGGAACACGGCAGCCGACACGCCCGTGTCCAACCTGACACGCCCGTGTTCATGGCCGTGTTCACGGCCGTGTACGGCTCTGACCCGAATAGGCCAACTTTGAGATTTAAATCGAACACGCCCTGGGACACGCCCGTGTCCCAGGCCGTGTACCCCCGACACGCCCTGGGACACGCCCGTGTCCCAGGCCGTGTCTACCAGCCTGCTACTCAAAAATGTGTACAACCATATTTTGAGTTCTGGGGTGTTACACAATCTGTCAGTATCAGGGCTCCTGTGTCCTTGTCAGAGACTGAAGAAGAAGTTGAGGAAAGCAGTTCCGATGAAGCTGACTCAACAGTCTATGTCGATGTTAACGGTAACCCTAAACAACAAAGCCAGGAACAGGTAACTTCTTCCTCATGCCCCTCTCCTCTTGAAGTTCCTGAAGACAGGAACAATTCAGAGGGTAGTCCTTCCAGAGATGCACGGGATATGGATAGCTTCAATCAAAAGATTGAAAATCCTGATTCCCTTGTGAGTGCCCTTCAGAAGAGCAACTTACTTGCGAAGGAGCAAGCTAAGGAGATTGCTCAGCTGAAAATCTTATTGGTTCTCCAATTGGCATCCAATAAGGTTAAGGACTCTAAAATCTCAGATCTAGAGAGTAGTCTAGAGAATGAGAAGAGGATAGTATCCAACTTTTCCAAGGTTGATGCTATTAAAAGAAAGGAAGAAAATGGGTGGATCTCCCAAATCGTCAAATCATGGAGAAATGGGGAAACTGTGTTCAGACCCCCCACCCCGAGTAGGAAGGGCACTCATCATGCCTTCAGGTATGACCACAGGAATAATCGTGGTCACCGCAAGGTTAATGTGCCCTCATGTGGAGGCACCCAAAATGCAAGGGCTGTCATGGCCACCCAGAAGAAAATACCTCAGGCTTCCACCAAGCCCTTTGTATTCTCGGCAACAACACCAACTCCTCATGAATCTACCAGCATCAGCTCACACTGCGCCTCACACCTCCCTAGGACTCTGGAAAGGGGGGATAGAAATAATGTCGTTAGGACTCATGGGGTCCTCGGGAGGGGGCTAACTGAAAAGAAGGCACCTCCTCCCAGGCTTCATGACGCCTGCCATATGCATTCTTTCCGCCCTTCCAATAGTCACGGTGGAAGAGACCATTCTGTAAGCATGTCTGGCTCTATTCCGTTTGGACCTAGAACTATGACTACCTCTGTCATCTGTTCAGGTCACAAACGGCGATACAACATTCATGAGTGTTGGTGTTGTGGCAAAGTGGGTCATTTTGCCATAGACTGCTGGCACAACCAATCTGTATCAATGGCAAGGGGACTTCCACATCCTCGAGGCAATGTTAGTCTTCCCATCAGGATTCCTGAGGGGAGGCATTCAAATTATTATGCTGACAGGAACCTAGGACCCAATACATATTGGGCTCCTAAGGTAAGGTAACATTCTTTGGTGCAGGGTAGTCTAGACTTCCGAGTCATGATGGGAGCTAGACAGAAGATGTTCCAAGAATAATCTAGAACAAGTATCTGGAACGCAAGAAGTACTATCCTCAAATTGAACACCTGGTATGCTCTAATCAGAGGGGCTAAATGATGAATATAACAATTCCAGGTATCATTGATCAGACTAAATAACTGAGTCATATTATATCAACATCTACTTATATATATATATATATATATATATATATATATATATATATATTCACATCTAAGTGTGTTCTTCTAAGGACAGATCAAAACGGTAAAAATACGCCTTAGATACGTTATTAATGATGTGTCAGTAAATTCTCTGAGCTGAAAATTAAAGCTGACACGACATTAGGAGACACTGAGAATGACAACTAACATCATGAATATTGCATTTATCAATCTCGACATAACTTATGAATCCTGCTAGCCAATGTTAGTGAGTTAGGAATCTCAGAGTTGATGTGCCTCCTAACCGGTGTGGTAGGTTACACCACACGTGGCTTAAGTGATCTTTTCGAATCCTTGACAACCCCGAACAAATAAAATTGAAATTCCGGCAATTCTCATCGAACCGAAGCTCTTCCATATGTATAAACCCGGTTATAGCTTAAATCCCGCCGACCCAGCGAATCCCGCCGACCCAGTAAATCCCGCCGACCCAGTAAATCCCGCCGACCCTTCGACTTCCCGTCGTCCCTTCTACTTCCGATTGTCGCCAATACCCTGTCCCTTCATCTCCCGCTACTGGTTTCAAAGCTCTCCCGAAATATTGTCCCAGCACCTCCCGATACTCGCCGAAGCTCATCACTTCCCGATTCCAAGCTTCTTTCCGATTCTTCGTCTTCATCTTCGACTTCGGCTTCATCGTGACCTAACAACCCTCCGGAAGACTCCCTCTTGCAGCCGGAGACACGCCCTCGCTTAGCCTCGAATCGGCTCGCCGCACCTTACGCAACGTGGTGCCGGAACCTTCACTGCGTCTCCTCCTATGGTAATGCCTCTCTTATCCCTAACCGTGCTTTGAGCATTAGTATAGATATTACTCTCAACCTCTTAGTTTCGACGATCCTTAGACTTGGAAATTGGTATTCCCCTTCTTCCTAGTTTGCTATGGCCCCACGGACTACGGCAGGCCTGGTCACGGGTTGTGAGCTAGTAAGAGCCGGATTCTCCCAGGCCTCGGATGAGTTCCGGAACATAATCATCATGCTTGAAGAAGCGGGACTGAAGTTCGTACTGGAGCATCCATGCAAGATCTTGGACAAGGAAGTATTGGAGTTCTTTGCAACTGCGAAGCTCCGTCATGAAGACACCTCCATCAAGTGCAAAGTGGCCGGGAAGAAAATCAGGTTATCCGCCAAGAAACTGACCCAGTGCCTGCGATTATCCAGTGTTGAAGAAGAAGAGTACCTGGAGGAAGAGGATAGAGCAAGGACCCTATCCTTCTGTGGATTGGCCAGGTGGACCAGGTCAATCAAAAGGAAAGATATGAACGAGGAAGGCAAGTTGATGTCTGACATTGTTGGGAAAGTTCTAATCTGCAAACCTAGATCCCATGACCATATTTCTGGGGAAATGTTCAAAACTCTGGTGGCCATCGTTTGCCGGAAGCGGTTCAACTGGGGAGCCATGCATTTTGACAGGATTAAAGACACACTCAAAACCCCCAACTTTGGCAGAATCATTAGTCTATATCTGAATCAACTGGATGGAGACACCTTCGACATGAGCAAGGGAGTGCCCCTGCACTACTTGAAAAGGATGGATGCTAGCCTATTCGACCGATGGGAACGTCGAATAGGGCAGGCTACCAGGGAAATAGACCATGAGGCAGCTTCCCCAGTCGTGGACACCAGTGCTCCTGCTCATTCTATGGCAGTACCCAGTGAAGTTCCTGACACCCTGATTGCAGGAACTGAGGGGGAGCCTGTAACCGATTCTACAAACATCTTGTCTGATATTTCTCTGATAGCTCAAGATGCTGTGAAGATGGTGGCAGAAGAAGTAGCTGCTGATGATGAGGCTGAGAATGATGAGGCAGCTCGTATCGACGATGATCTGGGAGATGAGGTGGGTGATGAGGAGGACGAGGAAGAAGTAGAAGAAGTAGCAACTGATGAGGAGGCTGAGAACGATAAGGCAGCTCTTATCGATGCTAATCTGGGAGATGAGGTGGGTGACGAGGAGGAAGAGGAAGAAGTAGAAAAAGATGTGCACACCTCTGATGATAAGCATGATCACCTGGAGACAGAGATAGAGGCAGAAGTACCAGAGAATGAGAAAGCAGCAGCTTCTCAGGAGGATGCTGAGGTTCCATCTGAGGAACAAGCTCCTAAGCGATCAGATGCAAGGATGGAGGGGGAGCAATCCTTTGTTCCCCCTGTGGAGTCCATACTACTATCCAGCTCTCCCAGTGCTTCTGAGGGGGAGCCTGCCCAGGGTCTGCCTGCAGCTCCTCCACTTCAAGAAAACTTAGCAAATCACACTGTAAATATCGTCCAAGGGATGCTGGATGAGCTCAAGAGATCGTTTAAGCAGTCCCACAAATCCGTGCTAAAAAGACTGAAGGAATCTGAGGATCTCATGCTCAAGAACATTGTTCAGATCAACCATAAATTAGATGAGATGGAAAAGACATTTAATGACAAGTATACAGAGGCTGGCACAGCTGTAACTCTTCTCATGAAAGGACTGAAAAAGAATACTGATGACCTGGGCGTGGTAAATCATAATGCACATGTTGTGGCGACTAGCATACAGAAATTTGATGCCAACATGGTGCTCCTTAATAAAAATCAACAAGACCTGCTGACTGAGTTTTCTAAAACTCTAAAGCATATAGATGAGTCCCTGCACTCATATGCAAACTCCATTGCCCTCGAAGCCAAAAAGGGGGAGAAAGAATATACTGATAAAATGGCAGGGCTTCAGCACATCATCATTGAAAACTTCGATCAGTCTAATGTTTATGTATATGACAGTTGCCAGTGGTTGCTCAATCAAGCATTAGGCAATAATCCTGAGGTTAATCCTGTACATGAAACCACTGAGCACAATACTGTTGATGACGAAGGGGCAAGTGCAGAGGCTGTTCTGTTAAGTGAAGCTGAGATGAAGAAAGCTGCTGAAAGGGCTGAATGACGAACTTGGTTTGATCAAGATGCCTTAGCTAAAGCCAAAGGAAAAGGCAAATCCAAGAAGGAACTTCAAGGGAAACACCAGCTGAAAAGAGGACCCGATTGACGGAGGAGGATGTGAGAAATGAAAAATGGAGTCCTGTATCAAAAAGTATCATCTTGGACACATTCTTGTTACAGCAGAAGGGGCACATAAATCGAAGTGAGGTATACAGTCAATACGAATGGGAGAGGCACAAAGAATTTGAAGCCAAACGCAACATATTTTTCAGAAATAATACAGTGACAGATAAAGTTCCTCCTCCCAGATATCATCCTAAGTCAAAGGAATATTTCGAAAGACAGAGCAAGAAATTCCTGGCTCAGAAGCTCAAGGATGATCTTGTTAAGGAAAAATAGGCTTAGGACCCTTTTGTCCCTCACTGCACATCTATGTTTTCATATTATCTTACGAACAAGTATTGTGGGTTTATATATACATATATATGTGATGACATGTTTTGACTCAAGTATTATTTTGTCTGTTCTTATTTTCTTAAAGTTTTAATTATTCTTTGGGTGGTGGTATTCATCTTAGCTAGTAGGATTTTGGCTTCGTCAAATAGGGGGAGATTGTTGGGTACTGTATCCACAATTACCTGGATTTGAGGAAGCCACCTGCCAAGCTAAGATGAATCCACAATGTATTTGATGAATTATTTTCTAGTTGTACTTGCAGATATTCCATGCTAAGTACACACCAATGTCAGGGTGCAGTGGGTCAATATACACGGGTCTGTGCAACGTAATCCCTCGTTGAGTAGATCAGTGTGTTGGCCTACGTGTACTCTCTCTATTGGGGTGTACTTAATTTCAAGTACAGGGCTATGATAAAGCAAGAGCAAACAAGGAGCAAGGATGGGCCAAAGACCAGCTCAAGGAAAGAAAGAGGAGAAATAGTCCAAGTAAAAATCGACGAGAATCACTAAGTGATTCTCGCCGATTCGGCGAGAATCACTAATGATTCTCGCCGAGTCGTCGAGAATCACTAGCTGATTCTCGCCGGTTGAAGCCGGCAGCTTCGACACCGCCTGAAATTTCTCCAAGGCAGAATCGTCGAGAATCACTAAGTGATTCTCGCCGATTCGTCGAGAATGCAAAGTCATTCTCAACGAATCGGCAAGAATCAAGTATGATTCCCGCCGATTCTCCCCGGCTTCTGTTTCAGTTCAGCCAGATTTCGGCTAAGTAGAAGTCGGCGAGAATCGTAAGTGATTCTCGCCGATTCGGCGAGAATCACCTACGATTCTCGCCGAATTTGACTTGGGCAGTTTCCTGTTGTTCTCTGGACCGGTTCAAACTATCTGAACTGTTTCGAACCGGGCTCAAGCCTTCTTATTGGTGGGACCCACAACGGTCATATACTTGACCTAATGTATATATACTCCGTATGTATGAACAGTAAAAAAGAGGAAGAGAGGAGATTTCAAAAAGCACGAGCCGCCTACAAGCCCTAACGCTCCGCCGATCTCTCCGCCGCTCGTGCACTTGTCGCCGCTGCTGATCTCAGGTTCTTCCAGATCTCCGGCGACCGAAGCTTAGGCTAGCATAGCGTCTCATGCGTCTAACCAGAGATCCCTTGTCTCTTGATTCGTTGATCGGGAAAATCCTTCCCCTTCCGAATCGATCGAGACGATCGATCCTAGTGTGACCGTTGGAAGACCTTGCTTCCTTCGCTACGAAGTTTGAATCAAGTTGGCACTGCTGCTGCTCTCCGTCGCCGCCGCCGATTCCGAGAACCTTGCCGTCGCTTTAAGCCGCCGCCGGTTTCGGGAAGATTCTTTCCAAGAAAGATCTAGGGTTGTGGACTCTTCGTTGACTTCAAGAACACGTCGTCGAACGAAGAGGGACACCTTACTCTCCCAACGTCGTTTGTATTTCTTACAAGCATTTTCAATTTCTTTGTAACGGACCGATTGGTCTTTAGTTGTAAGGGTTGGGTGCAACCCGGGTTGTGAGAGTGTTGACTCCTACGTGTGGAAGGGTTCCTTCCGTTAGTGCAAGGATTGGATTTCAATCCTGTTGGTGAAGTGACCGAGTCGTCCCGTGTTGGGAGATAGGTCGAAGGGGGAAAGTGGACGTACCCAAATCGGGGAACCACTATAAATTGCCTGTGTATTTTCTGTGCTTGGTTGTTTTGTTTTCTTGTGCAGGTAAAATCTTAATTCCGCAAATACGCTGCAGAGACACCTATTCCCCCCCCATAGGTGAAGATAGTTGACACTAGGTGGACTTTCAGTGTTCTTTTGGTGCTGCTCCTTCTAGTGCAGCGTGAAGAGAAGGGAAAGCCGACCAAGCTTCGCCGGAAATCGAGGCAAGTGGTGTTCTTGCCCTTGCGAAGTTGTTTTCTTTTGTTCAAATCCTATTTGCTTCTATCGTTTTTATCTCCTATTTTCCATCTCGAATGATTAGGCATAGTTTGTATGGTAGTGGTGCGCGTCGTTGGTGGTTTCCTGCTGCTACGGCAGTTGCGTGGGTCGTGTGCGCGTTCCGGTGTCGTTCGGGAAATCCCAAACGGTACAGGTTAACCGCGCACGATCATCAACCGTTAGGGCGCACGACCACTGGTCGTGTGCCTATGTTCGTGCGCGTCCACTTATTTATTTTTCCTAAGTTCTGTCTCGGTTATCGCATGAGCGCTGACAAACAGTGCGCACGACCTCTGGTCGTGCGCCACTGATCGTGCGCAGATGCTAAGTTTTCTGTCAAGTTTTCCAGGTTCACTTCGCACGATCATCAGCCAATGAGTGCGCACGACCACTGGTCGTGCGCCACTGATCGTGCGCTCTATATTTTTTTCTTCTGCTCCCGTATTTTAGTTGGCTTCGTTGCGCGGGTTATGTGGGCACGAGTGTTTTGTGTTGTGTTAAGGTAGTAACGTAAGAGTAGTTGTTGTGATAGTTTCGTTTTGCGTGGCACGTTGAGTGAGTGAAGCTCACTCAATGCGGTGTCGAGAGGACCCAGCGCCAAGTCGTGTTGAGTCATTTCAACACTTTTTCCCTACCTCGATTTCCGTTCCCGAGTGAATTCTTTGTTTATGTTTTGAGTTTCCTTGTCGCCCGTGTTTTTCTTTCCAAATGGCCGAATCGTGGGTCATGGTTAGTAGTGGTGGTTTGAAGCTCTTCATGGGAGAGGTGTTGTGTAAATTAGCCGTGACCACCCTTTTCTTCTATCTTGCACCAGGTACGGGATGGGCAAGGGGGTGGAAGGTCCCTAGTGCTTTTACATGTAGACCCTTGAGCTTGTTGACTTGGAAATGGTGGTTGGGGAACTGAGTTTGCCTCCAACCCAGATTCATGTTGTTTGTTTTGCTACTACCATCTCCCACAGCTTAGGGTATTAGGTATTTCTTCCTTGGTAGATAACAGCACTTTGGGCTCTTGGTAGCCTAGTAGGCTCTGCAGGAAGTAGTTTCTGGGAAGGGTTGATGCTGTTTCCTCACACCTGGTGTATTTCTTTCTATCTTGCCTTGGGCAGTTGTGACCTTTTTCTGCTTTGTGTTTTCCTCTTTCATTTATTCCCTGGTGGACACTTTCATACAGTTTCTTTTTGTTTTGCTTGTTGAGGTATTCTTTCTTCTTTTGAATGCCTCAGGTTCTGAGCAGTAGCCAGTTTGGTGGCTAGGTTGCGGTGGTGTTGCTAGTGGTCTCTTGGACTTTGGAGATCCTGTTGCTTTGTTTGTGAGGTAGTTTTTCTGTAACTTTTTCTTATAGACAGACATATGTGTCAGTGGGTTCGTGTCAGGTTGTTGGCGCCCACTTGTAGTTTTTACCTTTGTACTAGATATATTACTTTTGCTGCTACCATTTTCTGGAGATAGTCTACTTGCTCTGGGGAGGATTTATGCTAGGTTGCTAATTATTTTTAAACTACAACTATTATTATTATAAAATTATTGCATGATCAGCATGTTTTATAAAGGTAAATCACTATTTCTCAAACAACGTATAAAGATCGTTTTCTTATATATAATATAAATTAAATGTAGAGTCTTGCATGACATAAGTGGTCCTCTTAGGGCTCTTACGCACTCCTTAGGATGTCAAACCTGAATAAAGTATTTTTCCGCAGCGCTTAAGTATAATTTTTAACTGTGGACTAGGTGATCCACTAAGCCGAGGGATACGACCTCTTTTATATAACTGATTTTCTAATCATTAAACTCATAAATTTCTTTCATTAAGTGTAATAGATGGTTTTGCCTGAGCGTCAGCAGTTATCCCCTGCTTGACGTGGCATCATGACGCGCGTTTTCTCATGCTCTGATAATTCTTTAATTCGGAGAAAATGCGGGTTGTGACAGTCTCCCCACCTATACTCGCACGACCATCCCTCCAGGCGAGACGACACTCGCAGGGCTGGCGAAAAGTTCTCTGCCCTCCACGTCTCGTCGGCTGCCTTCCGCCACTACTTCCTTCGCCGATCGCCTTCCGGGCGCGTCTTCGTCTATTCTTGTCGGGTCGATCCCCTCGCGGGGCGCGAAACCTGGCATCTGGGGTGGAGGGATCTCACATTCTCCTCTCTACGAGATCTTCTTTAGCATGTCCATGATCCCCCCAATGGATGTCATGAACTCCGCTCTCCCGACATATCCTCTCGGGTTCGGGGACCGGCCTCCATCTCCTTCAAGATCCCCCGCCATGAGGTAACCCAAAGTTCTTCTGCGCAAGCTTCTGTTCCACGCTCACCGCACCAAAAATGTTGGAACCAACAAGGTCAGTCCTTCCTAAAGCTCGAAACTAGAGGTACAACTCACACTTACTCTCTCTGGACCATCCTCTCGACAAGGCTCTCGAAAGACTAGACCGGGGCTTCAGCGCGGAGGTCTCACCCCGTACCCGGAAGAATTAGAAACTCTTCCCCTCCCTAGCCAATGCTAAGCTAGGTGCCTTAGAAGAAGAGGAGAAGGAGAGTTAGGAAAATATATCTCCCTTCTAAGGCACCTCACCGGTCTATTTATAGGCCTCTGAACTGGGACTGTCAATAACCAATTGGAACTGTCCTGAAATTACTAGAATATCCTTAATCGGGTCTGCCAACAACCAAACTCCGTTGTTCTGAGGGGTTATATGCAGACCACTTAGGGCAAAAGCGTAAAATCCCATGGGGCTAAAAGATAGACCCGACCCTACCTGAACCGGTCTAAAACCGAACTGATGCTTGACGAGAAATCCCTTCTGGGGTCCTCTCACCCGGCGAGAGCACCGTCTCGCCAGCGAGAGCTCCCCTTTGGATCCCTCTCGCATGACGAGTCGGCCACTTACCCGCGAGTGCCTCCTCCTTTGGCACTTACTCGCTCATCTCATGGTGTAGCTCTCGCTCAGACCCTTCTCGCCTAGGCCCTCTCGCCTAAGTCCTTCTCGCCAGGATCCACTCGCTCTGCGAATTGACCACCGCCCTTGGCTGTCTCGCCTAGCTCCCTTCCAGCCTTTGACACCTGAGAGCCCGAGGTTGTACACAGAACATTATAGTGAGTGTCATTGATGACTAAAACTTTCAGAATCTTGTTCACTACAAGACTGCAAAGAAGATGTGATACTTTCTAATAGTCTACATGGAGGGAACTGAGAAGGTAAGCAATGACGGGAAATTTCTTCTTAACCAGCAGTATGAGACATTCAAACAAGAGAAGAAGGATTCTATAACAGAATGCTATGAGAAGTTTTTCAAGATTGTGAACAATCTAATAACTTATGACAAACAACTCTCCAATTATGAGCTAAATGATAAGTTCGTGAGATCACTCAACAAAGTGTGAGAAATCAAGATCTGTCATAATGGAGGTGGACAACTCGGCCAACACATTACCACTGAATCTGTTTGACAAGTTTTTATCACATAAAATTCAGCTGAACTCCAAAAAGACTGAAGAGGATGTTGTCAAGTCTCTCAATAGAGAAAAGACTGTGACTTTCAAAACTGAAACGTCTATAAGAAGGATTCTATAGCAGAGAATGCTGCCAAGTTCCGAAGATGTTATAATGTTGGTTTCTTTGAAGATCTTTTACGGGATGCTCGAGCCGCATGCAATGTGCAGACAGTTGTGTGTTGTTGTGTTTTTTGAGGGTCTGATTAATTGTGTTTGATTATTTTAGGGTGTTTTAGTAATTACTGTTGCATGATTCATCAAGCAATTCAGAAAAAGTAAGAATTCTTGAGCAGTGTGGTATAATATTATGGAGAAATTTTTTAATATGTAGTTGCCATATAATGAGATTAATCATTTGAGTTGAAAATGAGTAGTGTGTGTGTATATATATATATGAGTTTGGAATATATAAGCTCAAACTTTTTTAAGTCTAAAAAAGCTTGAGTTGGTTCTCTCATAATATATGTCGGAATTAGACAAATAATATATGCATTTTATAGCCAAGAATGAGATCTACAACTTTTATGTTGAACATGTTTCTAAAATTTGCACGGTTTGGCCGGAATCTGACACGAAAGATTAGCTCGAATTTTGAAATTTATTATTATTATATTCATTTCGAGCCAGCAACCTTTCGTACGAGATTCCGACAAAACCGTGCAAATTTTGAAAGAATGTTCAACATGAAAGTTGTAGATCTCATTCTTAGCTATAAAATGCATGCATTATTTGCCTAATTCCGACATGTATTGTGGGAGAACCAGCTTTAATTTTTTTAGACTTAAAAAAATTTGTACTTATATATGTTATTCTGTGATATATATATATATATATATATATATATATATATATATATATATATATATATATATATACTAATATGCAAAAACTACTCTTTGATGAAACATTGCCTGATATCTCTATATTGCCTGATATCTCTATATTGCCCTTATAGTTGTATTCATAATTACACAATTATACCAAACTTTATATTAATATATTATAAAGACAATATCTTTTTAGGTAATTACACAACTTTACAATATTAAAATACAAAAAATAAAAACACTAGATACCATAAACCTATTGTGTCTAGTTTGGAATGACAAGAGAAAAATTAATGTTTTAACGTTAAAATATAATTTGTTTTTAAAAAATAAAAATTGCATTCTTGATTTATATTTTTTTACGGTCATTTTGAGTACTCATATGTATATGTTGCGGGTAGGGCGGAGCCCGCAGGAGGCGGGCGGAGCCCGCCGGGAGCAGGCACAGCCCGCCGTCGTCGGTCGGGTACTGTCGCGCGAGGCCATAGGGGCTGGGTACTGTCCACGACAAATGTTGCCGTCCACGATAAATGTCGCTCCCACGACAATTGTCGCCGCCCATGACAAATGTCGTCCCCACGACAAATGTAGCACCACCGGCGAATGTCGCATCCTGGCGAATGTCGCACCCCGCCGAATGTCGCACCCCGCCGATTATCGCACCCCCGCCGAATGCCCCCAGGGCCGAAGGCCCGTGCCTGTCACTTGTATATATATATATATATATATATATATGAAATAAGGGGCATGAGAACATTTCTGTAACCTTCATAGGATCATAAGTGAGCTAGCTAGGTAGGTTCTTGATCATATGGGTTTCTTCCAAGATGCAACATCCTTTGCATATATAGCAAAAATATTTGTACATTTCAGGGGCATGATACCGTGGGTTTTATGCTATTTCGAAAAAGAATGATTAAATTTCCACACGCCCATGCATGCATGATCTCTGGCACACGTGCAATGATCGTTTTAAAAATAAATGGATGCTTAAATTAAATAATGTCTTCAAATTTCTAATTGGTATATTTAATAACCGTGATTAATTAATCCTAAATTTTTCATCGAACCAACGTTTTATCAATCGATCCATCTGTTCAATTATTATTATTATTATTATTTGTTTTGAACTGAATTTATGTAAAATATAAGCGAGGAAGAGTTGGGTTGGAGGGGGCACATCCAAGGATTAAAAAAATGTATGTCTAAAATTCCATTGCCCGGCAGGACAGCTTGGTTCGAGCCCAACACCTACCCTCCAGGATCCCAAAATCTAACATTTTCCAATTTAATATATAATTAATAATATATATAATTATTAATTAGTTATGGCTGACATAGTTATTCTAAGATGGCTTAATTATGCCCCTGAAACTCATCATTACCTCTTATCACCCCCACGCAGCACGTAATAATATTAATAAATTATTTTATCTTCTTAATATAATATAAGTACGTGATAATTAATGATGACATCGGCCCATACTTTAAATAATCATATATTTTTAATTATTTAGGCCCAACACAAACACTAGTTATTAATTGCAGGCGCCTGGGCTTCGTGGCTGACTTCATCCCTCATGTCATCCACACCCCTACTAGTAGAGGCGGATTTACCTGGGGCGAGTGTGGATGGCAGCCCACACTTATTTCTTTAAAAAAAAAATTTAATAGTATTTGTCACCATTTAAACTAGGGGTGTCCAAAATAATCGGGTCCATCGGGCCAGATCGTCCCGGCCTGGTGAAAAGCCTGCTAGGCCCGGTCCCGGGCCAGGCCCGCTCCGGGCCCAGGCCGGGCCATGGGCCCTTCCGAGCCCCATAGTCGGTCAATTGCCCGACCCGGTGCCCGGCCCAGGCCGGGCAAAGCCTGGTTACCGGCAGTGGCAGATTCAGGTGGGGGCAAGGGGGGGCCCGGGCCCCCCCTTGAATTTTGAAATTAATGTATTATGTTTATAAATTATATAATATAATATAACTCCAAATAATTAAACCCTATCATATCTCCCTCCCGATCAGATTAGCGCAGTCCGACGGCCGACTATCTTCTCGCAATCTCGCCCCTATCTCTCTCTCTCTCGATCCCGACCATCATCAGGCAGCAGCCCGACGACCGACTCCTGAGTCCCAACGGTCGACTCCCACCGACCACCGTTCATCGGCTTTCTGCAATCGACCCACCTCGACCGGTCGATCCCCTGCCATTGTCCTGACGGCCGAGTCCCGACCAGTACCACCAGCAGGCAGCAGCCCGACCTCCAGTTGCCCACTTGGCCCCGACAGCCCTCCGCACTCCGCAGCTCCGCTTGAAGATTCGAAGAAAAAGGAGGGTGTGCCCTGGCCGTGTGTAACATCTCATTTCCAACTAGACCCCTAGAAGTGGTTTTGTCATAACTAGGTCATGACAAAACCCTAAAAAGCCCAAGAAGATCAAGTGAGCTTAGGCATGAAGGTGGAGATCAACATGGTCTACAAATAGTAGAATTCTAAACACTAGTTTAGGATGACCATAGGGCCTCATCATGACTCCATGACCCCACCACAATATCCCTAAACTATTGGAAGGTCTATTAGAGCCCTAAGGGTCCATTGAAATCAACCTAGGATGGCCAAATTGACCTAGGATCATCCTAGGCCTAAATTGGGCAAGATGCCCTAACTAAGGGCAATGTGCCCCTAATATGCCCAACCAACCCTACCTAAGTCTTCCTAGACCTTAAGTGAGGTCAATGGGTCACCAAGGACCCATTGGGGACAACCCAAGTGGCTAAGTTGACCCAAGTCAACTCTAGCCCCAAAGTGGTCAAAGTGTCCTTACTAAGGGTCAAGTGACCTCCAAGGTGCCAAGTCAACCATACCCAACCCTACCTAGACCTTAGGGGAAGCCAATGGGTCACCAAGGACCCATTGGGGTCAACCCAAATGGTCAATTTGACCGAGGTCAACTCAATCCTTGAAATAGGTAAAATTAGCCTAAATGGGCTAACCCAAGCTCAAACTCATTTCTCCCACTTGGGCTAACCTCATTATTATTATTCATATTGGTTATGGGATTCCAATAGGCTAGGGAGATGAACAAATTCGGCCTTGATGACTAGGAGAGAGAAAACTCCATTTTACCCTTTAATGGAGGAGAGAGAAAGTGGTTTAGAGGGGTCATTCATGGCCAAGGGAGACCAAGGGCCTCTCCATTTGATTCCAAGGGCTGAATATATTCTCCCTCATTAGTTTTGAGGAGTTTAATAACCATAACCAGCCATAAAAGTGGCTGAATTTAATTTCTCCCATAAGGAAGAGAGAGAAAGAGGGGAGAGAAAGCCATTAATGGTCATGGGAGAGCAAGAGTTCCTCTCCAATTGATTCCAAAACCGATTCATCTTCCCCTCATTATTTAGAGGAGAACAAGGGTTTTCCCCAGCCTCTAGGTGGCTGAATACAAGGGATATGTCATGGCCGAATTTCACCTTTCATGGCCATAAATGGCTTTGAAGCCATGACCCTTCCTCTCCCCCATTTCAACCTTTTAAAAGCTCCCCTAGGCCAAGAGCATTCGTTTCCACCATCACAGGGTTGTTGTAAAGCATCGGAAAGCTCCACCACCGGCCATGACGCACCACCACCAAACCCGACGGCAAGCACGATTAAATGTCCTGCTCTACTCCTTCTTCTATGGATAGATCTTAGGATCAAATAGGAGAGAAATCGGGCTCAATTGAGCCGGATCGTGCTAGCAAAATTTCAGATTTTTCATGGTTTTTATACCACTCGGGTTCGCCGGAAACCGCCCCTCCGACGGCCGTGTCGTCGCCCGGCGATAGCCCCCACCTCAACGAAGGTTGTGGCGGTGGTGGTCGGCCAGGGAGGTGGTTGGGTGGCCGGGAAAAAGGGCTGGAATACGCTCCAGGTCGGGCTAATCACAGCCCTTGGCTGGAGGAAGAAGATGACCAGGAGGCGTTGGATCTGCTTCAAGATTCATGCTGGATCATGTTTATTAAATTCTGAATTTTTTGTCCTGTTTGCTGGACTCTTTTAAATTAAATATTAAAATTACTTAGGCCCTCCTACAGAAAATGTGTCCAATATAAAAGTTGTAGCCCGTGAAGTCTAGTTTATTTTAAAATTTGTTTGAACTCATTTGGGTAAGTGATTTGACCACAACACCCATTTTGGTGGGGTTTATACCTAGGCTAGACCAGATAGTATATTGCGTGTCCCCGCCAATCCAGCCATCCAAATGACCTGAAATTTTGTATGCGGTCACTCTTACCTATACTTAGAACATATCCAAAAATGAGAATTTTTGGAGAACATTTTTCTCTAGTTTTTGTAAACTTTAAATAATCCATGAATAAATTAATTAGGTGTCCTAAACATCTCAAAACTACCCCAAATTTGGGTGGGTAGTCTTAGATGGACTTTTATTGCTCTGGCAAAAATTTCATCTCATTTGAAGATGTTTTAATTAGGTATTGATCCAACCCTACGTTTACCCTTATATGGTTATTTAGGTCAAAGTGCTCTTTTTGGTGTTTGAGTGGTCAAATCCCTTCAACAGAGGCTAATATTTTGGCCACTAATTTTATATGGCATGTAACACCCTCCCATGGGATTTGGGGTGGTTTGGGGTAGGGTAGCCCTAGAACCCTAGGGTAGGCTCCTTTTTTGGAGATTTTAAGGGTTTGAAGGTCATGAGGCCAAATGACCTTGGAATGACTTGAGACTTGGTGGAAGGGATCCTAGGGTGGCTATGGTCCTCTGGTTGAAATTTTATTGAATTTGAAAGCCTTTAACCCCCTCAAATCCCTAATCCCAGTTTAGGGCACAAGCCCAATAGTTGGGTTTAGGCAATCAAAATACCTCACAATAATTTGAAACTTGGGCATGACATTTATCTGACAAAAAGAGTCTTAAAATAATTTTGGTGGAATTTTTGGGCTAATAAAATCAGTACTTCCTTAACAACCCTAGTTCTATCCTTAAGTTTATTTTGCTTGTTATGATATTTCTGTCCACTGAAAAATTGTGAAATTTAGTATTTGGAAGTTTTACATCATGTTAGTTCCCTCTGTATTTTTATTGGAATTTTTAGATGATTATTTTAATTACTTGTTTCATACATTATGAATTGTGAATTTCTGATCAAAAATTTCTCCAATATTGCTACGAAAAATTATGAAACTTGGTTAGTGAGTGTTTTATGTCATTAAGTTGACTTTGGAATTTTCTCATAATTTTTAGGCGATTAAAAACAGTACTTGTTTCACAAAGTTATAAATCTAGAAGATTACTTTTAATTAGATTCAGAGCCCCTCATTTTTTTGAAAATTGTAAAACTTGGTTAGAGTTAGTTTTAGATCATTATCTATCTCCTGGAATTTTGTCATAATTATTAGATGAAGTATTATAGTACTTGCTTCAATAATCAATGGCTATAGAATTATTGATTTAAAATTAAATTAGGGGCTACTGTTTACTGGAAAATTAGGAGAATACTTCTAAAGTGTTTTTAGGCCATGATGGACTTACTGGATTTTTATTATAATTTTTAGAACAATATTGCTTGTCTTTGCTTCTTAAAATGGTAATATAGTCATGACTTTATATTCTAAATTATGGATTTGGGGCCTAAACAATTCTGAAAATTCTTAGATCTTGGATTTGTTGTAGAAATGTTACCTAGTATTTATCATAATTTTGCGGTGATTTGTTTCTGAATTAAAAGTGCATTTCATGTTCAAAGTAGGGCATTCAGAGTCTTAGGTTAATTAGATTAAATGCCCAAATAATTAGGAAAATTATGAAACTCTGGAGTTAGTCTAAATAGGTCATGGTAGACTCCCAAAAATTGTTATGGATTTGTTGGATGAGTAAATGGAGTATCCCATAGTGGGAGCATCATGTAGCTTAGCACGGTCTGCATATAGTACATAGAACTGAAATAGGCTAGCTCGGAGAGCTTAAACACACTTAGGGGAGTCACACTGAAATAAAAGAGAGGATTGGTCATGGGTATAAATCAATAATATTAAGTGTCTTGCGAAAGGGAGCTTTGGGCTTCAGCCCATCGTAGTTCCTAGTGCCCTCGAGAACTCTTCACGGGATATGCCTTGGACAGTCCTGGGCTAATGTAAACCATAGGAATAATAAATGTTAAAGAGTAACTAGTATAACTAGGGGTTCACTTTCACACACACCGGTGTCTCGGGAAGATAAGATGACTAGAATGTTCGGGCGGTAGGCTCGGTGGTGCTGGTAAAGGGCAGGGTAGCCCGGTGAGTCAATAGCTCAGTAGATATTTGTGACGGGCAGGATAGCCCGGGGAGCTTTGGCTCGGTTGTTGGCTGCGACAGACGGGATAGTCTGGGGAGCTTTGGCTCGGTGGATAATACATTAATATTGCATGTGCATAAGATATAAGGTGGTGGGTCTTCGGTATTGGAGAGTCGTCGCACCGACACCAGGACATTGACTTGGCGGGTGTGGTTTTACACTTAGCCAAATAAAGTCCGGTGCGCCAGCCGGCAAGAGTACGTAGGAGCTCCGCTTAGTGCACCAGCGTTGAGGCGTACGATAGGTCTGACTGGTAGTGCTGATACCGGTTTAGAGGTGGGCGAGGCCCAACCCACCGCTTCCGTTTACCACTACGGAGGTATCCTGGGAGGTTCGGCTCCAGAAAGGGGGAACTAAAGGTCTGTGTGCACAGAGTCAGGTGGGTGAGTTGCACTTGCATGATCACATCATAGCATATTTGCATGTCATAGCATCATCATTACATCAACCCCTTACACCTATTGTATAAAGTGGTATGTGACGCTTTATACAATAGGCCCTGCAAAACGACCCCTTGACTTATAAGTTCGCGTGAGCGTGCTTATAAGTTAAGGTTTATATTCTGTATATAAATATTGCTTGCTTGTAAACCGACACCTCATCGTATAAATTGGTATGAGACTTTTTATACGATTGGAGCCTTGCAGAAGATCCTTTAGCTTATGTGTTTTCATATAAGTTAAGATTACATATTTCATATTCTGTCTTTCATACTTTTATTACTGCTGCTTATTCTCATAGAACTGCTAGATTAGTTCCGTCGCCACCTGCTTACATTTGTTACTCTCCACCTTCATAGCTTCCCTTTCCTTCGCTCCGCTCGGTGCCTTGGAGCCAAAGGGGAGGGGTGGGGGATGATAGGACTTAGTCTTTTACACTAATGGTTTTTGGACCAAATCATTTTAGGGGATCGTGAAACCGAACTTGGAGATGCAGCCCCAGAGGTCAGTACGCATGGAGACGGGACAGTCTAGCACTGGAGTTCAGACAGCTAAGACAATGAGTCCCGATCGTTAGTAGTTGTTCTAGTTTTGCTTCCGTGATGAGTGACTTGTAGTGAGGATTTGGATGTATCGGGCATGGGCCCTATTTTCAGTACTTTATATATTAATGTTGTGGACACTCCCTTCGTGGAGATATTTATTTTATATACATGTGATTCTTGTGGACTAGTTTTGAGTTCATTCTTACTCTTATACTTTATTCTACACTTCTGCGATCGATCGGTCGGCAGGATCGGCGTTTTGTAGTGGCGACCTTCCCGGGTGTGAAGGTGTCACCGCAATGCGACGGTTCTGGGCCTAAGACCCCGGTGATTTTAAAAAGAAAAAAATGGGTCTTACACCGTGTGCGCTCTCTGCCTCTCTAGTCTCTCCCTCCGGCTCCAATGACGTCAACATCGGGTTGGGTAACGAATTCCTTTACCTACTTTTGTGTGATTTTCTTTTATACGTAATAGCTTGGTGGAGAGAGATATTTAGTTGTGTTTGGAAACGTTTAGGTGAATCAACTCGCATTTTGTTCGGACCGTGTGGGTCATTTTCGCTTGAGCGGACATTGACCTATAGTCCTTATTCAATCTCTAGAGGCGTAGCGAACCTTTATATTATTTGTTTTTTATGAACTACCGGGTCGATTGTGTCCGTCCCCGGCATGATACTTGCATTAGAAGCCCGAGCGCATTTCCGGGTTTGGCATGCTGTGTGAAACTTATTCGTGTCATTGATACGGATCGATGATGTTGTTTGCATTTATATTATTACTCACAAGTGTTATGACGGTCACAGTGCCGTTATAATGCCAAAATTTTGTGGGATTATTATTCGCAAGTGTTCTGGCAAATTGTATGACTCTCTACATAGAACGAGAAATAGCATAGAAGATCGAGAAAGATGTGATCATTGATGAATTCTATGAGTTGAAAAAACGTCGTGCACAACTAAAATAAGGTAACATCCATATTGTAAATTTTCTTTTATTGTTTGCTTATTATATTTTGATTCATAATTTTTTTGGGCCCCCCTTACTTCGAATTCTGGATCCGCCCCTGGACTTACCGGGCTTAGCCCGAGACTAGAAAAGCCCGGGCTGGCTCTTAGAGCCGTTGGCTGCTACTTGTCCACTTGGGCTGCATTTGCAGCCCAAAAAAATAACTTTAATATTTTTTTTAAAAAAAAATCTATAACCCCCCTTCCTTCTTTCTCACTTTCATACACTTCATACCGCCTCATCCCCCCACCCTCTCTCTATTCTCTCGTAATTTCTACCCTTCTACCGTCCTACGTAGAATATGTCGTCAACACAGGCGTCTTCTTCATCATCTGTCGCTCACGAAGTGGTGGAGCACAAACGTAGGACGCTAGTTTGGGAATATTTTTACTTAGTGCAAGTCGGCGTTGAGCAAAAGGCGAGGTGCAAACAGTGCTCGAAATTACTTTCGATCACTGACAACTCGATACTCGCAAGACACGTTAAGTCTTGCGCAGCCAAACAAGCTCATCCCGAGTCGACCCAGGCGTAATTATCGGCATCCGGACAAATCTGAATGTATGATCAAGGTCGGCAGTGAGAGCTGCAGGTGAAGAACATCATCAGACGTGGGTTACCGTTCAGCCACTACGACAACGAAGAAGAAACCGAGTACATCCACCAAGGGCTACAGCCCAAATATCACCAAGAAAGTCGATCTTCAATTAGACGCGACGCACTTAAAGATTATTTAGAAGCAAAACAAACTTTAATTAATTTTTTGAAAATTTTGAGGGTCGAGTGAGTTTAACGAGCGACGTTTGGACAAGTAGTATAAAATTAATATTATCGTATATGTCTATAACGTGTCACTGGGTCGATCCCGTTTTATGGGATCTAAATAAGCGAATAATTTGTTTTGAAAGTTTCGAAGTCCCGCACATCGGTGAGGCGATTTATCAAATAATTTCAAAATGTGTGTGAATTTAAAATAAAAGATAAAATTATGAGTATTTCTTTTGATAACGCCACAAATAATACCACCTTAATTGAGTGGTTAAAACGTGATTTGAAAACTATGTTAAACGATGTTTTTTTTCATACTCGTTGCGTGTGTCACGTTTTAAATTTAGTAGTACAAGATAGTTTATCGTATATGGAACCATATACTAATAAAATACGTTTAATATTACAATTTATTTATAGTTCTAAACAACGATGTCAAGATTTTAAAAAATTCGTAATCGAACAAGGTCAAAATTTTTTGAAACCTTTATTTGACATGTCAATTAGATGGAACTCTACATATATAATGTTAAATTAAAACGAGCGATTCGCCAAAAAATACTACTAATGAAATTTTATACTTTGTTAGGTCAACATGAATTAACCGAGTCCGATTTGACAATTTTAGAAAATTACATGAATTTATTAGAAATTTTTGTACAACGACAAATAGTTTATCAGTCGTATATTATTCTACTAGCCCGCAAGTTATTGAAAATATTGTTAATATTTCACAAAAAATAAATTATTTTAAACAACACGCCGGATAGAGCGGTTTAATAGAAATAATGAAAAAGAAAATTTTAAAATATTATAGAGAAATCACAGTTATGTTTTCATGCGCCGCCGCTTTGAATCATATTTTCGTCGTAGACCGCGTAGAAAATTTTATAGAAGAAATAAATAACAATATAGGCATAAATCTAAGTGATTCAGATTTAGATAATCTGAGTATTTTAAATTTTAACACTATTTTTACTGAATGTTATAATTATTATGATAATTTATACGGATCGCGGCCCCGAGAGGATGTGTCGCAACAAAAAAAATCTAGTAGTTTTAAAAATAAAATGTTAGAGTTAGGCTTTAGGAAAAAAGCGCGCACAACATCTAGTAGTTTGAATGAATTAGAGTTGTACACAAAAAACACAATTTTGTGATTTTATGTCCATGGACGAATTAGAAAATTTCGATATTTTAAAATAGTGGAAAGGTAAAGTAAATACTTATCCTATTATGACCTATATGGCCCGAGATTTACTAACGATCCAAGCTAGCACGGTAGCTTCAGAGTCTGTTTTTTCTTTTAGTGGCAGGGTTTTGAACGAGAGGAGAAGTCGACTAAGCGAAAAATCGCTCGAGATCTGCATATGCTACAAGGACCACCTGGATGCGATGAAGAGGAAGCAGCATATTCAGCGATCGATGATAGTTCGTCGGACATGGAAGGCGAGATGGACGCGATCAACTTAAACTAGACAACTAGACAACTTCTTGTATTTTTGTCATTTGTAATTTTGTCGTACGTCTTGTATTTGTCATTCACAATTATTATTTTTAGCGTTATTAATTTAATAATTTAGAATTTCCAAATTTTTGTATATTTGCAAAATTCTGTATATTTGCAAATTTCTAAATTTGTATAATTTCGTTACATTAATAAAAATTTTATTTTTCAATATTGCGATGTTGTGTTTTTTTATTTTTTTTGTAAATCCTATGCAATGGTTTTTTTAATGAATAAAAAAACATTTAATTTTAAAAAAAATAAAAATTTAATCGGGTCGGGCTTAACCTGGGCCCGGCCCGGCCTGGGGGGCCTTACCAGGCCCCCCAGGGAGCATAGCCCGGCCCGGCCCGTTATAGTGCAAAGACCGGTCCCGGCCCGGTCGGAAAAGCCCGGACCCGGCAGGCCCGGTCCAAGCCCGGGCCCGCCGGGCTTTATGCGCACCACTAGTTTAAACCGTGAAGAATACTCTATTTTTTTTAAAATTAACAATATTAGCCATGATTCAATCCATGACTAATACCCTATTTTTTAAAAAATTACATATATTAGCCACAGTTTAAACTATAAACCGTGACTACTAACTAATACCTTATTTTTTAAAAAATTAACTTTTTTAGCCGCAATTTAAGCGGTGACTAATATCATATTCTTTAAAAAATTATAGTATTAATCACGATTTTAACTGTGATTAATATCCTATTGTTAAAAAAAAAATTAGACGTGGTTATATAAATTGTACTAGCCTCAACAATTTGTGATTATATAAATTATAATTAGTTATGCCTTTCCTTAATCATCCTAATAATGACCATCCCAGTCCCAGTTTTAAATTATAATGTTTTTGACATATTCTGCAATAAATAGATTAATAATAATATATTTGATGAAGTTGACTTTATGCGCCTAGCGGCCCTAGCCATTGGGCACGTGTAAGTTATACGGGACAAGCTGAAATGGGGGCAGGGATGAGCGGCGGTCAACGGAAGGGTTTGTTGAAAAAAATAAAAAAATATAATATATATTGATTTAACTGTGAGTCGGTGATGGACAGCTTGTCTATAAGGCTATACCCATACTTAATTACTTACATGCTATATATTTAAATAAATAAATAATAATACATGATCAGAAATACGAGCGGCACAAATCAGTCCACCGTTACGTCAGAAAGAGGGCTGACCGTCTCTTTATTTTTAGGGTGGTGTTAAAGGCACACCATTTTTGGCTTTGTGCACACCAATACTATGTGCACCCATTGGAATTTTATGTGCACACCATCTTCAACTTTGTGCACACCAATACTATGTGCACAGTCTGTGCAAACATAGCTGCAATGTATGTGAACTCGTTGGGCGCCGTTGTCGTCTCCTTCATCAGAGCAAACAGATCGACGGCAAGGCGGCCATGGCCGTGCATCGCGAGCCCTCCGATCATCACGTTCCAAAGCACGACGTCTTTGCTCGAAACCCGGCGGAACACCTCCAAAGCTGCTTCAACGCACCCGCATCTGCAGTACATGTCCACAAGAGCTGTGGGGAGGATGACGTTGCCGTGATTGCATAGTTTTTTTAAAATGAAATACGCGCTTTTTTAAACTGCGTCTTCTACGTTCATTTTCAGGAGAAGTGTTCAACATGAAAGTTGTTGATCTCGACGATATCTACAACTTTCATGTTGAACACTTTTTGATTTAAAGCCG
Source organism: Platanthera zijinensis (assembly GCA_039513925.1). Taxonomy (NCBI): domain Eukaryota; kingdom Viridiplantae; phylum Streptophyta; class Magnoliopsida; order Asparagales; family Orchidaceae; genus Platanthera; species Platanthera zijinensis. The sequence goes on along the minus strand of CM077080.1, from coordinate 872,766 downwards.
TTTAGGCCCCCGATTTGGCCCCCGGAAAAAATAACGCGGAAAATAAATGTTCCGCGTGATTTTTTCTGGGGGCCAAATCGGGGGCCTAAACGGCTTTAAATCAAAAAGTGTTCAACATGAAAGTTGTAGATATCGTCGAGATCTACAACTTTCATGTTGAACACTTCTCCTGAAAATGAATGTAGAAGACGCAGTTCAAAAAGCGCATGTCGGGAAGGGGGAGGCGGGCTGCTTCGGCTTTAGTTGGGTGGGGTTTAGAAAAACCTAAATTATTAAGTATTATATTTTTGATGGGTGTGCACATAGCCGAAAATGGTGTGCCTTTAACACCACCCTATTTTTATTACTATTAATATTTTTAAAATAATAATAATAATATATTATATTTATTTATTTGTATTGTCAATATTGCCATAAATATGGCCCTATTTATCAAACAGATTCTCTCAATTCAACAGAAATTTTGTCAGTTTGTTTGATGCGCATTTGCTCTCATTTTCACTTAAGATTTGTTTTAAGAAAAAATTGTTTGAAAATAAAAACAATTACCACCCTACATAAAAATATTTGATAGCTAAAATATTCTTTTTAATGAAATAAGGAAAAACTTAAAACTAGAAATAATCATGCCCAGAAGTAAAATGCGCATTATGTTGTTGACTCTAGATAATGTGATTTTTTCGTTCCCAATATATCATAAAAATTAAGAAATTAAAATTTGGTGAGAGTGTGATCACTGTCAGGCCTAGAGCTGTCACGGTTCCGGTTCGATTCCGGTTCGATTCCGGTTCTACTAAAATCATGAACCGAACCGCTAAGATAACGGTTCTTCAAGTTAGAACTAAAATCTTATTTGGTTTGACCGGTTCCGGTTCTGGTTCCGGTTCCATCATAATTTTTGTAACCGTCGTGTCAACGGTTCCCAATATATCATAATTTTTCTAACATAAATATTATAGATAGATTATAAAATTATAACAATATTATAATAAAATTAATAATAATAAACGGGTTGCGGTCCGGTTCTACTTCGGTCTGGTTCGGATCGGGTTCAAAAATCTTGAAACCGCTAGAATTATATGTTGCGGTTCCAGTTCCGGTTCTGGTCTGGATAATAAAATTTAAGAACCACACCCGAACCAAAGTTGTTCACGATTCCAAAATTCAAACCAGAACCCGAATAATTTGCAAACGGTTCGGTCTGGTTCTTTGCGGTTCCAGTTCGGTTCCGGTTCGGTTTACGATTTTCGGTTTTAAGTGACAGCTCTAGTCAGGCCAGCTCTAGGAATTTCAATAAGGAGGGGCTTGAATCTTTTAAGAGGTTTCAGAAACTTGTAGTCAACGAATATTATGTTAAAATTTGATTCTCAAAAATAAAATAAGTCACATAACAGTTTATTTTATGTGTGAGAGCATTAATTAAAAAATTCAACTAAGAGCACATATCAATAGATAAATATTAATTAGAGGATCATATAAAAGTGCACTAATTAGAAATGATGCCTCTAATTTTTAAATACCGCTCCTGCAAAAATGAACCCTCCACAAAGCTCGCTCACTTGACGTCACGCCTCCTGTTCCAAAAAAATTGCAACCCCTCATCCTCATTGGTGACTGCTTCATTCCCGCATCCAACAAGATATGTTCTCGATCTCTAATATGTTTTTTTGCTTAAAAATTTTCTTTTTATATATTTAAAGATTAAAATATGAAGGGGACACTGTCAAAATTGTTGTGGTCTAACTCGACGTTCCGGTCGGACATGAATAACCTGAACCGTCTTAGCTCTCGGAACGGTCGAGCGGGCACACAATCAATGAGGTAGATTGATTGTACACACGAAATTTTAACATGAAAAAATCCCTCAACCGGGTAAAAAATCACGTGACCGGATCTGTACCGGTCAAAGTCCACTATTTCCTGGCCGTTACAACTTGTTTTGAAATCGAGGGTGATAGGCCACCTCACGTTACAGTTTTGAGGTGAGAGTGTTAGATTACCTATTTGGTTCGACACGTAGAAGTCCGGTAGGGTGATAGTATAACGGGGTGACTCGACGAACCCATTTGTGACGAGCGGTTCAAGCCTAATCGCGTTTTATGTCACGATCCTCTAGATGGGAGGATGGACGGTCGCGATTGATCAAGTCTGCTTGAGGCCCTAGGTTTGGGGTATATATAGGAGTGTTAAAACCCATCTAAATTACTCCATTAGGTTTTCCCTCTCCCCAAAATCCAGAAGCCAAAGCAGCCCTAATTTCATTGTCTTCCTGTCCCTATTACTGTGCGGCTAGGTGGCGCTCTCCCATACGCGAATCGCAAATCGCGATTCTCCCGTTCCTTTAGCGATCGAGATCGTGGCCTCCCTTTCCCGCTCCCGAAACCTACAGGCGGCGTCCCCAACTCCGGCGTGCCCTAGGTTTTCTAGCCCCGACGGTTTGCGAGCGGCTTCTCGCGATCTAGGCACAGGCGGCCGGCGGCGTTGCATCTCCCCTCTCCGGCGACAGGATCCAGCGGCGATCCAGCTTTGGCTGTTTCCAGACGACATCCGGCCATCATCTCCATAGGAGCATCTATTAGCCCTAGCCGATCACTGTGCTCATTTGGCCCATGGCTGGAGGTATAAATCCGCTCCTCTATACGCGATCTTTTTCGTCTTCGCTGCACTCTAGGCATGCCCTAGATTTAGATTTGATCACATTTGGTATCAGAGGCAGGTTATAGAGGTCAAGATGTGGTTTTGAAAAATACTGTGAAGTTTCCATACCAAATTTTTTTTCTTTATGCTATTTTTCAAAAAAAGTGCAAAGATTTCTTCCCAAAATATGTTATTTTGATGTATTTCAAAACTCTGTGGAGATTTCTTCCAAAATACGCGTAGCTTTTTCCGTTGGATGCTCGGTTGTTGTGTGTTCAGGGATTGTCGTGGTTGTCTATTGCCGGTTGTTCTGTGATGGTGTAATATTTTTTCAAGGCCCTATAATAATTTATTATTTTATGTATCTGGAATGTAATGTAACGGCAATGGACAACCCCGCTTTCCCGACCCGAATCCAATATCCGTGACCGCCTTGTCAAGGAGAGATCTGTCACAACCCGCATTTTCTCCGAATAAAAGAATTATCAGAGTATGAGAAAACACGCGTCATGATGCCACGTCAAGCAGGGGATAACTGCTGACGCTCAGGCAAAACAATCTACTATACTTTATGAAAGAAATTCATGAGTTTAATGATTAGAAAATCAGTTATATTTTAGAGGCTGTATCCCTCGGCTCGGTGGATCACCTAGTCCACAGTTAAAACTATACTTAAGCGCTGCGGAAAAATACTTTATTCAGGTTTGACATCCTAAGAAGTGTATAAGAGCCCTAAGAGGACCACTTATGCTATGCAAGACTCTACATTTAATTTATATTATATATAAGAAAACGATCTTTATACGTTGTTTGGAAAATAGTGATTTACTTTTATAAAACATGCTGATCATGCAATATGTACAACCCCATATTCGCTGGGTGGGACCCGGAGACTTCACTGAGGGATTGGGCTAGCCTCAGGCTAGCCTTGGGTTAACCCTAAGGCATACTTGTGGAGTTCTCGTCCTTAAAGGCTCCCGCCTGGCGGTGGGCGATATCGTTCGCGCCACGACAGGCTTCGGGTCCAAATCCAGAGGAGCTTCCGCCCTGAAGGAGCTCCCGCCAAGGGCAGACGAAAGCTGGGGAAACCAGAGCAGATAGTCGAGCTCCCGGCAGAAGAGATCGTCGACCGACCAGAGCAGAAAGTCGAGCTCCCGGCAGGAGAGATCGTCGACCGACTAGAGCAGAAAGTCGAGCTCCCGGCAGGAGAGATCGTCGACCGACCAGAGCAGAAAGTCGAGCTCCCGGCAGGAGAGATCGTCGACCGACCAGAGCAGATGGCTTGACTACGGAAGCTCCCGCCTTAGGGAAAGCTCCCGCCCAGGGCAGGCAAGAAGGCCTTAGGTAAGCCTTCATTCGCAATGACATCATGACTACCTAGCGCGAGAACCTTCCTGGCAGGAGTTCTCGCCAAGGTGGGCCTAGTGGGGACCCAGCGAGAGCCTTCTAGGCCGGGGGTCTCGCCAAGTGGGCCCACGGGGTGGGACCCGGAGTCCAGAGGAGATTATTTTATTATTATTATTTTTTATCCCCAGGTAAAATTACCCAAATGCCCTTGGGATGGTAGCGGGATTTGGCTATTGGCAGACCCCTCAGGGGTATTTCAGTATTTTCAGGTCAAAGAAAGACTATAAAAAGACCCATAGGGGCTCTTTGGAAAGCAGGGCTTTCATTATTCTCTAACTCTAGCGCTTTCTGAGGAGCTCCCAGCCCAGCATTTGGCTTTGGAGGGGAAGCTCTCAGAGATCTTCCGGGTGTGTGGTGGGACCTCCCAGCTGAGGCTTTGGGTCTGTTTTAGGACCTTAGCAGCCAGTCAGGGGTCGAGATTTGAGAGAAGTAGGCGTCGGCTGCACTTTGGTTCGTGAACATTCATTGAGGTCATTTTTGGCTTCAACAGTTCTGGTGCGGTGAGCGTGGAAGCAGTCGGTGTAAGAAAATCTCGAGTTAAGTCCCATGGCGGGAGGCGAAGGTGAAGGATCAGGCGCAGGAGAATCCCCCACCCGGGTAGACGATGCGACGAAGAAGATGTTTGAGGACTTCAGGCGAGAAGTCATGCAGACGATCAACTTGGCCTTCTCGGCAAGGAATGAGTGGGAGACGCCGCAGGTTCCGGAGGAGGTGGTTCTGCTGTTAGGCGAGAACGCTCCAGGGCAGCACCCCGGGAAGGAGGTCCCGGTGGAGGCAGGCGAGAGGGATGTGGCCGCGCGGGAACTCTTCCCAGGCCAGCGTCCCGGGAAGGAGGTACCGGTGGACCTGGGCGAGAGGGAGGCGACAGTGCGGGAGCTTTTCCCCGGGCACGGTCTCGCGGATCGGTCCAGTCAGCCGAGGTCGCGGGACATGCCTTCTCGCCAGACAGGGGGCGAGACCCCCTTTAGTGAGCTCATTGTCTCGGCTCCAGTGCCGGAGGGGTTCCGGGAGCTGGACATGACCTACTACACCGGGAAGGACGACCCGGTTCAGCACGTGCAATGGTTCGAGGACGTGGTATCCATCAGGCAAATGTCGGATGCCTTCAAGTGTAGGCTGTTTGCCATCACTCTGAAAGAGAAGGCCAGGGACTGGTTCCACCAGTTGCCGGCAAGTTTCATCTACAGCTTTGAGGATCTGCGCAGGGGTTTTCTGTTGAGGTTCTCAACTTCGAAGAAAAGGAAGAAGGAGGCTGAGTGCCTGTTTGCAGTGAGGCAGAAGCCGGAGGAGACGCTGGGTCACTATGTGGACCGTTTCCAAGAGGAGATTCTCTTGGTCCAGGAGGTCCCAGGGTACGCTTTAATGCTTGCTTTCACCCTGGGGCTGAGACCAGGGTTTTTCAGCATGGAGTTGAAGAGGGTGCCTCCTCTCTCTTTTGAGGAGCTCATGGAGAGGGCGGCGAAGGAGATAGACTTTGAGAGGGCAAACCCTGCGTTTGCGAGGAAGCTGGCCAGGTTGGCCGAGGATGATGTGAAGGAGCCGGTAGTAGGAAGGCAGAGAGAGCAGAGGGAGCAGAGGGAGCCGAGGGAAGATAGGAGAAGAGAAGAGCCCCGAGGGCAGGGACAACAGCATGGGGGGGCCAGGGAGCCAAACAATCGACTGGGTTGGAGGCCTCAGGAGGGCCGCCCCCAGGGCCAAGGAGGACTTCAGGGAAGAGATAACTTCCGGGAGCAAAGAAGGCTGGAGCAGGGAGGATGGCGACAAGGACCAAGGGGTCATTTCCCACCGCCGCAGGAGGCTATAGAGGTGGGAAGGGGAAGAGGAAGAAGAATTCGGGGAGCCGGAAGAAGGGGAGGAGGAGAAGGAAGAGGGGGCAGGGTGGCGTTGCCTTATTGTGACTTCCATCAGGAGGAGGGTCACGCAACGGCCACCTGCCCAGAGTTTCTGGAGATAAGAGGGGCCAGAGGGGTCGGAAGGCAAGATCCGCCTGTAAGGATCATTGAAGTGCAGCGAGAAGAGGCTGAGGACAGGTGCGAAGACAGGGTTGACGTGGGGACCCGAGGAGGGATCAGAGTGATCCATGGGGGAGTGGGGATCGAGGCAACCCGCAAGGGGAGCCTTCAAACCATGTTCCGCCGAGGGGTCGCCTCAACTTCCCTGGCTCCCCCCCAGAGGAGAAGATCACTTTCTCATCCGCAGATATGCCAGACTACGAGGATCCGTTCTGCGACGCGCTTGTGATCCAGACAGCGGTGGAGAACTGCACCGTCTCTTGGATACTGGTGGACAATGGGAGCTCGATGAACGTGATCTTCAAGAAGGCCTTCGACGAGATGAGGGCGGAAGGAAAAAGGGTCCTGGCTTCTGATGGACCGCTCTTTGGTTTCTCCGAAGAAAGGAAAGAAGTGGAAGGAGGAGTGGGCCTGCATGTGAGGCTTGGGGGCGTCTCACGGAACTGTCGGTTCGTGATTGTAGACGCCCCGAGTAGTTACAATGCCATCTTTGGACGTCCCCTCATCAGCGCCTTCCGCTGCGTACCCTCCTCATACCACCAATGCCTCAAGTTTAACAATGGAGGGGTGCAGGTTAGGATCAGGGGGGATCTGAAGATGGCAAGGCAGTGCTATGTGACGGCGGTTAACACCGTGTCGTGGATGGCGGAGGCAGAGGAGTTGGAGAAGGAGATGGCTGAGTAGGAAGGGGTTGAGGAAGGGGAGATAAGCCTGGGAGAGGCGATAGAGGCTGTTGAGGAGATGGCGGAGGAGGAGGAGATTGGCCTAGGAGAGGCGAGAGGAGTGACGGATGAAGAAGAGCAGAGACAGGGGGAGAGCCTGGAGGAGGCGATGAAAGTTGATGAGGTTGGGGGAGAGGAGCTCGAGTTTGAGCAGAAAGAGGCAAGGGTAAGTTGGGAGCGGTCGGGGCTGGAGCCGGCCGAAGAAGTGGTGGAGATGGAGGTGCTTACAAGAGCGGGGGAGGTGCAAAGGGTTCGGATCAGCGGAGGCTTGAGCCTCGAGGATCAGGAGCGGATGCGAGCCTGCATCCAAAGCAACATCGACATCTTCGCTTGGAGCGCGGCAGACATGCCGAGCATCGACGCGGACGTGGCCTGTCATCGCTTGAACATGGATCCCAGAGCCCGCCCCATACGCCAAAAGATGAGGGCCATCGCCACCAAGCTAGAAGCCCCCATCCGAGAGGAGGTCAAAAAGCTCCTAGACGCGGGCTTCATCTCAGAGATCCAGTATCCAGGCTAGATCTCCAACGTGGTAATGGTAAAGAAGGGAGGAGGAAAATGGCGCATGTGTATTGATTTTTCTTTATTAAATAAATCATGTCCCAAGGATTGCTACCCCTTGCCTCGAATCGACGCGCTGGTTGACTCAGCCGTCGGTTTTTCTCTTATGAGTTTTTTAGATGCATTTTCAGGTTACCATCAGATCCGGATGCACCCTCCTGATGTCAAGGATGTTGTTGGGTACATTGGAAAATGTGTACCTTATTTGAAGAAGCCCAACCTAGCTCAATGATATACATCAAGGTGTATTTGATGTTGTTTTAAGTTGACATGTGCAGGTGAAGAAGTGATAAAGTATGCAGAAAGATTCTAAGTCCAAGTGTCGACACAGAGGAAGCAGTGTCGACACACAGGAGAAAAGAGTCGACACAACACTGGGAAGCAGTGTCGACACATAGCAGTTAGTCTACAACTACACTGGGAAAAAGTGTCGACACAGAAGAAGTAAGTCGACACATCACTGGGAATTTATGTCGACACAGAAGAAAAGAGTCGACACAGAAGAAAAGCGTCGACCTCAACATTGGGAGAATGTGTCGACACAGAAGAATATAGTCGATCTCAAGATTGTCGACATCAGCTGAATGTGTCGACACAGAAGAAAATAGTCGACCTCAAGTTTGTCGACACCAGCAGAATGTGTCGACACATTGTGATTAAGTCGACACATTAAAGCAGATTTAAGAAATGAATTTGTCGACACCTGAAGACTGTGTCGACACTTACTAAGTTATGATTCTACAACAACTGTGTCGATACACAGGACTTGTGTCGACACACTGAAGAGTCAAGACCAAGTTATTTTCAGAAGAAGCTGTGTCGACTCAAAGGCAACTTAGTCGACATCACTAAAGACTGTGTCGACACCAAAGTCAATTGTGTCGACACAGTTAGACAGATGGTCTCGACACTTTCTGACAGACTGTGTCAACAACTTGTGGTTCAAGACTAAGGCACAGGACTTGTTTGAGGACTTGACAGCTGTGGGTTACCACCGGTTAACTGAAGCTGTCAGACTTGTCAGAAAACGGTTAGAAACCGGATCAGCCGGTTACCATGAAGAATGTCTATAAATGGATGGATTCAGAAGGAGAAAGCAACTGTTGAAAAACATTGTTGAGAATCAAAAAGTTGAGAAGGATTACGATCCAATTCATTTCAAGAAAGTGCTAGGCACTTAAGAAGATCTTCTCCGGGAGATCTAAGAAGACTATCTAAGGATAGATCTAAGAAGAGTTCTAATCAGAATTCAGAAGAATCTTTCAAAGTGCTGGATAGAGAGAGATCAAGCCTGAATTAGAAGAAGAAGAAAGAAACCACCAGTGGATTCTCAAGAAGCTGTTTGGAATCAACTCAGCTAAGTTCATTTTCAAGAAGCCTTGAAGAAGGCTCAGATACAGTTGATTGCATCAGCTGATCAAGAATTGTCTTAGCCTTTTCTCTCTCAACTTTGGCAAGACAGATTAATAATCTTTTCTATATTTCTGTAGGATTTGTTTACACAGATCTGAGTTGTAAGCCTATGTTATAAAGGCTGAGTGTAGGAGTGTTGAACTCTGAGTGGTAGGGCAGTTTGCCTGAGTATAGGAGAAGGATATTCTCTGAGTTGTAGGCCTTGGGGCAAGGCTGAGGTAAGGCAGTTGTGCCTGAGTTGTAGGAACCAGTTGGGTTCTGAGTTGTAGGATCTGTTGATCTGAGATAAGTGGAAGTTTGGCCGAATCTAGCATACTGCTAGATAGGTGAAGGGGGAAAGTGGATGTACCCAAACCTTGGGGAACCACTATAAAACATTGTGCAATCTGTGATGTTTTATTTTCTGTGATTGCTGTGTAAATTGTGTTAGCTATTGAATTGAATTCTGCCTGGAAGTTTTTATAAGTAAAGCAGAACCTATTCACCCCCCCCCCCTCTAGGTGTTTAGGCTGCCTTGAAAGTTAAACTATCAAGTGGTATCAGAGGGAGGTTCCTCAAAAAGGACTTAACAGTCTGAGGTAGATCTGAAAGGCAGATTCAAGATTCAAGAAGATGGGTTCTGGAGAGAATCATAAGGAGCTAGGGTCTATGAAATTACCCATATGCAAGAAGGAAATCTTTGGGATCTGGAAAGAGAGAGTCAGATTGTTTATGGAAGCATCTGACCCAAGGATTTACATCACAGTACAGGAAGGGCCCTTCACTCCAATGAAGATATCTGTTCTTGATGCAAATATCCAAATACCAAAGACTTATTCAGAAATGACCAAGGATGAAATCATCTTGGCAACCATGGATAAAAGGGCACAGAACATCATTGTCAGTGCCATAGATGATTCAACATTTCAGAATCTGATTCACTGCAAGACCTCCAAGGAGATGTGGGACACATTGATTGTCTACATGGAGGGATCTGAAGAAGTAAGGCTGGATAGAAAGTCTATGCTAAATCAGGAGTATGAAAGCTTTAGACAAGGAAAATCTGATAGCATAACTGAGTGCTATAAGAAATTCTATAGAATTGTGAATGAGCTAATATCCTATGGAAGAGTCTTCAGTACCTATGAACTGAATGACAAATTCTTAAGATCCTTATCAAAGGATTGGGATAGAAAGATCTGTGCCATAAGAGAAGTGGCTAAATTGGCAGAGATATCTCCTCCAACCCTGTTTGGAAAGTTGCTATCCTATGAAATGCAACTTATGGTAAGGAAGGAGGAGGAAAGGAACTCAAGAGGAGAGCATAGAGAAAAGACTGTGACATTTAATGCTGAAGCCACCAGAAAGAATAGGAGGAAATCACCATCTCCTCCTAAGGAAGTTGAAGAAGATAGTTCTGAAAATTCAGATAAGGGTTCAGTTAGCTGTGAGTCAGATGCAGACTTTGCTGCATTCACTAGGCAATTCCAAAGGTTCTTGAAAAAGAAGCAATGGAAGTCTAGGCCTTCCACATCACAGCAAGTTGATGACTATTATCAGAAGAGAAGGTCATCAAGGAAAGAGAAAAGTAGATCAAAGCCCAGCAAAGCCACTACTTCAAAGATTGTCTGCTATTGTTGCAATAGGCCTGGACATGTAGTGGCTGATTGTCCTGACAAAAGGAAGGAATCTTCAGAAAAGAAGAAGACTTATCAGAAAGGCAAGAAGGAGAAATCCTTTGTAGCAAAGAAAGATAAAAGTCTGTCAGACCAGTCAACTTCAGAATCAGGATCTGAAGCTGAAGCATATATTGGACTATATGCTGCATCTGAGGAAGAAGAGTTTATGCAGTTGCTAGACTCCATCAATGAACATCAATGCATGGGTTTGATGACAAGATCAGAAGAGGACATATGCCAGAATCAGTCTGGTCCTAATGAGGTAAACTGTCCTTCCTGTACATCTGTTTGTAGTACAAATGAAGAATCAGCTACATCTGCATCAAGTGATGAAGATGCATCTGGATCTGAAGGAGATGTCTATCAATTGATAGACAAGTATGGGGACTTGTTGCAGGCCCTTAAGAAAAGCAAGAACCTGGTTAAAACACAGGCTCAGGAAATTGCTGAACTAAGGGTAGCAAGAACTGAGTTAGAAAAAGTCCTTGATCAAAAATTAAATGAAATTGCCAAGCTGAAGAATATAACTATTATTCAGATGGGCACAATTAATTATACTAATGATCAAGTAAAGAGTCTGGAGGCCAGACTTAGAATTGAAAGGGATTTAGTGGCTAGTTACTCTAAGCCAAAATCTGTCTTACCCTTGATAGATGAATTTGTCACTCAGAAGGGTAAGGCTGGAATAGGATTTAAAGGTAACTCCAGGGCTGGCAGATTCAAGAGGAAAGGCAAAGCCCCTATTCAGCCACTAAACCTTTCAGTCCCCATAAAGTTTAGTAAGGAGAAAGTGCCTTCTAACATATATGATCATGAAGACATTCAAGGTCATATTAAGACAAATGTTCTGAAGAACAAGGGTGTTAAGGCAAGCAGGCCTACCTATGGTCATAAACCCAATGGTTTTAAGAAATCAGTAGGTGAAGTTGCAACAGCACCAGCAATGAACAGAAATTTTTCTGACAAGGATGTATCTAGATCTAGATACAATAAGTTTGAATGTTGGTGCTGTGGCAAGAGGGGCCATTTTGCATTAGACTGCTGGTATAACACAAGTGTTATAAAGAATAAGAGTCTACCTGTTAGAAGAGGTTATGATAACTTTATTAATGCTAACCTGAACCAAGGACCCAAGACTTACTTGGGTTCTAAGGGTAAGTAATTCTGTATTGCAGGTGAATCCAAGTAACCATGCCCCTATATGGTACTTGGATAGTGGTTGTTCCAGACACATGACTGGAACAAAGGGGCTGCTGAAGGAGTATTCATCTGTCAAAGATGGACATAAAGTGATCTTTGGTGGATCTGAAAAAGGAGTCATCAAAGGGTTTGGTAACATTTCTTCTAACCTAATTACTATCACCCAAGTGGCCTATGTAAAAGGTTTGAAACATAATCTAATAAGCATAAGCCAGCTGAGTGATCTAGGATATGACATTTCATTTGGTAAGGATGGATGTCATATCAAAAGGTCAAGTGATCAAGAGATCATATTGACTGGGTATAGGAAGAGAAATGTGTATTGCCTTAATTTTGAATGTGAGAATAAGGCTTCCCCCATTTGTCTTGTAGCTGATGACAATGCTTCTCATTATGTTAAGTGGCACAAGAGATTGGCTCATCTAAACTACAAGACAATTGGCCAACTCTTTAGTAAAGAACTAGTGAGGAATGGGCCTCAAGTTAAGTGTATAAAGGAAGGGGTATGCTCAGCTTGTCAAAAGGGCAAGCAGACAAAAACCTCATTTCAAAGCCTTGAAAACAAGCATTCTGTGAGGTGCTTATACCTCTTGCATATGGATCTTTTTGGTCCTATGCCAGTTCACAGTCTAGGTAGGAAGGTCTACACTCTAGTGGTTATAGATGACTATTCTAGATTTACATGGGTGTTCTTTCTGAGACAAAAATCTGAAACCCCAAGTGTATTACTTAATTTTGTAAAGCAAATTCAGAATGAACTGAATAGTACAGTGGTCAAAATCAGAAGTGACCATGGTACTGAGTTTCAATCTGAAAGCATAACAAACTTGTGTATAGACTTTGGGATTTTCCAAGAGTTCTCCTCACCTAGAACACCTCAGCAAAATGGAATTGCTGAAAGAAAGAATAGAACATTAATTGAAGCTGGTAGAACTCTATTGAGTGACACCTCTCTCCCAGAATATTTTTGGGCTGAGGCAGTTAACACTGCTTGTCATGTCATCAATAGGGCTTCTATCACCAAAAGCCACAGAAAGACTCCCTATGAGATTGTGAAAGGCAGAAAACCAAATCTATCCTATTTTAGGATTTTTGGTTGCAAGTGCTATATACTTAACAATGGCAAGTCATATTTGACTAAGTTTGCTGCCAAATCCCAGAATGGGATATTTGTTGGGTACAGCACAAATAGTAAGGCCTATAGAGTCTTCAACTTAACTACTCAAGTTGTTGAAGAATCAGTGCATGTTGTATTTGATGAAACAAGATTAATCAATTGTGAGTTGTCTTGTAGATCAAATGACTCAACAGGTATAAGCAAGAAGATGGACAAGCTCTCCATTGCTGAAGCTTCAAAGGAAGATGGAGCATTGGAAAATGAAGGCTGCTGTCCAGGGGGAGTACAAGAGATAATGGAAGTTGATGAAAACCAAGAGGAACAGCAGAATGAAGAAGCTGGAGATGCTCAACCTGAAGGGAATCTACCTCCAGCTATAAGATATCTAAGAGATCATCCTACTGATCAGATAATTGGTGATCCAAGACAAGGAGTTCAAACTAGAAGCAGAAATCAAAGCACAGTTTTGCATTCTAGTTTCTTGTCCCAAATGGAACCTAAGAAGTTTGAAGAAGCTATCCAAGACCAGCACTGGATTGATGCTATGCAAGAGGAGCTGAATCAATTCAGAAGGTGCAAAGTCTGGGAGCTTGTTCCTAAACCAAGAGGCCACAACATAATTGGCACTAAGTGGATCTATAGGAACAAGCTAGATGAAAGTGGAATAATAGTAAAGAATAAAGCAAGATTGGTTGCAAAAGGATACAGGCAGGAAGAAGGGATTGACTTTGATCAAACCTTTGCTCCAGTAGCAAGGCTGGAGGCAATCAGAATGTTCCTTGCCTATGCAGCCTACCAAGACTTCAAAGTATACCAGATGGATGTGAAGTCAGCATTTCTGAATGGTGATCTTAAAGAAGAAGTATATGTAGAGCAGCCATCAGGTTTTGTAGATCCTCTTAAACCTGATTCTGTGTATAAGCTTAGGAAAGCTTTGTATGGGTTAAAACAAGCTCCAAGGGCTTGGTATGAAACCCTGTCTACCTTCCTCATTGAGAATAAATTCTCAAGAGGAAAGATAGACAAAACTCTATTCCTTAGGGAATCCAAAGGAAAGATCATCTTAGTCCAGATCTATGTTGATGACATAATCTTTGGATCTACTGAAAACAACCTTTGTAAAAAGTTTGCCAAACTTATGCAAGGGAAATTTGAGATGAGCAGTATGGGAGAACTTAAGTTCTTCTTGGGACTCCAAGTAAGACAGACTGATGATGGATTGTCCATATCCCAGTCTAAGTTCACCAAAGAATTAATTAAGAAATATGGTATGGAGTCATCCTCCTCCATGAGAACTCCTATGGGAACAAGTATGCCTATATGCAAAGATGAGGCAGGTAAACCTGTTGATGAATTATTGTATAGAGGAATAGTTGGGTCTCTACTATATCTCACTGCTAGTAGACCTGACATTATGTATGCTACATGTGTCTGTGCTAGGTACCAAGCCTGCCCTAAAGAATCTCATTATACTGCAGTCAAAAGGATTCTGAGATATCTAAAGGGCACTCCTACTCTAGGTCTTTGGTACCCTAGGAATAGAGATTTTCTACTAACAGGCTATTCAGATGCAGATTTTGCAGGATGTAGAGAGGATAGAAAGAGTACTACAGGTACTTGTCAATTACTGGGGGAAGACTAATATCTTGGAGTAGTAAGAAGCAGACCAGTGTGGCAATTTCCACAGCTGAGTCAGAGTATGTTGCTGCTGGAAGCTGCTGTGCACAGCTATTGTGGATGCAGCATCAGCTTAAGGATTATGGTATTCAGGTAAGTAGAACACCCCTTTTATGTGATTCAAAGAGTGCTATTTCTATTGCTAATAACCCAGTTTCTCATAGTAGAACTAAGCATATAGAAATCAAATACCATTTTCTTAGAGAACATGTAGAAAGAGGAGACATCTCATTGGAATTTGTAAAAACAGATTATCAAATAGCAGATGTGTTTACTAAGCCTTTAGATGAAACCAAATTCAATAAATTCAAAATTGAATTAGGTATGTTAACCATTGATTAATGTATTAACAAAATCATTAACAATGCAATTGAAGTGGTATATAAATAAGTAAAGGTAATAACAACAACATAATCAAGTGTTAAAAAGGACACATTGAAGTTACAGAAATTGGCTAAGTAAGAATGTGTCAACACATTCAGTAGTAATGTGTCGACTCAGAGAAATTATGTCGACAAGTCAGAAATATTGTGTCGACACAGAGAATATGTGTCGACACTTAAGAGTTATATTGTCGACTTAACCAGAAATATAATGTCGACTCAACCAGGAAAATGGTGTCGACACTTACAGAATATGTGTCGACACTTATCCTTAGAGTCGACACAGAATTTCTGTTTATCTAAGGTGTCGACATAACCACAAATTGGTGTCGACACATAGTAGGCTGAAGTAATGTCGAGACGGTAGAAGTTTGTGTCGACACATTCCGTCTGTGTCGACACATTTTGACTGTTTTTGGCGCCTTTTGAACTTCTTTCAACTGCGGCTATAAATAGGTCAAAATCTCATTCTGTCGACACGCTTCCAAGGTTTTCGAGACTAAAACCCTGTGTCGACAGTCTATCTTTCTCTCTTCTCTCAAGCTTTCTCGACAAAACGATGGCGCCAAAGATTGAAGATAACATCAATGAAGGGTATGAGTTGGTGCGCCAGGCCTTTGCAGAGGCGCCGCCAGATGTCCAAGGAGTTATCACCCTCCTCTCTGAGTCAGGGTTAGAATTTCTCATCTCACAACCTACTAAAATCTGGAAGAAGGAGGTGCACGAGTTCTTTATCTCTGCATCAGTCCACTCTACTGGCCTCAAGATTAAGTCCACTGTTCAAGGGACTAAGGTGAAGATTAATCAAAGAAGTATAAGAAAGATCTTTCAATTGCAAGTAGTTGAGAATGAAGAGGAAGTTCCTATATCTAAGACAAGGGAAGCCCTTCAATGGTGTGGACTGGACTCAGGATTGAAGATTGGAGCTGCATTCAACAGGAAGGGTATGAATCAGCAAGGGAAGTTCTTGTCAGAAGTAGTTGGGAAAGTAATCCTCTACAAGACAGGTGGACATGATAGGATTTCTGCCTATATGTTCAGCCTGATGACCAGGATTGTTTTTACTATTCCTACTGATTGGTCAGGGGTGATCTTTGACAAGATCAAAGAAGGAATCAAGAAGCCTAACATGGCTAGGATCATGAGCCTGTACCTCACTGGAGTGATTCCTGAAGTGCTGCAGCAATTGCAAGGGAGTAAGATTAATCATATGAGAAGAATGGATATGAGATTGTTCTCAAGGTGGGATAGGGTACTATCCAAGGATGTGCCTGAAGAGAGCAGGCCAGACACCCCTGTGAAAACCCCTACACAGAATCAAGAATCTGAACAATTACAAGAAGACCCACTGAGGACACAGGTTGAAGATCAGCCAGACACAACTGTTGTCCAGGAAGTGTCAACACCTGCACAGATGCAGGGGGAGCCAGTTTCCACTCTTGCTCCAAAGGTATCTACTCCTGCTCAGATATAGGGGGAGCTAATGTATTTTACTATAAAAGACATTGCTCATATTCTTATTACTGCACAGGTTCAGGGGGAGCTAGTGTCCACTCCTACTCCAGATACTACAAGTACAGAAGTGCAAGTACAAGAGGAAGCACAGTTAAACTTGTCTCAAGATTTAACTGCTGCAGAAGTTACAGCTCAACTGGAATTTACTATGGAGGAGTTATTCCCTGATATTGATACTACTGCTGATAAAGTAGGAGGTGGACCAGATATTGAGAAGTCCATAGGTATGGACATTGAGCAGGAAGCTGAAGTTGAGCCACAGGTTGAGGGTGAGCCAGTGGATGTTGAAGCTGAGCAACAGACCCCTAGAACAGATACAATTCATCATCCTCAAGAAAGAATTCATGTAGATACTTCATCTGAAACAGAAACTGAAGATGCCAGGGTGGCAAAGAAAAGAAAACTTGTTGTCTTCAAGAGAAGAAGCAAGAATTATAAGCAGGCTTTACAGACCACACCTCTACAAGTATCTCCAGCCTTTGATTACAACAAATTTATGATAGATCTACAAGTAAAATTGGATGAACAAAGGTTGGCTATGGAAAAGTATGTTGATGAGAATAGCAAGTCACTCCAGTTTGACTTAGCTCAGGATATCAAGTCCATCCAGTTTCAGGTCAACTTGCATAAAACTGAAATGACAGATTGCTTCCACAAGGGTGGCAATGCTGTGGTTTATCTAGCTAAACAACAGGAGGCTATCACTACAAAGGTGGATGACATTGCTTTGAAGCAAAGTTATGTTTTGGAAAATCAGATCAGAATGAATGATAATTTAACTGAATCTCATAATGCGATCATTGAGGAGGTAAAGAAGATTGTTCCAGGTCTGCCTGCAGATAGAGCCAAAGAAAGGGAAGATTTTGATAAGAATTTTCAAGCTGCCATTGCATCTGTTAAGACTGCCATCACAACCTCTCAAAAAGAAATATCTGAAAAGCTTAACAAGTTAAAACCATTTTTTAAAGACGGTGTAAATTATTTGGATGGCCAAATCCGATTTCAAAAGGAAGATCTAAGAGATCATGTATCTAGAGAAGCCATAAAGGGGGAGAGGATGCTAATACATGCAGGCTCAGAGCACTCCAAATGGGTGACCAATAGCATTCGAGCCACTTTGGGATATCCCCCATTGTGTGATGATGCTATGGTAGCTGAATCAGGAATACAATCAAATCTACTTGAAGGCACTCAACCTGAGGTTGCCCAAGTCATTTACCCCCCTCCAGATTTTGACATGATTGATCAGAAGGTTCAAGGAATGTATAGTCCTCCAAAGGAGGTTACTAATATTGTCTTTGGAAAGGTTGATAAGCCTGAGGCTACTCTAAAAGAACAGCAAGATGCTCTAGTAGCAAAGAAGAAATTCAGAGAGCAGGCTGTACTGAAGCCAGATTATGAGCAGTGGAGTCCTACTTCAAGGAACATAATACTCACTACATGGAAAGCTGTACAAGATAAAGTTCATGAGAGAGGCAAGTGGTACAATGAAATAGAATGGCAGAAGTATGAGGCAAGACAAGAAGCAATAGTTCAATTCAGAAGGAAAGCCAAGCTGGAAAGACTGCCATCAGATGCTAAGGAGCCAAGCAAATACTTCCCAAAGCCTTTTCATTATTTTGAAAGGCAAAGGATCAAGGAAGAAGCTCAGAAGAAAGCTGATCTTAAAGGAAAGAAGATAGCTGAAGAATCAGAAGCTCCTGTGACAGCTACAATTCAATCTGGCAAAGGGATTATAATTAGAGAGCCTGATCAATCCTGATTATGTTTTAAGTTCTTTTATAGTGTTTTGTAATGTTGTGATGTAATCATTAAATGTAAAACATTGTAATCAAACATTACTCAGTTATAAACAAAATGTTGTTTGGCATATTATAATGTGCATTCTGTGGTGAAATTTTTTTTTTGTGTTGTTTATATTAAGTATTCCTGTTATGTCATTAATCATCATTTAGTACTGTTTATAAATGGTGTATATCATTGGCTATAGGGGTTATGACTTCTCCAAATAGGGGGAGATTGTTGGGTACATTGGAAAATGTGTACCTGATTTGAAGAAGCCCAACCTAGCTCAATGATATACATCAAGGTGTATTTGATGTTATTTTAAGTTGACATGTGCAGGTGAAGAAGTGATAAAGTATGCAGAAAGATTCTAAGTCCAAGTGTCGACACAGAGGAAGCAGTGTCGACACACAGGAGAAAAGAGTCGACACAACACTGGGAAGCAGTGTCGACACATAGCAGTTAGTCTACAACTACACTGGGAAAAAGTGTCGACACAGAAGAAGTAAGTCGACACATCACTGGGAATTTGTGTCGACACAGAAGAAAAGAGTCGACACAGAAGAAAAGCGTCGACCTCAACATTGGGAGAATGTGTCGACACAGAAGAATATAGTCGATCTCAAGATTGTCGACATCAGCTGAATGTGTCGACACAGAAGAAAATAGTCGACCTCAAGTTTGTCGACACCAGCAGAATGTGTCGACACATTGTGATTAAGTCGACACATTAAAGCAGATTTAAGAAATGAATTTGTCGACACCTGAAGACTGTGTCGACACTTACTAAGTTATGATTCTACAACAACTGTGTCGACACACAGGACTTGTGTCGACACACTGAAGAGTCAAGACCAAGTTATTTTCAGAAGAAGCTGTGTCGACTCAAAGGCAACTTAGTCGACATCACTGAAGACTGTGTCGACACCAAAGTCAATTGTGTCGACACAGTTAGACAGATGGTCTCGACACTTTCTGACAGACTGTGTCAACAACTTGTGGTTCAAGACTAAGGCACAGGACTTGTTTGAGGACTTGACAGCTGTGGGTTACCACCGGTTAACTGAAGCTGTCAGACTTATCAGAAAATGGTTAGAAACCGGATCAGCCGGTTACCATGAAGAATGTCTATAAATGGATGGATTCAGAAGGAGAAAGCAACTGTTGAAAAACATTGTTGAGAATCAAAAAGTTGAGAAGGATTACGATCCAATTCATTTCAAGAAAGTGCTAGGCACTTAAGAAGATCTTCTCCGGGAGATCTAAGAAGACTATCTAAGGATAGATCTAAGAAGAGTTCTAATCAGAATTCAGAAGAATCTTTCAAAGTGCTGGATAGAGAGAGATCAAGCCTGAATTAGAAGAAGAAGAAAGAAACCACCAGTGGATTCTCAAGAAGCTGTTTGGAATCAACTCAGCTAAGTTCATTTTCAAGAAGCCTTGAAGAAGGCTCAGATACAGTTGATTGCATCAGCTGATCAAGAATTGTCTTAGCCTTTTCTCTCTCAACTTTGGCAAGACAGATTAATAATCTTTTCTATATTTCTGTAGGATTTGTTTACACAGATCTGAGTTGTAAGCCTATGTTATAAAGGCTGAGTGTAGGAGTGTTGAACTCTGAGTGGTAGGGCAGTTTGCCTGAGTATAGGAGAAGGATATTCTCTGAGTTGTAGGCCTTGGGGCAAGGCTGAGGTAGGGCAGTTGTGCCTGAGTTGTAGGAACCAGTTGGGTTCTGAGTTGTAGGATCTGTTGATCTGAGATAAGTGGAAGTTTGGCCGAATCTAGCATACTGCTAGATAGGTGAAGGGGGAAAGTGGATGTACCCAAACCTTGGGGAACCACTATAAAACATTGTGCAATCTGTGATGTTTTATTTTCTGTGATTGCTGTGTAAATTGTGTTAGCTATTGAATTGAATTCTGCCTAGAAGTTTTTATAAGTAAAGCAGAACCTATTCACCCCCCCCCTCTAGGTGTTTAGGCTGCCTTGAAAGTTAAACTATCAGATGTTTCCTTCATCACGAGAGAGGGATGCTTCAGCTATAAGATGATGCCCTTCGGGTTGAAGAACGCAGGGGCAACGTACCAACGTATGATGGATCGAATCTTTCGAGATCAAAGGGGAAGGAACCTGGAGGTCTATGTGGATGACCTCATGGTCAAGAGCAAGTGTGTTGATCCCCACTTGCGGGACTTGGAGGAGACGTTTGCCACCCTGCGAAGGTTCAAGATGAGGTTGAACCCCTTGAAGTGTGTCTTCGGGGCTAGTCGCGGGAAATTCCTCGGACACCTCTTGACTCCCGCGGGGGTAGAGCCTAACCCCGATAAGGTTAAGGCTATACTAGACCTGGAATCACCTCGCAATGCCAAAGAGGTCCAGCGCTTGACCGGGAAGTTGGCCGGGCTAAGTAGGTTCCTCTCTCGGTCAGGGGATAGGTGTTCCTCTTTATTTAAAGTACTTCGTGGTAACCAAGTATTCGAATGGACGGCTGAATGTGAAGAGGCATTTCAGGGGCTGAAGAGGCAACTCTCCCAAGCTCCGTTACTTCAAAGCCCGAAGGAGGGGGAGGACCTAGCCTTGTATCTCGGAGTAGGGGTAGAGGCAGTGAGCCCCGTCTTGGTTAGGGAGGAAGGGAAGAAATAGTTATCCGTCTATTATGTAAGCCGAATCTTAAAAAAGGCGGAACTCTGATACCCCATCCTGGAGAAGCTAGCGTATGCTTTGGTCATCTCAGCTAGGAAGCTTCGCCCTTACTTTCAAGCGCACTCGATTAGGGTGATAACCGACCATCCTCTTCGCAAGGTCTTTGAGGGGGTGGAGCATTCAGGAAGGTTGGCAAAGTGGTCCATCGAGCTATGCGAGTTTGACATTTCTTTCGTCCCGAGGCTCTCCATCAAAGCCCAGGCCGTAGCGGATTTTTTGGCGGACTATGTTACTGAGGCCGAGGTTGAAGAACCAAGGCCGCAAGAAGCATGGAAGATGATGGTCGATGGGGCCTCAGGAAGGCACTCCCTGGGAGGAGGTGTAGTGTTGGTAAGTCCTCAGGGGGTTACCATAGAGCAAGCAGTGACCTTCCACTTCCCTGTAACCAATAACCAAGCGGAGTACGAGGCTGTGATAGCTGGCCTTCGCTTGGCAAAGGAGCTGGAAATCCAGGATGTGGAGGCCTTCACCGACTCGATGGTGGTAGCATCGCAGATCCGAGGCGAGTTTGAGGCCCGGGAGCCGACCCTCGCGAGATATCTATCTAAGGTAAGAGCCATCATTGGAGGTTTCCGTTCATTCTCTATTCAACATGTTCCCAGGGAAGAAAGCGCGGCAGCTGATCGATTGGCGAAGTTTGGGCCTCGGGGAGGAGGCACCCTAACCGAACTGTTCCGACCAGCCATTGAAGAGGGGGAGTTGATGGAGGTGAATCGGCGGTCCTCATGGGTAGATCCGTTGGTGACTTTCTTGACCACAGGAGAACTGTCGGAAGAAGTCAAGGATGCAAAGAGCTTCAGGCACAAGGCGGCTCATTACCTGATGCTGGAAGGGAGCTTGCATCGGAAGATGTTGTCAGGGCTCCTCGCGAGATGCGTGACCGAGGAGGAAGTCCCAGGGATCCTGGAGGAGGTGCATTCTGGAGAATGCGGCAGTCATTCAGGGGGAAGGACATTGGAAGCAAGGGTGATAAGGCAAGGATATTTCTGGCGGACTTTGAGGAAGGATACAGCTGAGTTCGCAAGGAGGTGTCGGAAGTGCCAAGTACATGCTCCCCTCCAGCTCTTGCCCGCCCAAAGGCTTCGAAGCATCACGGCGCCATGGCCCTTCGCCATTTGGGGAATGGACCTGGTTGGACCCTTCCCTCCAGCTAGCGGGCAGAGGAGGTTCCTCCTAGTTATGATTGACTACTTCTCCAAGTGGTTGGAGATCAAGCCTTTAGCCAAGGTAACCTCCCAGGTCATCAGGAACTTCGTTTGGGGGGAAATCATTTGCAGGCACGGATTGCCCCAAGCGATAGTGACAGACAACGGTCCTCAGTTTGCCAGCGAAGAATTCATCAGCTTCTGCACCCAATTGGGGATCGATCTCAGGTTCGCCTCTGTCCATCATCCTCGGAGCAATGGCCAGGTGGAGGCGGCGAACAAGGTCATTGTCAACTTGCTCAAAAAGAAGGTGGAGAACCTGAAGGGTAACTGGGTGGAACAGCTCCCTTCCGTCCTGTGGGCCTTGCGAACAACTCCGAACACGGCCACAGGGGAGACCCCCTTCAAGCTCTCTCATGGGTGCGAGGCTGTCCTCCCGGTGGAGTTCGAGGTTCGGTCCCCAAGGGTCACGGCTGCAGGTGAGGGAAGCGAAGCTTGGAGGTTGGAGAATGAGGAAGGGTTGCGCCTCTCATTAGATATGGTGGAAGAGCTGCGGGATGTTGCTGCCATCAGGCAAGAAGAAATAAAACGGCAAATGGCTCGGTACTTCGATAAGCACATCAGAGTCAAGCAATTCACCGAGGGGGATCTAGTACTGAAAAAGGTCGACGCTGCAGGAAGGTCGGCCGCTGTTGGTAAGCTCAACCCTAGCTGGGAGGGGCCTTATATAGTAGAGAAGGCTCTGGTTAACGGAGGCTACTATCTCCAGGATGCGGAGGGAAGGACCTTGAGTCACACCTGGAATGGTGATGACCTGAAGCGCTTCTATCCGTAAGGGGAAAGAAGGATTGTAATGTTGTAAATAACTATTGCATTTTCAATAAGTTTATTTCAGAATATTGACTATCTCTGAGTATGCAATTTTTATGTTTTTTGTTTTAACCGGCTATGACTCCTCATCTCAATGATAGAATAGGCCTGGTTGAAGGAATCTTCATCAACACCCCGAGCTCGGCTCGGCCCCAGGTAGACCCGCTGCGCAGGCTCTCATCAAGCTGGCAGGTCCGAAGGCTCGCCTGTGGGGGAAAGGTTGGCTCTTGTGATACTTTGTTCTTAGCCACTTCTACGACACCCCGAGCTCGGCTCGGCCCCAGGTAGACCCGCTGCGCAGGCTCTCATCAAGCTGGCAGGTCCGAAGGCTCGCCTGTGGGGGAAAGGTTGGCTCTTGTGATACTTTGTTCTTAGCCACTTCTACGACACCCCGAGCTCGGCTCGGCCCCAGGTAGACCCGCTGCGCAGGCTCTCATCAAGCTGGCAGGTCTGAAGGCTCGCCTGTGGGGGAAAGGTTGGCTCTTGTGATACTTTGTTCTTAGCCACTTCTACGACACCCCGAGCTCGGCTCGGCCCCAGGTAGACCCGCTGCGCAGGCTCTCATCAAGCTGGCAGGTCCGAAGGCTCGCCTGTGGGGGAAAGGTTGGCTCTTGTGATACTTTGTTCTTAGCCACTTCTACGACACCCCGAGCTTGGCTCGGCCCCAGGTAGACCCGCTGCGCAGGCTCTCATCAAGCTGGCAGGTCCGAAGGCTCGCCTGTGGGGGAAAGGTTGGCTCTTGTGATACTTTGTTCTTAGCCACTTCTACGACACCCCGAGCTCGGCTCGACCCCAGGTAGACCCGCTGCGCAGGCTCTCATCAAGCTGGCAGGTCCGAAGGCTCGCCTGTGGGGGAAAGGTTGGCTCTTGCGATACTTTGTTCTTAGCCACTTCTATGACACCCCGAGCTCGGCTCGGCCCCAGGTAGACCCGCTGCGCAGGCTCTCATCAAGCTGGCAGGTCCGAAGGCTCGCCTGTGGGGGAAAGGTTGGCTCTTATGATACTTTGTTCTTAGCCACTTCTACGACACCCCGAGCTCGGCTCGGCCCCAGGTAGACCCGCTGCGCAGGCTCTCATCAAGCTGGCAGGTCTGAAGGCTCGCCTGTGGGGGAAAGGTTGGCTCTTGTGATACTTTGTTCTTAGCCACTTCTACGACACCCCGAGCTCGGCTCGGCCCCAGGTAGACCCACTGCGCAGGCTCTCATCAAGCTGGCAGGTCCGAAGGCTCGCCTGTGGGGGAAAGGTTGGCTCTTGTGATACTTTGTTCTTAGCCACTTCTACGACACCTCGAGCTCGGCTCGGCCCCAGGTAGACCCGCTGCGCAGGCTCTCATCAAGCTGGCAGGTCTGAAGGCTCGTCTATGGGGGAAAGGTTGGCTCTTGTGATACTTTGTTCTTAGCCACTTCTACGACACCCCGAGCTCGGCTCGGCCCCAGGTAGACCCGCTGCGCAGGCTCTCATCAAGCTGGCAGGTCCGAAGGCTCGCCTGTGGGGGAAAGGTTGGCTCTTGTGATACTTTGTTCTTAGCCACTTCTACGACACCCCGAGCTCGGCTCGGCCCCAGGTAGACCCGCTGTGCAGGCTCTCATCAAGCTGGCAGGTCCGAAGGCTCGCCTGTGGTGGAAAGGTTGGCTCTTGCGATACTTTGTTCTTAGCCATTTCTACGACACCCCGAGCCCGGCTCGGCCCCAGGTTGACCCGCTGCGCAGGCTCCCATCAAGCTGGCAGATCCGAAGGCTCGCCTACGGGGGATAGGTGGAGTCCTTGACTTTTTGATCCTTGGTTCTTGGTTGGTAGTTACTACGTTACAACGAGCTCGGCTCGAACCCCGGTAGACCCGCTGCGCAGGCTCCCATATAAGCTAGCAGGTCTGACGGCTCGTCGGTGGGGTAGGGGTTTAATTGGTTGGAAAAATATGTGGGCAGGGCCCTGACCTAGACCGGAGGCAAGGCCCCAAAGGTCTCGGCCAGTAAAGGTCTCGGTTTGGAGGTCTCGGCCAGTAAGGGTCTCGGCTCAAAGGTCTCGGCCAATAAAGGTCTCAGTTTGGAGGTCTCGGCCAGTAAAGGTCTCGGTTAAAGGGGGTCCTCGCAAAAGGAGGCTCCCGACGGATCTGGGCAGGACGACTTAATCGACGACGCGAGGTTCCCGCCTAACTGATCTCTAAGGAAGATTACCCTAAAGAGACTAAGGGTCTCGGCGGAAGCTCGCGCGGAAGCCCTTCGGCAGAATAATATACTTTCAAACACACACTGACAATGAAAGATGGAACATTACTCTACATAAAATTAATTACAAAAGTTAGAGCCTCACGCTCATTACAAGAGAAACAAAAAGAAAAAAGAAGCTTAGGGGGACGCGCTGTAACTCCCGCTGGTGCTCTCGCTTGAATCATCGCCAGAGCTCGCTTCAGATGTCTCGCCAGCGGCGGTAGAAGACCTCGGGATGTCTGAGGGAGGCGAGTCCGGCGCGCCTGGAGGTTTGGGAACTGGATCGTAGAGTCAAGGGAGGAGTTGGCGAGTGTCGATGGTCGCGCCGTCCTCCCGAAGCAGCTTGACGTCTCGCAGCGTCTCGAGCGTCAGCTTGACGGTTGCCTGAGCGTTGGCTTGCAGCAGCTTGTCAATGTCGTACTCCGAGAGGTAACGACTCCTCAGCCTCGCATCTAGCTCTGGAGGCGGGACCTTCATCATCTCAGCGCGAAGCTGTTCCCTCAGGAGGACGCTCTCGCAGCGCGCGTCGGCCAGCTCTGCGCGAAGCTCCTTGACTTGGGCAGAATCTTGTGGAAAAGAGTTCAGTCTGGAAACATCGCACAGTCGTAACTTTGAGAAACGAGAGCAAGGGTTCAGGAGGGTCTCGCTTACCTCGGTCGCGGGGCGTAGAGACAGCGCCAGTCGAGCATCCGCAAGCTCCTGTTGAGCTCTCGCGAGTTCTTCTCCCGCAGTGTGTGCTCGAGCCACCGCGTCCTCCCTTGCCTTGCGCATATCGGTGAAATTCTTGTCGATGGTGAGGCTTCGACGCGCACACATATGCGTAAGCTCGAACCCGCGCAATAGAGCCCGGGTGGCATCAAAGGCTAGAAGGCGGGTGGACATCTGGTCAAACACGCTGGTATCCTCTCGGCTGTAAAGGCCATATCCAAGCGAGAAGGCCTCGCCAGTCACTTTTTCCCCCTCCGCCCAGCTGGGAAGGAGCGTCGAAACCCTGATTAAGTTTGACTCGGGGTCCCATTCCATCTGAGGCTTCCCCTCCGCGTCGGCGTACTTCACGCCGAAACCAAAGTTCCTGTGCCCTTTCGGCACCTCCTGGGGCGGAGCTCGGGCGGAGGTTTCGGCGGCGACCACTTCTCCCCCAGCCTCGCTTGCGGCCGGTGGGTTCCCGGTGGAAGCCTCGGCGCGGCTCTTGGCGGCGGCATCCATCTCGCTGGCCCTTTGGAGGATCGCTTCGAAGGAGCTGCCTGCGGGAAGGGGTTGGACAGGCGAGACGGCCGGGGCTTTCCCCTTCTCGAGAGCAGATGGTTTGGGCCTCTTCAGCGTTCGGATAGGAGGAAGGGTGACCTTTTGCTTCTTGGCTGTTGTCAGCAAAGGAGGGGATGGATCTTTTCGGCAGGCGCTGGCGCTAGCTTCCGCGAGCGCAAGGGAGCCTCTCGCGGCCAGACCCTCGACACCCCGGCCTTCGGCGAAGGGTTGGCGCAGAGGGACCTCCCGCTCTCCTGCAAAGTTAAAACACTTCAGCGCAAGAAGATCTTTGATAAAAGAGGGAATCTGAGGCGAGACCGTACCTTCGCCCGAGTGGACGAGTGGGAGGGAGTCGACGTCTCGCCTGAGGTAGGGAACATCGAACTCCTTGGTTCCAAAGAATTCCAGGATTGCGCTCTCGCGCGATCCCAGGGTAGGCTGTTTGTAGGCAGCGTCCTCGTACTGAACAGGCTGAAGCGGGACATTGCCGAAATCCCCGGAGACGTAGACGAACTTCTCACCCCAGTGATGGTGCTTGTTGGCGAGACCGGTGACCTCGAGCAGTTGCCCGGAGAAGAAGACTACTGATGGCGAAGGCCATCAGGATGGAGCACTTGGGATGGAGGATGTTGAAGATGTACCGCTTCGCCATCAGGATGGAGCACTTGGGATTGAGGATGTTGAAGATGTACCGGCAAAGGACGTGCGACGCCGTAGCGGTCATGGCTACAAGCTTCGCCCTCGCAACAAGACTCGTATTTGATTATTTATAAGTTTGGTGTGCTAATAGCCAATTCATGAGAGGCTATTTAAAACATTATTTTATTTCCTGCATTTCCTTTATGTGGTGTGTCTTTAGCCACTTGTTTTGTTATTTGAGATGTAAGCCTATATAAAGGCCAAGACTTTTCATTTGGGGTGGATTATTATTGAATTGAAAAAAATCACTTTTGCCTAAACCTAATTCCCTCTCTTGCTCTCTCCCTAGCCGCCGCCCCCTTCACCCTTGCCCTTCCAAAATCGGCGGCCAACCAAGGCTAGGATCGGCCACCTCTCCTCCCCTCTCCTTCTCTACCCAAAACCGATTGCCTCCAAGGTATTCCTTCCAGGGATCGGCCACCATCTCCCCTTGCCTCTCCTCCTCTTAGCCGCCACCACCATCATCCCTCCTTCTCCCAAACCGACGGCCAACTTCTCCTCAAAGGTCTTGCAAGGAAGGAGGAAGTCTAGGGAATCTTCAACGGCGAGACGTGAACGGGACGACAAGATCTTCATCCATAGCGCTCTTCCGTGGTCTTCAAAGGGAAAACGATCATACTTGGTGGATCCGCGCATCACGGATCTACGAATCCGAGAGGGGGTAACGATATTACTACACAAGAGATTTCTTTTCCTAGATAGTTCTTGTGGTGGACGTATTTTGCGTTATTTTCCGAATTATTATTCTTCGAGGTTAACAAATAACCGATTAGCAATTTTCGTTTGGTTTTCCGAAGGATTCGAAAAAGGATTTGGCACTCCTCGTTTTCTTTTTGTTGGGATAGATACCACCATTTTCGGATCGTTTAGTTCTTGGTGGATCTATTTTGGTACAACACCTAAAGCTCGCTCGGGATCGATATTATCCCATTTAGCCGGAAGGAATTTGGCCTATAGCCAAGTTTCGATCTATTTGCGGAACGGCGATCCGTATGTTAGCACGAACGGTATATTTAATTATTGAATTTGCTGTGTTTGCGTTGGCGTGCGGAATAGAGAGCGTTGAGCGTAGTCATAAGCGTCGTCGCGACCACGTGACGTGTCTCGAAGAGACATCCCTACATCAATTTGGTATCAGAGGGAGGTTGTGTTGATTTCCCAATCGACACCATCCTCACTTTTATCATAGGGTTGTCTTTTTCTTTAAGTTGTGCACTTTCGTTACGAACCGTGTCAAAATCTGAATTTTGGGCTGCATTTAGTAAAAACTCACAAATTTTATTTTTCCAGAAAATTATAAAAAAAATTCTGAATTTTCTTCTCATTTTTTTAAGAAAAAAAGTCTAAAAAAATTTTCCTGTTGCTCAATAGTTTTGCGTCAAAAAATTCAAACGCGTAATTTAAATCAGGTCAAAATTGTTGTTTGTACCGTTCGTTCATGCGCACTAGGCTGGGCACGGAATATCTTCCCTCCACCTCACACATGGCCAACAACCAAGGTGACGAGCATGCTCCGGCCACGATCGCCGAGCTCCGAGAAGAGTTTAACGCTAGGTTTGACGCACTGACTCAGTTAGTTGAAGGGCTCGCTGTAAATCAAGCGGCGCCTCGAAACAACGGCGTTGGCAGAAACCGACTGGGTCCCCAACCCCCGGCAGCCAACCAGCGAGAGGAACGACAAAATCACCCACGTGATCTAGACGATGAGTACCCACCTCGAGGTCATTATGAGTTTGATGTGACAAGGGCCGTAAAAATGAACGCACCCTCCTATGATGGGATGGGAGAGCCCCAACTTTTCCTAGACTGGGTCATGGACATCGAGTGCTATTTTGAATGGCACGACTTAACGGACGCTGAGAAAGTGAAGGTCGCACGTATGAAACTACTAGGAAGGGCCAAAACATATTGGTTAAACGAAGAGAGGCGCCTAGGAACTGTAAACGGAGCACCCCCACTTGGGTGGACCGCAATGAAAGCGCTACTACACGACCAATACGTTCCCACATATCACCGAACTCAGATGTTCGACGATTTAGCCACCCTTCGGCAAGGGAATACTTCGGTATCAGATTATATGGGACACCTTTAGGATATGATGGTGCGTTGCGATGTTCGTGAGATGCCCGAAGTTACACTCTCACGATTTCGTAAGGGACTCAACCCGGATATACAAGGGAAACTCTTGCGTTATGGTCACACAGACCTTAACACCACCTTCAATGCCGCCTTGGATATTGAAAAGCATAACGCCTACAAGTCCAAAGGACGTAATTACCAGAAAGGGAAATCCATCTTAGGCCCGCACCCTTCTTCATCCGCGCGTGATAAAGGAAAGTATCGATCAACGGATTCGGAGTCCATTGTCATTACCGCTAGGAATAATAGAAATCCCACCGGTGAGCGAGTACCAATAGGACGAGTTAACAAGACAAATGCCACGTGTTACTCGTGCGGCATTCAAGGGCACTATTCTAGTGAGTGCCCCACGAAAAGCAAACCTTTAGCTTTACTAGACTCTTCGTCTGAACCTGCTGATATCGTCTATGGAGCTGGCGAAGAATCTGACGCCGAGCCAAGTGACATTGAGGACGATTCTTACATGATGGTGATGAGATGCATTTTAGCCACACCGCGAGCGTTGGATGAATATAACCGGACAAATATATTTACATTAAATTTTAAAGACGGTGAAAAATGGTGTAAGTTAATTATCGACAGCGGCAGTTGTATGAACGTAGTATCGGAGAATGCCATCACTCGCATGCACTTAGTAACCGAGCCGCACCCACATCCTTATAAGATTGCGTGGGTAAACAAGACATCCATAGCGGTCTCTAAGCGATGCATGGTTCCTTTAACGTTGAAAAACTACGTTGATAAAGTTTGGTGCGACGTAATTCCTATGGACGTGTGCCATGTATTATTAGGACGACCTTGGTTGTACGACTATGACGTGACCCACTTCGGTCGCGCAAATACATATGAGTTCAAATTCAATGGTAAAACCGTTGTTTTGAAGCCATCTGCGCCTAAGGATCCGTCATCTATTTCCAAAGACACTGTTGTGCCTGTGGAAAAGAAAACGATAAGCCTGATTAGTAGAAAGGAACTAGAACGTGAGACTTTCATGGATGGCGTTATATACGCGTTAGTCTGTTTACAAGCGAAGGAAGAGTCACCTACCGTTGAGAGCCTCCCATTATCGCTACGAAATCTCTTGGAAGAATATAAGGATGTTTATCCGGTGGATTTACCACCCACGTTACCACCGATACGTGACATCCAACATGAGATAGATTTTGTCCCGGGATCTTCATTGCCAAATCAGCCCCATTATAGACTCAATCCATCCTCCCATGAAGAATTACAAAAATTAATTTCCGACCTGCTAGCGAAAGGATTTATACGACATAGCAAAAGTCCTTGTGCCGTCCCCGCATTATTAGTTCCAAAGAAAGATAAGACATGGCGATTATGTGTCGATTATCGGGCTATTAATAAAATAACGATCAAATATAGATTTCCTATTCCCCGTTTGGACGATCTACTAGATATGCTTTCAGGAGCCGCTATATTCTCTAAATTGGATCTTAAAAGCGGTTATCATCAGATACGAATACGGGAGGGAGACGAATGGAAGACGGCTTTCAAATCTAAGGATGGACTTTATGAATGGCTAGTGCTTGGAGAAGGACTTACCAATGGACCCAGTACTTTTTCACGATTGATGACCCAAATTTTTAAGCCTTTTATGGGAAAATTTGTAGTGGTCTATTTTGACGACATTTTGGTTTTTAGCATTTCGCCGGGGGATCATGAGACTCATCTAAGAACAATTCTTACCACGTTGCGCAAAGAGAACTTATTTATTAACTTTAAAAAATGCGCATTCGGCGTGCCTTCTGTTGAGTTCTTAGGATACATCGTGAGTTCAGATGACATTCATGTGGATCCCAAGAAGGTCCAAGCGATTAAGGAATGGCCGGAACCCAAGAATATTAGGGACGTTAGAAGTTTCCACGGATTGGCCACGTTTTATCGAAGATTTATTCAGAATTTTAGTAGTATTATGGCACCCATAACCGAATGTATGAAAAAAGGAGAATTTACATGGACGAAATCGGCCACTAGTGCCTTCCAAACGATTAAGGAACGAATGTCTGAAGCTCCTTTACTCCGATTACCGGATTTTAGTAAAGTTTTTGAATTATCATGCGACGCGTCAGGGATAGGGATTGGAGGAGTATTAAGCCAAGAGGGACACCCGCTAGGATACTTTAGTGAGAAACTAGCCGGGCCGAAATTAAATTATTCAAATTATGATCGCGAATTCTATGCGGTAATCCGATGTCTCCAACATTGGCGACATTACCTTATATCAAAAGAATTTGTAATATTATCGGATCACGAGGCCCTCAAATTTGTGAATTCTCAAAATAAGATTAGTCCACGACACGCAAAATGGATATCTTATCTACAAGAGTACACCTTCATAATCAAGCATCTGAAGGGTACGCTAAATCGTGTAGTGGACGCGCTAAGTAGAGTCACTCTGTTATTAAATACCATGGAAGTGTCAGTCATAGGATTCGATAGGATAAAGGACGAATATATTCATTGCCCAGACTTTAAGGACATTTATTTCGCCGCGAAGGACAACTCCCCTACCACTATCTCGGCATTCTATATTCGTGATGGATATCTATTTAAACATGTGCAATTATGCATTCCCCGGTCGTCTTTACAACATTTTATTATATGGGAGTTACATAGCGGGGGATTAGGCGGACACTTCGGGCGAGACAAAACGATAGCACTTGTGGAAGATAAATTCTTTTGGCCGGGCCTCAAACCCATGGTCAACAAAGTGGTAGGAAGTTGTCGTGTTTGTCAACTAGCTAAGGGAAACAAGACCAATGCGGGTCTTTACACACCCCTTCCGATTCCGTCGGTGCCATGGCAAGATGTTAGCATGGATTTTATATTGGGTTTACCTATGACTTTTAGGCGTCACGATTCCATACTAGTGGTGGTAGACCGATTCTCAAAAATGGCATATTTTATCGCAAGCAACAACACCTACGATGCTTCCAATGTAGCAAAATTATTTTTCAAAGAGGTTGTAGCACATCGAGGTGTACCCAAGACGATAGTGAGTGATCGATATGTAAAATTTACAAGTTATTTTTGGAAGACCCTCTGGAAACTAATGGGCACTAAACTGTTGTTTTCGTCGGCCTATCATCCCCAAACGGATGGGCAAACGGAAGTCGTCAACCGTAGCTTGGGAGGGTTACTTCATTATTTAGTGGGCGAACATAAAGGTACATGGGATCTTATCCTCCCGCATGCCCAGCTTGCGTACAATAATTCTAGGAACCGGTCCACTCAGTTGTCCCCGAATGAGATAGTGCACGGTTATAAAGCGCCAGTGCCACTTGACTTGATTCCGTTACCACCTTCTGTTAAGTCAAGTCAATTTGCACTAGATTTCACGTCACACGTTCACACTCTCCACGACCACATTGGCAAGACATTAGCTAAGCAATATTCTATATATCAATCGAACGCTAACGTACATCGGCGAGTAGTCTCTTTGAACATAGGCGATTTGGTTATGGTTCGTCTAATCCCTGAACGGATGCCGTCGGGCACCATAAAGAAGTTAGCGAACAAGAAAGCCGGTCCTTTTAGAATTTTGAAGAAATTAGGCGAAAATGCTTATTTGTTAGAGTTACCTTCTGATTGGGGAATCTCCCCTGTGTTTAATATTTCCGATTTAACGCTTTTTGTTGCTCCACCACCTGAATTGTCTATCTCTCCGTTTACTGCTTCCACTATACAATCTAATGGGGTGGGGGGTGAGCTAAATTCTGGATCGCTTTCTCCTGCGAAGTCTATGGGAGGTATGCAGTCTATTGATGATGAAAATTGTTTTTCTACTTCACCTAACGCTTTTCCGAGGTTTCCCCGGACAGATTTCTTGCCTGACAAGATTTTGCAGGATGATGTATTATCCACTACAGACGGCGACATTCACAGGTTCTTGGTTCGTTGGCGTGGTCGTCCGTCTTCGGACGACTCTTGGCTATCTGCTGCACAGTTGGATCTTCTTGACGCGGGCCTCCTCCATCGTTATCTCTCAGCCCACTCATCGGTGATGAGTCCTTTTGAGCGGAGGAGGATTGATGGCGAAGGCCATCAGGATGGAGCACTTGGGATGGAGGATGTTGAAGATGTACCGCTTCGCCATCAGGATGGAGCACTTGGGATTGAGGATGTTGAAGATGTACCGGCAAAGGACGTGCGACGCCGTAGCGGTCATGGCTACAAGCTTCGCCCTCGCAACAAGACTCGTATTTGATTATTTATAAGTTTGGTGTGCTAATAGCCAATTCATGAGAGGCTATTTAAAACATTATTTTATTTCCTGCATTTCCTTTATGTGGTGTGTCTTTAGCCACTTGTTTTGTTATTTGAGATGTAAGCCTATATAAAGGCCAAGACTTTTCATTTGGGGTGGATTATTATTGAATTGAAAAAAATCACTTTTGCCTAAACCTAATTCCCTCTCTTGCTCTCTCCCTAGCCGCCGCCCCCTTCACCCTTGCCCTTCCAAAACCGGCGGCCAACCAAGGCTAGGATCGGCCACCTCTCCTCCCCTCTCCTTCTCTACCCAAAACCGATTGCCTCCAAGGTATTCCTTCCAGGGATCGGCCACCATCTCCCCTTGCCTCTCCTCCTCTTAGCCGCCACCACCATCATCCCTCCTTCTCCCAAACCGACGGCCAACTTCTCCTCAAAGGTCTTGCAAGGAAGGAGGAAGTCTAGGGAATCTTCAACGGCGAGACGTGAACGGGACGACAAGATCTTCATCCATAGCGCTCTTCCGTGGTCTTCAAAGGGAAAACGATCATACTTGGTGGATCCGCGCATCACGGATCTACGAATCCGAGAGGGGGTAACGATATTACTACACAAGAGATTTCTTTTCCTAGATAGTTCTTGTGGTGGACGTATTTTGCGTTATTTTCCGAATTATTATTCTTCGAGGTTAACAAATAACCGATTAGCAATTTTCGTTTGGTTTTCCGAAGGATTCGAAAAAGGATTTGGCACTCCTCGTTTACTTTTTGTTGGGATAGATACCACCATTTTCGGATCGTTTAGTTCTTGGTGGATCTATTTTGGTACAACACCTAAAGCTCGCTCGGGATCGATATTATCCCATTTAGCCGGAAGGAATTTGGCCTATAGCCAAGTTTCGATCTATTTGCGGAACGGCGATCCGTATGTTAGCACGAACGGTATATTTAATTATTGAATTTGCTGCGTTTGCGTTGGCGTGCGGAATAGAGAGCGTTGAGCGTAGTCATAAGCGTCGTCGCGACAACGTGACGTGTCTCGAAGAGACATCCCTACATCAACTACCCCCCCCCCCCTTGGCGCGGAAGTTGAATAGCTTCCGGAAGATGGGCAAACTGAACTCGATCCTCTCGGATCGCATGTAGCATATGAATGCTATAAGGATCGCGACTGAGTTCGGGTTCAGTTGGGCGGGAACCACCCCATAGTAACGAAGAGCAAGCCGAACCTCCGGCCAAAGGGGAAGGCGGAAGCCCACCTCGAAGTGCTCGAGGGGGATGGCGAGCTTTCCCGCCTCCGGAGTATTTACCTTATCGTGATTACCCGGGTTCCGCGCCGAGAAGCCAACGGGAATGTAGCGGTCAACGATCAGGTTATATTCGTCTGGGTGAGCTTGCAGGAAGGGAAGAGGTGTTTTTGGAAAGCTTCCGCGCAGTGGGCGCGACCCTTGTTCTCGCCGGGCATGGTGGGTTTGCGAGTGAGAGCGAGAGCTGAAAAGAGGTCGAAGCGGAAGCCAGAACGCGAGAGCAAGGAAGGAAGGCGGAGGTTCCGGATCGAAGAAGTAAATGCGGTTGGTAGACTTCTCTATTTATAAGGGAATCGTGATCATCATGGCTCCGTCCGACGGAGAGAGAAAATGACGGCGGAGTACAGCTGTCAGAATCTGGGCTAACGACGCCTCGATTTTCCCCCCTCGGGATGACAGCGGTCAACGGTCGTCCCTGGTTTCGACGCAATTATCTAGATCAGCGCAAGCATCCCAGATTGGCGCAAGCATCCCAGATTGGCGTAAGCGTCTTAATTTAAAAGCCTCGCAGAGCAATAAAAAGAAAAAGAAAAGAGAGACATGGGTAACAGCGAGATCCTCGCTAGCGCAAGCTGGATAAACTTAATTAACAGTAATGTTTATTACAGATACATTGATAAAAGAGATTCAAAGCGAGAAGTCTAATAGGGCTTCCAATACCATCGTCCTCGTTCTCGCCGCCTAGTTCTTGGAGGCACCAGCGGATTGAAATAAGACGATAAGGTGGTACACCCAAGGTTGATCCGCCTGGCGTGATCTCGGATCTGCGAGATGCATCTCCCTGGCGAAGACTCGGCGGAAGACCCTCCCGGACGATCAGCCTCGCCTAAGAAGAAATCCCGCTCCAGAGTCTCCAACCTTTGCTCCACAGATTCGCGGAACGCTTTTGCCGCGGCAGAGTGAGCACGATCTCGCCGGAGGAGCCTGGCCAGGATAGCCGAGATCTTCTTCCTCCTCCCCTTCGCGCTCCCGGCGCTGTTCAATATTCCTTATATCTCGCCAGACGAAGGGAGGGGAGAATCTTCCTTTTCTTCATCGTCATCATCTTCATCATCATCTTCTTCTTCCCGGTTGGCTTCTGACCGCAAGCCGGGATCACCTGCAAAGGGAACGCACGAGAATTCTGGTCAAGGCATGACAATCAACAGTCCAGAAAAGTTTCGCATACCTGCGGTTGGGCGAGAACCGTTAACCAAAGTTGGACGGGAAGGCCCGGCCCCTCCGTTGGTTCCATAAAGGAGGTGAAGAGGCTTGCCCAGCCCCGGGCGGAAGGGCTCGCGCACGATAGTCCCGACCTGGCCAGAAGCTCGGGGTGAGTTGTCTTCTCCCAAGAGATGATCGGAATCCTTGGGAGTAGCGGAGGGTTCAGAGTCCGTCCCTCCCGCCTGCAGGGTAGGATTGGTCACCAAGGGAGGCAATTCCACAGTTCTCGCTTCTACTTCCCGGGTGGTTAGGCCCGGGTCGGCGGGAACAGGCACTGCGAGAAGACAGTTCAGAAAAGAAAAGGCATGGTTGACATATCGACAGTAGCAAAACGTACCTGTCGTTTCGGTCTCGGCTGAAGGAATTGCGTCTGAGACCCGCGTTTGGTCCTTGGGGGAATGAGCGGTCAGGTTCGAAGAACTCGGCGGGATCTCGGCGCCATCGTTAGGAGCGGATTCCTGCGAAAGCTCACTTTAACCATCGGACCTAGTGCGCAATCAGCTCGGTAGACACGCTTGAAAGGCTTACCTTCTGCGGGGAAGGATCCCCCGCAGGATTTGGAGTGGGGGAAGGAGGATCCCTGTTCTCGCGAGAAAGGTCCCGCCGGACCACCTTCGCCCTTTTCTTTTCCTTCTTCTTCGGCTCGGAAGGCCCGGCGGTTGAAGTCTTTCTCGCTAACCATGGAGCCACCGCCGCACAGTTAGCCAAGGCTCGCGCTTGGGCAGCGGCTAACCGGTCTTGGAGGTCTTGCGGAAGTGGTTTGGCAGCACGTTTGGGATGCATGGTAAGCTCGCGCAAATATCCCTGAGGCGAGAGCTCAGTTGGAAAACCGTATTTCAAGGGCGGGGCGTATGGACGCCTATCAGTGCATATTTATAGCCGCAGTAGGACCCACCAAAAGATTCCCTCGGTAGGCGGGCACGTGTCCAGCGAATATTTTGGGGGTTGGACTTGTCTTGTCGAGCGCAGGGCTAGCTCGAAAAGAGTGGGGATTGTGTACAACCCCATATTCGCTGGGTGGGACCCGGAGACTTCACTGAGGGATTGGGCTAGCCTCAGGCTAGCCTTGGGTTAACCCTAAGGCATACTTGTGGAGTTCTCGTCCTTAAAGGCTCCCGTCTGGCGGTGGGCGATATCATTCGCGCCACGACAGGCTTCGGGTCCAAAGCCAGAGGAGCTTCCGCCCTGAAGGAGCTCCCGCCAAGGGCAGGCGAAAGCTGGGGAAACCAGAGCAGATAGTCGAGCTCCCGGCAGAAGAGATCGTCGACCGACCAGAGCAGAAAGTCGAGCTCCCGGCAGGAGAGATCGTCGACCGACCAGAGCAGAAAGTCGAGCTCCCGGCAGGAGAGATCGTCGACCGACCAGAGCAGAAAGTCGAGCTCCCGGCAGGAGAGATCGTCGACCGACCTGAGCAGATGGCTTGACTACGGAAGCTCCCGCCTTAGGGAAAGCTCCCGCCCAGGGCAGGCGAGAAGGCCTTAGGTGAGCCTTCATTCGCAATGGCATCATGACTACCTAGCGCGAGAACCTTCCTAGCAGGAGTTCTCGCCAAGGTGGGCCTAGTGGGGACCCAGTGAGAGCCTTCTAGGCCGGGGGTCTCGCCAAGTGGGCCCACGGGGTGGGACCCGGAGTCCAGAGGAGATTATTTTATTATTATTATTTTTTATCCCCAGGTAAAATTACCCAAATGCCCTTGGGATGGTAGCGGGATTTGGCTATTGGCAGACCCCTCAGGGGTATTTCAGTATTTTCAGGTCAAAGGAAGACTATAAAAAGACCCATAGGGGCTCTTTGGAAAGCAGGGCTTTCATTATTCTCTAACTCTAGCGCTTTCTGAGGAGCTCCCAGCCCAGCATTTGGCTTTGGAGGGGAAGCTCTCAGAGATCTTCCGGGTGTGTGGTGGGACCTCCCAGCTGAGGCTTTGGGTCTGTTTTAGGACCTTAGCAGCCAGTCAGGGGTCGAGATTTGAGAGAAGTAGGCGTCGGCTGCACTTTGGTTCGTGAACATTCGTTGAGGTCATTTTTGGCTTCAACACAATATACTTACAATAATAATTGTAGTTTTAAAATAACTAGCAACCTCGCATAAATCCTCCCCAGAGTAAGTAGACTATCTCCAGAAAATAGTAGCAGCAAAAGTAATATATCTAGTACAAAGGTAAACACTACCAGTGGGCGCCAACAACCTGACACGAACCCACTGGCAAATATGTATGTCTGTAAGAAAAGTGCAGAAAACTACCTCACTAAACAAATCCAGAAAGATCTCCAAGGTCCAAGAGACCACCAGCAACACCACCGCAACCTAGCCCCTAAACTGGCTACTGCTCAAAACCTGAGGCATTCAAAAGAAGAAAGAATACCTCAGCAAGCAAAACAAGGAAAAACTGCATGAAAGTGTCTACCGGATGATAAATGAAAGAGGAAAAACACAGCAGTAAAAGTCACAACTGCCCCAAGGCAAGACAACAAGGAATGCACTACGTGCGAGGAAATAGCATCAACCCTGCCCAGAAACTACATCCTGCAGAGTCTACTAAGCTACCAAGAGCCCAAAATGCTGCAATCTACCAAAGAAGAAACATCTAACACCCTAAGCTGTGGGAGGTGGTAGTAGAAAAAAAAACAAACAACATGGATCCGGGTTGGAGGAAAACTCAGTCCCCCAACCACCATTTCCAAGCCAACAAGCTCAAGGGTCTACATGTGAAAGCACAAGGGACCTTCCACCCCCTTGCCCAGCCCGTACCTGGAGCAAGATAGAAGAATAAGGGTGGCCTTGGCTAAATTACACAACACCTCCCCCATGAAGAGCTTCAACCCACCACTACTAACCATGACCCACGATTTGGCCTTTAGGAAAGAAAAACATGGCCGACAAGGAAACTCAAACAAAATATAAACAAGGAATTCACTCGGGAACGAAAATCGAGATAAGGGAAAAAGTGTTGAAATGACTCAACACGACTTGGCGTTGAGTGGGACCCACTCAACGCCTAACCAGACCTTGGCGTTGAGTGAGTTAGCCTCACTCAGCACCAGAACAGCCATGGCGTTGAGTGAGGATCACTCACTCAACGCCCTCCGCAAGAACAGCTCTGGCGTTGAGTGAGCTATCCTCACTCAATGCCAAAACAGCCATGGCGTTGAGTGAGGTCCACTCCCTCAACGCCTTCAGCAAAAGAGGCAGTGGCGTTGAGTGAGCTAACCTCACTCAACGCCAAATAGCTACGGCGTTGAGTGAGGTCCACTCCCTCAACGCCTTAGCACTAATTAAACCACAAAATCCAACGGTGGCGTTGAGTGAGTCCACCTCTTTCAACGCCAAAATAGCTTTGGCGTTGAGTGAGGTCAACTCACTCTACGCCAAAGTACTTACCCGCAGGAAAACCCTAAACCAACACCATAGGAAGAGGTCGGCGGGAATCCAGAATGATTCTCGTCGAATCGGCGGGAATCTAGAATGATTCTCGCCGAATCGGCGGGAATCCAGAATGATTCTCGCCGAATCGGCGGGAATCC
Organism: Platanthera zijinensis; assembly: GCA_039513925.1. NCBI lineage: Eukaryota > Viridiplantae > Streptophyta > Magnoliopsida > Asparagales > Orchidaceae > Platanthera > Platanthera zijinensis. The sequence continues at coordinate 833,411 of CM077080.1, read as the reverse complement.
AGAATGATTCTCGCCGAATCGGCGGGAATCATTGACGATACTCGTCGAAATCGGTGAGAATCACCTAGTGATTCCCGTCGATTTTGACTTAAACAAAAATTTTCATTCAGACGCCTCACTACTTCGCCACAAAAGAACAGACCAAACTATGGCTTTGAGTGTGTGCACCACACTCAACGCCAAGCCTGGGAGGCTTTTGGATTTGAGTGTGTGCACCACACTCAACACCAAATCCCGAGAACCCACCAAGACTGGTTCTAACCAGATCCCTACCACAAAAACCTCCCTCACTCTCTCTCTCTCGGCTCCACCCACAAAAGCACCCAACCAGAACTACAAATCTGGAGTCTAAATGGTGAAAACAACCAGCAGGTTGAACAAAAAAGCACAAGGAGGGGAAGATCAAACAGAATTTTAGGGTTAGCCTAAAACAACTACACAGAATTTTAACAAGCAGAAGAGAGATACTTGGCTTCTATCCTAGGGCTAACCGGGTAGTTAAGATGAAAAAAAAAATCAAACAACAAGTGCAAAAACCACTTGCCTCGGTTTCCGACGAATCTTGTTCGGCTTTCCCTTAACTGCACACGGCACCAGCAGCAACAACACCCTAACAACAAAAATCCCGAACTTTAATGGCGGAAAAGGGCCAAAACCAGAATTTCGGGCCTCCTAAAAACTCCACGAAAAATCAAATCTCTTACCGTAGAAATTAAGGTCTAAGAGAGAGCAATCCAAATCCGCTCTCAGAATCTAAATCCGTCCACGAACACTCCCGGAATCACCGTCCGAAAGCTAGGGGAGCCCGTCGTTTCCGCCTCTGCTTTCCGCGAACAGGAGCAGCGGTTTCGGTCTTGGGAAGAAAGAAGAGAGTGGGCCCGCCAACTTCTAACCAAAGCTTTATAAATAAGCCTTACCATGCCTGATCATCCTAACCGTCTCCCAAGCCACCGGTTCACTTAAACTAAGAGGGTTACTAATTAGATTTTACTAATGGCACACCCAAAACGACGCGAAAACCAAACTATCTCGGAATTCGACGAAATTCACACCGTAGCTAAATATCCACGCTACGAACGCAACGACGAAGTCGAAACTAACTTTCGACGAACAGAACTCAAGTTATACTCACCCGAAGCCAAAACACAAGCATCCTCCGAGAGGCCACACCGGGTCACCCAAAACGACTCGGCTTGTTAGGGAGATCTTGCCAACAGGCTACAAAATAGGGCACTCAGTTCTAAGGAGTTAAGACCACACTCCACAGATGACACAAGCCAAGAAAACGCGTCGACGTAACGGCAAACGAGAATTTAATAATCGTAGCAAAAATCGGGGGCGTTACAAGATCAAGCGCTTCAAATCCGATGATCTTTGGGGGTCTCCGATGCGGTGGTGGAGGAACGAACCAAAACATCCAAGTCCTGGCGACGGTGGTGGAACCATAGCACCTGTGAAGCTTTTAAGTTGTAGGCGTCTATGGAAATCGGATTCGGGTCATTCTCTTGTGTGAGCTCCAACAAATTTAAAGTTTATTTTTTTGCATAAAATAAGAATGCTGGTTTATCGCGAGTATCAGGAGTACCCAAAGCATCCTGATAAGCGCGATAATAGTGACTGTTCGGGAAACACATCGTGGGGTGCGTTTTTATAGTCACAAATATCTAATTTTTTTTGCTCGTTGCGATTAAAATTCTAAGGTTGCAAAAATTGCTCGGCCCCACAGGGAAGTAGTTGATAACAACAAAGAATTTAAATTGGTATATAGTAGTAAGGGTGTACTATGATAAATAGGCCTCCATGACCACAGGTATGAGTTCCCGTTGATTGTGATACACGGTCTTACTAACTATATAAATCAAGACAAATTAATAAAAATCATATGCGATAGCGGTCTTTGCCCACACGGAGACTGTATTTTTTATTATTAACAATTAATATGAGTTAATTGTTAAATAAAGTTTTTGTGCCACTTTGCGTAATTTCATATTATTTATGGCGTTGCTTTAAAATAAATTATAAGCGTGTATCTTTTACTATTTTCTTGCAGTTTTTAATACGGTAATTGACCCAACTCAATTCTTCCCCACTCTCTCGGGGGATAATTATAAAATATGGAAAGATAAGGTGCTTCTAGCCTTAGGGTGTATGGACCTTGATTTGGCACTCCGCGTGGATGAGCCTGTGCTCCCCACGGCGGAGAGCACACCAGCTGACCATACCTTATACGAGCGATGGGAGAGATCCAATCGTCTCAGTATAATGGTGATCAAGACCCACGCCAGTCAGAGCATTAGGTGATCTATCCCTGAGTGCAAAACTACTAAAGAACTGATGGGGGCCATTGACGAACAGTTCGTCAGCTCGGATAAAGCTCAGGACAGCACCCTGATGGCAAAGCTCTGTTCCATGAAGCTCAAAAAGACAGAAAGCGTACGAGGACATATAATGGAGATGAGAGACATAGCTGCTCAGCTAAAGGCATTGGACGTTGATTTTTCGGAGTCTTTTCTGGTCCACTTTATCTTGACTTCCCTGTCTGCCGACTACACTGCCTTCAAGGTGTCTTATATGACACATAAAGAAAAATGGTCAGTGAACAAGCTATTGAACATGCGTGTTCAAGAGCAAGGCAGGCTGAAGCAAGAGAAGCTGGAATCGGTGAACTTTGTGCACCACAAGAAAGGGCAATCCAGCAAAACAAAGAGTGACCCAAAAGGCTTGCAAGGGGATAGCTGTTCCCATAAAGAAACCGGAGAACATGAAGCTATCAACTTGTTTCTTCTGCAAAAAGAGTGGTCACATGAAGAAGGATTGCAACAAGTACAAAACTTGGCTCGCGAAAAGGGAAGGTATGACGTCATTAGTGTGTTATGAATCAAATTTCGTTAATTCTCATGATTTTCATAACACATGGTGGAATTATTCAGGCTCTACAATCCATGTTTCTACTGTTATGCAGGGGTTTCAAAGCCTAAGGAAACCTAGCGGATGAGAACTATGCGTCTATTCAGGAAACTAGATGTCGTCTTCTGTTGAAGGTGTGGGGACATACAGGCTCGTCCTTCAGACCGGATACATTTTGGAGTTAGAGAAGACCTTCTTCATTCCTAGTTTTTCCTAAAATTTATTATCTGTATCAAGACTAACGCCTAAGGGCTTTAATTTTCAGTTTAAAGAATTTTCAATTCCGATTGTTAAAGATTCAGTCCATATTGGCTCTGGTAGATTAATTGATGGATTATATAGTCTTGATTTAGATTTAAATTATATGCAATCATTCACTACAGTGCTTGATAATAGTAGTAGTCTAAGTGTGAAAAATATCAACTCATCTAGCTTATGGCATATGAGATTAGGTCATATCTCCATAGAGCGCCTTAAAAGGTTAATGAAAGAAGGTGTCATTCAGGCACTTGACTTCACTGACTTTGGGACTTGCATACAATGCATAAAGGGAAAGCATACAAGCAAGTCCAGTAAAAGTGCTAGAAGAAGTGATGCTAAATTAACGATAATTCACACTAATATCTGTGGACCGTTTAACACCCTCTGCATGAATGGTCAAAAGTACTTTATTACTTTTATTGACGATTTTACAAGATACATATATCTTTACCTCCTGAATGACAAGTCTGAAGCACTCGATGATTTCAAAGTCTATAAGGCAGAGATAGAGAAACAATCTGGTTTGAGTATCAAAATTGTAAGATCTGACAGAGGCGGTGAATATTATGGTAGGTTCATAGATGGAACTCAAAAACCTGGTCCATTTGCTAAATTCCTTCAGGAGCATGAAATCATAGCTCAATATACGATGCCTGGCACGCCACAACAAAATGGCGTAGCTGAAAGGAGGAATCGTACCTTAATGGACATGGTAAGGAGCATGACTAGTGTCTCATCTCTCCCTCCTAATATGTAGAGTGAAGCCTTGAAAACGGCCGTGTATATCTTGAACCGGGTTCCATCCAAATCGGTTCCTGAAACATCGTTTGAGTTATGGAATGGGTGGAAGCCCAGTTTAAAACATGTGCACATATGGGGCTGTCCAGTAGAGGTTAGGGTGTACAACCCACATGAAAGGAAATTAGACTCGAGGACAGTCAGTGGTTTTTTCATTGGCTATGCAGAAAAATTCAAGGGTTACAGATTTTATTGTCCCTCTCACACGCTGAAAATAGTTGAAGCAAGGAATGCCAAATTTCTTGAAGAACTCCACACTGGTGAGAATAGTTCTCATAAGGTTGTGATAGAAGAGATGTAGGAGACTGCACACTCTGGTATTGGTATTGAACCTGGTGGGCTCATACCTGCTATGGCTCAACACCTACCTATTCGGATCCCAACTTATGAAGGCGTGATCGATGATTCCCCTATCCAGAACTCTCATGAAGAAGTGGTTAGTGAAGCAGTCATCCAGGAACCACTACCAGTGGTTGAAACTGCGCCACAACCACCTGATCAACCAGATTTAAGGAGATCTTCAAGAGCCAAAAGGTCGGCTATTCCATCGGATTACGTAGTGTACTTACAAGAGACCGACGATCTGTCTGGACTCAATCAAGACCCCCTCACCTTTACAGATTCCATGGGCCGTACAGATTCTGATAAATGGTATGAAGCTATGAAGGAAGAAATTAACTCAATGGCAGTAAATCAAGTATGGGATCTAGTAGAGTTACCAGAAGGATTCCGTGCGGTAGGTTGCAAATGGGTCTATAAGACCAAAGTTGACGCCTCTAGTAACATCGAACGATATAAAGCGAGACTTGTAGCCAAAGGTTTCCTTTAAAGGGAGGGTATTGATTATCACGACACCTTCTCTCTAGTTTCTAAGAAGGATTCATTAAGGATAATCATGGCCCTCGTAGCTCATTTCAATCTGTAGCTACATCAGATGGATGTCAAGACGACTGTTGGAACACCCTTTTTATATTTGGGTCAGGATAACTATCCTAAGGATGCATGACCTCATTGTATAGCATAGGTCATTGAGTGTGAGTTTAGAACTTAGGATATTTGAGTTTTTAGTTCTGCTCAGCTCGACGTATCGTCGTCCTCAGCTCAACGCGTAGTCGACCGCTGCTCGACGCATAGTCGATCGCAGCTCGACGCAGCGTCGTCCTCAGTTCGACGTAACGTCGACTTCAGCTCGACGTTTTGGCGTGATTCTCTCTGCTTCCTTAATCACTCTCTGATCGACGGATAGTTGAGCTCAGATCGACGATTTATGATGAATTCAATGTTTTGGGTTCTCCCGTCTGTTGACATTTGAAATTCAAATTAAAGATCATCAAGGCAGTTATTGCAAGAGATCCCCTGGCCGTTTCAAGATTTAATTGGTCTATATCTCAAGGAATTTTCATTGGAAATCAATTAAGGCTCTTCCTTCCAAGGCATGGACAGTTAAGGAATGCATTGAATGCCCTGCCAACGGCTATCTATCAGTCAGTAGTAATTCTATTACTCAGAGATTTTTCGAGAGAGACACATACACAGTTATTCAGATTTGTTACAGAGAACATTCTTCATCATCTCTCTCTCACAGAATCTGCTGCAGAGAATTCAAAGAGAAGAACATCACTCAGAGAAAGATCATCATCAATTCTCTCTGATTCTCTTCTGCTCTGCAATCAACTCTTCTACAGACTGCCTTCTACCTTCAAACATTAAACACTCAGTGTCTGAGTTATCTATTGCTGAAAAAGGACAAGCAGTGAAGAGCCTGTCACCCTTGTGCAAAGCTTCTTCTACCTGAACTCATCTACATCTCAGGGGGAGCTTTGATAACATCAAAGTCCACAAGCTTCTCTTTGATAGTTGACAGAGAAGCATACTCATCCTTTCTTTACCTTATTCCATCTGTACAGGGTTTTAACTCCCTTCAAAAGTTACCCTTTTGGTTAGCTGAGACCTTGTCAAAATCAGTGGTGGCAAGACACCTTATCAAAAAATCTGGTGGTGCCCAGGACACCTGATCAACCATCCTGCAGTGGATTCCTATCAAAGGGTGATAGAAGAGTGGACTACCCAAGTTTGGGGAACCACTATAATTTCCTTGTGTCTTCTGTGGTTTATGTTTACTTCTTGCTGTGTGCTGTGTGTTGTTTGCTTTATCATATATTTAACCATTGCATAACTCACTTTCTACACTAAGTAAATCAAAAAGTTTTAAATTCATCAATCTATTTGAACTTACTCTATTCACCCCCCCCCCTCTAGAGGTAGATAGATCTTATCACCTAACTTTCAATTGGTATCAGAGCGAGGTTGGTCTTTCCTTCAGGCTAACACCTGGACCACAAAGATCTTTGATAAGATCCAACTCTACAGAGGGTTTATTTTGTTTTGATAAAAAATGTTTTTATAAAAACTCATGGCACAAAACAAGGAGTATGCAAGCACAAGACCTCCAGTGTGCAATCTATCCAAGTTTGGACTCTGGAAGGCAAGGATAAAATTATACATGAACTCTTTTGATGAAGACATTTTTAACTGTGTCTTAACAGATTATCCAAGGCCTCCTACTACAACAAGTACCTCAGCTGTTCCACCACCTGCAGGAACAGACACTGATATAAAGAAATGGAAAGTTGCTGATGTAAAGGCCATGAACATCTTGGCCCAAACAATGTCAGATGACATATTTCAGAAGGTTGCTGAATGCAACTCTGCCAAAGAAATCTGGGACAAACTAACTGAGATAGTCTCAGGTTCAGCCGATGAAAGAAAAGATAGAAGAGCTCAGCTGATAACACAGTATGAGAATTTCAAAATGGCTCAAGCTGAATCTGTGGCTGACATGTACAACAGATTTAGTCTGATTGTCAGTGAACTGAAAACTTTGGACAAGGATATATCTCTCACAGAGATAAATGATAAAATTCTCATGTGCCTACCTAGCTCTTGGGATTCAAGAATCTGGCCAATTAAAGATGGCAGAAGTCAAACTGAGACATCCACTGAAGCTCTCTTAGGCAAACTCAAGTCCTATGAGCTATTTGTCAAAAATAGAGAAGGGGAGCAAAACATAACTTCTTCTGCACCCAAAGTGGAGAAGACAATAGCTCTCAAAGCTTCAGAGGAAGTACCTAAAGAGAAGGAGATAGGCAATGAAGAACTGTTAAGCCTACTAGCCAAAAGATTCAACAAGATGGCTAGAAAGAACTTCAGAAAATGGTCTTCTAAAGACCAAGATAAGCCAAGGTATGACAGATCTAGTAATAAAGACATTATATGCTATGGCTGCAGGAAACCAGGACACATTGCACCAAACTGTCCTGAAAATCAAGGCAAAGACAAGAAAGACAAGAAAGACAAGAGAGAAAGAAGAGACAAGAAAAGAGATAAAGACTCCAAGAAATACTATGATAAATCCTCCTCCAGCAACACCAAACATACAAGAAAAGGATTTGTTGCTGAAACATGGAGTGATACTGAAGAGTCTGAAGAATCATCCGGCACAAGTGATGATGAGGATGATGCCATTGAGAAAGGATTCTGCATGATGGCAATCAATGCATCACAAAGCAGCTCAGATTCAGAGTATGAATCTGAATATATGACTGATCAGGAATTAAGTGAAGATCAGGTACTTGACTCCTTTGACTTTTCTTCTGATGATTTCAAATTTAGATTTAAATCTATGTGCATAGACTTGCTGACTGCTGAGAAAACAATTGATTCTCTTAGAAGTCAGTTGTCTGATTACAGCACATTAAGTGCAAATAATCTCAAGCTTTCTGATGAGTTAGAATGCTGTAGGGAGGAGATAGCTTCACTAAAGAGTGAGCTATCCAAGGCTAAACAGCTTGAGGAAACTCTCAATGGGAGGAGTCTCAGGTTAATAGACATCACAAGCACAGTGAATTCAAGAATGAATGGTTCACTAGGTTTGGGTGCCTCTTCAAGACAACCTATAGTGCTAACAACTCCCATAAAGTTTACCAGTAACAAGGGTAAAGAAATTATGGTGGTAGCCAGGAAAAATTCTGATCTACCTAAGCCATTTCAAGTACAACAGAAAACGTCGAACAGAGTTCGACGATCTTCGACCAGAGCTCGACGCCATTCTAACAAGAATCAGCAACACCATGCTGAAGCGTCGAACTCAGCTCGACACACGTCGAACTCAGGTCAACTGGCTGTTGTCCCTGAAGGTAGGCTTGTTCGAACGTCGAATGGAGCTCGACGTCCTGAAACATCAGCGTCAAACTTAGATCGACGATCGTCGAATAGAGCTCAGAGCCGTGTTTTATTTACACAGGATAAATCTAAATCAAATCATAAATATCCTACATCTCAGCCTAACCCTTATACTGAATGGGTGATTCCTCCTAGGAGATATCATCCTGAAGGCTATAAGAGTCAGCCTGAAATGTCCTTCATCTCTGATTTCATTGGTTATCAACCTCAACCCAAGGTGAACTGGGTGAAAAACAATTAAGCTGTTACATGTGCAGATGAAGAGTTATCCAGTGGTGAACCAGCATTGGTACCTGGATAGTGGTTGCTCCAAACATATGACAGGGACCAAAAGCAACCTTACATCCTTCAAAGCAAAGCTTGGACCAAGAGTAATCTTTGGTGATTCCAACTTTGGACAAACCAAAGGATATGGTCAAGTCAAAATTGGATCAATCACCTTCAAGAAGGTAGCTTATGTGGAAGGACTAAAGCACAACTTAATCAGCATCAGTCAACTTTGTGATGCTGGTTATCAGGTTTGGTTCACTGATTTAGTTTGTAATATTGCTTTAGATAACAATATTGTGTTGATTGGAAATAGACAAGATAATATATATTTAGTTGATTTCAATTCTTCTAGAGTAGATATATGCCTTTTCAATTCTCTTAGTAAGTCAAATGAGCTTTGGCATAAAAGATTAGGTCATGTTAACCTTAGAACTATTGCTAGGTTGTCTAAACTCAACCTTGTTAGAGGACTACCTTCTGGTTCCTACAAGAAGGAAGGACTCTGCAAGGCTTGTCAACTAGGAAAGCAAACCAAAAACAGTTTCAAATCACTTAATAAGAGTGATTCACCTAGAATTTTGTATCTATTGCACATGGATCTTTTTGGACCCACTACAGTACAAAGCCTAGGGGGGAAATCTTATGCCTTAGTGATTGTAGATGACTTCTCAAGATTCACTTGGGTGTTCTTCCTGAGAAAGAAGTCTGATAACTTCAAAATTTTGACAGATTTTCTCAAGAGCATACAGATTGAGTTCAATACTCATATAGCCCTGATCAGAAGTGATCATGGGACAGAGTTTGATTCTCTTCTTATGCAAGAGTTCTGTCAGAATGAAGGGATCAGGCACACTTTCTCAGCTCCTAGAACTCCTCAACAAAATGGGGTAGTTGAAAGGAAAAAATAGAACCTTAATTGAATCTGCCACAACATTATTGACAGATGCTCATCTTCCTCTAATCTTTTGGGCAGAGGCTGTGAACACCTCCAATTATGTTTTGAATAGAAGCCTGATACATAAACTAAAGGATAAGACTCCCTATGAATTGCTCAAAGGGAAGAAACCTAAAGTTAGCTTTTTCAAGATTTTTGGTTGCATTTGCTTCATTCATAATAATGACAAGAGATATTTAGCAAAATTTGAAACTAAGACTGATGAAGGAGTATTTATGGGATACTCTTTGAACAGCAAAGCTTATAGGGTTTATAACAAGTCATCCCATAAAATTGAAGAATCCATGCATATTACCTTTGATGAGTCTAATATGTCTTATAAGGAGAAGAATTCTTCTACCATAGACCATTTGCAGGTACAATCTCTAGCTGAAAATATAAATCAGTTAACCATCATGGATAATGGTTCTTTATCTTCCACTACACAACAAGAACCAAATGTTAGTAACAATGAAGACACTGATCAGATTTTGGAAGGAAACAATGAAGAACTTGAAGAACCAGTTGTTGTTTCACAAGAGGAAACAACAACACAGGTTGGTGAACAATCAACACCCATTGTTGATTTAGTAACAATAAGAGATCACCCAATCTCTCAAGTGATTGGAGAAATCTCAGAAGGTGTGCAAACCAGAAATCAGATAAATCAACATCTGATGCACACTTGTTTTCTCTCCCAAATAGAGCCTCAAACAATACAAGATGCAGAGCAAGATCCAAACTGGATCATTGCAATGCAAGAGGAGCTAAACCAGTTTGAAAGAAACAAAGTATGGGAATTGGTTCCAAAACCAAGAAACCAGCAAATTGTTGGAACTAAATGGGTATTCAGGAATAAGTTAGATGATCAAGGGATCATTGTGAGAAACAAGGCAAGGCTTGTTGCTCAAGGCTATTGTCAAGAAGAAGGGGTTGATTATGACCAAACCTTTGCACCAGTTGCAAGGTTGGAGGCCATAAGAATTTTCCTTGCTTATGCTGCACACAAGAAATTCAAGGTATTCCAAATGGATGTTAAAAGTGCATTTCTCAATGGAGACATCAAGGAAGAAGTCTATGTCAAGCAACCTCCAGGTTTTATCTCTCCAACCTTTCCTGAACATGTTTTCAAATTACATAAGGCTTTATATGGTCTCAAGCAAGCTCCAAGAGCATGGTATGAGACCTTAGCCTCCTTTCTGCTTGAAAATGATTTTAAAAGGGGTAGAGTTGACCAAACTCTTTTTATTAGAACCCATAAGTCCCATATCCTACTAGTACAAATATATGTAGATGACATAATTTTTGAGTCTACTGATTCAAGCTTGTGCAAAAAGTTCTCACAACTAATGCACTCAAAGTTTGAAATGAGTAGCATGGGTGAGCTTTCCTTTTTCTTGGGATTGCAAATCAAACAACATGCTGATGGCATATTTATTTCTCAAACCAAGTATGCAAAAGAATTGGTTAAGAAATTTGGTATGTCAGATGCATCTTCTATGAAAACACTCATGCCTACTAATGCTGTTTTAGATGCTGATGAATCTGGTAAACCAGTTGATCAGACTAACTATAGAGCAATCATTGGCTCTCTTTTATATCTTACAGCTAGCAGACCAGATATTATATTTGCTACATATATATGTGCTAGGTTCCAAGTGAGCCCTAGAGAGTCACACCTCACATTAGTTAAGAGAATTCTTAGGTATGTAAAAAGCTGTCCAAATCTAGGTCTCTGGTATCCACATGACTCAGGATTTGATCTCACTGGATTCTCAGATGCTGACTATGCTGGATGTAGAGTAGACAGGAAAAGCACCAGTGGAACTTGTCAATTCCTTGGTGATAGACTTGTCTCCTGGTTTTGCAAAAAGCAAACATCTGTGTCTATATCAACTGCTGAAGCTGAATACATGGCTGCAGGTAGTTGCTGCTCACAGATATTGTGGATCCAAAACCAGCTCCTAGACTATGGCTACAACTTAGAGAAGTCAAAAATTCTTTGTGATAATACCAGTGCAATTTGCATTGCTCAAAATCCAGTTCTCCATAGTAGGACAAAGCATATAGAGATCAGACATCACTTCTTAAGGGATAATGTAGAAAAGAATAAAATAGCACTAGAGTACATTTCTACTGATTTACAAAGGGGAGATATTTTCACCAAACCTTTGGATGAAAAGAAGCACTTCTTCTTCCTTAATCAGTTGGGAATGATAGATGGAGACAGCATAAGTTAATCTACAAGATTTTGAAACCATAAAAATAACAAAGTCTAGGCAAATGTATCTCTTTCTTAAGTGTCTAGAGGTTCTGTCTGACCTCTGCTCGACGCTCGACGTTTTTCATCTGAAAACGTTGACTGGAGATCGACTGATCGTCGACCGCTAAAAAGCGTCGACCGTCGACCTCATCTTTGCGTCGACCAGAGATCGACTCTGTCTAGAGTCTGTTAAGTTTCTGTCTCGGTCGACGACGTTAATTAACGTCGCTCAGAGCTCAACGTTCAGTATCCCAAATAGCGTCGACCGTCGACCTTCAAAACGTCGAACGTCGATCTAAGCTGAACACCACCGAGTCTCTTCGTTTCCCCTAGAGCTTCTTAGCGTCGATCTAAGCTCGACGTTATTTCCTTTTCTGCGTCGAACCCTAATATAAAATCATCTTCTCGGCGTCGATTTCATTTGCGCTTTCATATTTTCTGCAAGTATTTTCTCCCTCCAAAGATTTTACACTTGTTTTCGAGAGGTATTCTACAGGAAATGGCGATTCCAGCAGCAATCTTGGCGGCGATGAAATTTGATTGCGGTTTCGACATTGATCTGGATTCCTTTGAAGGATCATCTCAGAATTTTCTGGAAATTCTGGAACTGTTCAAGGAACAGAAATTGGAGAAGTTCATGACAACCAGAATGCCAATAGCAGAAACAGAAATTAAAGAATGGATTTATACAGCAGTCACTCAAGATGAAAGCACCATTACTGGTTCAATCTCAGGGACTCAGGTATCCTTAACCTCTGCTATATTTACTGAGGTGTTTGAATTGGAGAATGGCAATGACAGTATGGAGCTGTCCAATGAAGAATATGCTGCAATGTTAGACAGGATGGGTCATTCCTCTGAGAATGCCTCCAAACTGTTGAAAGTAGACCTTGCCATAGAATTCAGACTTCTAGCTGATGTGGTAGGCAAGGTTATCTGTGCTAAGAGAACAGCACATGATGCCATTTCCAGGCATCAATTTTGCATCATGGCTGCTCTCCTGGACAAAAAGCACTTGAATTGGGGAGAAATTCTATTTGATCTAGTGAAGAAGAAGGTCAACAAGACCTATGTCCATTTTGGAAGAGTATTGGGTTTGCTGCTTCATCATATCTGCCCTCAGCTTCTGGTATCCTCTAAGCATATCAATGCTTCTAAGAGACTGACCTGTGCCCTCATTGGTAAGTGGGACAGGAAAATCACCAATCCCAGAGCTGCTGCAGCTATGAAAACTTCTACAGAAACAAGGACTGTTGTGGTCACTTCACCTCAGCCTTCTGATCTAGTAGAAGAAGCCATGCCATCCATCACCATTTCATCTTCCTTCTGCTTTCCAACCACCTTCTCTCCATCCACATCTCAATTTTCATCCCCTATGCCAACAACATCATCAATTGCTACAATTGCTTCTTCCATTCCTCCATCCATTACCTCATCTGAAGATTTTCATCCTCTTCACTTCTTCCCTCCAATGGATATTGAGATCATCAATCCAGATGATTCTTTCTTGGATGGTTCTCCTGATGACATATCTGAGACACCATCATTTTCTGACCTCATCATGTCATCCATCATTGAACCTACCATCCCCATTTCATCTATCCCAACATCATCTTCTGTTGCATCTGTTTCTCCTCCCTCTACCTCTGCTCAACATCCCTTTGAGCAAGTAGATTTGCTTCCCTTGGCCAACAAGCTCTATGAGCTCTTGGCTCCAAGGCTTTCTTCTCTATTGGATGCTTCCCTAGCTCCAATAATCTTCTCCTTGAACTCCATCTCATCTAAACTCTCTTCCCTTACTCCTATTGTGGCTGGCCCTTCTTCTAGGGGCCTAGAGTCAGTTCTAACTGATTCTAGGCAGGGGGAGATTTTTGTAGAAGAAGAGCTGCCTCCTTTTGATAGAGAAGAGATGTCAGTTTCAGAAATTCAACCTACAGATAGAGAGTTTGTTCAGCCTTCAGTTTTAGAAGAGCTGCCTACAGATAGAGAGTTTTGTAGAAGAAGAGCTGCCTCCTTTTGATAGAGAAGAGATGTCAGTTTCAGAAATTCAGCCTACAGATAGAGAGTTTGTTCAGCCTTCAGTTGAAGACTTTACAGTGGCAGTGCCAGCATGCTTTTTCCAAAGGTCTTTCAGCCCATACAGATTATTGCTTCCTGAAGATCTGTCCAGGGCTATTGTTCCCTTTTCTGCTACTGCTACTGTTATTTTTGATGAAATGATCCTTGATGATGATGCAGTGGTAGCTGATGCTCCTGCAAATGAGCATCTTGATCATAGTGCTGTTGCCGCTCCTGCTTGTTCTACTGTTGATATTAGTTCTGTTGATGATATGACGGTTGATGAGTTGCCCAACACTTCTGATGCAGTGGAAGCCCTTGCTCCTGAAATTGCTCCTGGTAGTTCTGTTGTTCCAGAGGCAGTGGTAGCTGTTGCTCCTGCCAGTTCTATTGTTTCTCAAGTGTCTGATGCAGTGGTAGCTTCTGCTCCTGCTAATAAGATCTATCCAGCCAGTTCAGTTGAGGCTGTAATATCTGAAGTTATCAGTGACTTAGCTGCTCCTATGTCTGTTGCACCTGAAGCAATTTCTTCTCCTGCAGTGTTAGATACATCATCTACACTGATAGCTGCTTCTAGTCCTGTTTCAGGAATTGCCTCCAAGAAGGATTTTTATGATCCTTATGATCATGTGCAAAGCAGCTCCTCTGATGAGTTTGCCACTAGCTCAGATGACTCATCTGCCACCATTGCTAAAAAGACAAAAGCTAGAAGCAAAGCTCTAAAGAGAGTTCCAATGGAAAGGGCCACTGACCATGATACTCCCTATCACATTCTTCACAACTGTGAGATTACAGAGCCCTGGATGCAATATTCCAAGAACCAACTCAAGGCTATGAAACAGAAGAAGAAGCATTTCAAAGGCCCCTGTAAATCTATTCCTCCTCCTCCTCCTCCATCTTCTCCAGATGCAGGAGGCAGTGCTAACCCTGTCAGCAAACCTCCCACATCCTCCTTCCAAGGCAAGACATATCAATCCAGGAGAGGACAAAGAGGTAGCCAACCAAGAGGTTATCAACAAAGAGGATCTTCAAGAGGAAACCAATCAAGAGGTCAAGCTAGACACCAGCCATATCAAAGGGGAGGAAAGACTATTGCTTCAACCTCTGGTCCTTTTCCCTTCAAGCTCAATGATGGTGTAAGGCAAAAACCTCCTCCTTCAGATCAAAGCAACAAATATGAACCTCCTGTCCCTTATGATGATCCAGTCAACAATCCTACTGCTTGGAAAGCTAGAATGGCTGAGCTTGCTGCTCTAGACCTGATTAAGAAGAATAAAGAAAGAGGACTGGACACATCAAATATCAGTACTATGTCTGAGCAGAGAAGACAAGAATTGGACAAATACAACTCCAGCAAATTCTTTGAATTTGATAGGTACATGCAGTTACATCCTGCTGCTGTTCCTCCCAGTGGAAAAAGCATAACTTCCTTGGGTACTTCTGAGGATTACAGATCCAGGAAAGATGTTGCCAATCCTCAGAGAGAAATCAAGTTCAAGAAAAGCTTTGAAGAAGAACCAAAGAAGAAGTAATGTAAGATGGCTCCACCTCTTTACAACTGTCATAAACACTTTTGATATTTATATATCTGCTCCTACTTCTATCTGTGGTTTATGGTTTTGTCTGTGTTTTAATCTTCTGTATGCATTTTATTTCCTTATAATCATGTGAATAGTAATCCTAATCCAAATAGGGGGAGATTGTTGGAACACCCTTTTTATATTTGGGTCAGGATAACTATCCTAAGGATGCATGACCTCATTGTATAGCATAGGTCATTGAGTGTGAGTTTAGAACTTAGGATATTTGAGTTTTTAGTTCTGCTCAGCTCGACGTATCGTCGTCCTCAGCTCGACGCGTAGTCGACCGCTGCTCGACGCATAGTCGATCGCAGCTCGACGCAGCGTCGTCCTCAGTTCGACGTAATGTCGACTTCAGCTCAACGTTTTGGCGTGATTCTCTCTGCTTCCTTAATCACTCTCTAATCGACGGATAGTTGAGCTCAGATCGACGATTTATGATGAATTCAATGTTTTGGGTTCTCCCGTCTGTTGACATTTGAAATTCAAATTAAAGATCATCAAGGCAGTTATTGCAAGAGATCCCCTGGCCGTTTCAAGATTTAATTGGTCTATATCTCAAGGAATTTTCATTGGAAATCAATTAAGGCTCTTCCTTCCAAGGCATGGACAGTTAAGGAATGCATTGAATGCCCTGCCAACGGCTATCTATCAGTCAGTAGTAATTCTATTACTCAGAGATTTTTCGAGAGAGACACATACACAGTTATTCAGATTTGTTACAGAGAACATTCTTCATCATCTCTCTCTCACAGAATCTGCTGCAGAGAATTCAAAGAGAAGAACATCACTCAGAGAAAGATCATCATCAATTCTCTCTGATTCTCTTCTGCTCTGCAATCAACTCTTCTACAGACTGCCTTCTACCTTCAGACATCAAACACTCAGTGTCTGAGTTATCTATTGCTGAAGAAGGACAAGCAGTGAAGAGCCTGTCACCCTTGTGCAAAGCTTCTTCTACCTGAACTCATCTACATCTCAGGGGGAGCTTTGACAACATCAAAGTCCACAAGCTTCTCTTTGATAGTTGACAGAGAAGCATACTCATCCTTTCTTTACCTTATTCCATCTGTACAGGGTTTTAACTCCCTTCAAAAGTTACCCTTTTGGTTAGCTGAGACCTTGTCAAAATCAGTGGTGGCAAGACACCTTATCAAAAAATCTGGTGGTGCCCAGGACACCTGATCAACCATCCTGCAGTGGATTCCTATCAAAGGGTGATAGAAGAGTGGACTACCCAAGTTTGGGGAACCACTATAATTTCCTTGTGTCTTCTGTGGTTTATGTTTACTTCTTGCTGTGTGCTGTGTGTTGTTTGCTTTATCATATATTTAACCATTGCATAACTCACTTTCTACACTAAGTAAATCAAAAAGTTTTAAATTCATCAATCTATTTGAACTTACTCTATTCACCCCCCCCCTCTAGAGGTAGATAGATCTTATCACCTAACTTTCAACGACATTCTTAAATAGGGAACTTGAAGAGGAAGTGTACATGATCCAACCTGAAGGATTCGTTTCGAAGAAAGGCAATAATCTTGTATGCAAATAATTAAGGTCACTATATGGGCTAAAACAATCCGCACGACGATGGTATATAAAATTTCACAATGTAATTATCTCATTCGGTTTCGAGGAAAACATTGTGGATGATTGCATATACGTCAAGGTCCGTGGGAGCAAGTTTATGTTATTAGTCCTATACGTTGACGACATTTTGCTAGCAAGTAATGATATGGGAAGCTAAACAGTTCTTCTCTAAGAATTTTGATATGAAATATTTAGGGGAGGCTTCCTATGTTATAGGAATTGAGATATATAGAGATAGATCTAGAAAGATCTCGGGGTTATCTCAGAAAGCCTATATCAACAAAATTCTAGAGAGATTCAATATGAAAAACTGTTCCAGTTCAATAGCTCCTATTGTAAAGGGTGACAAATTCAGTTTGTCACAATGTCCCAAAAATTCTCTGGAATTGGAATCCATGAAGAATATTCCATATGCATCTGTGGTTGGCAGTTTGGTCTACTTAGATGTTTGCACTAGACCAGACATTGAATTCATTGTAGGGATGTTGGGAAGATACCAAAGTAACCCTGGAATGGAGCACTGGACAGCAGTCAAGAAAGTATTATGATATCTCCAGGGGACGAAAGATTACATGCTTACATATAGAGAATCCGACAATCTGGACCTAGTCGGATACATAGATGCAGACTTTGCAGGCTGCCAAGACTCGAGGAAATCTACATCAGGCTACATCTTTATGTTGGTCGGTGGTGCAGTGGCGTGGAAGAGTGTCAAACAGACCCTCATTGCATCCTCAACTATGGAGGCAGAGTTTATTGCATGTTATGAAGCAACGAAGCTGACATTGTGGTTGAGGAATTTCTCCTTAGGGCTTAGGGTGATGGATACAGTTCCTAAGCCCATGAAGCTTCTTTGTGATAATGCTGCAGCAGTGTTCTTTGCTAAGAACAATAAAAGTGGGAGCCGCAGCAAACACATTGATATAAAGTTTTTGGTGGTTAGAGAGAATGTGCAGGAGGGTAAAATCGTCATCGAGCACATAGGCACACTGCTTATGGTAGCAGATCCCATGACTAAAGGGCTCCCACCTAAGTTATACAAAAGTCATGTTGAAAGAATGAGACTTGTGGACTCGTTTTATGTTTGAAGTTGTCATGCCATTTTATGTTATTCTCCTATTTTGATTGATTAATGCATTTCCAGTTTATCATCTCTTATGCGCATATTAAAGTATTATTAGAGATTTAATATTGCATTAAAGAGTGGGAGTTTCCACTCATAAAGAATTATTGTCGCATAAATCACTTGATAGGATTTAACGACTACATTGTGATTGCGGAAGGGAAGTGCCTACTGCTTAAGGTACAACCGCTGCAGTCCGTGTGGTGGTGACGCCCTATGCAAGTATAAATACGTCACATAAAGTTTGGGCCAAGAGTCAATGTTATTTTTAATTATTATGTATGGCCATACGAAAAGTTTTGAGTTCACTATCACCCTATGAGTCTAGTGTTATTTTTCTCCTATAAAGCAAAATTATGATTTTCTAAATAATAGGTTGGATTTTTCCCGTGTTGAATCAAGTGGGAGAATGTTAGATTACCTATTTGATTCGACACGTAGGAGTCCGGTAGGGTGATAGTATAACGGGGTGACTCGATGAACCCATTTGTGATGAGCGGTTCAAGCCTAATCGCGTTTTATGTCACGATCCTTTAGATGGGAGGATGGACGGTCGCGATTGATCAAGTCTGCTTGAGGCCCTAGGTTTGGGGTATATCTCCCCAAAATCCAGAATCCAAAGCAGCCCTAATTTCATTGTCTTCCCGTCCCTGTTATTGTGCGGCTAGGCAGCGCTCTCCCATACGCGAATCGCAAATCGCGATTCTCCCATTCCTTCAGCGATCGAGGCTGTGGCCTCCCTTTCCTGCTCCCGAAACCTCCAGGCGGCGGCCCCAACTCCGGCGTGCCCTAGGTTTTCCAGCCCCGGCGGTTTGCGAGCGGCTTCTCGCGATCCAGGCACAGGCGGTCGGCGGCATTGCATCTCTCCTCTCTGGCAACAGGATCCAACGGCGATCCAGCTTTGGCTGCTTCCAGACGACATCCGGCCATCATCTCCATAGGAGCATCTATTATCCCTAGCCGATCACTGTGCTCATTTGGCCCATGGCCGGAGGTATAAATCCGCTCCTCTATACGTAATCTTTTTCGTCTCCGCTGCGCTCTAGGCATGCCCTAGATTTAGATTTGATCACAGAGAGAACACTTGGCACACTACGGACGGCAGGCCGTCGCGTCGTGAGTTTGTTACAAATTGCATTTTGCGTTGATGAGCTTCGCTTAGCACCTTGCTGATTTTGAACGTGGAGCGGAACGCCTGAACTTGCGGTCGAGGGGGACACTTGGAACTTGAGAGATTGAGCTTCGTCAGGTGGCTTTAACTTGGCTCATACATGGCTCGGGTGCGGGAAGAAGAAGACTCAGAGGAAGAAGGTGAGAAATGAGGAGGCATGAGACTACTTTTATAAGCCCCGGGGGATGTTTACGGTGGTTATGCGGCTATCCGCACACCGTAATCACCAAAAATTAATATTTTCCCATAGTTTTAAGGGTGTGCATTAATGATGCTTAATCCCGTTATTCGCACCCTAAATAAATAATTAAATTAACAATTAAATCCCCTTACTAACCTGGTGGTTAGTGGGTGTTTACGTGTGAATCAGATGGCGGGAAACGACCCCAAATGATCGGACGGCGCAGACAGAACTCCATGGGTGGCCGGCGAACTTGCCGCCGAACTCTCCGGCGAGGAGAGGACCATTTGACGGCGGCCAGCGCGGCCGCCTCCTTTGGCCGCGCGTCGACGACCGAGGGAGGGAGCGGCCTGGGTGGCCGCTCGTGCGGCCGTGGCTAGCACCGCCGATCCCTCGGCCGCGGCCGAAGACCGAGGGAGACCGGCCTGCACAGTCTGGAGAGAGAGGCCCGCGCAACCACTCCCTCAGCCGCGGTTGGCAGCCGGGAGAGCGCGGCTTGAGCGGCCGCTCTTCCGGCTGCGGCCGGAGACCGAAGGGGAGCGGCCCTCGCGGCCGTCCCCACGATCGCGGCCAGCGGCCGAGGGAGAGTTGCTCGAGCGGCCGCTCTCTCGGCCACGTCCGGTGGTCGAGCAGGGCGCGTCAGTCGGGGCCGCCGCCTCGACCGCGCGCCGGCGGTCGATGCGACGAGGGAAGGGGGCGACCGATGTCCAGGGACGAGGTCAGCTTCCCGCCTCCGGCGAGGCAGCGCTCGTGGCGGTTCATCCATCACACATGATGGGTTCGGCGCGTGGTGGGATCGAGCGCTGCGATTGCGCATGCGGTCAAACCCATGATCCCACTATTTTTGCGGTGGAGATCATGGGTGTGTGGTTATGTGCACACCTATACTTATAAAATGGATCTCATCCCTAACAATTACCACCCAGATCCTTGTTGCGATATACCGACTCGGATGAAGAAAAACAAGGATCTTTCTTTGCTCATTTTTTTATAGTGGCGACGATGGATAACGATGAAGGACTTGAGATGGCGAGTGGTGGTGCCCTGCAGACTCGGGTAAAAAATATTAGAATATGCTAAGGTAGGGGAGAGGCGACGAACGTGCCCGGAAAAGGAAGCTGGCGCACCCGCGCTCGCAGAGGTACGTGCGGGTGCGTGCGCCGGCTCACGCTTGGCCGCGTGTGGGCTGGTCCATGCGCCAGCGTACGCGCGGGCACTCCCGTATGGTTGCACGCAGGTGCGCGTACGAAGGTTTGATCGTGCACGCGCCTTGCCGCGAGCGGGCGCGTGCCTTGCCTCGCTCCGCCGCGCGGAGAGCGCGCGCCTTACCGCATGCGGGCGTGCCCTGCTGCGCGCGGGCGTGCCTGCCCTGCCGCACGCATGTGTGTGTGCACGGCAGCGCGCGTGGTCATGTCGTGCACGGGCGCAGGAGCACTAGAACACGTGTGCGTTGTATCGCGCGCGCTCCTGACCGCGTGCAGGCGCTTGCGTGACTGTGCGTCCCGGTGTACGTGCGTGCTTGGGCGCGTCGTATGGTTTTGATTTTACTGGGCGACGTGCCTTTATGCGCACGACGGGGGCGTATGATTTTTGATTTGCAGAATTTTCCTCTAAATTTATTCTTTATTTTTATAGCATGGCTCGAAGCGTACTGCGAGACCGATGCGTCTTCGCTCCTCCATTACCGATGATCAGGTTGCAATTTGGAGGAGAAGGTTCAGTCTATCTGCCGACCTTGAATTGAAGATACCGCGTGTTGAGGAGATGGTTCAAAATCCTCCTCGTGGTTTGTTGACGATCAGCGAGACTATTTTGAAGTCAGGTTTCTGATTCCCCCCATGTGAGGAAGTGATCGAGATTATGAAGTTTTGCGGCACGTCAATTTCCTAGTTTACTCCATTGGGGGTATTACGTCTCATGGGGTTGGTTGTCTTCTTTCACGAACATGACATGAAATTCTCTTTGGACTGCTTCCGAGATTGGTGCGATATTCTCTCTGATGGTGGTGAGCGTGTAGAAATTCATGGCAAGAAGAGCTGGTTTGATTTTGAGACTTGGACGGACCGCCGTCATGGAAATACTCTATTCTGCTATGTCAAGAATTCTTGGGGCTTGCCAGAGCTGTGGAATGCATTACCTGATCGTTTTCATCGTTAAAAGGGGAGAGAGTGAGAGTTTTCTCCAGTGTTAGGGTTTTCAGAGCCTTGTGAGTTGGAGAACCGGCTGTTCAGTATTTCTTCGTTTGTGGAAGAGAAGTGTTTGTTGCGCTGTGACATTTCTTCAGACACTGAGCGGATTACTGAGACATCTTCGGATTGTGGTCGGAAGCGGAAGACCACTGTAGTTTCTCATGGTTGCGATAATGCGGCGCCTTGTTCGGTTTCTCTGGATAGCGACACTCCTTCTGGTGTCGGTGGCGGTTCAACTACCGAGGTACATGTGCTTGGATTTTCTACCCCCTGGGCTTCCCCTGCGGAGGCGGCAGATCCGAGACTATCTTCTTCTTTGAAGGCGATGAATGAAGTGGTAAGCAAACTTGATTATTCCTGGTTGCTTTTTATTATTGTGTTATACTGACTTTTCTCCGTCTTTTCTTTTGTAGATTGAGGCTCAGGTTCAAATTGACACTACTTAGACTGATCATTACGTGAGCTTGATGGACGGATATCTGGCCCTTTAGGAGAAGTTTAGGGCGGCAGTGGGCTCGCTTGCCACTCTGAGGGATGATCATGACCGAGACATTTCCCGATTTCGCTGGATTGGATCAAAGCTGAAGGCGAAATTGGAAGAGACTCAAGCGTCTTTGTAGGTGAAAAAAATCTTTGGTGGAAAGAATTACACAAATGCTTAGGCGTGCTCAAGAGGAGACTTCTTGTTAAGGGACATAGCTTTGTGCGGCGAAGGCCCAAGTGTAGGTGTTATCTTCTGATAGCTGTGTGTCAGAGTTGAAGGCTGCCGGACTTGCAGAGTACATGGAGTCTCTGGATTATATGTGGAATCGTTGTTTGATTAGCGAGGAGGTTCGTGATGAGATCTGGAGCAAGGAGGTGGAGCCTC
Organism: Platanthera zijinensis; assembly: GCA_039513925.1. Classification (NCBI taxonomy): domain Eukaryota; kingdom Viridiplantae; phylum Streptophyta; class Magnoliopsida; order Asparagales; family Orchidaceae; genus Platanthera; species Platanthera zijinensis. Next base: position 810,974 of record CM077080.1, on the reverse strand, counting down.
AAATGGAAGACATTCGGGAGCCGGCCCTTAGGCGTAGAGTTTCAATGGCTTTCCGTCTTGTTGGCAGGAACTTGGGATGCGACGTATCTAGCCTTAGCTTTGATGATATCTCTGGTGACGAGAGTTCTGATGTTGACGCTGCTGATGCGTAGCGACGTTATCTTCTTGTATTAGTGTGTTTGCATCTTTTGCTTTTCTAGTCTGATATCTTGTATGTCGTCTTTAATGTTTGACAGTTCTGATTGGCGTGTTTGTGCATATTCTTGTATGTTGCTGTGATGATTGCGTTCTTTTTCTTCTTTTTTGCCATAGTATTGTTTGACTCATGGTGTTGATTTGTGCGGACTGTAATTGCGTCTGTGGCTGGTTAGTTACCTAGTTTGCACAAGGATCGCTCGCAGCTTAATTTTCACGAGGATCGCTCACGGCTTAGTCGTAAGGGGGGCATGCCCTGATGATGTTCTGACGTAGAAAGGCGGGTTCGGTGAATAGCTTTTGTATTCAAACCGCATGCACAGTCTTACCATTTTGCACGAGGATCGCTCGCTGCTTAGTCGTGAGGGGGCAAGCCCTGACGATGTCGTGGCGTAGAAAGACAGGTTCAGTGAATAGCTTTTGTATTCAAACCGCATGCGCAGTCTTACATTTTGCACGAGGATCGCCCATGGCTTAGTCGTGAGGGAGGCAGGCCCTAACGATGTCGTGGCGTAAAAAGGCAGGTTCGGTGAATTGCTTTTTTATTCAAACCACATGCACAGTCTTACCGTTTTGCACGAGAATCGCTCGCGGCTTAACTTGCTTGAAACTAGTCAGACTCTGTTGAAAAGGAAACACAATCTTTTATACAAAAAATAGTTCACACAAGTTCAGGCTTGTGGCTTCTACAACAGTCAGTTGGAGAACAACGATAGAGTGAAAAACTGCGAGTAGAAGGTTATAGTTCAGGGAAAAAAGCGGTGGGAGAAGGTTTGGAAGACGTCCAAGAGTGATTGTTGAAGTATCGATGTGTGATCACAGTCAGCCTAGATGACAAGTAACTGCACATCATAGGTTGCATGCTCGAGCTTCTTTCCAAGAGTGACTGGGAGGACGATGATGCCTTTGATTGGTACTAGCTGATTAGCTGATTCTAGCTGATTCGAGCTTGAGGCTGCCAACGGTTAGTTTGAGCTGAAGTAGTATTGATAGGAACAGTACGTTCATTGTAATCCCTTCATCCACCAAGACTTGGTTCAGTTTGACTGACGGTTTGCCAATGCCAATGGTTATGCTTCTCGTGCTCTGAGCATGAGGCTGTTTCTCCTTTGCTAGGAATTGGTTGACTGCCCCCAGGCTGGGGAGTCGCTGAATTTCTTCCTTCAGATGGTTGCATTCGTCAGTGCTGTGTCGAGGCCCCTAGTGATATTGACAATATTTCAATGAATTTACTCGACCTCGGGCGAGCAGCTTGTGCAATGCCTGGTGATTACGAATTGCTTGAAAAATCTTGTCCCGAGGGGCATTGAGTGGTGTGAGTTCTTGGTGTCGGCGTGACTTCTTTATTTGGCATGTGTCTGTACCTTGCTTGTTGTTCCTTTTATGCTTCTGGAGTGATTTGCTCTCTTGTTTCCTCTTCTGAGATCTGTCATTCGTTACATTTCTGACGTCCCCATTGTATTGTTTACCACTGAGGTAGCGATCTTGCGTGTCTCGGGTTAGTGTTTCTGGAGTGGGGGAGCTACCGGTACGTGAGAATTCCTTTTCTATGTCATACTCCTTGTACGAAGGCGATTTGGTCGTGGTGATGAGTTCTCTTGGTGGCGGTAAATCAGTTTGCACGAATGGTGGCGTGGAAGACGGCTTTACTTCTTGACATTTGGCTAGCATCATGGCTTAGAGTTCGTTTATTTGAGTGGCGTGTGTAACATCCTGACTTTTATTGAGCCACCAGAACCCTAGTGGGCCCAATAAAAGTAACCTAAACCTCTACCCATGACCTAAACTCGGGTAGGAGACAACCCTAAGCAGGGAATATAGAGCTAGAAAACTCTGATTGGAGTTCTGTCAGTTCATATGGCTTCGTGTAATCGATACAAATGCATTGGAACTCGTTCCGCTAGACTCCGAGGTCATATGGTAAAAATGGTCATTCCTCGTAAAACATCGTAAAAACGAGATTTTTGGATAATGACCTAGGGAACTCCGATTTGAGTTCTGTCAGTTCCTATGGTTTTGTATAGTCAATGCGAACCAACTAGAAGTCATTGCGTCACAATACGAAGTTTAACAACGAATATCGATAATTTAATTGTTTTAGCGCGCCGCGACGCGTAAATTTTGAATATTTAGCAAACGAACTATGATTCGACCCCGGTCAGTAGCAATGGTCTCGTATGGTCAATACGAAGTCAACCAAGTTCGCCCCGGTCAATTTCAAATGTGAATACTCAACCCATGGTCAAATCAAGCATAATTATGCACCAAAAAGTACGCGCACACAATTTATGACACGTCACCCCAACTTTGACCTAAATCCCAATGTCTTAGACCTACTTTGACTTTGACCAGTATGAGAGACCCACCCTAGGGTTGAATTTGGTCAAACCCCCCTAAAAATCCATTTTTTTGGAATTTTTCAAAAGAGGTACACACCTCCTCTTCATTAATGGTTTAGGGCCCTACCCCCTCACCCCTTGGGCCACCAACCAGCAAGGTTGAAAGGAGGTGAGCCATGAGCCAAGATAGACCCAATTCCTCCTTCCCCCTCCTCTTTTCTCTCCTTAAGAGCTAAGGCCCAAGCCCACCCCCTCTCCCCTTTGGATGGCTACCACATAGGTACCCTATGATGTTGTCACATGGCCAAAGCAAGTGGAGGGGAGGAGAGAAGCTCCTCCCTTCATGGGATTAATCCCACATTGGCTAGGGGAGGGATGACCACCCTCCCCAAGCCTATAAAAGTCCATGCCCCTTGACCTTCTCCTCACCAGCTCAAAACGAGCTTCCACCACCTGGTCGGAGCCCTAGCTCGCCGAGAAAGGCGACCCAAGTTTCTCCACCGCCACCTCCAATGGTGGCTTGGTCGGGACCATCCCAAACCCCCAAACCTCAGGTGGAAACTCTTTCCCTCCTCCTCCCTCATCTTTCTGACGTACTGCATGCACCTCCTAGCGGCCGAAGCGCCGGCGGCACCACCCGAGCCAAGCTCTAGGTCGGGTGGTGGCCGTGAGAGTTTAGCCCCTCCCAGCACCAGCAGTGGCGCTGGGGAAGGGTTAAACCACCAGGGATGAATATCCTTGGTGGTGGGAGGGCGAGGCACAACCAAAAGATGCCACTCTGGAGGCACCAGAGAAAACAGAGTTTTGCTTTGTTTTGCTCCGGCGGCGGCCGGCTGCGATAGGTCGTCGGGCCACCACTAGAGAGGAGTTCTGCCCCTAGCGCATCAGCCAGGGGTGGTTTCGTATTCGGGATAAGCACCGGAGAGGCAGGGCGGCACGGCGGCGCTGGGAGCAGAGCCACCGCCACCCTGCTCTCGGGCTGATGATTTCATGCGGTGGCAGACAGCAACAGGCCGTCGGACCACCACCACAAGACTCGCCGGCCCCCGATGGGTCGATCGGGGGCGGCGACGGCGTCCAGCAGTGGTAGGTCGGCGGTGGCAGAGGGCCACCGCCTTCTTCTCCGATGGGGGAAGATCACCGCTGTTCATCTCATGAAATGAGATGAACGACTGTGATTACCCCCCCCCCCCTTTTGTGCCCCCCACAACGGATCTGCGGCTGATCTATTGTGGGGAAGTGCTGACAGATTTTCCCGTCTAGCGCAATCCTGGCCGCAGGATCATCCTTGATCTGCTATATGCAGATCAATCCTTCAATCAGAACTTTGAAATTTTTTTATAAATAAATATAGACTCCTATGGAAAAAGCCTTGAACATGAAAGTTTTTTCCCTTAATAAGGGCTCTCTTCACAAAAAATTTGAGAGTTTTCGAAATTATTTTGGTTATTTTAAAAATCCAAATAAATTTTATTTGGTCAATTTAGAGGCCCAAAACAGCTCAAAATTTTTTGAAAAAAATGTTAGTCTCTTTTGAGACCCTCTTAAATGTTGTATTAACATTTGGGAACCTTGGGAGAAAAATTGAGTTTTTCCAATTTAATTAAAGCCCAGGATTACGCTCGAAAATCAATGCATCCGACCATCTTTTTCAAATTATTTTACCAAAGAGAGTGATCGAGGCAAGTGTCAAGCTCTGAGTATTCCAATGTTTCATAGAACTACTGAACGCCTCGTCTTTATCCGTTGTAAAGCTCTCAAGTAACTCGGACAAATTAAAAAATGAAAATACGAGCAGACATGCTCGACAAATATAAAGGTGTAACCCTTAAATTCTCCAGGTCTGATTAATCCATAATAATAAAGGATACAACGAACTATTATCAAACCTAAATAATGGGTGAAACCCAAACTAAGCCTCCTGAAAACGGAGATGAAATTGAACTAAGCCTCCTGAAAATGGAGATGAAACTGAACTAAGTCTCTTGAGAACCGAGATGGAACTGAACATGCCTCCTGAGAACGGAGATGAAACTGAATATGTCTCCTGAGAACAGAGATGGAATTGAACATGCCTCCTGAGAACGGAGATAGAACTGAAACCTTCTGAATAGAGTGATTGGACTTCTAACCATTTTTTATATTTTATTTTAGTCTTGTACTGGTCCAATTCATTTATTCATTTCAGTTCAGTACTTTCTTTTCAGTATTCCAGTCTCGTACTGGTCCTGACTATTTACTTTCAGACCAGTTCATTTCTTTTAAGTATTATTCCAGTCTCGTACTAGAATAATATTTATTCCAGTTCATTTATTTTAAGTATTATTCCAGTCTTGTACTAGAATAATGGAGTGATTGGACTACTAATCATTTTCTTTATGTTTTATTTCAGTCTTGTACTGATCCAGTTCATTTATTCATTTCAGTTCAGTACTTTATTTTCAGTATTCCAGTCTTGTACTGGTCCTCGCAATTTACTTTTAGTCCAATTCATTTTTTTAAGTATTATTCTAGTCTCGTACTGGTCCAGTTCCTTTCAGTACTTACTTTCAGTTCAGTACTACTTTAGTGTCCTACTGGTCATATTTTTTTATAGCATTTCAATTCTGCAGCTTATACTAACATCAGTTTTATTACCGCACTTTATTTTGCAGTTTACAATTCTAAGCACGGGTCCTACCCCAATGGGCAGTGATTTGATAGGTTAAGCTTTAGTTGGGGATAACAGGAGTTGAGATGTTCATCCTAAGTTATCCCTAAATAAAACGCTCCAACGCTCCTTGTCAAAAGTCGAGCCATGTGTCATTTGCCCGAATTATTTAAATCATAGTAGGGCAAGCCGCTACCGACCCGGTGCGTGCTAATGAAATTGATTATTTTGATTGTCTGTAAATTATTTGTGTTAAATTATGGCGGGTCAGTCACTTACGCAGACCGTTCGTATCGGTGCGGAAAGTTCGACGACTCAAGACGATAGGGAGATGAGTACCACGGGTGACCGACCATTATGTTTTCTTCCCTGTTGGGTTTCCTCCACTGGTCAGCCAAAATGTTAAAACGTCGGATGTCGCTCACATCCAAGAGTATATGGAGATATATGTAAGGGCTTGGGCTGTGTTGTACGATCACCCTCAGAAGTGGCAGGACTGGCCACTATCACCGACGACCAGATCGGTGAGGCCTGCCGGGCTCGCTACCCTGCTTGAAAAAAAGCGGTCCATTTTATGTCAACATAGGGGATTGCGCACGGCAGTGAATGTCTGCGATGTGTGTGCGGCTGTGAATGTCTGCGATGTGTGCGTGGTTGTGAATGCATGTGGTGTGTACGCGGCTTGAAGGCCTGCGAAATTCGTTCAGGTATGAATACCTATTGCGCTGCTATGCTAGTAGTGCCTATAATATAACTGATGAATATTACTGTTGCAAGTCCAGATATATTATTCTATGTTTTTTTATTTCTCCTAGCTCATTTATGAAACATTATACTAACTCTCTCTTGCTTTGGCTATCTTATTTTGTTGGGTGTGTGCGCTTGTCTCCAGGTTGGGGGGGCTTATAGCTTGTTTGGCGAACATGCCCTCGATCTTGCCTATGGTTGCTACTTGGTCAATATTGTCCATGCGGGAGGGGGCTGGATCGATGCGGCCCTCTGGGACTAGTCCTTCGATGGTTCGAGCGTTTCTTCTTTCCATCGTCTTTTTAATCTTGAGTACCGTTGTACCGGGGGTACAATCTTCTAAGGATGCTGGGAACTTGCTTCCCACAAATGGCGTCAAACTGTTGCGGTCTAACTCAACGTCCCGATCGGACCGAAATAACCTAGACCATCTTAGCTCTCTGAACGGTCGAGCGCGCACACAGTCAATGAGGTAGATCGATTGTACACACGAAGTTTTAACGTGGAAAAACCCCTCAATCGGGAAAAAAACCTTGTGACTAGATTTGTGCCGGTCAAAGTCTACTATTTTCTGGCTGTTACAATTGTTTGTGAAATTGAGGGTGACATGTCACCTCACGTTACAGTTTTGAGGTGAGAGAACACTTGGCAGACGACGGACGACAGACCGTCGCGCCGGGAGTTTGTTAGAAATTACACTTTGAGATGGTAGGCTTCGCTTAGCGTCTTGCTGATTCTGAACGTGGAGCGGAGTGCCTGAACTTGCGGTTGCGGGGGCCACTTGGAACTTGAGAGATTGGGCTTCGTCGGGTGGCTTTGACTTGGCTCGTAAGTGGCTCGAGTGCGGCTCGGGTGCTGCTCGTAGGTGGAATTTTACAGAGCTTCGACCTGAGGAAGAAGAAGATTCGGAGGAAAAAGTGAGAAATGAGGAGGCCTGTGGCTCCTTTTATAGGCTCCAGGAGTAGTTACAGTGGTTATACGGCTATCCGCGCACCGTAACCACCCAAAATTAATATTTTCCCATAGATTTAAGGGCGTGCATTTATGATGATTAATCCCACTATTCGTACCCTAAATAAATAATTAAATTAATAATTAAATTCTCCCACAAACCTGGTGGTTAGTGGATGGTTACGTGCGAATTGGATGGCGGAGAATGACCTCAAACGTGGGCGGCGCGGCCGCGAGCTCGGCCGCGAACGACGACCGAGGGAGAGCGGCCTGCGCGGCCGAAGGGGAGCGACCCTTGCGGCCGTCCCCACGGCCGTGGCCGGCGGCCGAGGGAGAGTGGCCCGGGAGGCCGCTCTCTCGGCCTCGGCCGGGGGGGGGGGGGGGGGGGGGGGGGGGGGGGGAGCGTCGGCTTGGGCCGCCCCCTCGACCGCGCGCCGACGGTCGGTGCGGCGAGGGAGCGGTGGCGGCCGGCGTACGGGGACGAGGTCAGCCGCCCGCCGCCGGCGAGGGGGCGCTTGCGGCGGTTCATCTATCACAAATGATGGGATCGACGCGCGGGGGGATCGGCGCGCGGCGATCGCGCGTGCGGTCAAACCCATGATTCCACTACTTTTGCGGTGGGAATCATGAGTTTGTGATTAAGTGCACACCTATACTTATAAAATGGATAGCATCCCTAACAAAAATAAGTAAAAGTACAAGTGTTAAGTAAAGAAGATGTCACACTATATCGTGTCAAAGATGACAGTATTTATTTTAGAGATTTTGAGGAAGTCAAAATTGATTGCACATATCTTATCTAAATTTACACATTCCACCTCCACAAAAATTAATTAAATAAGTTAATTGCTTCATGTCATCTTCTAACTAAAAAGAAATTTGAACGTCTCCATCTTTTCGGATCATTTCTTCCATCATTCGGACACCATTTTTAACGTATAAATAGTTAAAATTCATTATATCCACGGAAAAAATCTAGATTCAACGTCCATTTTACAAAATAGAACCAAAAAGAATGTGTCCCAAGTCAAAATATTTGATAGAACGGACATAACGAAGAAGTGACATCCGCCTTTCGTGAGATATAGATGAGATTAATTTCTTTCTTTTTCACAATTCAAAACTAAGAAAAGGAGAGCACAAAAAAAGAAGATCGGATTTAATGTGACATAATAAATAAATAATAATGATAGTAATTGTAGAAGGAAATAAAAAGTGAAGGGGATGCAATTGGTACAAATGGGACTAAAAATATTCAGAGAAGCGTGATGCATGGGATGGATAGCTTTCTGAATTAATTTATTTAATTTAATAAATGGGGGGACTTGAAATAATTAAATAATGGGGACATATACATTAATAACATCATACATAAATGCAGAAATGCATGCGTATAATAAAAATGAAGTGTTGACTTGTGCGTACATGCTCACGGGTATTAGGAGGGAATACCGTATCGTATATATAATTATATACTGAATGAATGCCCTCCAAAACCGGCCAATTACAATGGGAATCCTGAACTAATTAATGTTGAGGCATGCGATTGTCCGGCTAAAACTACTCCATTACTTTTTCGGATCCATTGACAGGCTGATAACGCCGCAAGTACACGAAAATTTTTTGGATGCGTTCCTCCTACCTAAAAATATTAAATACCGACCGTTGATTTTCTGCAGAAATAACATGATTGAGAGAAATACATATCAACGGGCAGTATTTAATACTGTATGGATCGTAGGATATCAGATTAACGATCAGTATTTAATATTGCACCCATTAATAAATGAGAATAACCCACCTTAAAAATTTTCCACGTACACAATATTCAATCACAGGGATGGTGATCCACCGAGCCAGCGAGAGAATGAGAAGGTGGGAGAAGCGAGAGAATGATCATATCGTAGGAAAAAAATGTAAGGAGAGAGAAAGTCATAGGAGAAATAAAAGAGGAGACAGAAAATAACAGAGAAATTCTGGGAAGAGAAAAAGTGGAAATGACGGAGGACCACAAGCTATATTTTTAGATCTAAAGGATAGATATGGTGGTTACTTGGCTATTCCCAGACAATAACCATCGTAATTACTATTTGCAGACCAATCTTATAAAGTATTATGCTTGTATTATTTTATTAATTAATTAAATGCAGACCGACCATTATTTTTTGCTACATGCACCCCCCCCCCCCATTGCGGGAGGTTACACAGGCGGTTACGTGGGTGATTACCCACATAACATACAACGATGGAGGGATCTCGGTTGGCCGCCGGTGGGAGGATGGGCGGCCAAGGGGCCGCCCAACTAGGGAGGCCAAGGGTTAGCCCAATCCGGACAACCGAAGTGGCAGGTGGCCATTAGGCCGCCCTCCCTTGAGGCAGAACAACCGCTTTATCGGGGCGACCAAGAGACCGCTTGAATCGGGCGGCCAAGAGGCCGCCCTAATTAGGCGGCTAGAGGGCGGGGCGGTCAGAGGGCAGGGCAGCCAAGGGACCTCCATCACACCATCCACCAGGTAAAGGCTCGTCGCCGGAGCCTCGATCGCACGCCTTCGCGACGACGCACGACCGACCCCCGGCAAGCAACCTCCCTAGTTACCCGCGAACACACCCGCACTATCGTTGGAGCTCGCGGCTGGTCGCCGCTTTGGACGCGGCCGCACCCACGCTGTCACGGGGGCTGCTGCCGGCCTCAAGATCTGCGCCCGCCACAGTGACCTGAGACCAGCCACCCCCCAGTGACCCGCGGACGCACCCACACTGTCTTGGGAGAACTATCGATGTGTGATTCACGCACCTGATCTGCGTCCGATCAACGCTCTAACCTCCATCACACCATCCACCGGATAAAGGCATGTCTTCAGAGCCTCGACTGCATGCCGCCGCGACGACGTACAACCAACCTCCGACCAGCCACCCCCTAGTTACCCGTGGACGCACCCGCGCTATCGTGGGAGCTCGCAGATGGTTGCCGCCTTTGGCAGGGTCCGCACCCACTCGGTCACTAGGGCTGCAACCGACCTCACGATCTTTGGCCGCCACGGTGACCTGCGGCTGTGGAAGCCCGCAACCAATCGTCCCCTTTGGCCGCAACCGCAGTATCCTGCGGTCGGCCTCCCCCTTGGGTCGTGATCTCTCGTGTGCAATTGCAAGAGCTTCGTCCGGGCTCCCCCATTAGCCACGGGAGCCGCACCAACTTCCCGACCGGCAGCCGTCACAGTGACTTGTAGTCACACAGTACGGTCTCGAAAGCCCGCGGTCGTTTACTCCCTTTGGCCATGGCCGCACCCACGCAGTTGCGGGAGCCCGCGGCCGGCCGCATGGCCGTCTGCCCCCTTCAACTGCACCCGTGCACCTGGCCTCATGGCTGGCCGCCGTCGTGGGCTTGCCGGTTGGCCTCCTTGGCCGGCCGCCCGGTTGGCCACCGCCGACGACGTCCCTTTTCTAGTTGTCCCCCCTCATGAGTCAATCTACAACCGACTAATTGTTCTCACACGATCTCCACCGTCCATTGTGCGGGTAATCACCCACACAACTGCCAACATAATCACCCATTATGTGTGAGTACTAATATCTGAATTCATACCGAGCACTCTGCAGTAGGAAGAAGCCCGTCGGCAAAACTGCAACAAGGAAGAAGCTCGACAAGGATGGCGGCCGCCGACAAAAAAATACACACGTTGCAACAGGGAAGAACCGTAGGTTCAACCAAGTCCAGCCGACCTCCTCTACGCTCTCCTACTTGCCCTAAATCCTGCAAACATGGGGAAAACCGACCCCCTCTTTATATAGGTTTGAGAACCCTAAATCGGCTAAAAGGAAGGTGAGGATGACTGGATCCAATCAAGGAAGGAGAAAAAATCTCCTCTACTGTTTGCAAGAACATATATTCTGTCACTAATGTTCCTCCATAATTGTGGGAATTTGGGAAATTCTAGAGGAGTTATGAATTGAGCGGTATCCAAAAAAAGATTGAAAAGTTTCCAAAAAATCAAAAAGATAACGCAAAGAATTTGATTTCAAAAACGATGACACCAAAGATTGTGTGATTTCCAAAATAAATCCTCAACTCATATGAAAAGAGCCGACAATTACCGCAACAATTATTAAATGTATTCAGGAATTAAAATTTTATGAGTTCATATTTGTTTGAATTCATAAAATCTTAAATCCTCAGCAATTACCCCACTAAAAATATAGTGACAATTGAGTATTCAAAACAAAATTTGAAATCAATAATAAACAATTTTTTTTCATAATCTCTATCGAAAGCCAGATTTAGAAAATTTATTACTACATAAGGAAAAAATTTTGTAAAACATGAATTTAATGTCTATAAGATGAAATTTGTAAAACTTAAATAAAATATTTAAGTATTTTGAAAATGTAACTATTTTAAAATTTAATAATAATGTTATTAAACTTTATAATTTTTACAATCACTTATGAAACGTGACAAAGAAATCACACAATCAAAAATAAATGATAGTCTTAAAAATAAATTTTAGAACTAGTACCCAAAAAAAACGATGAACTTCGAGTATGTTTAATGGATTAGTATTTTATATGAAAATACAATTTTAAGATTTTATGAGTTCAAACAAATTTTTTTTATAGATTTTATAATTGTGTAAAAATAAAGTTAATATGTATTTGTTATGATTTTGATGATCCGTGATTTACTAACAATCTAAACTAGTATAGTACTGTAGCTTCAGAGTCTGTTTTTTTTTTTGAATGACAGGATTCTGAACGATCGAAGGAGTCGCATGAGCGATGAATTTGAAAATTTGCATATGCTACAAGGATCGCTTAGATGCTACGAAAATGAGTAATATATCACATCGATCGAAGATAGCTCATCCGAAGTTGAAGACGGGGTAAGCGGCCTAAATTTTGCCGGCAAAGATCAAGCTTGAATGACACATTCGAGTGTTCGAGGCTAGTATTGTATATATTTTTTAAAGCGCAACTAATTTCTATTTAAATATTTGGTTGTAAATTAAAATTTTTCATCCAAATTTCGGATTTTAATCATTTTATTGTAATTATTTTTTAATATGTAATATTTTTTTGTCTTGTCATATTGTGATTTGTGAGCATACGACAAATTTGTGATAAATAATCAAATATTTGATTTAGATGGCCCAGCCCTACTTGCTGGGCCTAGATAGGCCAGGCTTGGGTCCAGGCTTTTTACAAAGAGCTAGGCCCGATAGGCCCAGGTTTTTTTTAAAGCTCTAGTCGAATAGGCCCATAATTTTTTTTAAAAAAAACTGGGCCTCTTGGGCCTTATGCCCACCTAATGACTAACTAGTTGATAAATAATCAAATATTTGATTTAGATGGCCCAGCCCTACTTGCTGGGCCTAGATAGGCCAGGCTTGGGTCCAGGCTTTTTACAAAGAGCTAGGCCCGATAGGCCCAGGTTTTTTTTAAAGCTCTAGTCGAATAGGCCCATAATTTTTTTTAAAAAAAACTGGGCCTCTTGGGCCTTATGCCCACCTAATGACTAACTAGTTAATAAACAGAATAAAAAATAAACAAACAAAATAATAATAAATAAACAAAACAGAACAATTGAAAAAACCATAAAGTAAAAAATGAAAAAAAGATGTCAAGAATGGGATTCGAACCCATGCCCTTTCGGACCAGTACCTGAAACTGGCGCCTTAGACCAACTCGGCCATCTTGACAGTAATGAATTGGTAAACTACTTTTTATTTATTATTGTGAGTAATATAAAATATTTATTTAATATGATTCTTGAATAACACATAGATCAGCGCTTTTAGTCACTCAATGCAATTTATATGTCTATATTATATAAAAAATAAATTTTATGTGATGTGTTGTATACTTGTATGGTATGTGCCATTAATACCATAAATGACAAAATGATCATTACATTTAAATTAAATAGGAGTGTAAGAGGGTATATTTGGCAATCCAAATATTACATTATACACTTTTTTGGGTTCCCTTATACTATAAAGACAATATTTAATATAAATGCATAATATTTACTCGGAAGAATCTAGATCGTTTAGGGTCCCGTCATTGGATCATTCATGTTCATTCCACCTATGTGTTGGTCACGGGTACTTAAACATAGCCTCCCAACTAATGCTTCGCCTCCTCGTTCTCCACACCGTAGCAACACCATAGTGTTTTCCAACAATCCTCCTGAAGATGCCTCTTTAGCTTGCATTAAGGCATCACACTTTCTCGGCCATACCATTCCACCTCTTTCTCTCGGTTTCTCCTTCTGATGGTCCGCAATGTTAGAAGTTTTCACTTCTCTGATTTGATTTCTTAGTGTAGGAAGAATGGAATGTGAAGAAGAAACATTCCACACGATAGATGAGAAGATAAACACTCATTCCATTAAACAAACTTGCAGTTACACACATGTTTATATATGAGTCTTACAAGGAGAATACGAAACATCAACATGAAATAAATGAGCAACAAATGAAAAGCTATTAGTAACTGCAAGTGACTAATCAGGTTCAGTCACTTAAGCCGCATTTGGGCCGGTTGGTTCAATCTTCAACAACACCCCCCCACCCATGAGTTGGCGATATATTCACTTTTAGGTTGTTCCTGAGTTCAGCAAAGCAAGCTCGCGCGAGCAGTTTCATGAAAATGTCGGCGAGTTGCTCTCCCGATGCCCAATATATGCTCCAGCTTGACTTCTTCATTCTCAATCTTTTTAAAGATGAAATGATACTTGATCTCGATATATTTGCTTCAATTATGAAATACTGGATTTTTTTGATAATGCGATTGCTGTGGCATTGTCGCATTTCAACAGTATCATCTCCTTCTCTTCCTCTGTAATCTCTTCAATCATCCTCTTTAGCCGTATACCTTCATAGATTGCAGAGGTAATGTCCATATACTCTGCCTTTGTAGATGATAATGCCATAATTGGTTGTTTTCTTGAGCACCAAGAGATTGGATTTGATTCATAAAAGAACAGGTAGCCCTCACTACTTATTATGTCATCATGTGAGCCTCCCCAGTCAGAGTCATAATAAATAGAGAGTGATGGGTTGAGATCCTTGGTGTAGTAGATCTTGTAGGTTACAGTCCCTTTTATGTATCAAAGGATTCTCTTTGTTGACTCCAAGTGCTGCCTAGTTGATGAGTCGACATACCTTGATAATAAATTTACTGATTGCTATAGATCTGGTCGGGTATTGGTTAAGTAAATCAAGGACCCGATCAAGCTTCTATAAATTTCTTCATTTGCTTTCTCAACTCCTTCTTGTAGGAAAACCGGAGCGCCGAGAAGCAGAAATCTGAAAAAAGGTACTAGACAAATATGAACAGAGCAAGCACACAAACACACAGATTTCAGAGGTTCACCCAATACCGGGCTACGTCCCCTATCCCTTCTCCTTCTCCCTTCTTGTTATCACCAAAAGAAAATACAGATTACAAAGGTTACAAGGATCTAAACCGATCCTACCTTAACTCCTCCTTTTGGACAAGAAACAAATGAAGAACCCCTTCTGGATCGCCTCCAACGAAGATACCTCGTATGCGCCTCTAAAGGGAAAACCAGCCGTCAGCCGTCGTCAAAAAACCGTATTGACCGTATCCCTAAAAAACAATCGGAATACGCCGTAAATAGGCTTCAGCAAAACGTCGAACGCAGCTCGACGTTCAACGTCGAACGTCGAACGTCGGAATGCCCCCGGACCCCCGCTGTCGTCGGCGCCAGATATGTCGGAGGGGGATCACACTTCGATTCCTCTAAGCTCACGTGGGCTAACCCGGTGTGAGAAACAAGAGAACCGGAAGTGTTCCACAATCCCAACTCCTTCTTTCCATTTAGTTAATTTTATATCAGTGCACATAGAAGTTTGACAGGGATTGCATTCCCACATATTAAATTTCTTGAGCACCTCTATTGCATAAAGTTCTTGGGAGAGGAAAAATGATCAAATGTGCTGCTTCACATGCATCCCCAAGAAAAATTTAAGGTGGCCTAAATCTGTCATTTCATATTTCCTTTTCATCTTCTCTTTGAACTTCTGGACAACATTTGTTGAACCTCCAATCACAAGAAGATCGTCAACATAAAGACAGGCAATGAGCTTTTGATTATCTTTGTCTATTTTGATAAAGAGGGATGACTCCAATTTGCTTGCTTTGAGTCCTTGGTGGAAATAAGCTGTAATATTAGAGAGTCATGCGCGAGGAGCCTATTTCAAGTCATAGAGGGTCTTATATTGCCTGTAGATAGAGCCCTCCTCTCCTGGTTTTTGAAAACTTTCTGGTTGTTCAACATACACCTGCTCTTTGAGAACTCCATTTAGAAAAGCCGATTTCACATCAAATTGATAGATGATGTTGAGAGAAGCCAAAACTTGTATGTATTGCTTATGTGTGTAAATACAAGGAGAGAATACAATTATATAGGAGATGAGAAGAGAGGAAAAATCCTATACAAGATGTGGGACTAAAGAAGAGAGAAAACTAGGGCCTTTATGGGCCTTTATACATGGGCTTTTCTAATACTCCCCGCAAGCTGGAGCGTACAAATCGTATGCACCAAGCTTGGACAGGCATTGATAGAAGAGGGTACTTGACAAGGCCTTTGTGAGGACATCCGCAACTTGTTCAGTACCAGGAACATGTCTGAGGTCGATCTTCTTTAGCTGAACCTTTTCCCGGATAAAATGACAGTCGACTTCAATATGTTTAGTTCTCTCGTGAAAGACTGGGTTCTTGGCAATGTGTATAGCAGCTTGACTGTCACAGAGGAGAAGAGCCGGTGACGGAAGCTTTACACCCAGATCGGTGAGAAGGCTTTCAAGCCACGTTAGTTCCGACACCACTGATGTCATTGCCCGATATTCGGCCTCAGCTGATGATCGAGCAACGACCGCTTGTTTCTTGCTCCGCCAGGTAATCAGATGTCCTCCAAAGTACGTGCAGAAGCCACTGGTGGACCTTCGATCATCGAGGGACCCAGCATAGTCAGCATCAGAGTATGCTACCAGAGTAGGAGTGGAAGAAGAGACTTTGTACACCAGTCCTTGTCCAGGAGCCGTTTTGAGGTATCTGAGAATACGTTCAACCGCCTGAAGATGAGAGCTTCTGGGGGCATGCATATATCGACTGACGATACCAACAGCAAAGGAGATATCTGGTCTGGTTACTGTGAGGTATATCAATTTTCCAACTAGGCGACGGTAGTATTCTGGATTTTCCAGTAGGATATCTGAGTCAGAGGCCTGCGCGCATAACTTGTGATTGACATCCATTGGGGTGTCAATTGGCTTACAGCCTGAGTAACCCGCATCATGAAGAAGGTCAGTACAGTACTTTCGCTGAGAAAGGATCAAACCATCTGGCCGTCTGGCGACTTCTAGGCCCAAGAAGTACCGAAGGGGCCCCAGATCTTTTGTTTGAAAAACGGTGCTCAGATGACGTTTGACTGCCAGTATTCCATTCGAGTCGTTCCCAGTAATAATGATGTCGTCCACATAGACTAGCAGAAGGACGGTCCCGGTAGAGCGGTGACGAGTGAAGAGCGAGAAGTCGGCTGAGCTTCGAGTAAAACCAATCTCCCGGAGGGCCTTACTGAACTTGTCAAACCATGCCCGGGGAGACTGTTTGAGACCATAAAGAGCCTTTCGAAGATGGCAGACTTGAGACTCCCCCGTGGTCTCAAACCCGGGAGGTTGTTGCATATACACAGTTTCCTGGAGATCACCATTCAGAAACGCATTTTTGACATCCAGTTGGAGTAGGGGCCACTGGCGATGTACCGCAACAGAGAGGAGAACCCGGACTGTATTGAGTTTGGCCACCGGGGAAAAAGTCTCTTCGTAGTCGAGCCCCTGCTGCTGGGTGAAGCCACGAGCCACAAGGCGGGCCTTTAGGCGGTCAATAGTGCCATCAGCAGCATGTTTAATCACAAAGACCCATTTACACCCAACGGGTTTCTGACCGGGAGGAAGAGGGACGAGAGTCCAGGTCTGGTTAGTCCAGAGAGCAGCCATTTCCTCCTCCATGGCAGCCCGCCAGCCAGGATGTTCGAGCGCCTCCTGCACAGAATTAGGAACAGATACCGAGGAAAGAGAAGTAGCAAAAGCGTGAAGATGGGGAGATAGGCGATGTAGAGAGACGTAGTGAGCCAGAGGATGAGCGGTGGATGTCTGTACCTGATCTGCCGGGCGCGGAGTAACCATGGTTGAGGCGGACTGCAGCGGGGCTATAGAGCAACGGGGGCGACGGGTATAGACCCGGATGATGGGTGGTGCGGGGGGGGGGAGGAGGTAGAGCTGGTGGAACCGGTAGCAGCGGCGTTGTAACGGGGAGGACTGGTCGTGGGATGGAAGGAGGTAAAGGAGCCGAAGGGATAGGGGTAGTGAGAGAATCCGAAAAAATGGTTGAGTCTCGCAGAAGGTGACATCTGCAGAGACGGAGAGCTTCCGAGTGACGGGAGAATAACAGAGATACCCCTTCTGAGTACGGGAATATCCCACGAATATGTGTTTAGCCGCCCGGGGATCCAATTTGTCCGAGGGCGGGCCCAGATGGTGGACGTAACAAGTGCTACCAAAGATACGAGGCGGAAGAGGGAAAGCCGGAGTCGAGGGAAACAACAGGCTGAACGGAGTAGCATAGTGGAGGACGGAGGAAGGGAGACGGTTGATGAGAAAACAAGCCGTGGAGACCGCAAAGTTCCAGTAATGCTTGGGCACATGCATTTGAAGCATGAGGGAGCGAGTCACATCAAGTAAGTGGCGTTTTTACGTTCGGCAACGCCGTTTTGTTGAGGCGTGTAGGCACAAGAGGTTTGGTGGATAATCCCGAACTCAGAGCAGATAGTAGCGAAGTCGTGGCCAGTGTACTCACGAGCATTATCAGTGCGCACAGTTTTGATAGTTGTGTGAAATTGGGTACGAGTTTCAACGACAAATGCTCGAAAAATGCGAGGAAGCTCGGAGCGATCACGAAGTAAGTACAACCACGTCATGCGAGAATAATCATCAATGAAAGTAAGAAAATACCGGAAACCAGAAATACTAGTAGTTTTATATGGTCCCCATACATCAGAATGCAATAAATCAAACGGAGCAGAGCTCCGGGTACAATGAGCAGGATAAGAGGAACGCGGCTATTTGCCGAGGATACAAGACTCACACTGAAACGGATGGAGAGAGATATCAGGGAGAGCCCGCTGGAGAACAGGTAGAGGAGCGTGGCCAAGACGGCGATGCCACTCGGTGGAGGAGACGGAGGAGACGGAGGAGAGGATGGTAGGAGGTGTGTCGAGAAGGTAGAGCCCGTTCCGTAATCCGCCTTTACCAATGGTAGTCCGCGTCCTGCGATCCTGTATGACAAAAGACGAGGAAATGAATATGACAGAGCAATCTAAATCAGCAGTAAGGCGACCAACAGAAAGTAAATTGAAGGGGGAACTCGGAACATGAAGAGCCGAACGGAGAGGAAACGACGGGCTGAGAGAGATGTCCGTCGATCCGGAGACGGGAACAAGGGCCCCGTTAGCCACGGTGATAGACCGCGGATGAGGAGAGTCCGAGTATGTGGCAGGCTGCTGGGACGTAATGTGATGAGTGGCACCGGAGTCCATGATCCAGGACGGACCGGTGGAGAGACAGGCCGTACCTGCTTGGGAGACGAAGGTGGAGGCCAGGGAAGCAGGAGGCGGGTTGAGCAGTCCCTGGAGGTGCTGGAGCTGGAGGCGGACAGCTTCAAGGTCCGGAGAGGCAGGAGAGAAGGCATCTGCGGCCACCGAAGCCGTTGGTCGAGGAGGATATCCATTCTTGCGGTAACAGGTCGCTTCAAGGTGGCCGTCCTTGCCGCAGTAAGAACACTTCGGCCGCCCCCTGCCACCACGCCCGCGGCCCCGAGAGCCGGAGCGGCCACCACGAGCAGCGGGAGGCAAGGGAAGCAGGGGCGGAGGGGCCTACTGAAGAAGGGCCGAGGAAGTCGGCGCAGGAGCATCTGGAGGAGGCGTCACGCGGAGGAGCATGGAACAGATCTCAGAAAGGGTTGGAACGGTGGGAGATGCCAGAACCTGAGTCCGGATAGTCTGAAGGTGAGGCGGAAGGCGGGCCATCATAATAGCAATGCAAACCGCCTCCTTCTGAGCGCGCTGGGCAGCATGATCACTGGTAGAAGGCTGGTGCAGTATCCAGGCCTCGGCCAAAGTCTTAGCCCGAGCGACAAACGACGTCATGTCCGGGGCGCCACCGGCGTCGAGAGCAACGAGATCGGTGAGGATGTCGTAGAGGTGTTGAAGGCTGTCCTTGCCGGAATAGAGGGAGTGCAGCTCATCCCATATAGACTTGGCCGTCTCGTGATACATGGCCATCTGATACGGCTCACCATCCAAGGAGTTGAGGAGCCAAGTCTGCACACGACCATCGTTGCGGAGCCAATCGTCCGTAGGGGGGGCCGGAGGAGCCTGGGTGAGGTAAGACAGGAGACCCTTGGCCTGGAGAACCCGGCGCACAGAATGCGCCCAAGGGAGAAAATTTTTCTTCCCGGAGAGAGAGATGGTAGTGATGCGCAATTCATCGCGCAGGTCGGTAGGACAAGTCGGGCGGTCTGCGGGCGGACTAGCCGCCTGGCCGGTGGAGTCAACAGAGGAGCCCATAGTCCTGGAAGACAAGCCGCACCGACTTGGAAGGAGGCCGCAGCGAAAAGGAAGGAGGCCGCAGCGACCAGGCAGGGGGTCGCTGGAGAGACAGGCCGCAAAGACGGGAGGAGACCGCGACGACTAGGATCAAGCCGCAGCGACGAAGCAGCGAGTTGAAAAAAAAACCGGGAGAAAGAACCCGCACGGTCATGATGCGAACACCAGCGGCCAGACAGGCCACGACCAGAGCGGGTAAGAAGCAGACCGCACGGTCTGGAGGCCGCGAGAAGGCGGCGAACAAAAGAAGCGAGACCGCGAGTTAACGAACTCGAGCGGATAGGAGAGAGAAGCCGCGAGTTGACGAACTCGAGCGGGAGAGAAAAAAAGAGACCGCGAGTTAACAAACTCGAGCGGATAGGAGAGAGAGAAGCCGCGAGTTGACGAACTCGAGCGGATAGGAGAGAAGCCGCGCGGATAGAATAGGAGACCGTGCGAGACGCGCGAGAGGAGGGGTCCACGGGATAGAGGAGAAAAAAACTATAAAAAGGGGGGGAAGAGGAGAGAACCTGGATCCACGGAGAGAGGCAGCGGACTGTTAGCGAGGAGCGGCGGATAGACGGCAGTTAGCGGACTGTTCGCTGAGACTGCGAGAAGGAAACCGCAAGGAGGCAGACCGCTGGAAGGCGGCGGGTAGAAGCGGTTAACAAGAGCACCGGACGGTTAGAGGATGGAACCTGGCTCTGATACCATGTTGAGAGAAGCCAAAACTTGTATGTATTGCTTATGTGTGTAAATACAAGGAGAGAATACAATTATATAGGAGATGAGAAGAGAGGAAAAATCCTATACAAGATGTGGGACTAAAGAAGAGAGAAAACTAGGGCCTTTATGGGCCTTTATACATGGGCTTTTCTAATAGATGAGATAGTTGTCGTTGGCAGCAAGAGCAGGCAGGAGTCTTACTGAGTCAAGTCGGGTAACTGGAGCAGAAATCTCCTCATAATCTCTCCCGAATTGTTGTGCATACCCTTAGCCTCAAGTGATTATTTGTTTGATGCCCAATTCAATCCTTCTCCTTCATGAAATATAACATCTCTTGAGATGATTAGAGTTTGAGTCGATGGGTCAAGTAGCCTAAAGCCTTGATGGTCTCACTATAGCCTAGTAATATGCACTTCACGCCGGTATGGTCAAGCTTATCTCTCTTTTCTTTGAGAACATAAGCATATGCAGTGCAGCCAAAGGTCTTGAGATGTCTCATTTTAGGTTTTCTACTGTTTAAAATTTCATATGGGTTTGATCTCTTGATTGCTTTGGTTGGAAATCTGTGCAGGATGTAGACATATGTACGCTGCTTCACCACATAAATGCTTTGGCATGCTTTTGTGCAAGAGTATGGATCAAAACATTTCCAGTATAGTTTGATTTCTGCGTTCTACCACCCCATTTTATTTGAGGTGTGTCGGGGGTGGAGAACTCATGTCTTATTCCATGAATAGTGCAAAAATGTTTGAAGGCATGAGATGTGAATCCCCCCATTGTCTCTTTTGATGGTTTTGATGCTCCTTTCTAATTTCTTTTCAATTTCCTTTTTGAAAACAACAAGACAAGAAAGAGTTTCAGATTTGTGTTCTAATAGGAAAAACCACATATATATGGCCGGTATAGTCGTCGACAATCTAGAAGAAGTATATTTTCCCTCCAATCGTGGCAGTGGAAGATGGTCCCCATAGATCACAATGCATTAGCTCCAGAGGCTTTGAGCATCGTTGATTAGATTGCTGAAAGGGTTGTCTACGGAATTTTTCAATGGCACAAGTTGTATGATGGCAACGATGAACCTGAAGATCTGGGAGCCCGACTGCGAGTTTGTTTTCAAACAAATTCTGCATTGAACTAAGGCTCCGTTTGGGGGGACTTATTTTCACCGGTCAAGCAGTCATGACCGCATGAATCGGGACTTAATTAAGTCCTGATTCATGCGGTCATGACCGCTTGACCGGTGAAAATAAGTCCCCCCAAACGGAACCTAAAATTCAGATGCCCCAAGCATTGGTGCCAAGTTGTAAAAGCATCACAAGAATGATCCAACACTAAGCAGGTTCTAAGCCAAAGAGGGTACAAATTGCACATCAGTGATGATTTTGCTCTTTCCATCTCTATCCTTTACAGTGACAGTCCCCATCTCCTCAAAAGATTTGGAATGACCATCTCTCAGATAAACCAATGACTTTGAGGTTTCATTTAGGCGAGTAAATAGATTTTTATCATTGTCCATATGGTTGGAACATCCCGAGTCAATGTACCACTTGGATGACATCTCAGGAGAGCTCTCACTATAAGCAATACAGAGCTTCTCCTTCTTTTCTTCCTTTTTTTTAGTAAATTTAGCATCTTGTTTATTTTTAAACTAACAACCACGATCGAAGTGAGTGGGGGTTTTTGTGCCTTTTACATTTGAAATAACACTTTGCATTATCATGATTGTTTTTCTTAGACAATGTGCAGAACATACCCCTCCCTTGAGTTGATTCAGAACTAACAGTGGTGGAATTTGAGGGTGGTCGATTTTGATGTGATTGTTTCCACTGACCAGTAGTTTTAGGGGAGTTTCTGGGTCTTTTTCCATTGTTGCTTGACTTGCTCAAATGCATTTTGGTCTGCATGGCTTGGGTAATAGTGGGAATATGCATTTTGAGTCTTTCGTCATGAGATTGGATTTTCCCAATGAGCGCAACCATAGGTAGAGTTTTTATATCATCACTCTCCTCAATGGCTGCGACAATATGGTCATAGGACCTTGAGAGACTTGTCAATATCTTAAGAACAATTTCATTTTCAGGGATTGGATCCCCAAGGTTGTTTAACTGATTGGTAAGGTTAGTGAGTTTTAGCATGAATTCAAAAATGGACTCATCTTCTCTCATTGAGAACGCATCAAATTGTCTTTTGACATTCACTTTATGGATACATAGTATCTTTTTGTCACCTTAGTAAATTTCCTTGAGTGTATCACCAGCTGTTTTGGCTATCTTGTCTCCCTAAACCCTAAACCCCCCCGACCTCCTAATCTTTGTCGTCAGATTTCATGCCCTTCTGAACAATCTCCCATAAATCTGGAGATTCAAGTAGTGTCTCCATCTTGGCAGCCCAATGATCATACATCGCCCCATTGAAAAGGGGAGAGGGCTGATGAGGGAACGACGGGTTTGCGATAGATGATGAGCTCATAGTGTCCAAACACACAGGTATGCAGGATAGAAAGCTCGGATACCACTGTTAGAAGTTTTAACTTCTCTGGTTTGATTTCTTAGTATAGGAAAATGAAGAATGGAATGGGAAGGAGAAATATTACACAGGATAGATGAGAAAATAATCATTCATTTCATTAAACAAACTTGCAATTACACACATATTTGTATGAGTCTTACATTGAGAATACGAAACATCAACATGAAATAAATGAGCAGTAAATGAAAAGCTATTGGTAACGGCAGGTGGCTCATCGGGTTCAGTCACTTAAGCAACATTTGGACTGGCTGGTTCATTCTTCAACACGCAATAGTGCTTCCTCTCGACCCTGCTTCAGAATGGCATCCTCCATTGCAGTTGCCAATTTTCCCCTCGTTGCTCTTGGGGAAGCCATCCTCGTGTCGCCATTTTCATTCAAATCGGATGCACAAGGCTGGGAAACTTTGTTGTGAACCTGCATACCAAGGCTGGGAATCCCCATTGTTGGGAAACCTTTGCATTCTATTCACTGTGTATAGTTATCTACAACCTGCACTCGAAGCTGTTGCCGCTGTCTGCACTCGAACCACTTGCCACAGCCTGAATCCTGCTTCTATCCAAATTGCTCGAGTAATAACTAATTCCCCATCAAACTCTTACTGTTCGAATCATCTCATTCTTCGCCAGCAACAAATCGAGAAGCCGGCTATCATCTTCATAAATTAATTGGAGGTTCTTCATTTAATATTTTTCTGGAGGAAGAATGCATCTTTCCGTTATCCTCAAACCTGCAGCAGAAAATCTTAATAAAAAAAGGTAGTAAACAATACTCCATTATCTCAGGCCTTTATTTGAATTTTGTTTATAGAAATACCGTAGTTCTATATGTTTGATGGAGTGAATTGAAACTCTTCTTAAAGATCAACTCTTGTATGGGGGAATTAGTTATCTTTAATGATCTGAAAATTTGACATAACCCATTCCCTAAATATTTGTAAAAGCTTCAAAAATAGCTTGAGTTCTGATGCTTAAGCAACCCATGCAGCCAATTTTCACAATTCCAAGGCTAATGAAAGGGGATGCTTTTTTTTTTTCACTCTCCCCCTCTATTTATTACTGGTTATATGAACATTTTGAGCTTCTCTTTCCCCCTCACCCGCTCTCTCTTGAGTGATGGTGCTGTTAGAACTTGTGAAAATAATGTATTATCTGTCTGTAAGGGGATGTCCCTTGGGTTCTACTTATAAGACACAACAAGAATCAGAAAACATCACCGACGGTGTGAGACAAAACAAGGCACACAAATAATTACAAACTTTAATTACATTAACACCTCCCCTTAAACTCATGGTGTATCATGAACCGAGGATTTGCTAATGAGATATCGGTATCTTGCAGAAGTGAGGGACTTGGTGAGGAAGTCCGCAATTTGTTCCTCAGAGGAAATGAACGGTAGAGAGATGGTGTTGGCGAGGAACTCCTAGCAAACGAAGTGACAATCAATCTCAATGTGTCTCGTCCGTTAAGAAAACACTAGATTGGAGGCAATTTGTGTAGCACTTCGATTATTACAGAATAAGGGAGTGGGTCCTGATATTAGTACATCAAGATCAAAGAGAAAGGCGACGAAGCCAAACGATCTCAGCAGTGGTGAAAGCCATGGAACGATACTCAGCTTCAGTGCAGAAGTGCGCAATGCATTCATGTTTCTTACTACGCCATGAGATAAGAGGGTCACCAGGAAGATACAGAAGTCAATAGTAGAGCGACGAGTCATAACATCCCCCGCCCTGTCAGCATTCAAGAAGGCTCGAAGGGTGAGAGGAGAAGTGGCAGAGAGGAACAGTGAGCGAGTGACGGACGTGTGGAGATATCGGAGAACCCAGAGGACAGCGGCGTAGTGAACCGAGCGAGGAGCTTGGACAAACTGACTGGCAAAGCTAATAGTATAGGCAATGTCAGGCCTAATCATAGTGAGATAGACAAGCATCCCAAAGAGGTGTCGATAGCGGGAGACATTTGGAAGAGGTTCACCGTCAGTGGGAGGAGTTTCAGATTGAGCTCCATGGGAGTATCAACCGTTCGGGTGTAAGTGAGAGCAACAACAGAGAGGACGCAAGAGATGTACTTCTATTGAGTGACAAGTATGTCATGTTTGGACAGAGAAATCAACAACCCAAGGAAGTAGTGAAGGGGGCCCATAGCCTTCATCTCGAACTAACTGCGGAGGTGTTGTTGAAGAGAGGCAATGGTGGCATGGTTGATGTGCAGACGGCAAGTGCATCAGTCGCTCAAGTAATATAAAACGAGAGTAAATCCCCAAATATCGATCTCACGTGCAGCACAGTAAGGTGAAGTTAAATTCGAGGAAGGACTTGAGAATGAAGTCCTTGCAAGCGGATGGGTTGCAAAAAATGCAGGTGGAATTGCGGGAACAAAATAAAATGACTAAATCACTACTCATATGCAGGCCTCTATGCACTGTTTCACTCGGCGGGATGGAAACTATGCAGGTCGCAATGCACTGCTTTGCGAGGCGGAAGGACGAGGAGGCAAGCGAAATGAGGGTCGTAAGTACCTCGTCGCAAAGCACACAACTAGCAATTGCAAATGCGGCAAACCTAACATGGCATGATGGAAAATGTTGGCGCAAACTTAATTACACAAAAGAACAAGAAATGAATTCAAAGACATGAATTTAGTTAAGACAAAGGTTCTAGTGTGCACATCAACATAACATGAAAAATAAAATATCTAATACAACCATGAACACGAGAAAAAGAAGCAAAGGAATCGACCAAATTCGAATCCTTATTGAGGGTTCACGGTAGGAATCATCGGGCTGTCAATCCGTGTCCTAACTCGGTTCGCAACTACGTCTGGGGTAGAGGAGAGTGTCACTTTTTTCCAATGGACCCGTCTTCTTCGTCTCACAACCCGATCTCTTTCGGTGCAAACTCTCCTTGCATAATGGTGAGTGAAGGGTTAGAATCCCCTTCCTTGAAGCTCTTCCATGATGGAGGCGGCCTAGGGAAAAAGCCATAAAACATGGAGGGGAAGAAGAAGAGCCGAGCTCTCCCTGCGGCGAAAACGGCGAAATGAAGTTGAGATCCCGAATTAGGGAAAACCTACGGCTATTTATCGAGAAATCGTTAGAATTTAGTGGCGCACGATCGATCGCACGGTCGTGCGACCGAATCACGCGATATTTACAAAAAAAAATACACCAGGCCAAGGTTCTGCCCGTGCGATTTCCCTTTACGCACGGTTGCATCAACCGCGCGTGAACAAAAAACGCACTGGTAAAAACAGAAATGAAAATTCAGGGGCAACTACGAGACCGTGCATTTTTCTTCTCGCACGGTTGAATTCAACCGTGTTCAAAGGAAACGCATGATCCATAAAAACATAAAATTTTTAGACAAACCAGGGCACTTGTGCGATTTTGTTCTTCGCACGGTTGAAATAAACCGTACGTGACCAAATTGCACGGGTAACGGCAGAACCCAGAATTTCAGCACAAGAGATCGCACGGGCAAAATGCCCATGCACGAAGGAAAATCGCACGACCGTGCGATTCCCCAGAAACCCAAGAATGGAAGGGGCACGCCCTAGCCTGTCCAAAATAGCAATAAAAACATCCAAAACAAAATGAGTAGCACCAAGTGCTTACCCATAGCAAAACGGAGGGCAATTGCACACCAAAATAGGCAAAAGTACACTTCGTGTAAAAGTGAGAAACGAGTGGAATATAAGCATTAAAGAACTAAAAGTGAAATGCATGTGCATGAAAACTACTCCAGATGAGTCCGAAAAATACTATAAATATCAGACTCATCACACCCCCAGACTTAACCATTTGCTCGTCCTGAGCAAATCATCCATCATGCGGACGAGAAAAACACAAAATGGCATAGCACTAAGAATGTGGAGTACCATGCGAAGTCGCTTACTCGCGCGTGCAAAAATCTAGCAAAAGGAGCTTTTAATTATGCGAAATAGATTATAAATTTCTACAATGTGTATTAACATATTATTTATACTAGTAATTAGAATCACAGAGAATCCTCCGGTCATACATAAGGAGAAAGCAGACTCAACACTGAGGTGAGCATTGCCAAAGATCAGGACTCGGGACAACCTCCAAAGAAATCCATCAATGTTGGTGACCATAAGCTCGCTCTTCCACACTCTCTCCACGACACTAGTTTAGATCAACGCGTGAATCAGTAGGTTTTTAGGTTTAAGATGGGGCTTGAGTTTAGGTGAGGTATACAAAGATAAACACTATGACTTACACGCCTAAACCAAATAAGCTAGTACCAAAAGAAATTATCCACACGCCACAATACAATGTGGGTTCACCACATCCCCAGACTTGGACTTGATACTATGGGTGTATGAACCGCCTGCTCCCAAACACTTTCTTCACAAAAATACTTTCCACTTAACTTTTTCCTCTTTACCTCCTTTTTTCCAACAAAATTTTCTTTTCCATTTTTTTTTTCATTAAATTTTTTTTCAAAACTTTTCAGCACAAATAAACCTGAGAGCACATCCACACATCCATATAAACATTACCACATCAACATCCCAAATAAGAAAATCAAAACTTTTCCATTTTTTTTCATTTGGGTGTGTGATTAGGTTTGACTTGTTGGCTTTGGCGAAACAATGGTGGAACTGAACCAAAAGACATGGTAGGCACAAAGGGGCTAGCGATGATAGGATGATAGAAGCGGTACAAAGGCTCAAACGGGCCAAACTGATGGCCTACATCACACTCGCGCAGTTGAACTAACCTATACCCATTCTTCGAGAATAACTTGGGGCAAATTTTTAGCCACCAAATGAAATCCTCCTTCCTCCTGACTTGAGCAATACGAGGCTAACGATCGTCTACACACATCTCTTTTGTTACCATTGGATTGCGCTGGTTTCATTGATTACGAGTAAAATAAACTGTGTCCATGTAGTTAGAAAAACATAAAGCTATTTGCATACAAAAAATCTAACTTTACACAGATTCTCACACGAACACGAGCACTCGACTAGGAGCACTGTACGAATCAACATTTTACCCCGAACTTAATCCTATGCCAGCAAAGTGAACTTCCAAATCACACAAAAGGGATAAATTCAGCACGAGACATACAAACAACTAAGCAAAGATGTGGGTGTTGTGATTGCAATGCAAATGACTAATCATATGCAGGACGTTATGCACTGCTTCGCTCAGCAGGATGGAAAATACGCAGGCCGCAATGCACGGCTTCGCAAGGCGGAAGGACGAGAAGGCAAGCGGAATGAGAGTCGTAAGTACCTTGCCGCAAAGAGCATAACTAGCAATTGCTAGTGCGGCAAACCTAACGTAGCAGGATGGAAAATGGAGGCGCAAACTCAATTACACAAAAGATTAAGAAATGAATTCAAAAACATAAATTTAATTAAGGCAAAGGTTCTAGTGTGCGCGCGCTAGTAGAAAATTGACTTTTAGTGTCAAATTTTTTCATCACTAAAAATTGGATTTTGGTCACTAAAGATATTTAATGACCAAATATATCCAGTCACAAAGTGATCACGAATGCCCCTCCACTAAATGTATTTAGTGACCAAAATGAGTTTTGTCACTAATTATACATATTTAGTGACCCAAATAATTATAGTCACCAAAAGAGTTTTTTGTGACCAAATGTATTTGGTCACTAAAAATATTTTTTTAGTGACCAAATTGAATCGGAATAAATTTTTTAGTGGCAATATTAATTAGGTCACAAAATGTTTTTTTAGTGACCAAATAGATTTGGTCACAGATTGATGTTTGTGACTATCTTGGCCCGAACACGAAATAAATTTTAGTGACCAATCTATTTCAATCACTAAATGTTTTTTTGTGACCAAATGAATTCAGTCACTAAATAAATTTTTAGCTACCAAACTAACTTGATCATTGCATGTGTAATTTTAGTGATGAAATATGTGATCACTAAAGAGACAATACAATATAACATTTTTTGTCAATAAATTCGATTAAATTTCTCAAAAATACCATATAATTACATTTACTATTTCTTATAATTTAACATTAAGACATTCAAATACAAGAATAAATTAAATACACATTCATAACAAAAGTTTGTTCAACATTATTTTATTAATAGAGAAAAAAAGTGAGAGATAGCTCAAATCCCCCAATACATAATAATAGTTTTAAACTATAATTAAACTGAATACATATTCATTCTTCAGCCCATTTGAATGTGCATTCTATAAATTCTGTGAGAATGATAGTCTAGGTAAGAAGCAGGCCCAACATCTCAAGGCCGGTGGAAGATCTGCTTGCCCTTCTCGAACTTCGTCTATGAGATGATGTTGTCACTGATATGAGTTAGGTACTCACTGATCTCCACCTCGCAATTGTTGGTGGCAGCTGCGACGACACTCAGCACGCTAATAGTCTTCTTTGTACTCCACCAAGTCCCCATTAAAGTATCACCAAACTCTAGCCTTCCTAAGATTCTTCATATTTGCCAAGTTTTATCTGCATACAACACAAAAAAATTGACAAAGAAATTTAGGGGTGCATGAAAGCACTACAAAATCATTTTACTATCATATTCATTTGGGTTGATTGCTTCTGAAACTCCTGCATTATCTTTGCCTACTTTGCTGGCACCATCTCCAAAAACAGATTAACATCATTTCACAAGTAATTTATTGCTTTGTTGGAGCATTATGAACCAAAGTTGGTAAAATATAAAAATGGCAAGTCACGTAGTGCTTTTGACCAAATATTGCACTAGTGTGGGAGTGGATGGAGATGGTGCCAACAGTCTCCATTATGAACCAAAGTAAAATACAAAAATGACATTAATAATCAGAAATCAGAAAAGATTAAACTCCTAATCACTACTCCCTGCAGATCTCATCAAAGACGAACCATTTTTTTTAAAAAAAGCTAATGAGAATGATGATAATGTTGAGGCAATTCAAGTAGATAATTGAAGGCCAATATATATTATGTAATCAAGACATTGAGAACTCACTTGTGAACTTCTCGATCAATTCTCCTTTCAATCATTCTCCATGGTAATCCTCCGCTTGGATCCACCCCAGGTTGTGAAATTTCCAAACCCTGCTTCCTCACCATTTTAATAAACCTAAAAAAATTTATTAACCTTTTCTTACCTTTTATAGGAAATCATTAGTATACATAAATGATTAATGCTTACTCCTCAGCATTAAAATGCTCCACTCCAAGATCTTCATCCCCGATAGAGATGTATTCATAACGGACAACTACATCAGGATGCAAAAAACGTTTGACATACCACCTTGATGGAGATTAACATAGAAAAATCAAGCAGAATTGGCATGTAAAAAAATAGATGCAAGAATTTGAAATGTCGTTATCAAGCCGAGCATCGATGTACCGCTTGGAGTGTTGAATGGAGCCCAACCGCTCGCGTGCGTGCGAAGAATGTGAGGGCTTGGCCATGGTGACAAGCCTAGTTCCTCTGTCTTGGGATCAAGCACACTTTTCACAATGCTTGTGGTTTTTCTAGTGGCATGGTAACTAGCATAGGGGAGGAACGTTAGAACCAGCACAAGTGTCTGTAATGTTCTGAAACTGAGAGTTTCAATCCTCATGGATGCCAAGAGAAAGAGGCCACTGAAACATGAACGAAGTGGATAGGAAACCAGTAATGGCTGGTAGAAGGAATGATTTTGCTAAGCTGTTAATCTGTTATATTAGTGTAGTGGATCATCTGTAAAGGGGATTGAGTTAAAAATATTCTTTTTTTTTTTTAAAAGAAACACATGGAAAAAAAAATTGCTTACATATTAAAAACTAACATACTGCTACTAACCTATCTACCCAACAAAAAATGGCAGGTCTTTACGGAGATGGAGAGATCTTACATTTTTATTTATAAATTGGTACAAAATGAGTTTATTTATAAACAGGGAACAAGAAATAATAGGTTTTTTTTAAATAGTGACAGTTGGCATTATAATTATTTAAAATGCAGGAAAAAAATATTATTCCTTTCATGCAATTATACACATGAGTATATATTTGCACTGGGAAACATAAAATTATCAAGATCATCCGGATCCTCTTGATGGCATTAAATTAGAGGGAGGGGAGAAATAGAAAGAGAGGGGAGAAATAGAAAGAGAGGGGAGAGAGGGAGAAATAGAAAGAGAGGGGAGAGAGGGAGAAAGGCGAAGGGGGAGAGTCGAGCCGCCGGCCCGTAGCCCACCACTTGGGCCCAAAGTGATCATGGACGGCCAAAACCATTCGCCTCATGAGAACATAATTTTACAAGATATTGAAGTACATAACTTACTTTTTCTTATTAATGCATTGAATATCACTTCTCTGCGCTTTCTTCACTATCACTTTTGAAAAATCAATAAACAAAATGGTGTAAATCAACACATTCAGAAAACTGATATCATCGAAACTTAGCTAAATTAAAAAATCCATCTCCATTCATTTCTACAAAGTGCTATGTGAGGTGTTCATTTTCGGGGGGAAATTGAATAGCAACAGTGAAAAGTGCATATAGTAAACACAAGCAATGGTGCATGTGGGACCCTATGCGGGCAACAATTGTCGTGGGAGAGACATTTGTCGTAGGGGCAACATTTGTCATGCGGCTGACAATTGTCGTGGGGAGAGACATTGGTCGAGGAGGTAGCATTGGTCGAGGGAGGCATCATTGGTCATGGCAGCGACATCGATCGTGGAGGCGAAATTGGTCGTGGCAACACATTGGTCGTGGCGGCGATTTTGGTCGAGGGCTGCGACATTGGTCAAGGGCAGTGACATTGGTCGGGGGAAGCGACATTGGTCGGGGGAGGCGACATTGGTCGGGAGGGCCGTCATTGGTTGGGGAGCCGTCATTGTTCAGGGCGCCGACATTGGCGGGGGCGCCGACATTGGTCGGGGACGCAGACATGGGTCGGTGGCGGTGGCATTGGTCGGGGGAGGCGACAATGGTCGTGGGCGGAGACATTGGTCGTGGGCGGCGACATTGGTCATGGGAGGCGACATTGGTCGTGGGCGGCGACATTGACCGTGAGGGGGGGCGACATTGTTCGTGGGGGGAGACATTATTCGTGGGGGAGGGGGGGCATTGGTCGAGGGTGGCGAAATTGGTCATGGGAGAGGCATTAGGAGGGCATGCAACATTCGGCGCGGGTGTCCACATTCGGCAGGGGCGGCGACATTCGGCGGGGCTACAACATCGGTAGTGGGAAGCAACATTGGTTGTGGGCGGCAACATTGATGGTGGGTGGAGACATTTGTCGTGAGCTTTGAAATTTGTGGTGGGGGGCAACCATTGTCATGAGCGGAGAAATTCAGCGGGGGAGGCGATTTTCGGTGGGGGCGACGACATTCGACAAGAGCGATGACATTCTGCAGGGGAGGTAACATTCGACGGGATCAGCGATATTCGATGGGGGCGGCAACATTGGTCGTTGGTGGCGACATTGGTCATGGGCGGCGACATGTGTCATGGGGAGAGACATTGGTTGTGGGCGATGTCAATTGTCGTGGGCTTCAGCATTTATTGTCGGGGGAAACATTTGTCGTGTGGTAATATTTGTCGTGGGGACAACATTTGTCGTGAGGACAACATTTGTCGTGGGGACAACATTTGTCGTGAGGACAACATTTGTCGTGGGTGATGACATTCGGCGAGGTAGGCGAAATTCGGCGGGGTATGCGACATTTGATGGAGGGTTAATATTATTATTAGTTCATTTTAGATCATACAACTCTACTTGCTCCCACACGGTGATCCATTTTGGTCACCGTGCGTTACACATACCTAAATATCTCTCTTAAAATAGGTGCATTCAAAGGACAACTAAGGTTCTCATAGGTCTCTTCTCTTAAAAAACTTATAAAATTATGTTAAAAGTAGTTAAACATTAAATTTGAAAAACTATTGTAATTACATATTTACATACATATGCTGGACGCTTTGAGCTTTCACAATGGCAAAAAGATAAGTTGTTTGTGAACAACGCAAAAGTAATCGTGGTGTTTGGAATTAAAAAACCATGTAGAAGATCAAACATAACGGCAACAGATGTTATCAATTTTGCTGCATATGGAAAATGAAAAAATAGAATCGGAAAATGAAAAAAATGGAATCGGAAAATGGAAAAAATGAAATAAAAAGGGGCAAAAGAAGCTATATGAAATGAGATTATTAGAGGCATGTTGCATGCTCATCAAGATTTGTTGAATTTAAAAGTAAATATTATCAAACGATTGAATTGAATAATATGAAGTGTTCAAAGAATAAAATATCAGAAGTAAACAAAAATAACAACATCACACCATTGTAATTGCATTCAAAAATCAAGAAGTCATTTACAGCAAATTCAAAGTAGATGATGGAATTCACAAACCTTGCAATAATATGTAAATTTTTTTGGTGCATATGGAACAAAGACCTTCTATGATGGCAGTGAGGAAGGAGATCTGAGAATAAAGTTGCGCAAATTAATGGAGTAAATCACAACATTTGGAGAAGATCTGTTGATGATTACCTCTTCACGTCACCCAAATGCTTAAGAAATACCTCCATATAGTTGAGAAACTCAAGAACTTATCCATTCTTCAAATGACCCATTGCTGAAAACACAAATCAAACAATTTCATAAATAATTATAAATAGAACTTAATAAATTTACAGAGGTCTAAAGTGATATAAAAACTCTGATATTACATTTAACTGTATAGATAGTAGATTTAGATGGTGTAGTGAGACAATGGTTGCACATCATTAAAAATTTATTTCAACACATGATGGCATAAGATGATAAACTCATAGTGTAAATTTATTTTTTTTGTACAACCTTGGACTCATAGAGGGAGAACCCGCTGCAACTATAACTGGTGGTTCAATCTAAGAACCATATTTCTATAGAGTTGCACATTATCAGAATGCATCCATTATAAGAAAATTTTCAACCTGTAGAGAGAGAGAGAGGGAGAGAGAGAGAGGGAGGGAGGAGGGAGGGAGAGAGACAGATAGAGAAAAAGCTTACCATGCCGCAATGCCTCCATGAATGTAGCATCTCCCTGAAATTTAAATACGCAGATTGCCCTCGATGGCAGAAAGTTGGGAGGAGGCTGTCAATGGTAGAAAGCTGGGCTTGGCATTCAATATCTAAGGAGTTGAAGAAATAAAATGGCCCTCTCACAACAAATGAAAAAAAATCTTATGAAGTGGGAGCTGGAAGAAGATTGACCTCACATGAATCTAACGAAGACACATTTCTTGCGAAGAGTGAACAGATTTTGCACATTTAGGAAAATGTCATAGCCTTACTTATGTGCCCAACTTCAACGTTTTTTTATCCCCCCGCCCCGGAGAAGTAGCAAATTCGAGGCGAATGTTAACCAAGATCCATTATGATGATTGCAAAGTCTGTGGTAAGAAAGAGGATCGACAAAAACCTGAAACATTTAAAATTATTTTTAACACCATAGTTTAAATTTAAGCAGCTTAGGAATAATATATTCTTAAAAGAAAATACTGAGAAATTATAGTCAAGGAAATTACAATCATGGAAACTACAGTCAATTAAATCAGTGTAGCAAAATTTTTAATTGATAGGAAGAGGTAGTCAGTTTTGTTTTGTTACAGCTTCTAATCCCTGACTCTACATGTGCTCAACAATACTGGGCCAAAGATAAAATCATACAAACTTGGCAGGAATTCAAATGTAACTGTAATATGACATAATATATTCCTAACTTATTAATTATTATATTTCATGAATCTATATGGTAATGGTGTACTTTTCTGCCCTGCATGTGTTTGCACAATTCTGTCCAGTAATTTCTGCAGGGTCAGAAGTAAAAATAACAAATAAAATAGTCCCAGATAGAAATTCAATCACGAACAAAATCAATAGAGCAAAATATTCACTAAAGATAGCACAAAATAAATGATGGTTGTTCAACTCCTCTGATCGAAAAAGGAGTGCAATACTATTCATGTAAAACTACATGCTAATTTTCAACTCATATTAATGGATGATGTGGGGAGGACGATAAAGAAAGATGATTGTTTAAATATTTGGTCTCCACCAAACAGCATCATTGTCTTCAAACTGACTTCATTGGCATGATCCAATTCCATTCTAACATTTCACTTCATGTGAAGAGACATGAATCATGGGGAAAAATATTAATGGGACAAAAACTATATATTCAGATAAAGCAAAAAATAAATATTCAATAAATGACATTTAGTGGGGGTGTTCGAACTAAAATTTATTTCAAAAAATCTAGAATTGTAGGTGAAACTCACTACGAATCAACAATTTTAACATATTTTTGAGGTACAGACGTACAGGGCATAAAGTATCTTAAATAAAAAAAAATTATATCTCTTGGACAAAAATAAATTTTTTTGTAAATAGATAAAATTTAAAATTACAAAAGCAATAGTGTTCAACATATTACTGTGTTCAAGTTAAAATTAGAAGTGTGTCATTATCCAGTCATTTTCACAAACACCTTATGCTCATGCATGGTCCAATTTGTTCTCTAGAATGACCATCATACCTGACCCGTCAACTTCACTTACAATGATATCAAAGCATAAATAGGTCCATAAATGTGAATAGAACTTGCCGAAATTTGGAAGTCCTCATCTTCAAAAACTACAAAGTGGAAATAGTGGTTTTGAGGATTAAAATTGAAGGCATATAACTAAAGTTGTTTTTTCTATTTGGCTTATATGGTAAGAAATTACCCCCAAATAGCCTTGCATATATACCCGGTAAAAGTTTAAATATTGAAGAAAAAGTGATATATTCCTCATTTCTTGCTATGCATGATAATTCGAAAGATGGAGTAGGGAGATCATTAAAGAACAGAAAAAAGATGGAGCAGGGAGATCATTAAAGAATAGAAAATGACAGGAAGAAGAATAAAAACCTTAACACCGAGATATCCGATTATTTCAATCACAAAAACTGCTTCTAGGAGAAATTTCATCAAATTCTTGCTGACCGCAATGACCCAGCAAAAATGCTGCTTGCTAGAATCTGTGGAGCTATCACTGAACGGAACCATTTTTTCTTCCCACATATCCTCCCTAACCTATCGGCAAGGGTCTCCAAGAACGGAGTGGCCCTAAGGTTCAACCGATATTTTGTTAGTCAATCCCCAAAATATTATAACTATCGAAACTTTGAAGGCATGAAAAGGAGAAGAAGGGGAAGAGGAAGAAGAGGAGGAAGAAGAGGAGGAGGGTATACCTATTTGGTTTTAGCCAGAAAGAACTCGTTGTCTGCCGTTTTTAGTCTGAGCTTCTTCGACATTGCTGGATACAGGAAGCGCGAAAATGCAATGATGCGGATATCGTCGCTTCTGCAGTGAAGGGAAGGGTCGAACCAGCGGGTTTCCGTCTGAAACAGGTCTTCGAGAGTCGTCGGAAAAATAGAGGGAAAAGAGGAGGACGGGGAGGAGAAAGATGAGGTCGAGTTCGGCCACTCTCATTTGACTGTGCCGAAGAGCGCAGTGAGTCGCTCCTGACATTGGCACGGGAAGAGGGATTGCGACGGTCTTGCGATGGGCTTGCGACGGGCAGGAAGAGGAGGAAGAAGCTTGCGGAAATGGAGAGACAACGACGGGCTTGCGGCGTTGGACTGGCGCCGTAGGATCTGCCCTAGCTGCGCAGAAGAAGAAGAAGCGGGGTATCAGGAAAATGAGGCGGGTGAATAGTTTTTACCCCAAATTAACTAATCAAAACAGTTTTTATGAGGGCACTTTTGTATTAAAATGTCACATAATGTTACACCACTCGCTGATTAGGTCCTCCCTTATAATATAAAGATGAATCAGTAGAATTTCAAAATTCATGGAAGCCTGAGCATGAAACCTATCCCTTCATGAACCTCTTGTGCATAAAATTGAAAACTAAAAAGGATAGGGGAAATTGCTATTTATTCTTCTTTGAATTGAGAAGAATTTAACTCAGAAATGGTGACATAACCTAAATTTAATTTTTTTTAATATCTTGAACATGTAAAAATACAAATTGCAGATACTAAATTTACTCATAAAATTTAAACCACGCCCACACAATCTTGCTCTCTCCTCTCAATTGAACCGAGGAAACAAAAGAACACAAAGTTTGTGGCTCTTGAGATCAGAGATTATACTAAGTGGTGAAGTGATCTTGGGCACATGAAATTTCTACAGTGTTAGTGTACATGGAATTGTTTAGGTGAACTGGTTCAAGAGCTTGTTCAGAATGATATCAGAGGAACGAAAGTTTAAGTGAGGCTAAGTTCTTTAATTCTGCTATTAACCGAATTTATCATCAATGGAAGGCAATGGTATTTCCCATGATTTGGGGATTGATATGCTCGCACAAACAGATTTTAAGAAATGTAAGTGATGATTGAAGTGTTACTTGTTGGGAGAAGATTTATGGGATGTCGTTGGTGGAGATGTACGGGAAGGGGTTGTGCTGACAGCGACAAATGCTCGGGAATCCAAGGCATGGAAGAAGATGAACACGATAGTGGAGTTCACTCTTAAAAGAACTATCTCACCGGACTTGTTTGACCATATCATATGGTGCATGTCGGCATCTAAGATTTATATTTCCTTCTCTCGGAGTTCCAAGCTTGTTTTGCGCCGTGTTTTCTCTCAGTTTTTCTACGTTGTTTCTCTCCGTTTATAAGCAAGCTTAAACAGTTGACTTCCGTGGATTTAATCCCGATTGGGTTTATCAATTGTTGATTTCATTGCGATTGAGATCGAATATTGTGCAAAGTGGTTAAGTGATCGGCACGTGAATTTTTTACAAAAACAATCTAACTCAGAGGGTCCAAGGAGAATTGTCAACTAAAATCATATGGACTTTCTAAAAAAAGAAGAAAAGCAATGCTCGTGTCACCGGCTATAATCAAGGAAACAATAACTTAGCAATGATAGATAACCTATTTTTGTCAACAGACGGAGAGTTTAATGGATGTTAAACTCCTATAGACCAGGGGAAACATGCTCTCTTCAAACAAGTATCGCCCCAAACTACATGGAACCATTATAATGAGCTCAATTATAATAAAAAAAAGTGTAGTTTTTTATATCAATCAAAACACAAACGGTATTGTCTATCCTTTTGAATGAAATGGGGACCTTTGAGATAGGACCGGATGCCCATTTTCAAAGGGATTGGACTCTAAATACAAATCCGAAGCTCCAATTTCTGAACGAACTTTAAAAAGCTCTTTCTAAACTAAATTTACATGTGGCATATTAGAAAACTAAACAGCAATATACAAACGGAAAAAAACCACTGCAATCAATAAATGAGCACCAATTGATCAACTTTAAGGAGTAATAAGAGCCATTTTTCAACAAGCACAGCTCAAAATCTCAAATCAAGCATCAAAACACAAGCAAATTGCAGATAAAAGAGAGCCAAAGTGAGAGAGAACAGAGGCCGCCTCACCGGTATCCTGTCAGCATACTTCCTCAGCATCCTCGCAGACTCCTCCTTTCTTTTCTCTGTTCATCAAAATAACCCGTTTCGATTAGCAAAAAACAACAACAAGGAAAAAAGATTTGTGTACTCGAGAATCATCCAAGGACGCGGACTACAAACCTAAGTTGTGCTCTTGCTTGTACGAACCTGAAACTGGAAGATGAGGGGCGAGGGCTTCGAGTGGTGGCTGACGGAAGATGAGCGGCGGGTGCTTCGAGTGGTGGCCAACGGATGCAGGAGAGGCGCGAGCGAGGTGCGAGGTGCTAGGGTTTCCTGTAAAAGGAGCTACAACGGCGGGTGTGGTGGAGGAGCGGCAGTGGCGAGGGCTTCGAGTGGTGGCTGGAGTCGACGGGTTTCGATAGGTGCGCGTCGGTGCTGGGGAGGCGAAGGGGATGCGCGGGAGTTGCAAAGGTTTTCTGAGAGAAAATGAAATGGGTTGTGAGGGTTTTCTGCATCGTTTGGATGAGGCAGAAGCTTTGTTCCAGGTGCGGGTTAGGGCGAGAGAAGTTACGATCTGATGATGTTAGTGGAAATTACTGAGATCGTTGATCTAATAAGTTGCGCAAAAATAGATCGGATGGAACTATGACTCGTGTATATTAACGGTGTAAGTTAAAAAGCACAAAATTTGATCTCATAAGTGCTCGACCGGCGAAATCGTGCCGAGTGCCCAGTACTATCAGATGCAGTCAGGCTCCACAAAAATAACACTTCATCCTTGTTTGCAGGCTGCTTCTTTGTCCACCTCCTCACCGTCTTGCCCCCATAAATTCCATTTATATAGCATCAATCTTTCTATGAAAGATCTAACTTGACAGACTTATGGTTGACTAAAATCAGATGTCGTGCACTCAAAGGTTATGGCGTGCAGAGACGGGACTCATGAAGGTGCACCTAGCACGTCGATGCATCCTTCATCGGCTCATCGCTTGAGTTGTTCGGCCGTAACCTAATTTGTGACAAAGTCAAAATTTTGTGCGTGCGAAAATGAAAGTCAAATTGTATAGTAATAATATATAAATAATTATAGAGATGTCAACTTTCTAATAAAGTTGGAGAAATACATATTTTGACTATAATTATTTTGATTACTAAGTCAATTATTTTGTAACAAAAAAACATTTTTTCCATTAAAAAGAGTTATACTGACAAATTTATATTGTGCAACTAAAAACACGCATTTAGTGACGAAATATATTTAATCACAAAATTTCTGTCACTAAAGACATACATTTAGTGATCGAACATTAATTTTGTCACTATAGTCCTGTGTTTAATGACCGAACGTTAATTTTGTCACTAAAGACGTCTCTTTAGTGATCGAGATTACTTCTGTCACTAAAGATGAAATCTTTACTGACTAAACATATTTTTGTCACTAAAGTCATGCCTTTGGTGACGAAATATTTGTCGTCGCTAAAATTTTGTCACTAAAACCCACTTTTCTTGTAGATGCACATCATCATAACATGAAAAAGAAACTATCTAACACAACCATGAACACAAGAGAAAGAAGCAAAGGAATCGACCAAATCTGAAGCCTTATTGAGGGTTCACGTTAGGAATCGTCGGGTTGTCAATCTGTGTCTAACTTAGTCAGCAATTACATCCGGGGTAGAGGAGAGCTGTCACTTTCTCTCAATAGACCCGTCTTCTTCGTCTCACGACCCAATTTCCTCTGGTGCAAACTCTCCTTGCATAATAGTGAGTGTAGGGCTAGAATCTCCTTCCTTGAAGCTCTTCGATGATAAAGACGGCCTAGGGCAAAAGCCATAACACATGGAGGGGGGAGAAGAAGAGCCGAGCTCTCCCTGCGGTGAAAACGGCGAAATGAAGTTGAGATCCCAAATTAGGGAAAACCTGCGGCTATTAATAGAGAAATCGTTAGAATTTAGCCGTGCACGGTCGATCGCAAGGTCGTGCGACTGAACCGTTCGATATTTACGAAATAAAGTACAGCACATGGGAAGGTTCCGCATGTACGATTTCCCTTCACGCACTGTTGCATTGACCGTGCGTGAACAAAAAACACATGGGTAGAAATAGAAATGAAAACTTAAGGTCAACCACAAGACCGTGCATTTTTCTTCTCGCACGGTTGAATCCAACCTGTGCAAAGGAAACTCACGATCCATAAAAACATAAAATTTTTAGACAAACTAGGGCACTCGCGCGATTTTGTTCTTCGCACGATTGAAATCAACTGTGCACAACCAAAATGCACGGTTAACGGCAAAACCCAGGATTTCAGCATAAGGTATCGCACGGGCAAAATGCCCGTGCACAAAGGAAAATCGCACAATCGTGCGATTCCCCAAAAACCTGAGAATGGAAGGGGCACACCCCCAATCTGTCTAAAACTGCAATAAAAGCATCCAAAACAAAATGAGGAGCAGCAAGTGCTTACCCCCAGCAAAATAGAGCGCAGTTACGCACCATAACAGGTAAAAAGTGCACTTCGTATAAAAGTGAGGAACGAGTTGAATATAAGCATTAAAGAACTAAAAGTGAAGCGCATGTGCGTGAAAACTAGCCCGGATCGATGAATCCAAAAAACACTATAAATATCAGACTCATCAATGGTCATCGCCAGTGATAATCATATCATCCATATAGAGAAGGAAAATGACACATCCCTGACCAGAGGTGCGTGTGAACAATACACAGTCAAACAACCTTTCAATAAATCTGGCCTTGAGAGTAGCGGTACGAAAGCGCTCAAACCAGGCACAAGGGGCTTGTTTGAGGCCATAAAGGGCCCGAAAGAGATGCCAGACGTGGTCGGGGGGGGGGGAGGAACAGTGTAAGGAATTCGGAGCGCCGAGAAGAAGAAATCCGAATAAAGCAGTAAACAAATGAAAAACAGAGCAAGCACACAAACACACAGATATACAGAGGTTCACCCAATACCGGGTTACGTCCTCTCTCCCCTTCTTCTGCCTTCTTGTATTCACCAGAAAGTTACAGATAACAGCAAAGGTTACAAGGATCTAAAAAAAACCGATCCTACCTTCTTCATCTTCTGGACAAGAAAGAACCGTAGAAGAAAACCTTCTGGATCGACGCCAACGAAACACCTTGTACACGCCTCCAAAAGAATACGCCGCCGTCAGCCGTTGTTTTGTCCGTATCCCTAAAAAGAACAGAAATACGCCTTAAATAGGCTTCAGCATGACAGCATCGTCGAACGCAGAACGGCGCTCGACGATCGTCGAACTCGGCCCGATCGGCGTTCGACGATCGTCGAACTCAGCCCGAACGTCGAACGTCGAGCTGCGTTCGACGTTCAACGTCGAACCCAGTTCGACGATCGTCGAGCTGGGTTCGACGAACGTCGAACCCAGTTCGACGACTAGAGAAAACATCTCCCAAAAATTGGGCCGGAGGCGTTGCCCCCGCACCCCCACCGGGGACGCTGTCCCCTGGACCCCTGCCAGCTGTCCGGTCAGTGGGACCTCCGCCGGGGGTGGCTGCCCCCGGACCCCCGCTGTCGTCGGCGCCAGATATGTCGGAGGGGGATCACACTTCGATTCCTCTAACCTCACGTGGGCTAACCCGGTGTGAGAAACAAGAGGACCGGAAGTGTTCCACAACCCCAACAAACAGAGAGGCCCAGGGGAGGATCCATCTTACACCATCTTTGTAAGATTACCATGAAGAAAAACAGTGTTCACTGTTGAGTTTTCTCAGGTTGATCAGCAAGGTAGCCCAAACACCAAATTAATATTTTCGGCACTACCTAGATCACAACTTGAACCGCGGAAAGTAGGAAGCAAACTTAGATAACCAAGCACACACACAGAAACAAGCAGATCAAGCTTTTATTAATCTTCTTTACAAGGCGAGGCATACATGGCGAGACATGATTTCGCCAGTATGAAAAAGCAGAAAACAAACAAGTCCGGGCGGATTGCACACTGAGACCGCCGAGTCCGCCGAAACCGCCGAAACCGCCGAGCTCGACCAAACCGCCGCCAAACTGCTGATGAACAGAGGAACAAACCGCCTATCCGCCTAGACCGTGAGGTCGCGCGGACAGAGAAGCAACTTGAAGAAAGACTGATGCTGGTAACCGCCAATGCAGCCCGCTACTCCAGCGGTCAGAACCAAACTCCTGGTTTGACACTGCTAGCCGCGCCACCTGCACACAGAAACCGGTTAAGCAAACAGTCCGTGCGGATACAAGAAACAAGTCCGCAGCCTTCACTCAAGCCCAACTTACTGTTCACTCTGCTACCAAATGAGGTGCTGGGGGGTCCTATTTATAGGCCGGGTGAAGAGTGTGGTCACCACCCTATGAGATAGAGACACCGCCCCCTGGTCGCAGCTAGCAAAACCAACTCGCCGAGTCCGCCCGCTAAAGGCCAAACAAACCGCCAAGTCCAGGCGAGCAGCGACCTGCCCATAGCAGACCGCCCAATCCGCAACCACCAGCCCATGACCATAGGCACAGCCAGGATACCGCGGACTCAGCGGACACACTCCACCTTGCACTTGTCCACGACCACAGGCACGAAGCCCGGTCACAGCGGACACTGCGGATACCAGGCCAGTCCGCCAGCACTTAGGCCAGACCGCCAAACGAGCCAGCTCACCGCAACTCCAGATCCACCACCAGAGCTCGGCCCACTGCCGGACACAACCAGTCCGCACAGAACGCTCCTGATCACTCCAAGCAGCAAGCAACGCCGAACAACAACCCGCCGGATTGAGCCCAGTCCGCGCGGTCAGTCCGCCCAGGTCGCCCGGACTGCCGATCACCCCCACTTTCACTTCACCAATTTCAACACTCCCCCTTGAAGTGAGAAGTGGTGATCAGCCCAAGCAAACCTCGAAGCCGCTGAAAAGGCCCCTTCGACAGCGACTTGGTGAAGATGTCAGCAAGATTATCTTCACTCCGAACATGACCAACCACAAGAGATCCTTCCAGCACCTTCTCCCTTATGAAGTGGTGATCGATCTCAATATGCTTAGTCCTGGCATGACAAACTGGATTGTTCACCAGCTTGAGAGCACTCTCGTTATCCCCTCGGAGCAAAGTAGGACCTTGCACTTCTTCATGGACATCATCTACAAGCCTCCTTAGCCAAATGGCTTCCCGAGCTGCCAAGGCAGACGCCTTGTACTCAGCTTCCGTAGTGGAGACAGATACCGAGTCCTGCTTCTTGCTACACCACGAAATGCCCGCTGATCCACAAGTGAACACATAACCGGAAGTTGACCTTCGGTCATCCGAATCACCACCATAGTCAGCATCCGTGTAACCTAGCAGAGAGAAACTCGCATCCCTTCTGTAGAGAAGTCCCATGTCAGAAGTTGCCTTGACATACTTCAGAATGTTCTTCGCCGCTACAAGATGAGACTTCCTTGGCTCTGCCATGAACCGACTTACTCGACCAACAGCGTAAGCTATATCAGGTCTAGTAATCGTCAGGTAGATCAAGCTTCCAATAAGGGCCCTGAACATCAAAGGGTCAGGAAGAACCCTTCCTTCATCTCGTCGAAGTTTCAGACCTTGATCCATAGGAGTAGAGCAAGTCTTTCCCTCAATCAAGCCAAACCGGTTCACTATGCGCTCAGCATATCCCTTCTGGCAGATAAGGATCCCGCTCTCCTTCCTCTCCACTTCGAGACCAAGAAAGTGATGAAGCTCTCCCAGGTCTTTCATCTCGAAGCGAATGGCTAGCTCAGCTCTGAGCCTAGCAACCTCCTCCTCAGAATTCCCTGTGATGATCATATCATCAACATACAGCAGGACCAAGACAGAAAGCTCCCCCTTCTTCTTGATGAACAAGCTAGAGTCCGAGTTTGAAGCAAGGTATCCACAGAATTGCAGATACTCTGCTATCTTCCCATACCAAGCTCTAGGAGCTTGCTTCAACCCGTAGAGAGCCTTCCTGAGTTTGCAGACGTAATCAGGATGAACTTCAGAAACGAAACCAGGTGGCTGATCCATAAAGATGT
This sequence comes from Platanthera zijinensis, assembly GCA_039513925.1. NCBI lineage: Eukaryota > Viridiplantae > Streptophyta > Magnoliopsida > Asparagales > Orchidaceae > Platanthera > Platanthera zijinensis. Next base: position 766,727 of record CM077080.1, on the reverse strand, counting down.
CTTTGTCAATCTCTCCGTAAAGAAAAGCATTCTTTACATCAAGCTACCACATTCTCCATCCTTGGCAAGCAGCCAATGCAATCACCATCCGAACTGAAGTCATCTTTGCAACAGGGCTGAACGTCTCCTCATAGTCTTCTCCATACTGTTGAGAGAACCCCCGAGCCACCAGGCGAGCCTTGAATCTCTCAATGCTTCCATCTGCCTTCTTCTTCAACTTAAACACCCACTTGCATGTCACCGGAGCAATGCCATCAACCTTGGGCACCAGATCCCAAGTTTCATTCTTCTTGAGAGCATCCATCTCCTCTCTCATGGCATCTTCCCACTCCTTGACACCAGTGGCCTCATTAAAGCTAGCAGGCTCTCGCTCATCCAGAGGACCTGCAAAGAAGCATGAGACATAGCTCACAGTGTTTCCTTCGCAGTAGCGAGCAGGAGGCTTGATAACCCTCTTTGACCTCCGAAGAGGCTGCTCCTTGCTAATCACCTCTGTTGCTTCTTCTGGTTCACCTCTGCTCTCCGGCAAGCTTGGAGCAATGCTCCCCCTGCTTCCTGACCCAGAAGCTTCTTCTCCAGAACTTGAAGCAACTGGAGCTGCTGGTGACACAGCCAGCTCCACTTGATCAGCTACCTCAGCCACCTCCTGACCTTCATCAACCTTGCTCTCAGGCAGCTCAACCGAGCTTCCTCCATATGATGTCAGTTCGTCAAAGACAACGTCTCTTGATACCACGAACTTCTTCGTCACTGGATCCATGCATCTCCATCCCTTCTTCCGCTCATCATAGCCAACAAAGACAAGCTTCCTTGCCTTTGCATCAAGCTTAGTCCTTAGCGCATCAGGGATATGCACATAGCAAGTTGATCCAAACACCCGAAGGTGTTCCACACTAGGCTTCTCCTTCAGCAACATCTCGAAGGGAGACTTCATGTTGATCGGACTCAGAGGCATCCGATTGATGACATAGGCAGCACAAGACATTCCCTCCGCCCAGAAGGACCTTGGGATACTCTTGGCATGAAGCCAACATTTGCAAGTCTCCGTTAAATGACGGATCTTCCGCTCCGCTACTCCGTTTTGTTGTGGAGTATGAGCACAAGTGAGCTCCCTTTGGATTCCATGCTTCCTGCAAAAGTTAGAAAACTCGGAGGAGACAAACTCTCCCCCGTTATCAGTTCTAAGCTTTTTGATCTTCAGGTTAAGCCTTCCCTCCACCAGCTCCTTGAACTCCACAAACAATCGGAAGGCTTCAGACTTCTCCTTCAAGAAATACACCCAAGTGTATCTTGAGTAGTCATCAATCAAGACTAGCATATACCTGCTTCCACCAAGGCTAGCAGTCGCGGTTGGTCCCATCAGATCACCATGGATAACCTCCAATGGTGCTTTGCTTCTTGTTTGTGACTTGTCAAATGGAAGACGATGAGACTTCCCATATTGACATCCAGCACAAACGTGACCCTCACCGAAGGATGATAGCTTAGGCAAGCCTCTCACCAGGCTCCTGCTTGACATAGCCTTCAGCTTATCCATCCCGACATGCCCCAGCCTCTCATGCCACATAGCAGCGCTATCGTTGGCCCTCATCCGATCAACATAGGAGCTTGTTGATAAGACAAACAAGTCCTTCACTCTCCTTCCTACATGAGCAACATCAGCCTTAACCGCTGATACGTTGCGAAGGAACTTCACTTCTGTTGGCCCAAACAGAACGTGGTAACCAGCATCAACCGCATTGGTCACAGAGAAGAGGTTTTTCTTCATACCCGGTACGTGATAAACACTCCTTAACGTGAGTGGCCCCTTATCACTTCCCACCGTTACCATACCCTCCTTCTCTACTGCATGAATAGTATTATCAGCAGTAATGATAGCTTCGTTACCTGAGTATGCCTGCAGTGAAGAGAACTTTGACAAATCTCCGGTGAGGTGATGACCACACCCGGAGTCGACGATCCAGTCGTCCTTCATGTCACTGGTGGACAAAGCACGGACACAAGTGCCCGTCATGAACGCTCCACCCCAGCCAGCTTCCTCCTTGCTTGAGGAGGCTTCCTCCTTGCCTGCAGCATGCCCAGGCTGCAGCTTGACCTTGCAGTCTCGCTTGAAGTGGCCTGGTTGATGACACCTGAAGCACTTCAGGTTCTTCTTCCAATCCTTCTTAGGGGCAAGGCTCCCCTCCTGCTGTTTAGAAGATGAAGATTCATCTTCAGCTGCAGTCTGCTTCTTCTTCCCTTCCCATCTCTTCTTCTTCTTCTCAGTGAAGAGAGCATCACTAGCTCCTTCAGAGACCGTCACCCCGGCCATCTGCCTTGCCAAGCTCTCCTGCGAGGCAAGCAGATTCTCCAGCTCCAGAAGAGAGGGTTGAGTAGCCCAGCCTTGAACAGAAGTAACGAAGGCCACATACTCCTTCCGCAAACCGCGGATTATGTGCCTCTTCAGCTTAGCCTCGGAGATCGGCTCATCAGGATCAAGAGCAGAGAGCTCAGCACACAAGCTCTTCATCTTTAAGAAGAATTTGGAGATAGAGAGATCTCCCTGAGTTGCCTTAGCCAACTCATTCTCTAAGAACTGTAGCCTTGCTACATTCTTCCTATTGAACAACCCATCAAGGGAAGTCCAAATCTCAGCAGCAGACTCACATCCTAAGATGTAATCAAAGAGTTCAGGTGACACCGCCCGCTTGAGAGCAAACTCAGCTTTGGCATTTGTCTTCCTCCACACTCTCACCTGCTCAGCTGTTCCAAACTCAGCAGTTATTTCTACTTGGTCATCTCCACCGACGACCTCCCATAACTCCTCACCTAGAAGATAGCTCTTCATGCACGACTTCCACTTCTTAAAGTTAGTCGGCGTCAGAAGCTCAATACCAAGACCTCTTGCAAAACCACCGTCCATGGTGCTACCTTGGTTATCCTTCAGAAGCACACAGAGCAACAACAAGCCTGTTGATCAATGCTCAAGCAACTGAACCTTCCTCTGATACCATGTTGAGTTTTCTCAGGTTGATCAGCAAGGTAGCCCAAACACCAAATTAATATTTTCGGCACTACCTAGATCACAACTTGAACCGCGGAAAGTAGGAAGCAAACTTAGATAACCAAGCACACACACAGAAACAAGCAGATCAAGCTTTTATTAATCTTCTTTACAAGGCGAGGCATACATGGCGAGACATGATTTCGCCAGTATGAAAAAGCAGAAAACAAACAAGTCCGGGCGGATTGCACACTGAGACCGCCGAGTCCGCCGAAACCGCCGAAACCGCCGAGCTCGACCAAACCGCCGCCAAACTGCTGATGAACAGAGGAACAAACCGCCTATCCGCCTAGACCGTGAGGTCGCGCGGACAGAGAAGCAACTTGAAGAAAGACTGATGCTGGTAACCGCCAATGCAGCCCGCTACTCCAGCGGTCAGAACCAAACTCCTGGTTTGACACTGCTAGCCGCGCCACCTGCACACAGAAACCGGTTAAGCAAACAGTCCGTGCGGATACAAGAAACAAGTCCGCAGCCTTCACTCAAGCCCAACTTACTGTTCACTCTGCTACCAAATGAGGTGCTGGGGGGTCCTATTTATAGGCCGGGTGAAGAGTGTGGTCACCACCCTATGAGATAGAGACACCGCCCCCTGGTCGCAGCTAGCAAAACCAACTCGCCGAGTCCGCCCGCTAAAGGCCAAACAAACCGCCAAGTCCAGGCGAGCAGCGACCTGCCCATAGCAGACCGCCCAATCCGCAACCACCAGCCCATGACCATAGGCACAGCCAGGATACCGCGGACTCAGCGGACACACTCCACCTTGCACTTGTCCACGACCACAGGCACGAAGCCCGGTCACAGCGGACACTGCGGATACCAGGCCAGTCCGCCAGCACTTAGGCCAGACCGCCAAACGAGCCAGCTCACCGCAACTCCAGATCCACCACCAGAGCTCGGCCCACTGCCGGACACAACCAGTCCGCACAGAACGCTCCTGATCACTCCAAGCAGCAAGCAACGCCGAACAACAACCCGCCGGACTGAGCCCAGTCCGCGCGGTCAGTCCGCCCAGGTCGCCCGGACTGCCGATCACCCCCACTTTCACTTCACCAATTTCAACATTCACATCCATCTGATGGAGTGGCCAATCTCGGGCAGCAACAACAGCAAGTAGGGCGCGCACGGTTGTCATGCAAGCAACCGGAGAAACAGTCTCATCATAATTGATCGTCCCATGCTCCTGCGAGAACCCACGAGAAACTAGGCGGGCTTTGCGGCGCTCAATAGACCCGTTCGGACGAGTCTTAATCTTGAATATCCATTTGCAGCTGATAGGAATGACTCATCAATGGAACCTGCTCTGATACCATGTTAGAACTGGTGAAAAATAATGTATTATCTGTTTGTAAAGGGATGACCCTTGGGATCTACATATAGGACATAACAAGAACAAGAAAACACCGCCGACAGTGTGGGACAAAACAAGATACAAAAATAATTATAAACATGAATTACATTACCAGTGGTCATCCATACATTATTTTTGTTTCCCACTTTTTTTTATTTCTATCTTCTTTGCTTATGTGTGTGTTGTGCGTGAATTGAAATTTTCCTCTATGAGTATACATTTTATGACATATATGCATGCGCAAAGAAAACAAACATGAGGCGGGCTGCTCTTAGTAATGGTGTGTTGTGTTATGAACTAAGCTCAGTTGGCTTAAAATTAAATTTCATTCGGATTTTCTTTCAAGAGAATCAGAATCAGAATCGGTGGTGTGCGTGCGTGTATGCAGTGATCTACCGCGGGCTGCTCTTAGTAATGGTGTGTTGTGTTATGAACTAAGCTCAGTTGGCTTAAAATTTCTTCGGATTTCCTTTTTAGAGAATCAGAAACTTGAGTGAGAAATGGGGCGATCATTCTGTAAAGTTTGATAAGTCATATATACTGTGCAAAATTATTGGAAACAAACATGAGGCAAGGCAATTAATTGCCTGGATCCGTTGTTGTTTAACTTTGATGAAGCATTTGTATACTCCCGGCCGGCCAGGCATATATCTGCCAACAATCCACACGCCCAATCTCCATTTACAACGGATCGACTTTTTTAAACAGCTCCTTTTCCCACCTTCAATTCGTCTCCCAAACAGAGTACTCCTTTGACAGTTAACCCTAAATTACTAATGTAGGGTGGCCGTTAACATCGATCATGAGCAGTGAGATAAGTAGTACTATACCATACATTCGAAGCTTCCAGCTAGAAATTAACTAACAAATTATTATTAATGATCATAATTTAACCACGCTGTGATGGATGGGCCGGGGTTAATTAATAATTGGTTATAGGGTTAATTTAGGGATGGATCAAAGACTAGCACTAGGCCTATATAGGGTGGTGGTGGCGGCCACTATCTCCTCACGACCCGTGGAGTACTGTCTCCGGCCCCCCATGTGCTGCCTGCTGTCTCAAATTAGTCCACAGCCGAAGCACATTAGTGCTGTGGGCCCGCCCACTTATTAATAAAGGTAGTTCATAAAAGAGTTCAGCAACCCATGCATCAGCAATAATTCAATAAATATTGGGGGAGCAGGACGATCGAGTAGGAGATCAGCAATAATTCAATAAATGCTTCTCCCTCTATGAAGTGGCCGCCGCTTCTAACCGAAAGGATTTGGGCCCGCATTGAACAGGCCGCCGCCGCGGCTCTTTCCGAGGAGGAGGCGGCTGCGGCGTCCATATGCCGGACCAGTGCCGGATTATGGCGGCGGGCAAGGACGGCGGCGGTGATTCCGGCGCTGAAAGTGATGGTTTGGGTGTGCCTGGCTATGTCGGTGATGCTCTTCGCTGAAAAGATATCAATGGCAGCTGCCGTCCTCTTCATCAAACTATTCCGGTGCAGCAGGCCACGCCAACTCTACCAATGGGAGCCCCTGCCGGCGACCGCCGCCGGAGAAGTTGACCCGGAGCTGGGCTGTCCGGCCTTCCCCTTCATTCTCGTCCAGATCCCCATGTTCAACGAGCGAGAGGTAAGCTGTGATTTTAAAATTATTTTAAATTTATATTCAAAGTTCATCGCAATTACGTAATGTAATATATATAATTTCAACGTGGTTACACGTACATTTTATATGATAACAAATCTAACCATGTATGCTGTAATAATATTATTATTATATTACATAGTTTAGTAATAATATAAATATTCTGTAATCTCATTGGATTTCTTCAGCGTCTCTATAATATAATCTAAGGAGGTGAATTAAGTGGAAATCTGATTATTATTATTATTGTTCATGAAACACACGCGAGATAACTACTAACCAGTCAAGCTGAAACACGTGTCTTAACCACAACATCAGTGCTTGTAGACAGAAGAAGAATGAGAAGAAGAGTGGGGAGGGGATGCCCTCCCCTTAATTAATTATTAGAAATTTTGTCTCAAAAATTATGGAATATGAACCCAAATTGGATCAGTTAATGGGCCAAATTGGACTTGATGAACATCAATCATGGTTGGTGTGACTTGACCACCGAATTGGATCCACCCAAGCAAATTGGCCTAGGGCCCCGGGCCAACTCGAGTGCAAGCAAGGGGATACTTACTCATTAGGGCTGCTAAAATTAGGCGGGGACTCGCCCAAATCGGATGAAACTTGAGTTAATGTCAGCGAGTTAATGTCAGCGAGTTAATGTCAGCGAGTTGGGCTGAATTAGGCCGCAACACGAGTTAATGTCAGCGAGTTGGGCTGTTTAGGAATGCAACCCTAATCAAGCAATACATTTCATCCAAAGATAAATTGGGTACTAAATGGATAATGATTATCTATTGGAAGGGATTGCGGGATATATCGGGAATATTTTACAATGACGAATTTTAATATCTAAATAAATAAATTTATATTTAAACACATTTCTTGTAAATACATACAAACATACTCATAATGCATGTTTATAAATTACACAATAAACATGTAATAATATGATTATAATTACATAATGAACACAATAAAATATTACCTCTTGGTCATCGAACGTTTAAAAGATATGGGGGAAAATACTTTTAATACTAACGCCGATATATCGGCCACGACATATCGCGCGATATATCAGATAAAACCAATATATCGGGCTATATTTTCAAAAATGATATTTTTGCTTGAAATGTCGATGTCGTAACATTTTCTCCACAAAACTTTTATGTCGGTCGGCATGTCAGATGACATCTACAACAATGTGTCTAACTGCATGTTAACTTAGAATCCACAAAGGGAACCTAGAACCCACCAAGTGTGTTGATCAATTAAGGAGAGCTTGATGATCAATTCACTAATCAAGGAATGATTAACCACTGATCCGACAATATTTGAGATATTGATTATTTTGGTCCAACCTAATACACAACTTAATATCATGAATTTATCTTTTTTTTTTTTGCTTAAATGGCTCGCAAGTACTACATGAATATTAGTTATCTCAAAATTATGTCCACCCAAAGCTTATTTAACTCTAAAATGTCAAATATAATGCTCCCAATTTCCAATCGATCATCTCTCGTGTTTCATTCATTTTGACGCGACTGAGACCTGAAATTGGCTCAGGGACCAGTGATGACGGTGACCTCACCGAAAAAATGATCGTCGTCGTATCGTCCTAAAATTAGAGAAGCTTCTTCTCGTCCTTCAAAGATTGATGATGGTGACAATTTGCCAATCCCGTCTTTGGATTAGAGAAGCTTCTTCTCGTCCTAAAAATAATCGTCATCATCGTTGTTGTCGGAAAACATTAAAGCTTCGTGAAAAAAATGATCAAATTGTCCTTATATTTTTCGAAAAACTTGTTCTCAAAATCTCAAAACAACTCATGCTGACAATTCATTTATCTAATTACTGAATCTCCAATAATTATTGTAGAAATAGTAGAATTAGCATATTTCATATCAACATTACTAAAACTTCATTGTATAGCCGAACAACAAAATTTCAATTCCTGAAATCAATTCCAATTCCGATCAATTCCTGAAATCAATTCCAACTCCTCTCAATTCTTGAAATCAATTCCAATTCCGTCCAAATGAAGAGGCTCTTGAATATTAAAATGTTACAAGTTCTAGCCATCTGTTTGCATATCTATGGAATGGGAGTAATCATTGAGTTCTCAATGCACCTTAACTGCAGGTTTATCATTTATCCATTCGAGCCGTGTGCGCGCTGACATGGCCACCGGATCGTCTCATAATACAAGTTCTCGATGATTCAACTGACAAAGCAACCAGGGTTCAACCCCCATTCACTGCTGTCCTTTTCTTCTTCTTCTTCTTCTTTTCATTCACTTTGAATCATCAATGTTGGTAGTCGATAGTGCGCTCTTTAATTGCGAGCACATGGTGTGCATCCATGGAATTTATGATGCAGGATTTAGTAGAAAAGGAATGCGAGAGATGGCGTGAAGAAGGGATGAACATACAGTACATAACAAGGGACAACCGGAATGGGTATAAAGCCGGGGCTCTCAGAGAGGCAATGGAGATCGATGACGTGAAGACCTGCGACTATGTGGCCATTTTTGATGCTGATCATCAGCCACCGTCAGATTTCCTTCTTCAAACCATCCCCTTCCTCATCCATAATCCAGATCTCGCTCTCGTCCAAGCTCGATGGAAATTTGGTGCTCTAACATTTTATTTCAGTAGGGGGCAATCAGCTCCTTTCAAATTTCTGCTTCTTCGACTGCAATGTAATGGCAATGCGTATGTATGTTTCAGTAAACGCTGACGAGTGCTTGATGACAAGGATTCAAGAAATGTCCTTGAATTATCATTTCAAGGTGGAGCAAGAGTCCGGTTCTTCGACGCTGGCGTTTTTTGGATTTAACGGTAGGTTATTCTTCATCGCATGATTCGGTTCAATTCAACGAGGGAACGGCTGTAATATTGGACAGATGGTAGGTACTGCTGGTGTTTGGCGAATCTCCGCCATCAACGAAGCTAAGGGATGGAAAGATCGAACAACGGTGGAGGATATGGATCTAGCAATCCGAGCATGTTTGCAGGGTTGGAAATTTGTCTATGTTGGCGAGCTCAAGGTACAGTCATGTCTGCTTCTGGGCTTCTGGCTTAATACAGAATTTGCAATTCTTTTGTCCGCCAACCATAGCAATGCTCACAATTGATTCTTCAAATTGCCTTGGGCAGGTTAAAAGCGAGCTGCCAAGCACCTATAAAGCATATCGGTACCAACAACACCGTTGGGCGTGCGGGCCTGCAAATTTATTTAGAAAAACAGCATTCGAAATTATGAGAGCCAAGGTCTGCAAATTAAGTTATATGCATATAGTAGTGGCATGTCTTTGAACACACACATTCTAAATCAATCTCGACTGGATTGAATACTGCAGAAAGCATCAATATGGAGAAAGTTGTATTTGATCTACAATTTCTTTTTGGCGAGAAGAATAGTGTCTCACATTGTGACCTTCTTCTTCTACTGTGTGGTCATCCCTTTGTCTTGTTTCTTCCCAGAAGTGCGAGTTCCAGTTTGGGGTGTGATTCTCATTCCTGCCATAATTACTCTCTTGAATGCTGCCAGCACGCCAAGGTTCTAATTATTTGCTGCTAAGTATATATATTCTAGCTGGCTCTGCGGCTAACTTAACTATATCGCATATTAATCAGTGGTACTACGGATGAATGCATGCATGCAGATCCTTGCACTTGATGGTGATATGGATCTTCTTTGAGACCGTCATGTCATTTCACAGATGCAAGGCTGTCTTCATCGGTCTATTGCAAGCTGGGAGGGTCAATGAATGGATTGTCACCGAGAAACTAGGCAGCACGCTCAAGGTTAAGACAATCCCCTCTATATCTATTGCCGCAAAATTCTGCGACAGGTATTTCATTTTCATCGTTAATTACCATGATTTATGTATGTATATATATATTTTGGTTTGGCTCATGTGATAATGCATGCATGCAGATTTCATTTCATGGAGATAGGGGTGGGAATATGGCTGATGTTATGCGCATGGCAGGACTTCAGCTATACAAGACAGTACTACTACATATATGTCTTCCCCTCATCAATAGCGTTCATCATCATGGGCTGTGGCTATGTTGGAAGATGATAACATAAAATCATCTCTTATTCTTCTCAACCCTAAACACTAGTTAGCCAACCTGACAACTGTAATAGCATACATATTCATTTTCTTTTTATTGAGGACTTGGTGCTGGTAGCACTAGTTATAACTACACCGACTTAACACCAGTGTTTGAGAGCAGCTTGCATGCAAAAGAAGCAAAGTTCCTCAAAGAATTATGATTATTTGTATTCAATGACTGGTTCGATTCTTCTCATTCATCTTATAAGTTATACCTTAGCATACTTGTTATTATTACTCATTAATTTTATGTACATCTTGCATTTCTTATTATGGGAATTGTTAGCTCACTCTTTTGAGTTGCGATTACCTTAGCGTAGTTTGGAAGAGGATCATGGCCATGCACACCCACCAAACTAGGAATTGTATTTAACATAACAAAGCAAGAATACAACTAGAGGATGAGATGGCCCGCATCCTACACACCAAACATGTTTCCCTTCTCCTAATAAAATAGAAAACAGAGTCAAATCTTCAATATTTAATGCGGTGGAATGATTCCATAAGGGCTCATTCATCTTGCATTTAATTTACATGCAATTCCCTGGGGGAACCACTCAGCATGTCCATAACAGTTTTCCCTTCTTTGAAACCATGTGCTCATATGCAGCTATCAACATAAGCTTTTTATGCAACCTGCGTCGCATCTTCGCATTGTTTCTTTACTTTTACTTGCACCTATATCACACAACTTTATTTTACTTTATTTTCCACATTTTCTTAGTGTAGCGCGTGTCTTTGCGCTCGTTTATTTATTTATTACATTTTGTATCGCGCACATCACTCTCATGATTGTATCACATCGAACCCTGCACTTATATGTATTACGTCATTTCAATGTGATCAAAGTGCATGCTCAAGGGAACAAACTGAGTTAACATGATGTGTTAATAACATTTTTAGGACGGTAACCTCTATGAGGCTCCTCATAAACATCGGGTCATGTCAAAGATAATCAAAATAGTATGACCACCTGTTATAAGACATATGATCATCATGATAGTACAAAGACCTCTTATGAGACACTCTCTAAGGTTGAACATAAGAAGGCACAGGAGCCTCAGACAAAGGAGAGGAATAATGATGATATCCCTGGTAATAATGCATACGTCTCTCTTTATTAGTTCCTTGGGGTCGAGCATAAATAGGCTCTAAACCCTCAGAGGGGAGCAACGATCATATTATAGATAATGGGTTTTTTTTTACTACAATCAAACTGTGTTGGTGACTAATATGATATGACATGGATGATATATAGACTCTTAAGTATTCTAAACTATATGGTGCAACTCGGTTCGGTTCGGTTCGGTTCGGATCGATTTCACTCAGAACCAAGAACCGATATGTATAGGTTCAGTTCCAACTTTTTGAAACCGAAACAAACTCATGTATCCACGGCATAGAACCGAAACCGAACTCAAAAGATTGGTTCCTGTTCGGTTCTCAGTTCTACACATACTATAAAAAAAATACCAGTCATTCAATATAAATCATAGGAGTTGTATAAGAGATGGATAATTTAAATGAAAGTACTTTATACATAAACTTTGTACAACATGCAGTAGTTGTGCTATTCCCAGTTTGAATGTGCTTTTTTCATGAAAACCACATTGCTTGAATGTGATTTTTTCAAGAAAACCACATTGCTTGAATGCAATTTTTTCAAGAAAACCGCATTGCTTGAATGCGGTTTATTCATAAAACTGCATCATTTCATGAAAAATGTTAAAAACTTTTATATGTATATTGTTATGCGGTATTGAAATGATTGGTGCCTCCAATAGAGGTCCTAGGGGGGATATATATATTAAGTAGAGAACAACATACAAATAGTATATAAGAGATGGGATTAATGAGTCTAACACTCCCCCCTCAAGTTGGGTCGTGGGAACTTCCCAGACCTAACTTGTTACATATAAAGTTCATTCTGACTCTTGTAACTCCCTTGCAACCTGATCTTCGGTCTTCATATGAATTAGAGAAATAAGTCCTTCATACTTCTCCCTTACAAAGTGGCAGTCGGCCTCTATGTGTTTTGTGCGTTCATGGAACATAGGATTAGTAGTTATCTGTATCGCGGCCTGATTATCACACCATAGAGGAGTGGGATCTTGGACATGGTACCCGATTTCACCAAGAATTTGTCTAACCCACATGATCTCAACAACAGAGTGGGACATAGCTCGATATTCCGCCTCAGCACTAGATCTAGCAATCGTGGTCTGTTTCTTGCTCTTCCAGGATACGAGATTCCCACCCAAAAAGATAGTAAATCTCGTGGTTGACTTCCGGGTGGCTAAGCAGCCTGCCCAGTCAGAGTCACAGTATGCCTCAATATTAGAATGACCTTGATTCTTGTATGATATCCCGAGACTAGGATCTTTCTTTATGTACCTGACGATTCATAGAACAGATTCCCATTGAGAGATAGTTGGAGCAGCCATGAACTGACTGACCTTACTTACAACACAAGCAATGTCAGGACGAGTCATGGTAAGGTAGTTCAGTTTTCCAACTATTCTACGATACTTCTCTGGTGAATCAAACGGTTTGCTTTCAACATGAAGACCTTTTTCCTCTGGTTCAAGAGGAGAATCCATAGGGCCACAGTTAGACATTCCAAGGTCAGATAGAAGATCGAGAGCATATTTGCGTTGACAAATAAAGAGGGAATCATCATAATTAGCAACTTCAATCCCTAGGAAATACCGTAATGAGCCCAAATCCTTTGTCAGAAAGTTGGAGTGTAAGAATGCCTTGAGATTTGTTATCCCTTCAGAATTGTTGCCTGTGATGACAATATCATCGACATAAACCACTAGAAGAACAGTACCAGCCGAAGATTTCTGATAAAAGAGAGGAGTCCTTTGTACTCTTGGTAAGCCCGAATTGAGTGACCACAGATCGGAAACGAGCAAACCATGCTCGAGGGGATTGCTTTAATCCGTATAACGACTTCCGGAGATGACACACCTTGTTACGCTCCCCCTCAGCAATGAATCATGGTGGTTGTTCCATATACACCTCTTCATATAAGGACCCATGAAGAAATGCATTCTTGATGTCCAACTGGTACAAGAGCCACTGGCGAGAGGCTGCAAGGGAGAGCAGGATGCGGATAGAGGACATCTTAGTAACGGGGGAAAATGTTTCATCATAATCCACGCCATAAGTCTGAGCATAGCCTTTGGCAACCAAGCGGGCCTTCAAGAGATCGAGAGAACCATCCGCATTAACTTTGATAAAATATATCCATTTGCATCCAATAGCCCGCTTGCCAGTAGGTAAGGAGACCAAGTCCCATGTGTTGTTAAGTTGAAGAGCTATCAATTCATCGTGCATAGCAGTCACCCAGCCAGGATGAGCTTTGGCCTCCGCAACGATAGAGGGGAGACGGTATTGATCCAGAGTGGAGTGCAGGGCAGTATGAAAGGCTGACAATCCCTGGTAAGAACTAACATATAGTGGTTTGTCCCGACAGGTCCGACTCCATTTCCTGACTGCAATAGGGAGATCTGGGCTGACTGGCATGAAAGTAGCAGGCACGCTAGCAGGTGCTTCCGTAGGAACAGTCGGCATATCAGCGGTGGGAGAGGTAGGCTGAGGTGGTGGCACTAATGTATTATCAGAAGAGCGACGAGAGTAAACTTGCCCCCAAAGGGACACAAAAGGTCAGTCGGAGAGAGGATTGCAGGTGCAGGGCGAGGAACCAAGATGTCATCAAGAGATGGGTCAGGACATGGTGATCAACTAGAAAGGTAAGAGTCCGATTCCAGGAAGACAACATCCGATGAGATAATGTATTTGTGGAGATCGGGAGAATAACACCGATATCCTTTAGTAGTCCGAGAATAGCCAAGAAAAATACATTTCAAAGAGCGAGAATCAAGTTTCGAGACAGAGGGACGGACATCTCTAACATAGCAAACACACCCAAAGACCCTCAAAGATAGAAGGTGACCAGCAAGATCTGGGTAAAGAGTGTAATAGGGTGTCTCCCCTTAGAGGATATGAGTGGGAAGATGATTAATGAGGTGTGTAGCGGTAAGAACTGTATCACCCCAGAAGTGTTTGGGTACGTGCCTATGGTGAAGAATGGTCTGGGTGACTTCAAGGAGGTGTCAATTTTTCCGCTCGGCAACACCATTTTGATGGGGGGTATCAGGACAGCTGGTTTGATGAATGATACCTTTGTCGGGGAGAAAGTTAGACATGGACTGAGATAGGTATTCCCGACCATTATCAGTTCGAAGACACTTAAGACGAACAGAGAATTGAGTGAAGATTTCATTGCATAGATTTTGAAAAATAGACGGCAGCTCGGAACGATTTTTCATTAAGTACACCCAAGTCATCCGAGAGAAATCATCAATAAACGTAGATACCTGAGGTACCAGTAAGGTGATCAGAAGCACCGAAATCAGTCAACCACTGGACGGGACGCTAAGAGGTGCAAACAGGCTGAATTGTTTGGATCACAACAACAGTATGATTCGGAGAGTCAGTCTGGAGAGCTTGCAAGCGACGATACTCATCCTCAGATATTTCAAAAGTTCTCGGATTCGGAGGTGTATAAGTAGAGTCGGCCAAGTGCGCAGAGCGAGATGAAGGAGGAGGTTTGGAGGCCCAGTCAGGCTTCCCATGAACCACCCAACATGTATCCTTCGTGTGGCCCCGACGCCCGCAATGGGTGCAATGTCTCGTGTCGGTATCACGGCCACGACCAGAGCGGCCCCCTCGACTAGTTCCTCTTCCATCCCAAGAAGCAAGAGTCATCGACTCTCCGGAGGAAATATGTAGAGCAGATGGAGTACATACTGAACTGGCTTTAGTCAGACGATGGTACACACTAGCAGTTCGCAGGGTAGGACTCGCTAGCATTTCGGTCTTCGTTGTCAAGAAGTTTGGATCAAGTCCATTTAGGAGCCAAAGAAGTACAAGATGCTCACGTTGAGCCCGATGCTCTTCCCTAGTAGAGGGGATCTCCCAAAGGTCCAAGATTTCATCAGCAAGAACCTTCCATTCCGCGAAATACTCGGTAACAGGGTGCGCCCCTTGTCTCAGCTCAGCTATCTTGGGGAAGAGTTCACCAAGACGAGAGAGATTGTTCGCCTGAGAGAACATCATATGCAGAGTATCCCGTAGTTCTTTAGTGTTGTTACAGTTCTTGCACATTTGATGAACAGATGGATCAATGGAGCTCTGGAGGAGCAAAGATGCGGCAATCATCACTATACCAATCTTCATACTCTGTACTCCCCTCAACATGATTTGGGAGACGTGTAAGCATACGTCGGATACCCAATAGGGACATAGTAACCCCCTTTTTCCATAGTTGGAGGAGGTAAGGATAGTTGTAGCAAGCCTCGCATTAGGAGGAAAAGTATTGGTAGAATCCCCTGAGGGAACAGTCGTCTAAGTGGTGCTCGTAACTGAGGAACTCATGACCAAGATCAGCGGTAAGGAAGACGAGATGCTGGACGACAACAAAGATCAGTGGCATAGGGGAACCCATAGCATAGAGGTCGACAACAGGATCATCAGAAGTCGACGACAGAGATCAACGGGAGAAGCCCAGGGAAGAGGTCATGCCGGAGAAGCCGACAACAAAAATTTTCATCGATGGCAAGCAGGAAGCATCATCTCTGAGGCATGCCTCTGTCCTGATCGCCTCTACGCGCCGATGTCGCAGGCAGCCGAGGGTCGACGAAGCAAGCGGGATCGACGAGACTGCGGCGAAGCGGGAGCGGCGACGAAACAGCGAAGCGGCGAAGCGGTGAAGCGGCCAAGCGGGATCGGCGAGACTGCGAGCGGGATCGACGAAGCGGCGAAGCGGGATCGAGCGAGGATGCCCTAAACCGCCTCTGATACCATGTTATGCGGTATTGAAATGATTGGTGCCTCTAATAGAGGTCCAAGGGGGATAGATATATTAAGTAGAGAATAACATACAAATAGTATATAAGAGATGGATTAATGAGTCTAGCATATATAAATATTTTGGAACATTTGATATGTCATATGCAACATTTTATTTATTTATAACATCATTTATCAGTAAATCTGGACCACATTATTGAATATCCAAATAACGCATAGCTTGTCGTCTACCTAAAAGCATAACGTAATCAGTTCGGGTCGATTCTTAGATACCCGACTATAGGAATCGAAAACAGAACCAAACCCCCAGTTCAATAATTTTTGGATGAAGAACCGAACCATGTCCATTGAATACCGACCCGAACCAACAGTTTTGGATCTGTTTCGTTTCGGTTCTCAATTGTTCGGTTACTTTGGCACGCCCCTACTAAATTAGGCACAAACCTGAGGCTCAGATACCATATTGGGCGAGGATGGGTCTAACAAAGTAAAAGTCGATTTTATGAATGTTTAAACGTCATGAACGTTAAAATTATTCAAGGAGCTATCCGACACTCTAAGCTTGCAATAAAAGAATGATATAATACGCCACAACCACAGGAGAGTAAAATTCCAATTAAAACAACAAGCATGGTGTATAAATGTAAGAGTGCGAAAAAACAAATATAACAATGAACAATGCCCAACAAATCAAGGCGTTTTGGCACAAATATTACAAACCAACTTCCACATACAAAATAATTTGAGACAAGATTCAACAATGAAAATACGACAAATATAAGATGAACTCACAAGGATTACGAGATAAAAGGCTCGGAGAGCGTCCAAAAAGATACCAGCAATCAAATAGACAACAGTGGACTAAATCTTACTCGCGGAGGGGATTCAGAGGGCAGGGCAAGACTTCCAGTGTTGAATGGCAGTGCTTGGATAGTGGTGACTAGGGATGGAAGTGGATTGGTGGTGGTTTGGGAAGGTAAGTAGGGAAGGAGATGGGACCGGATAGCAGAGCCTGGAGTTCTTGGAGCTCGAATGATGTTCCAAAACCCAGAAACTATTTTTATGGGTTGTCCATAACTCAAACAGGGAAAGGGGTGATGGAGAACGATCGCGTCACATTTGAGAGACAAGACAGATATTTGTGGATCGTCAAATGTACGATCGGAGCCCGTGATCGCGTCGGGTTATCTTTCAACATTTTCCATGTATTTTTTTTTTATATATATTTTGGGAATTAGGTCAAGTAATCTGATCGATCGATTTGAGCAATCGGATCACCTAAACTAATTTTCTCACCCTATATTATGTTGTTGTTGTCAATCAGTTAGAGCAAGGGGGATCAAGGGTTTGAGCCGCACGAACTCATGTCAGTCATGCTGGTGCGACTCCAGCACTCACGCGGTGCGATGCCACCGGTTCAGCCACCAGGGGGTGTCGCTGCCCCCTTCCGCCGCTTACTCAACCGCCCTGGCTTGAGCCTTTCGTCGTCCTCCTAATGCTCCTCGAAGTTGATTACCACTGGCCACGCCCGCGAAATTCATTACAACCGTTATTTTACTCTTTGGATCCACCTCAGTCCATCCTCCTCGTCCTTGAGACCCCTCCCAGCCGCAACCAGCCCTCCCACAGTCCTCATTCGCCGCCATTCCTCTTCCCTGCATCCCCTAGCCCCTACAACCGCCAACAGCCTCTCCCCTCCATTCCCGCAGCCATCCACCGCCCCTCCCTGCCACGGGAATCTCCGCCCCCACATTATAAACCCTCCACTAGCCCAAAATTCACCATACACGACCCTCCCCAGTCTCCCGTCGCATCTTAAACACCCTCCATCAGCATGACATCCACCCTTACAACCTCTAAACTTCCTTCACAGTGATGTCCAACCATCCTTACTTCCAGAGCCTCCACTAGCCCCATAATCTCCCCAACCTCCAATCTCCTTTACCAGCCCTCTGACAATCCCTATACAACAGCGTTCTCCTTCTAGACAGTCGCCACCACCATCGGAGCTTCCCCGCCACTACCGACATTGATTACTCTATGAGTTAGCACTTCAGCTTCATGTTTGTTGCATTATATGAGTGTTGCATTTCTTGAAATATTTGGCTCATATTAATTTGATCTGTCACTTTCATTAGGCATGCATTACTTGTTCATTGCACATTTACTTTCAGTGCAATCTCAGTTAATCTGTATCTAACATTCATTTAATTAATTTAAAATGTTTGTGATTGAGTGTGTCTCAATTGTGTGAGTTTTATGTTTTTTATTTAAATAATTTTGCGTCGAAAAAAAATACTTGCATGATTGAATCAGAGATTGTGCATCGCATTAGGGTTATCCATCGTTTGTTCATTGGATTGTGTGTGTGTTCATCTACATCTTCACTTTAGTGTTCTTCATTGGTTTCTTTACATTCTCGTGGTTGCTTGCATCTAATCTAGAGTTAGGACATAACACGTCCACCACTTATATATTCGTCCCGCGTCAGATTGGTATCAGAGCCCCAGGTTTGGGCTTTATTTTAATACGTAGTAGTCGAGTTTATAGGTTCCTTCATGACTAATTATTGTCGTCATTCCTCTCCTCGATTTGGGGATCTCGAGTCTATCTGCACCCAATGCCATAGAGCCCTTCAGAGAGATCATCAAGTTACTGTGATAATTATTCTCAATCATAGTACACCATTTTCAAATATTGTGTTGACCCCTCGATGTGATCCCACTATGCTAGAGATAATCACTATGATGAATATCGTCATCTCTAACCATGCGCTCGAGCGGAGCGTGTTGATTCATCGACACGACTCGATTATCTTAGGGATGATTATTATGAGGATCATCATTTTGAGAGCCTGAGAGGGATCTCAAGTGTAGGTTTTGTGATGTTGCCCCGTCTTTTGATGGTTCGTCGAGTCTCGGGTCTTTTGAATATTGGCTCATGAACAAGATATATTACCTCAATCATTTTGAAATATTCGGTGAGCAACACATTAAATTTGTGGAACTTAAACTTCAAAATCATAAGAGAGTATATTGGTCTGACATTGAGAAGACCTGCGAGCGAGATCGTCCACACCGCAATGCTAGTTGGTTGGAGATGAAGTGTAGGTTATGTCAAATATAATCTCCTACATCATATCGAAGTCACCCGATCGAGCAATTATTTTACGTTTAGTAGGGAACCATATTTGTTGTTGAATATAGGGATCATTTTGATTAGCTCGTTGTGAGGAGCAATATCCAAGAGGAGCCAATTATGACCACTTCCCGACTTCAGTCTAGACTTCGATTTGAGAGTGTACTGAATTGACATATCACTACTTAGAGCCCTTCGAACAGACGTATCAACTCACCCTTCATTATAAGCAATTCTTGATATCTGCTAGAGTTAACCGAATGGATTCACACCTTAACCTCCCCAGTATGATTCTTTCCCATTATGAGGCCACCACTTTGCTTATTCTTGTTCTGTCGAATATGATATAAGTGATACCTAATACTGATTTCTCTCACCCCAGTGTAGTATTTAGTCTGATAAGTGATTCGTCATTTTATTCTGATTCTGACCCTACTACCTCGAAAGAGAATGAGTATAAACAACCCGGTGATCCTATAGTGATGAGTCCCTCACCTTCCCTCGACGTTGACTTAGTGTTTTGATCATAGACTCTCCCTTGTGTGCATTCTCATTTGAATTTTCCCATATTGTAGTGGTGAGCCATATCACGAGTGAGGGTCGAGAGCATAGTATTGAATTTATAGTTGTTCACTATTGAGGTTACTCCTACTATCGATGATACTCATATGAAGAATCCTCCTCTTACAATTGATTTCTTTGATGAGCCCCCCCCCCCCCCCCCCACTGAGCCTTTTGAAGAGTCACCGGATGAGTTTTTCATTTTAGGAGACATTCCCCGGCGTTGCATCCTTGAATCCAAATCTCATTCATACCTTTAGATGATGGTCATATCCACAATGAATATACTTACTACCAGGTGAATCTCCTGAGTTACATTCTTATGTCATTATCTTTGACACTCCTTCGAGAGATTGCCTCCATGACGAATTTTTCTATCGACCACCTGGTGAGTCTCCCCATGATTCACATCCCTTAGAAGACATTTGGTATGTCATGATATTACAACTCAGTGTCAATGTCCTGGGTAATCATTTGGGTGTGCATGCACTTGACGAGTATTTCTACAACTCGCCTAAGGACCTCCAGATAAGTCACCCATTCTTAGGGGGATTTCATTATTATTAGATTACGTGCTTAGTCGGTCTGTCATGTTGGGCATCATTCATTTGAGTATGTTGCATGATTTGCATGTCATGCTTTGACGTAAAATTATATTAAATAATGAAAATTGTAAAACTTGTGCAGATAGTCACATGAGAGAATAAATGTACAATGAAGGTAATTGGGTGATAATTTGTAGGTTACATGAGAAGTTTCCATTGGAGACAACTTTGAAAGTGAGTGTTAGGCGAATATGTCTTTACAATGTCATGAGAGAGTATGAGTCAAATTTTTTTAGTTGCATATTCCTCTGACAGCTTGTTTAGTGTGTTGGACTCTCGGGACTTCAGCGGACCGATAACCTTATGTAGAGATGATTTTTACCAGGAGCGATAGAGAGTCCTACCTAGCTTGCGTTGTGAGCATGCAGTCTCCATTCACCAGAGATGAATATTTTGGAGCCGGGGAAACTGATGGAGATCAATCGTGTCACATTTAAGAGACTTACGAGGCTGGCATTTTTGGATCATCAGATGGATGATCGGACTCCGTGATCGCGTCGGGCTCATCTTTTTGCATCTTTTCATATATTTGTTTAGTTCCCATTCGAGACAACTTTGAAAGTGAGCAGGTAATAGGTAATGGGTAGTTATACAAGGTATTGGAGAGTGGAGGGGTGTGGTGGAGGGGATGTTGGCCAGCAAAGGTGGTTTCCGGCGGAATGAGTGGTGACCATAAATGAGAAGGCAGGCGGGAAGGCGTGGCCGGCTAATGCAAAGCAACGGGGAGGGGTTTCAAGATGTCACACTTAGTTCCGACCTCAGTACAGGGTGACCGAAAGCTGAAATCTATTCTTCAACTTTCGATTTCTTCAAAATAAGTCATCCCTATTTATAGACTTAGGAGTTGCTACAACCTGTCACGATTCTCCAATCATAACAGACTCCAAAATGCACTAGAAGAAAATTCATAAAATTAAAAAAACCTTAAAAAATGGATCGTCGGTTCACACAAAAAGAGTGAATCTGATCATCATGTAGACCATTGTGTGGCGTGACCCATCAGTGATAAAAATAATTGATTATACAGTTTATCTGAGAATGTGATTATATGACATACAGAAACCTTCCCACGTTCTTCTGGGCACCCCTAATAATTGATGGGTCTTGCTCCTATATGGACATGTTATTAACTCTCCGGTCTTCGGATATTAAAGAAAAAAACAATTAACAAGGAATAGAGACAAAAAATACTTATTTCTTTTCAGGAAGATCCAGCTGACGGGTTGAATCCCCCCTCCCCCTTCCTTCAACTTCACGTTCTCCTCAGATTTTTTTCCTGTCTCTCCATAGATTCTAACATCACCCCGCCTCTTCTTCCTAGACATTGCACTATTCTCCTTGCGATCCGCCACCACCTTCACAACATTTGCATGAAGAATCTCCTGTCTTCTAGATCTTCCACTAATCACTGTATTGTCATTTCCCTACCTGATGAGATATTACCTTGTCTTTAGTTCACTTTTGCATACCTTAAATTAAATTTAACCTATAATTATCTTTGGGAAACTGGTAGCTGGTTGTATTTATTTTTTTGTATAGTTGCTTCAATCCGGCACATGTAAATTGTTATTTCAGTGTTTATTGAGTATTTCATTTCCATCATTTGTGGGTATGTGTTGCATCTTGAATTAATTGTCTTAAAATTGAGTAGTTACTCATTAATTATATTGTGCAAACTAGCGTGGCAACCTTGATTTTCTTTTATGACATTAAGATTTATATTGCATTGCATTCATTGCACTAGAGTACAATTAAAAGTGCATCACAATTCACAAGCAGAGAGCTATCATACATAGAAATGAATCACCAAATTCATTTTAAATGAAAATAATGAGTAACTACACATGCAACCGACATAAGACGACAATCGCACATCAGACAATTAAATTGTAATATGCTGGTAGAAAAAAAACTATTAAGAGCATCATTAACAATAATATATAGACCTCAAATCACAGCATCATTACATTCCATATGCATATGTATAATAACAATATACTTGTAATTATCCGCAATTGAGGCAGGAACGCAATTGTAAGTAGCAACAATAACCAAAACACGCCCAAAGATCCAAGACTCGGACAATAAGCAAGCTTAGTAATTTTTTTAGGAGAATGCTAAACATGTGCTCCAATGCAGCAACATAATTTTTTTGCATTGATGACTTCATGCAACCTATCCTACCTGACAGGGTAAGAAAGTCATGGATTAACAAAATGTCTTAAAGAAAGCAGCAGAATTTAACATACCTAGAATGATGTAACTAATAAAAGTTTTCTCATGCTAAGATCCATCATCTTCGGCTGCTTCTGCAGCTGCAATCTCAGAATCCAGTACAGCTATCAGATTTTCGCTAGCGTGCTTTGCAACTGAGATCATGTCAAGCATTACACTTGGGTCCAAGCCCGCACCACCTCTTTTGGTCAGGCCACAAACCCGGCCATGCCTATTCACAGAAACTGAAACTGCAGAGCTCATTTGAGATTCCTCTTCTGAGGTTGCATCGGCAATGTAGTGCCTTCCAACCTGGAAAAAAAATGTCCATTATTAACTGGGATTTGCAGTTGTTTTCCAGTGAAACTCCTCCATATGTTAATTATAAACTTGAAATGAAAAGTGAAGATGAATTAATTATAACCATCAACCTTGGAGGAAAAAAATAACGAATCAATAATAGTACCTTTGTTAGCGTCACGATCACAGGGACCCCAGATGTGTCAAACTGCAGAAACTCCTCGTCACTTACATTCACCTCTAGCTGGTCTTCTGCTGAAGCTTCAACAATAACGCTTACTTTTGGGATGCCTGTATTGCTCAAGGCCACCTGCCATGGAGAGGAAATTTCAAATCTAACCAGAAATATAAATCTACATACATATGCGTGAAATACATGCAAGAAAATATAAAAAAAGTAGAATGTTCCAAAAAACAGTTTTCTCATCAAAATCATGATTAGCCTATTAACTTTTTTCCCAAGTCCAAACTATATAAAAAAAGGATTTGAGAGCCATTCTGCCCATTTATTCATTTCACTCAAACATTTTCAAAATCTAGACAAAAAGTTTATTTTTGAGAAAACTAAGTTCAACCATATCTAATTAAGTGAATAGTTCCACTAGTTATATATGAACATCATGAAGCCTGTAGTACTCAACCAACAAGGTCTTGGAAAGAGTAATCCAAGTAAATGATAGGGAATTAGAAAAAGTAACTTGCTCGATAATTGAAATTGAATTACAACCTCGCGAGGTATGCTAGAGCCAATCACTTTACGGCTGGTTCCCCCAAAGGAACCCTTTCAAGAGAGTTACAAGATTATGATACGACCTAGCTACGCCTTATCGAGAACAAGTACACAAATAATAACTTGCATTGCATGAAATTAAAGATACAAATTTGGGATACAAGCTCCCGTCAAGCACCCGGAGGCCGGGTCCTCCAAAGACTAACACTCAAAGATGATATCTCACAACCTAAGAGGCTCCCCATATAGATGGAGACCCCTAATACGGGACAATGATACTATAGGATGAAATAAATAAATGACTATTACATAAATAATTGTGAAATATAAGATAATCCATATAGGTCACCGCATCTCCAGAAGGGCTCTCGTGTAGTGAAGACGGTCGCCCGAGCCTGTGTGTGCAAGACGGATACATATCAGATTACTTGGCACCATTCTAAGACCACTACTCTCCCTTATAGAGGGAAGAACTTGCTAGAGACTAAATTACCAAAAAAAACACTCGAGGGGAAATGCATGATACAATATCCATGAACGTTGAGAGCAATGTGTGGTCGTATCAATACGTCGCTCCTTAAAATTGACCTTGTCCTCAAGTTTCCTGCAGGGCTATCCTCGAGTTCAAGAGCCTCAAAATTGTCAAGGGTGATGTCTTTGTCTTCGGCGCCAAGTAGCAAACACAATTCTTTATTCAGACAATTGTGGGTTGGAGAGTAAGGTTGATTGCAGCAGAAACAGAGCCCATGTCTGCAAAAATCTAGGTACACTTGGTGTGACAAACGGTATGGTGGGTTCAACTTGGGTTTGGGATAAGGTAGAGGAGGTTGCGGGAATTCCTGGAACGGTGGGATATTCTACTAGTGAGTGTAAGAACAAGGCAAAACGACGTGTTGGGAGAACCGGGTGGCGTTTAGAGGTTGGTAGCGAGGTGGAGTAGAGCACAAGAGCGCAGAACTCTTTCAATAAATTTGTCTTGTTCCATTATGCAAGAAAGAATGTCTGGATTGAAGATGAGAAGACGTGGCCTGATGCAAAGCCCGTGAGAACTGAAGAAGTAACCCAAGTAGTGGACCATTAACAGACTCGGAACATGTGTGGTAACCTCGATGAACTCGTCAACATAGGTGGAAACGAACTCTACTTGGCGAACCGTGACCAGTAGTTTGTAGGCATTGCTAGCTTGGAGGATATCATAACGGCGAAAAAGCACTTCCTTGAATGTCGTCCAAGTTAAACTCTGGTTGGTTTGGCGAGTCCAACAAAGCCAATAAAGAGCATATTCTTTCATGTAGATAGTAGACAAAGAAACCTTCTTCATTTTGGGGCTGCCCTGAGTTCAAAAAAGTGATCGGCACAAGCAATCCACTCAAGGAGGTCGGCCTTGTCAAAGACAGGAATATCAAGATGACGACGGTGTGTGGGGTAAACATCAATAAATGGTGGAGAACGGTGGTCAGTGTGAAAGTGTCGCTAGAGTGCAGCGTGTTGACCATGTGAGGTTCCAAGGTCGCGGGTGACGGTGGAGGGTGGGAGCGATGAACAAGGATGGCGTGAATCTCGCACACAACAAGATGTAGGTTAGACAAGGAACTCTTAGCATAATCCATGTGACCATAAAGGGTGGAGATTGTGAGAGAGAGGACCTTCAAGAGCGGTTGTGGAGCTAGTGGTAACTATACAGGAAGAGGATGGAGGAGGAGCTGAGATGACGTGGACCGCAAGTAATCGGGTGGGGGGGGGCAGAAAGAGACGTTCTAAAGATGCTTATCGACAGACATAAATGCAGCTGTATGCACGCGGTAAGGCGTGGACAAGCGTGTGTGGTCGATGAGGACTAGAGTGTTTTGATGTCGATGTAATGTCGATCGACCAAACCAAGTGAAGTTGAGGTACAAGAGTTGAAGTTGCCAACAATCGAGGAATGCTTGGGATGTGAAGTCTAGGACGAAGAGGGGGTTGTCGATGATGGAAGACGGGCGGAGCGAGAGACAGATGAACAAAACGTTGTTGATCGATGTCGACGAGCCCAATGCTGGATAGGGTGCTTGGGGGTGAAAGCAGGGATCATAACCTAGGATGCAAAAGGCGATATGTTCTTGATGGGGATACGATGATGACTGCAAGGACGCAAATCATGTGATTCGACGGGCAAGGAGGTTTGGCTAGAACAGCCGAATGAAGAGACAATCCACAGCGTGAAGGTACGATGTCGATAGTCAGCGACTGAAACTAACGGTTGGCAGAAAGAGACGTTCTAAAGATGCTTATCGACAGACAGAAATGCAGTTGTATGCACGCGGTAAGGCGTGGACAAGCGTGTGTGGTCGATGAGGACTAGAGTGTTTTGATGTTGATGTAATGTCGATCGACCAAACCAAGTGAAGTTGAGGTACAGGAGTTGAAGTTGCCAACAATCGAGGAATGCTTGGGATGTGAAGTCTAGGACGAAGAGGGGGTTGTCGATGATGGAAGACGGGCGGAGCGAGAGACAGATGAACAAAACGTCGTTGATCGATGTCGACGAGCCCAATGCTGGATAGGGTGCTTGGGGGTGAAAGCAGGGATCATAACCTAGGATGCAAAAGGCGATATGTTCTTGATGGGGATACGATGATGACTGCAAGGACGCAAATCATGTGATTCGACGGGCAAGGAGGTTTGGCTAGAACAGCCGAATGAAGAGACAATCCACAGCGTGAAGGTACGATGTCGATAGTCAGCGACTGAAACTAGCGGTTGGCACGATAGGTCGAACTAGTTGATAGAAACTAGAGAAAGTAACGTGTTCTATACAACAACAACAACACTCAAGCTTTTATCCCACTATAGTGGGGTCGGCTATATGAATCATTTGTCCTAAACTTGTTCGATAACTAAAGTTAATTACAACCTCACAAAGTATGCTTGCGCCAATCACTTAGTGGTTTGTTCCGCCTAAAGATCCCTTTTCAAGAGAGTTACAAAACTACTGGACACCATTCTAAGCTCACTACTATCCCTTATATAGGAAAGAACTCACTAGAGACTAAATTACCAAAATGCCCTTCAAGAGGGGAAAACACATGACACAATATCCAATTAGTGCCAAAAGTACAAAGAAACATCAAAAACTACCTTGATAGCAGCGGCTAGCGCATCCAATAGATTGCCATCTGAACTGATCACAAGTCCATCAATGTAAAGGTCCCAGCAAATCTTACCCTCGGCTAGTACCAGTGATGATAGATCAATGCCAGCACCTGCTTCCCATTAAAGATTTACAAACATACATGCACTGTTAACCCCCAGCAGACTTAAAAAATCTATAGAAATTTTTTAACATTAGAAACTGAAGTATACTTCTAGGTAATATTAACACATCGGCCTCTGTAATAAATGAAAATTAAGTCATTTATTCATGTACATAAAACAATAGGTATATGAAAGTTTAAACTCATGTCTAGTGTTACTTTTTACAATGATGAAATGAAAACAAAGAAAAACGTCAAGTTCATCTTTAGAAGTTTGTAAAAAAAGTAACTTATAAACTTCATAACCTCAAATGTGTGTGTATTACTACAAATATAAATGAGAAATGTAGTTTCTCCACCTTGATGGCCCGAGGGGATCATTGTTATTGGACATTATGAACTGAGGACGTGTGATGGCTGAGAAATTGCCGTTGTCAGCACCGTGCATGGGGAACACTAGGGATCCTGTGCCGTTTCCAATTATGCCAGTCACATCTATTCAGGACCAGCTTCATAAATAATGCATTGATCAACAAATTAATGCAAGAATGTAGGACCCACAGCCAAAACTCCCTCAGAGCAACAAACGCCTCA
Organism: Platanthera zijinensis; assembly: GCA_039513925.1. Taxonomy (NCBI): domain Eukaryota; kingdom Viridiplantae; phylum Streptophyta; class Magnoliopsida; order Asparagales; family Orchidaceae; genus Platanthera; species Platanthera zijinensis. The sequence continues at coordinate 739,326 of CM077080.1, read as the reverse complement.
CACTTCAGAGTTAAATTCCACACCTACTTTAAGCAAAATGTATGTGATCTTGATAAATATAATGAGCAGGAAAAGAAAAAATGGAAGAAAAAAGATCCAAGAGAATGCATGTTCAAACTCAAGCACTACAACCAAGGTGTAGTAAATGCTTCTAAACTCAGTATTGACTTGTTTACATTTTTTTTATATTGGTATTTCTGTATGAGTGGGTTTAGTCCCACATTGCAGATTAGCTTTTTGTGTATGTGCATCTCCTATATATATCCCCCCATAGTGGATGAATAACATGAAAAAATTACTATTGTATTCAATTTGGTATCAAAGCAATCCACGGTTTTCCCGCATCTCCGAACGGAGCCCTAATCCCGTGTCACCTCTGCCTCCCCTCTCGCGTCCCGCGTCCCCTCGCCGCCCCCCCCCCTCCCGCGGCATCGACTCCACAGCATCGATGTGAGGGCTCTCCCTCCTCCGTCGTCCTCCACCGATGCCTCTTCCGCCAGCAGCGTCCCGCGCCGATCCCGTGCTACTCCGGCTGTCGTATTTCTGCGGGCTCTTCCAACCTGATTTGTTTGGTGTTTAACACCCTTTCCCCCATTGTTTTTCTTCTCATGACCTAGATCTTTGATCTACGGTCTTTCTTTCTTTTTGGGATGAGATTCTCTTCTTGCGTTTAAGGGTTTCTTTGTTATCCTCCCTTGGAGTTTTTTCGCCTTTTTTTGGGGATTTCTCTTGTTCCCATCCCACGGATTCCTACTTTCTTTGTTCGAATGATGGCTTTGCTCGGCGCATCACTACCTCCCTTCTCACTGAGAAGAACTTTGTCGCTTGGTCCAACTCCGTGTGTGTCCATCTTGTCGGACATGACAAACTCGATTGGCTTGAATCTAATGGTGTTCCCAAGCCTACCGATGAAAAGGCTCTTCGTCAATGGCGCACGGAAAATTTCAAGATTCTCGGGTGGCTTCAATGCTCCATGGAGCCCCGCATTTACGAGCAGTTTATGCGTTTTGATTCTGTGTCGTATCTTTGGGCTGCCTTGACCCGTATCTACGATCACACACGTGTTGATACACGGATTTATTATGTCTTCCAGGAGCTTTCTACTGCTCGTCAGAGGGATCGTTTTGTGCATGAGTACTTTACCTTTCTCTCTGGGAGATTCCAGGAGTTTTCTGAACTCGAGCCGCTTAATGCTTTTCCACATCCAGAGGATTTGAATGTTGCCAAGCGGAGGCAGGAGAAGCGAGAGACCTACCAGTTCCAGATGGAATTGCGGCCCGAGTTTGAGCAGATTCGGGCTCAGATTGTCAGCATGAATCCTCTTCCTGATATCTTGGATGCCTATTCCATGGTGGAGGAACATGAGTGACGTGCCCGCCTGACCGTCGTTTCTTCTGTTCCACCTTTTGTTCCTCTTCCAAACCAAATGGCCCAGGTTTCGGGTCGTACTTCTTTTGTGCGGGGAGGGGGCGTACTTCTACTCCTAAAGGTCGTGGGGGTGGCCGCGGGAGCCCATTTGCCTCTGTTCAGTGTCAGCACTGCCTCTGGACTAGTCATGAGAAGGCCAGATGTTGGCTACTCTTTACTCACCTACGCCAGCAGTCCTTTGCCACGCGTACCGCCACTGCTACTTCTTCAGACTTTGGGGGTCAGCCTGCTTGCAGTGTCTCTTCTGGAGCCCCTTCCGTCGACTGGAGTCAGCTTATGGCTCAAGTACAACAACTTCAGTCTCAGCTTCAACAGCAGTCCCCGTTTCAGCCTCAGCACCAGCCTCCTCCTGCTCAGCTGTTTTCTGCCTCCTCGTCGTTCTCGTCGACTTCAGCGTCTGCGTCAGGTACCCTAACGGCCTTTCACGTCACTCAAGAGGGGTCTTCCTCTCCCCGGGTAATTGACTCTGGGGTCACTGATCACATGACTGGTGAGACACGCTTGTTCTCTTTTCTTGAGTCTCTGAGCGTCCATCGGCAGGTTCGTCTTGTTAATGGCTCTGTGACCCCCATCCTTCACCGGGGCACAATTCCTTTGTCCCCCTCTTTCTCCTTGGGTTCAGTTCTTCATGTTCCCAAGCTTGCTTTAAATCTTCTTTCTGTTAGTCAATTGACTTGTTCGATGCACTGCTCGGTGATTTTTTTTTCCTTCTGACTGTGTTTTTCAGGACCTGACCACGAGGAGGACTTTTGGCTACACTCGTGAGCGCAACGGGCTTTAACAGCTGGAACTCCCACCTCTTTCACCACGTCTCTCCCCACCGTCCATCGTTGTCGCTGTTACTTCACCTGCTCTTTGGCATGCCAGACTGGGAATGTGAGTCCTCAGATTATGTCGTCTCTTTTTTTGAGTGTATTGTTTGAGCACTCCTTTCAGTGTAATGTGTGTCAGCTTAGCAAACACACACGCACGTCCTATCCTGTATCGGTTTCTCGTAGTTCTGCACCGTTTGATATTATTTACTCAAATGTTTGGGGGTCTGCCCCGGTTGTTTCTTATGATGGATTCGGTATTTTTTTACTTTTATAGATGATTTTACTCGGTATTGTTGGGTCTATCATATGCGTGCCAAATCTGACGTCTTTGATTTATATACCCAGTTTACTCATATGGTTAAAACTCAATTTTCCTCTCGTATTTGGGTCCTTCGCTCCGATAACGGGGGAGAGTATACATCTTCCTCTTTCACAGCTTTCCTTGCTAGCCAAGGAACCCTTCACCAATTCTCTTGTCCTTATACCCCGGAACAGAATGGACTGGCGGAACGCAAGAATCGTCATCTCTTGAATGTGACCCGGTGTCTTCTTCGTGGGTCTCACGTCCCCAATTCCTTGGAGTGTTGCCCTTCTTACGGGGACCTTCTTGGTCAACCGTCTGCCTTGTCAATCTTTAGCGGGTCGGGCACCCCTTATTCTCATATCTCCTTGCCGCCCTCTGTTTCCCGTTCCTCTGCGAGTGTTCGGAAGTGTGTGCTTTGTCCAGGACCGTAGCCCAACTCGGACAAAACTTGATGACAAAGCTATTTGCAGCTTATTTTTGGGATATTCCTCCTCTTCCAAGGGATATCGATGTTTTGACCCCTCTTCTCGCAGGACTTTTCACTCCCTGGATGCTACGTTCTTTGAGGATGTCCCCTTTTATGGTGCCTCTCCTGTCCCTGTTTCTCCTTCTGCTCCGCCACTGTCGGTTAAGGTTGTCTTAGCTCTGCTGCACGACTCACTTCCGTTGCAGACGTACACTCGTGCCCATGCGGGCCCTCACATGTTCACCCCATATTTCGGGATCCACTGGTTACGCTCAGCTCATAGGACCTTGTGCCACATCCTCTGGCAGGTGATGTTCTTCCCTCCTCTTACTTACCCATTGCACTTCGCAAGGGTAAGCGTTCTTGTGTTACTGACCATCCTGTGGCAAGCTATGTGTCCTACCTGCGTCTTTCCCAGGGTTACCGGGCTTTCCTGACTGCTACCGACCAGATCAGAGTTCTGAGATCGATGACTGAGGCGTTTCAACATACCGAGTGGGTGGAGGTTATGGAGGATGAGATGTCCGCATTACAGAAGGCTGGCACCTGGCGTTTAGTTCCTCTTCCCGCAGATCAGAAAACTGTTGGCTTCCGTTGGGTTTACACCGTCAATGCTGACGGTTCTCTTGACCGCCACAAGGCCCGCCTTGTCGCAAAAGGCTTCACTCAGACTCCTGGGGATTACGGCGTGACCTTTGCCCCTGTGGCCAAGCTCTTTGCTGCCTGTCTACTCGTTTCTCTCGTTGTCTGCCATGGGTGGCCTCTTCATCAGCTGGACGTGAAGAATGTCTTCCTCAATGACGATCTTGCTGAGGAAATTTATATGGATCCGCCCACCGGTTACAAGCTTCAGAGGGAGAATTTGGGTCGTGTTTGTCTTTTGCAGAAGTCCTTGTATGGGCTGAAGCAGTGCCCTCGAGCGTGGTTTGAGCGATTCGGTACTGTTGTGCTTCAGAGTGGGTTCACCAGGTGTCATGCCGACCACACGTGCTTTGTTCAGACTGCTGTGGATGAACGTAGGGTTATTATTCTTGTCTATATGAATGATATCATTCTTACTGGTAACGATAGCTCGGGAATACCTCAGATCAAGGGAGTGCTTCAGAAGGCATTTGAAGTGAAAGATTTGGAGCCTCTAATGTACTTTCTTGGGATTGAGGTTGCAAGATCTCAGTAGGGGATCTCTTTGTCTCAGTGCAAGTATACACTCGACCTCTTAAGTGATACTGGCCTTCTTGGGTGCTCTCCTGTGTCTACACCCATGGATCTGAACCACCGCTTACACGTCGAGTCTGGCGATCCTCTCCCTGAGCCGGGCAGATACCAGCGTCTTGTTGGCAGACTTATCTACTTGATCAACACTCGCACCGACATTAGCTTTGCTGTGAGTGTGGCCAGTCAGTTCATGCATGCTCTACGGACTTCTCACCTTGATGCAGCATTTAAAATCCTCCACTACCTGAAGGGATCTCCTGGCCTCGGGCTTTTCTACCGTTCAACTCCGTCCCTCGGTCTCACCTGTTATACGGATTCTGACTATGCTGGTTCCCTCACTGATCGACGTTCACTTTCTATGGTGGCAATCTTATTTCCTGGAAAAGCAAGAAGCAGAGTGTTGTCTCCCGCTCGTCTGCTAAGGCTGAGTACCGGACTATGGCTCATGGCGCTACTGAGCTCCTTTGGTTGCGTACTCTATTGACCAAGCTTGGCTTTCCGCCTTCTGGCTCCTCGACACTTGTTCGTGACAACCAGTCCGCTCTCATGCTAGCCTCCGACTCTGTTCCGCACGAGCGGACTAAGCATATTGGTGTTGATATTCACTTTCTCAGGGAGCACATCCATTCAGGGACTCTTACATCATCCTTTGTCCCCTCCGCAGAGCAGATTGCAGATGCCTTCACCAAGGTGGTTGAGCCTTCCAGGCTCCTCTCTACTTGTGGCAAGCTGGGCTTGCTTGATCTCTTCGCGCCAGCTTGAGGGGGAGTATTGACTTGTTTACGTTTTTTTATATTGGTATTTATGTATGAGTGGGTTTAGTCCCACATTGCGGGTTAGCTTTTTGTGTGTGTATCTGCTAAATATATCCCCCCATAGTGGATGAATAACATGAAAAAATTACTCTTGTATTCAATTCTCAGCTCCCCTTCCCTATGCATATTCCCCTTCGTTCACGTTGCCTCAACAACACCTACCACTAGCTTGCATATCTAGCTTTGTACTTAGTTAAGATTTTGCAAGATACATATCTAACCTATATTGTTTGATATATAACCGAGCAGTGTCACAGTAGATAGAATGAAAGGGACTTCAGAAATTTTTGAAAAGGTGAGACTCTAATCTATAAATGGATAGACTAAATTACCTCTATTACAGTTGCGCATGCCGACGGGACACGCTCGCAAACGAGATATCATGGAGGGTCTACACGCGGAGGAAGACGACGACGGGTCCGTCAGGAGGAGGAAAGACCGAAGACACGACGTCGGCGTGACTATTTTAATTATTTTGCGCTCTGTTATTTTTTATTATGTTGAGTACGCATTTAATTTTCTCGCACTTGATATTCGCACCCCGCGCCTATAAGGGGTGGAGTTGTACTCTTTTTTCATTATTCTTGGATGAATGGAAAATTAGGGTTGCTCCATAAGGATTTCATCTCGTTCCCTCCTCCATCTTCCTCACCTCCGTCGGCCCTCCCCCTTGCCGGATTCCTCTCACGTTCGTATCAATTTTGTCCGACCTGCCTCACCACCCGTCATCTCGCCGCCGGCGCTCGCGATCCTCCGTGCAAAATCCGCCCTAAGCCGTTTCGTTCGTCCGCTTTCCACCCACTACAGGTCGTTGTTTCACATACGCAGTTCGCATCGCGCGTCGATTGGATTTCCCTATTCCGCTCACGTCGTTTGCGCGAGTTACGACCCGCTTCCGAATCCACTCACCCTCTCATCCGACCCCCTGCTCCGCGTCCTTCCGCGCCGCAGCCAATCTACCGAATTTTGTGCAACAGCCGATCAGCGGTTGTCGCTGCTCTTCCGCAGGAAGCCCACAATCTACCGTCGGAAGTCGCAAGACCGTCAGATCCTCCTGCTACGCTGCTGCCAGATCCGTCGTGCCAATCCCTGATCCGCCTACTCTGTCCAGCCATAGCGTCGTCCCTGCGCCCGCTGCGAACCAACGTCTCTCTACCGTCCTCGCTTCGGATCGTCAGCCGCATGGCTCCCAACACCCGCACTGTCGGCGACCCTCCTTCAGATTCCACCACCGACGCCCTAAGCCGTCACTTGGAGGCTAAAGATCAACTCGTCGCCTCCATGCACGCCTTGCTCCTCGCCCTCCACTCCAAGATCGACTCCCTCCAAGCGTCCACAGTCGTCGTCTCTGCCACGTCCGGCTCCGACCCACCCGCGGACGACAACTCTCTCCTAGGTGCCAGACCGCAGTCCATTCCTTTAGGGACCACTCCTCCGCCCATTTCGGGCCGGTCCGTCCTCTCCCTCGACATTCCCTCCTTCGCCAGCATTGACCTGATGGGTTGGATTGCCAAGGCAGAGCAATATTTCGACCTCAACTACACACTGGAGCATGACAAGGTGCCTACGGTGGTGGTTTCCCTAGATGGCTCAACACTCCACTGGGATCGGTGGCTCCGCCAAACCAACCCATGTCTCTCTTGGCCCGAGCTCAAGCAGGAGATGATCCGGTGGTATGACACTCGCTACTCCGGCTCCTCCACTATCGAGCGTCTTTGCGGCGTCCGCCAGACAATCGGTCTGGACGATTATGTTGATGAGTTATTCGCCCTGGTCTCCCACGTTCCTGGGCTACCGTCTGATCATTACATGAGCTTCTTCATGCAGGGCCTACTGCCACATATCCACTCTCGTCTTCGCACACATCACCCTTCCACAGTATCAGACGCCATGGACTTTGCGCGTCTGGTGGAAGCCGACCTCTCCCCCTGGCCACCTACTCCTACAGCCGACCACCACCAGCCCCGGCCGCCTTGGCGACCGCCAGCCACGGCTCCTCCTCTGTGGCCGCCACCTTGAGGAAACTAGTTACGTCGCTCACTCAGCGCCTATAGAACAATGATTACAACGAGCTTCGCAGCAAGGGCCTCCGTTTTCGGTGCCGCCAACCGTACTCCCCCAAACATGAGTGCTCTGTGAAGGAGTTTCATGCCATCATCGGCGACTCTGAGGTTACCCCGACTGACTTTGAGGCCCATGAGCTCTCTATAGGGGATACACCTCTTTGCTCCACTACAGCTACATTTCACCGGTTGGAGCTATCTTGTGCCTCAACGGGCGGGACCCCCGGCCAGCAAACCATGCAGCTCTCGGGCACACTGCGGGATCGCCCGATCGTCATCATGGTGGACTGTGGCGCAAGCCACAACCTCATCTCTAATCACCTGGTGCAACATCTTCGTCTTCCCTCGGTTCCCTCCCTGAAGGTTACGGTCTGTATGGGCAATGGGGGTGGCTTGGCTCTGCACACTAAGCAATGTATGCGTCAATTGGGAGACTATGTCCATGCAGTTCCTACACGAGGGTCAGCCATGTCGCCTAGACGGTGACTCCGCTCTCCCTTTGCACGATCCAGCGGACTACAGACGTCGGCCTATCCGCGGGGTTGTGATCCCTCTCGGGCCCGCCCGTTATGCCTCTTCCTTTTTTGACGAACAACCAAGAGCCTTTTGCTGCGCTAATCGACGTCATCCAGCCTCCGGCGGGATTGCCACCAGCCCGGATTTCTATGGTCCGAAGGAAAGACGGCAGTTGGCGCCGTATTACCCAGCCAAGCTACTTGATTGTCGCTACCACCTTTAGAGGGACTCTGGCTCACAGGAAGTCCTTGTTGTTGGGACAAGGCATATTTTTCAGACCGCGGCAATGTTACGGTTGCGCATGCCGACGGGATGCACACTTGCCAACGAGATGTTGTGGAGGGTTTACTCGCGGAGTAAGACGACGACGGGTCCATCGGGAGGAGGAGAGACCGAAGACGCGACGCCAGCGAGACTATTTTAATTATTTCGCACTCTATTAATTTATATTATGTTGTGTACGCATTTAATTTTCTCACACTTAATATCCGCACCCTGCGCCTATAAGGGGTGGAGGCGTACTCATTTTTCATTATTCTTGGATGAATGAAAAATTAGGGTTGCTCCCTAAGGATTTCTTCTCGTTCACTCCTTCCTCTTCCTCACCTCCGTCGGCCCTCACTCTTGTCGGATTCCTCTGGGGTTTGTATCAACCTCTTTCTGAAGTAGACGGAAGTTGCCTACTTAGCTCGTTGCATGTGTTGTCATTTGTCAGCAACCTCATTTGTTCTCCCCTTGAGCTGCCTCTTAACCAAACATCAGTGGGTAGGTAGGCGACGCAATGCGGGACGGCGCGATGCAGGGCTCAAATCGCGAACCAGGCAAACCAGCGATGCAAATGGCAGACGCACGTGAGATGCGATTTCGCGAACAAGTGCGCGAGCAGGTATTTGACGGTCGGCGGTTGTCAAGCGGGCGGCACGATAGGTCGGACCACTTCTTAGGATCACAGATAAATTTCAGGAGGAATCCGGCAAGAGAAGGGGTCGGTGGTGGTGAGCGAGAAGAAGAGAGGAAGAATAAGAGAGGAACTTTAGGGAGCAACCTTAAAATCTTTCACCCCTCCCCCTTAAATAGACGAGGGAGGGCAACCAAACAAGGAAATACAAAAGGCAATCAAACAAGAAAATACAAAATACTTACTTAATTGATTAATATTAATTAATATTCATATGCGTGCTCCATGGTGGCTTCCATATGTGTGCTCCATAAATTATGACAAGGGGGTCCACTTGAGTGAATGCGCCCACGACCACGGCGACTTCCATATGTGCGCTCCATAAATTATGACGAGTGGGGTCCACTTGAGTGAATGTGTCCGCGACACGTGAACCCGTAACACAATCTTTGATCATTTCTTATTGATCCAAATGGTGATGATTCTGAAATCACAGTCTTTAGCATTTTTTTACCATGCAAAATGTGTGATCATGAACTCACGATCTGATGATCCCTGGAGCATAGGTTCCTCTTTTCAAGGATTTAACTCATGCAAAATCATCATCTAGTGAAGTCTTTTCACCTGCCTTTCATTGTAAAATTTGTTGAGCTAGGAAACTGTCCTTTATTGTCAATATGAAGTCTCCATTTGCTCATGTAGAGTATCAATGACCATCTTTCAAGTAGAAGGTCCGCATCAAGTGGTACTTCCGCTCCATCAGCAGGTAGTAAGAACCATCTCAGCAGGTAGTAAGAACCATCTCGGTTGGTTCATCAACCAGTATCAGAGGCTCGAATGGCTTCAAGTTCTCCACAACGAAAATTAAGAACATGTAAGCTTCAAATTCTAACCTTCTCCCCTAAAAATGTGCTTGCTTAGATACCGTAGAAAAATACACAAGACAGAATGAGAAATATTTTATTAAATTCTCAAATGTGTGTATCTCTATAGTACATGTATTTGTACATTTATATAGGAAGAGGAGGAGAAGAAGATTCTCAATCCTAAGATATGGGACTAAACAAGATACAAGTAGACTACTATTTTGGGCCTTAATTATGGCTCTTTTACATATTTTCCTTTAGAACTCCTCCGCAAGCTTAAGCATATAAGTCATATGCACCAAGCTTGGACAGAAACTGACGATATAACGGTCGAGGAAAGGCATTGGTGAGAATGTCAATAACTTGCCCGGTAGCAGGAACATGTTCTAATTCCAACTTCTTTAATTGAACCTTCTCCCAAATGAAGTGACAATCAACTTCAATATGTTTGGTTCGCTCATGGAATACAAGATTCTTGGCAATGTGTATAGCAGCTTGACTGTTACAAAATAGAGTTGTTGATGAGGGAAGTTTGACTCCCAAATCACCAAAAAGACTTTCTAGCTAGGTGAGCTCAGACACAACAACAGTCACTGCACGATACTCGACTTCAGCAGATGAGCGAGCAATAACAGACTGCTTCTTGTTATGCCAGGTAATAAGGTTTCATCCAAAGTAAGTACAAAACCCAGTTGTGGAATGTCGATCATCAAGAGAGACAGCATAATCAGCATCAGAATAGGCAATCAGAAATAGAAAGAATGATGGTTTGTATGTAAGTCCTTGTCCAGGAACAGTCTTCAAATATCTGAGAATGCGCTCGATGGCCTGGAGATGAGAGGTCCGTGGAGCATGCATAAATCGACTAAAAACTTCAACAGCAAACGGGATATCGAGTCTTGTAATAGTAAGATATATCAGCTTTCCTACAAGACGTCGATAATACTCTGAATTTGTAAGTAGTGGATCGGAGTCATAGTCATGAGCACAGAGCTTATGGTTGACATCCATAAGAGTGTCAGCAGGTTTGCATACCGAATAGCCAGCATCCTGAAGAAGGTCAATCCAATATTTTTGTTGTGATAAGACAAGTCCATCAGGTCATCTCGCTACCTCGAGTCCAAGGAAGTACCAAATATTTTTCAGATCTTTAGATAGAAAGACAGAGTTTAAGTGTTACTTAATTTGTTGTATCCTTCTGGAGTCATTGTCAGTAATAAAAATATCATCAACGTAAACTAGGAGAATGACTGTGTCGGTTGGTTTATGATGAGTAAAGAGAGAAAATTGGTCGAGCTTTGAGTAAATCCAACTTCACGTAAAACTTTACTAAACTTGTCAAACCACCCTCGAGAAGAGGGTTTGAGACCATAAATGGATTTTTTGAGATTACACGCACGAGACTCCCCCGTGGTCTCAAACATGGGAGGTTGGTTCATGTAGACAGTTTCAAGAAGGTCGTTATTGAGAAATGCATTTTTATATCCAACTGGTGTAAGGGTCATTGTCGATGAACAGCTAAAAAGAACTGGACCCGAACCGTATTTAACTTTGCGATTGGAGAGAAAGTTTCATCATAGTCGAGACCTTATTTTGAGTGAACCCCCGAGCCACAAGCCAAGCTTTTAGTCGTTCAACTGTCCCGTATGGAGGATGTTTGATGGAAAAGACCCACTTACAGCCGGCACAAGTCTGTCCTGGAGGAAGAGGGACAAGGTCTTAAGTCCGATTAGCCAAAAGGGCAGTCATTTCCCCATTCATGGCCGCACGCCACCCCGGATGTTGGAGAGCCTCCTGCAAAGAGTTAGGTAAAGAAAGAATAGAGAAACCGTGAATTTGAGGAGAGGTGGGGAGAGGCAATGTAAGGATACATAATTCGTCATGTGATGAGCCGTAGAAGTCGATGTCGGAACTATAGGCCGCGAGATAGCGAGTGTAGAGGGTAACTGTTGTAGGGCATAAGATTTGTGAGGACAGCGAGTGTATACACGAAGAGGTGGTTTGGGTGGCACTGGTGTCAAGGTTGGTGTGGCAAAAAATGGTGGAAGAGGAGACATAACTGGGACGGTAGGACGAGGTAGAGGGGGGATGAAGAGGAGTGAAACGGTTGGTTCTTGAGAAAGATGACATCTGCCGAAACAACCATTTTCCATCGGTGGGAGAGTAACATATGTAACCCTTCTGAGTGCGAGAGTACCCAACGAACATAAATTCGGTAGCACGAGAAGCAAACTTATCAGTAGACGGACCAAGATTATAGACATAACATGTACATCTAAAAACACGAGGTGTGATGGAGAAAGAAGGCTTTGAAGGAAAGAGGAGGCAAAACAGAGTCGCAAAGTAGAGCACGGAAGAGGGCATGCGATTTATGAGATGACAGACAGCAGAAATAACAAAGTTCCAGTATAGTATGGGCACCTGCATTTGAAACATGAGTGACCGGGCGACGTTCAGAAGGTGACGATTTTTCCGCTCGGCCGCACCATTTTATTGTAAGGTATAAGCACACGAAGTTTGATGGATGATCTCAAACTCAGTACACAGATTTGAGAAGGTACGACTGGTGTATTCACGCGCATTATCTGTACGAAGTATTTTTAAGGTAGTGGAAAACTGACTACGAGTTTCAATAATAAAGGCACAAAAGAAAGAGGTAATTTCAGCACGATCGCGAAGTAAATATAACCAGATCATGTGCGAGTAATCATGAATGAAAGTAATAAAGTAGCGATACTCATAAACACTAGGGGCCTTATATGCTCCCCAAATATCAGAATACACTAAAGAAAAATGAGCATTACTTCGAGTACAAGTAGGAATAAAATAAGTATGGTGATATTTGACAAAAATACATAATTCACAAGTAAACTCATGAAGAGAGACATCAGGAAGAGCTTTCTTGAGAATCTGGAGGGGAGCATGCCCAAGACGTCGATGTCGATCAACAGAAGAGACCGTGGAGAGAATAGTAGGTGGAACATCCAAGAGATAGAGCTCATTAGACAGTCCTCCCTTATCAATTATATTCTGTGTTTGTTGATCTTGCAGAACAAAGGAGAAAGGTGATAAGGTTACACAGCAATCAAGTTCCTGAGTAAAATGGCTAACAGAAAGCATGTTAAAATGTGATCCCGGAACATGAAGAACCGAGGATAGAGAGAGTTGGAGTAAGAGGCAAATCAGCAGCGCTAGAAACCGGGGTGGTGTCACCATTGGCCACGGTGATGAACTTGAGATAAGCAGATTGCAAGTACTGAGGCGGTTTCTGCGGAGTAATGTGATGGGTTGGCACCTGAGTCCAAAATCAACTACGGGAGAGACAAGATATACCTTCATTGGAGATTAACGCAACTGAGCCAGATGAGCGACTAATCACCCCTAGGAGATGTTAGAGCTGAGTGCGCAAAGCATCAATGTCGTTACGGGTGGAGTGAGGATCAGCAACGGTGGAGACATTGAGATGTGGAGGTAGACAATGTTTGCGATAGCAAGTGGCCTCAAAGTGGTCATCCCGGCCGCAATGAGAACATTTAAAAGGAGGTCTTCCAGGACGACCCCGTCCCCGAGCAGTGGTGCAACCTCCACGAGTCGAAGGACAACAAGCCGAAGGAGCAGGAAGGGCGGAGAGAGGTTGTTGAAGGAGATTCGGGGACAGATTCCCAGGAACATCCGGAGGCGGTGTAACCTTTAAAAGCATAGAGCAAACATCCGACAGAGAGGGAGTTGTAGATATTGAAAGAATCTGAGCCCGAACACTGTGAAGGTGGGGTGGAACGCGGGCCATCATCGTGGAAATCCCAACTGTTTTTTTTGTGCCCGTTGCACAACCAGATCTGTCGTGGCCTCGGGATCAAGTGTTTGAAGATCAGTGATGATTTCGAACAGGTGTTGGAAGCTATCCTTGCCAGAATAGAGGGAGTGAAGTTCCTCCCACATAGCTTTGGCCGTCTCATGATACATGACCATCTGATATGGCCCGGTGTCTATGGAATTGAGAATACATGATTAGACACGACTGTCATCACGGATCCATGACTCGGTGGGTGCAATAGGAGTGGCCATTGTCAGATGATAAAGAAGGCCTTTAGTATGCAGAACGCGGCGAACCGAGTGTACCCACTCAACAAAGTTTTGATTCCCACTGAGAAAGATGGTGGTGATCTGAAGCTCATTACAAATTTCGGGAAGAGGAGCAGCAGCACGGGCAGGTAGAGAAGGGGCAGTTGTCGAATCCATGGACCTGGAGCAGCGGCACGGTGCGGATAGACAAAGGGCCTTTGATATGGCTAGAGGAGCAGCAGCGACTAGGCAATTAGCAGAGAGGCAGGGTGTGGCTAGCAGAGAGGCAGGGTGTGGCTAGCAGAGAGAGCATGCAGCTAGGAAACCAGCAGACAAAATGTGGTTAGGCGGACAGCAGACAGCAAAAAAATACAGCTAGGCAGAGGAAGAGAAGGCGGCCAGGCGATCGCACACCGACGGCCAGACGATTAGCGACAAGGTGCTGCGAGTAGGAGATGCGACTTGAAGTAGCAACTTGAAGCGACGACCTGAAGCAGGTGAAGAGAGGGGTCCAAGCAGCGACTTGAAGTAGGCGGCGACTTGAAACGACAAGGAGAAGCAAGCAGTAACTTGAATTCGGCGGTTATGAAGCCAGGAAGCAGTGGGTTGAGGAGGCGGGTTGAAAAAGAGAACCTTGCGGAATAGAGAGAGCGACAAAGAGAGGAAACTGCAGGTACTGGTAAGGAGATCGCGGAGAATCCAGGAGAGCTGGACGGCAAAGGGAAGCAGCGACTATCTTTAACAGGCCGCAGATAAGGAAGAATGTGGGACCCGGCGGAAAATCCTATAAAAAGGAGAGGGGAAGAGGGCAGGGAGTGGGCGAAGGATTTCACCGCAAACCGCAAGATCAGCTACGGTTTAGAAAAGGCTAACCGCACACAGGAAAATCACCAAAGGGGTTGCGATTAACGACTTGAAACGAGAGAGAAAAGAATCAGGACCGGATTGGCTCTAATACCATGTAAAAAAAACACAAGAGAGAGAAAATAAGAAATATTTTATTAAATTTTCAAATGTATCTCTATAGTACATGTATTTGTACATTTATATACGAAGAGAAGGAGAAGAGGATTCCCAATCCTAAGATGAGATTCTTATGATTGGGAATTGCTCTGCTCGACTAATAATCTTATCTAGTTCTCTTGTATCTCCTTCTAGATAGCTCTTTAGTGTCAGCAAGGAATGAGATTCTTCTTGTGAATTGCTCTGCTGTATTTCTTCAGCGTTGATTTGTGTTCTTCCATCTCTACGATGACTCGCTTCTGTGGGCAATCAATCGTCACTCTGTTTCTTTTCCCTGTTGATGTTCTATCTTCGCTTCGTGCAAGATCTTTTCGCTTCTGGATTCTCGTATTCTGCCACTCAATTTCGAGCTAATTGAAGATATTCCTGTGTTTTCTGAAGTTAATCTTTTGTATTTTGCCGTACCCGCTAAATCAGAAGAGTTCTCCTATAAACTTGAATCTGATCTGCGTTGCAAGTATCTGTAACTTTTCTCTTGGTCATAGTAAGTCTCTGCGCTTATTCTCCTCTCTGTTTCCTTGTATTCATAGTTAACTTCTATGCTTTGATATGCAAACCTTGTTGATGAATGTCGTCTGAATCTTCGTTGTTTTTGACCTCATTCAGAGATTCTCAGAAAGTTTCGGGACGAAACTTTCTAAGTAGGGGAGAATGTAGCAACCTTGTTTTTATATGTTATAATTATAATATTAATTATTATAATCAAACCTATTTTTCCCCTCATTTAACTCAGCCGAACCAGCCCCCCCTGTTATTTCATTTCTATCGGCTATGGCTTCTCTCCTGAGCCCGTCTCTCGCAAGCCGTGCGCACCGCCGCTCCCGATTCCGCCTGTCCCCTGCGCCTCCTGCTCGCCGTTGTCACCTCCGGCTTCTCACTCTCTTCCTTTTGCTAAGGTCGAGGCCTCCCTCTCGTGCGCTCCTTTCTCTAGCCGGCAACTCCAGCACCACCCCCACTTCCTCTTCTTCGATCAGCAAGGGCCATCGGCAGCATCCTTGGCCGACCCTCCTCCTCCTCCGTCCAGCAAGGGAAGAAGCTCTTCCCTCCCCTCTAAAGCCCGCAACCCCTTTCTCTTCTCCTCTCCTCCAAGGGCCGCCAACCCTCCTTGTCTTCGTCTTGGCCGAGATTTGCGAGAGAGTATGCCTAGGATTTGGTTTCCTCTCCTCCTTAAGCCCGGATTTGACTTCCTAATGGTAAGAAACTTCCTTCTTCACCCTTAATTAGAATTTTCTTAATTCCTAAATAATTTGTGTGCTCCAAATTTGCATGTATGTCGTGATTCAGATTTTTTTGCCCCTTTGTAATCGTCTAACCTTTGGGTATTTGTGTTCTCCGGCATCGTTCATCGCATCCATGGTTGGTTCGTGAAGAAACCTTCTCCGAATTAGGGTTTCCCCTAGCCTAAGAGTCGTCAATCCTCCATTCTGTGTGGTAGTTTTTTCTCCCCTCACTCATGAGGGAGGTAAATCTCTTAGCCGCCTTTGATTCAATTTTGTAGCGGATGTTTGCCTGTTAGCGTTGTGATAAATTGTTGTAGCGTTTTTGTCGTTCTTATACAGGTTCAAAATAGGATTTCTGATTTCGCTTGTGCCGCTCAGCCGTCACCGCCAGCTTCAGCTTCTAAGGCAAGTAGAGTTCTTTCTCTCTTGCAAACATTGAACTTAATTACCTTGTCTGATCTTATATTTGTCTGGATTCGTCTTTGATTTCTTGTTTCGTCAAATAATTTATATCTCGAATCCCTAAATAGACTTGTTATTCGTTTGAGGTTCCCACGATAAGAATAACGCGAGTCATGAGTGTAAATGATGATATTTGGATAATTGGGAGACGAGTTGGTGAACGATAGTTAATTGGATATGTAAATTGATGGATTCTGTCTCTTTTGAGGAATAATTTGAAGAATAGTAGAGCATTAATCACGAGCAATATTGCCACGATAATAACTGTAATGAATTCTGGTTAGCAAGTATATGATTCATGTTTTGATGTATCATGCTCGTAACGCACTTTTTACGTGGAAAAAACTTGAGTCCAAGGATGATTTAACCTAGATGATTACTTGACTTCCTCGATCCAATACATGTCAGCTTACCTCTGCGTTTTACTCGAAAAATCTTCCGGTTATTATGACATAAATCCCCTCGAAACCCGCAAGATTTAAAACTCACTGTTTGATTTCTTCCGTGTTGTCAGTCTGGTTTCTGATGTCTGTCTGGTTTCTGACGTCTGTCTGGTTTCTTAGGTCTGTCTGGTTCTAAGACTCGAGGGAATGTTGTTCAATAACTCAATTCCTCTCTCGACGCATTCATGAACTCTAATATTTATACAACTGAATCGCTAAGTTTGTATCAGGTCTTGATATGATAAATAATCACCTAAGTATGAAATTTGAAAACAAATCTGTAGTTGTAAGCAAATCCTTGAACTGTAGCGTCTAACTGGGCATCTGTATGCCGTCATGGTCACGGCAAGCAGGATTACTTTTCCGACAAGACTTGCATGCAGATCTGATCGTGAGCCATGTGCACCCGCTATAGCACCTACATCTTTCATCGATCACGGTTTACAACATATTACATGAATAATTTTTAGGCTATTTTTCGAAGTAGTTTATTAAACTAACTGGTTCTGTTTAGCTCTTTTGTTTGTTTGTCTTGAATAGTTTTGCTTCATGAGAAACTGATACTCATACTTTTCTGCTTTACTCACTGTTTTGTACCTTCACTTTGTTCACCTGTTTATTTCAATGTTCTGAGGCTTTTTATTTGTGTTTTGGAATTGTCTTAGCTTTCGTGTCAGCGCCGCCAGGTTCCTGAGCCCGATTTGCATCAAGCTTCTGTTTTTCGATGATTGATCTTCTAGCCGTGTCAGGTTTGATGTTTTTTTTTATTCATTTCTTTTACTGTCAGATGTTTTCTTTATGTGATAATTATGAATAGTAATACATCGACAACTGCTAGATTATTAAATATTATGTAGTAGAATTTGATATTAATGCATGTGCACCCTCTGTTGAATCATAATTGCATGAAAACTATAGTAATAGCTTGTAAAACATGAATTTTACAAAATACATATGCATTTAAAACTCTGAAAGCTTCTGCATAACAAAAATCAAACCGTTTTTTTTCTAAACAGTAGCTATTTTAAAACTATTTTCAGTATTCTCAGCGTCCGCCTTAGCAGGCATGGATTTCCTTCCGCCCATGCTTGTGGCATCACGGCCCGCTCGAAGCGCACTCTGACTTCTGTCGAGACGGGTCATGACAGCTGATGGGCTCCACCTTAATTTATAAGAAAAAGGAGACCCCCATGATCCCCATGAATGGAGATCATGGGCGGGCCCCCCTAACCCCCATGATCTCTCATGGAGATCATGGGAGTGGGCCCCCTCTCTCCCCACCATTGGGGGAAGGAACCGCCCCCGGCGGTTCCCCTCCGGCCATGGCCGGCCGGCCACGATCGTGGCCGGCCGCGGCCATGGCCGGCCGCGGCCATGGCCGGCCGCGGCCATGGCCGGCCGCGGCCATGGCCGGCCGCGGCCATGGCCGGCCGCGGCCATGGCCGGCCGCGGCCATGGCCGGCCGCGGCCATGGCCGGCCGCGGCCATGGCCGGCCGCGGCCATGGCCGCCGCGGCCATGGCGGCCGCGGCCATGGCCGGCCGCGGCCATGGCCGGCCGCGGCCATGGCCGGCCGCGGCCATGGCCCCGACCATGGCCGGCAGTGGCCATGGCCGCCCCGGCCATGGCCGCCCCGGCCATGGCCGGCCGTGGCCATGGCCGCCCCGGCCATGGCCGCCCCGGCCATGGCCGCCCCGGCCATGGCCGCCCCGGCCATGGCCGCCCCGGCCATGGCCGCCCCGGCCATGGCCGGCCGTGGCCATGGCCGGCCATGGCCATGGCCGCCCCGGCCATGGACGGCCGTGGCCGCGGCCGGCCGTGACCTTGGCCGCCGCCGGCCTCCCTCGCCGGCCGCCCGGCCGCCGCCGCCGTCATGACGGCCCGCCATCGTGGGAGGACCTCCCCGCCGTCCGATCGAGGGAGAGGCCCCACCGGCCGTCCGATCGGGACAAAACCACCCACTAACCCACTAGGTTAGTGGGGGGGCCCGCCATAACTTCCCCCTGGAGCCTATAAAAGGACCCCAGGGGCTCCTCATTTCCTAACTTTCTCCTCCTACGCTTCTTCTTCTTCTTCTTCCTCAGGTGGGAGCTTTCCCGTTCTTCTCCGCCGGCGGCCACTCCTCGTCGCCAACCACCAGCGGCCGCCTCTCGCCGCCAACCACCGGCCGCCGCCCGAGGCCTCCAGCGGCCCCCAGTGGCTATCAGCTCCTGCCAACAGCTATCAGAACCTATCATCGGCTATTTGCACCCCACCAGAGCTCAGTTACCAAGGAAACACTCCAAGGACCGAGAAAGACGCACAAAGGAAGCAGTGACAACCTCTGGACACGCGTCGCCTCTGAGCGCACGCAACTGGAGCATCCCGCGCATTCCACCATCCAAGTCCCGTTGGCGAGGCAGTCTGTTGCCCACCGACGAGCGCATATACTCTCTCTCTCCTCAAAGTTGTAACGGGAGCGGCCTGTCGCCCCGATTTCCCCCGTCAAATTGTAACATCCAGCAATCTAGTGGATTTTGATCGGCACCGACCCGGTCACGTGGTTTTTCACCCGGTTGAAGGGTTTTCCACGTTAAAACCTCCTGTGTCCGTCCCCCATTTTTCAATTAACTGTGTGCGCGCTCGACCGCTCCGCGAGCTAAGGCGGTCCAAGAATATCCGGTCCGACCGGAGCATCGAGTTAGTCCGCAACAGTTTGGCGCCGTCTGTGGGAAACATTCCCAATATCCTTCGCAGAGCAAGTTCATCACAATGGCAAAGAGGAGCACCCGCACCGCAGAAGGATCCGCACTTGGCGGACATACTGAGCCTGCACGATCTCACTCTCTGGTAGACATACCACTGACCGCTGAAGCAGCGCTCGCCCCTGTCGCCGCTCTGGAGGGGCGTGTCCGCCAAATGGAGGAGCAGCAGACAGAAATGCTCACACTGCTTCGGAACTTGGGAGCGCCTCCAGCTCCGCCCAGGTCACCTCCGCCAGCTAACCATCCTCCACAATTTAATCCACCAAGGAACCAGGAAGACCCTGTAGAGCAGGAAGGACCCGAAGATCATTCAGATGCCGCCAGTTCGGCTCATCCCCATCTAGGAAGAGCAAGGGCAGATCGCCCCCACGATCCAGTTAACGATGCTCTCATCCACCCTCTACTAACTCGTCAAGAGATCAGGGAGGCCGTGGCTGAAGAATGCCGCCAAGCCGCAAGAAGAGATTTCCACCCTCAGCGAACGCTTTATCAAGGCTCCCCCTTGACCCAGCAGATCCTCGATCATCCAATTCCACCCGGGTTCAAACTCCCAAGCGTCGAAACATTCGACGGAACTGACGATCCACTCGAGCATGTCAATCATTTCACCACCATCATGAGGATCTTCCATGCCACCGATCAATTGTTATGTCAAGTATTCCCAACTACTCTCAAAGGGCAAGCTCGAACATGGTTCCACTCTTTAAGGCCCGGTACCATTGCTAGTTTTGTCGAGCTAACCAGACAATTCTCCGACCAATTCATCGCTAATCGAAAGATTGTCCGTGATCCATCTCATCTCTCTGGAATCCGCCAGAACGAAGGGGAAACCCTCAAAGAATTCTTTCGACGTTTCACTGCAGAAGCTCGCCAGATACCGGGCGTCGACCCCGAACTCCTACGTGGAGTATTCCTGGGGGGTCTTCGCCCCAACGGTTTTTATTCGGCACTCATGAGAGAGACCGTACCCAACTACCCGGATCTGGTGCACAGAATTGAGGCACAGATAGCCGCAGACGAAGCTATTGAAGCTCATAGGCGACAGTTCGATGGGGTACAGAAAAGGCAAAGAGATAAAGAGCCGGCTCCTCAACGGCAGGAAGGAAGATTCCATGAGGAACGTCGAGCCGGACAACGCAGGCGTGACTCACAGAGAGATCCCCCTAGGGACTATACCCCTCTCAACACTTCTCGCACCAACGTTTTGTATGCCATTCAGAATGAACCAGCATTACAACGACCAAGGCAACCACCTCCTAATCCTAAGAACGATCAATCAAAGTATTGTGAATATCATCGGACAACCGGGCATACCACTGAAGAATGTGCTCGCCTAAAGGAGGAAATCGAGCGTTTAGTCCGTTTAGGACTGCTCGGTAGATTTCTACAAGGAAGGGTCCAAGAGCAGCAAGACCCGCCTAGGCGACCCAGGGACCATCAGAATGCCCCGCCAGCGCCCGAAGGAGGAAGGCAAGCAGTAGGAAACATTGAGACTATTGCCGGGTCACCTATTCTAACCTCACAGATACTGTCAGTCAACTCTGTAAAGGAAGCCCATTAAGATAAAAGAAGAAAGCAGGACACCACCATATCATTTGGGGATGAAGACCTTATCAACGTCCGAATCCCGCATCAAGACCCGCTCGTAATTAGCGCCGGAATCGGAAATCCCTGCTATAACGTTAAGCGAATCCTCGTCGATAATGGCAGTTCAGTCGACGTCCTTTTTTCCACCACTCTGCAGAGTATGAATATATCTCGGCAGCAGCTAACTCCAGCCGCAGGACCAATATATGGTTTCGGCAACCATCAGGTCCAAGTCATCGGAACAGTCACTCTACCAGTCACGTTGGGAGAATTCCCAAGACAGATTACGCATGAAGCTCAATTCGTGGTTGTAGATTCAAACTCAGCATATAACGCTATATTCGGAAGGCCCGTTCAGACTACCTTCAAGGCCATCCCATCTATCCCCCATCTAGCAATGAAGTTCCCTACTCCTGGAGGAATTGGAGTAGTACGCGGAAACCAGGAAGCCGCAAGGAGTTGTTATTCCAAGCAAGCACAGCCCACCGAGCCTACCACGCTAAACATCGATGACTTCGACCTCAGAGATGAAGCAGTTCTGCAGCGGGGGGCACCCTCCGAAGGTCTAATTGAAGTCCCCCTCTCTTCGACAAAGCCGGATCGCACCGTCCAGCTTGGATCCCTCTTACAGGAGCACGAGAGGGAAGAATTAGCAGCCTACCTCCGCAAGAATAAGGATATCTTTGCCTGGTCCCCAGAAGATATGCCTGGGATCGACCCTCAGGTCATCCGCCACTCCCTCAATATCAACCCTGCATGTAAGCCCGTCATTCAAAAGAAGAGGAATTTCGCCCCTGAGAGGCTCCAAGCAATAGAAGAAGAGGTTGAAAAACTCCTGCGCGCGCAATTCATTCGAGAAGTTGGCTACCCTACTTGGGTAGCTAACGTTGTCCTAGTAAAGAAATCCTCAGGAAAGTGGAGAATGTGCGTGGATTATACAAATCTCAACCAGGCTTGCCCTAAGGACAGCTTTCCACTTCCCAGGATCGATCAACTAGTTGACTCAACCGCCGGTCATCAACTGCTTAGCTTCATGGACGCCTACTCTGGGTACAACCAGATTCGAATGGATCCGGCCGACGAGGAGCACACGGCTTTCCGTACCGACAAAGGAATTTATTGCTACAAGGTAATGCCATTCGGACTTAAAAATGCAGGAGCCACCTACCAGCGGCTCATGAACAAGATCTTTAAACAACTCATCGGCAGATCCATGGAAGTATATGTAGACGATATGCTGGTTAAGAGCATTCGCCGAGAAGACCATTTAGAAGACCTAGAAAAATGTTTCAGGATCCTCAGACAATATGGAATGAAGCTCAACCCAAGCAAGTGCGCCTTCGGTGTCACTTCCGGAAAATTTTTGGGGTTCATGGTTACCCAGCGAGGAATAGAGGCTAACCCTGAGAAAATTAAGGCTCTCGAAGAAATGTCTCCACCCAGGTCGCTTAAAGATGTACAACGGCTGAACGGAAGAATCACAGCGCTATCCCGATTCCTAGCTCGATCAGGGGACAAGTACCTCCCTTTCTTCAAAATTCTCCGAGGAGCACGAAGCTCAGGGTTTCAATGGACCGATGAGTGTCAATCAGCCTTTGAATCCCTAAAGCAGTACCTGGCCTCTCCTCCACTTCTATCCAAGCCAGCTCCCGGAGAAATTCTCTTTTTATATCTTGCCATCACACCAGCAGCCCTAAGTTCAGTCCTAGTAAAAGACGAAGGGGGAATTCAACGCCCCATCTACTACCTGAGCAAAATCCTTTCTGATACTGAAACCCGCTACCCAGCTGCAGACAAAACAGCCTTAGCACTTGTCTTTTCCGCAAGAAAACTCCGTCCCTACTTCCAGGCACACACTATTAAGGTCCTAACCGAGCTACCACTCCGGGCCATTCTTCAAAAACCCGAAGCATCCGGTCGATTGGTTAAGTGGGCTGTCGAATTGAGTGAGTTCGATATCCACTTCCTCCCGCGCCCCGTCATCAAGTCCCAGGTTTTGGCCGACTTCATTGTAGAGAACACTCTACCAACGGAAACAGAATTTGCACCCACGGAAGCCGGACGAACATGGACGTTATACGTAGACGGGGCCTCAGGGGCTGAAGGTGCTGGGGCAGGCCTGCTCCTCATTAATCCAGAACTCGTTACTCTAGAATATGGACTCCGACTAAAATTCCCTGCCACAAACAATGCAGCAGAATACGAAGCCCTCATCGCGGGACTCAGGCTCGCCATCAGCTGCCAGGTCAAGCAGCTGATCATTTACTCTGATTCACAACTTGTTGTCTCGCAGGTAGAAGGAGAATTTGAAGCCAAGAATGAACAGCTATCCCAATACCTGAAACTCGTCAAGTCCCTTCTCATCCAAATCCCACAAATCCAAATTATACATATCCCTCGAGAACAAAATAACAAGGCAGATGCCCTGTCAAAGCTGGCCACTTCTTCAACGCAATACCAAACAAGAAGGCGCCAAGTTGAAGAAATAGTCTTCCCCAGTATTCACGGCCCGTGGGAAGTAGCACAAGTCAATAAAGCAGAGGAATCATGGACAGCCCCACTAATCGCCCATCTGAAGGGCCAACTGTCACCGGAAGATCAAAAGGAGGCTCGTCGCCTGAGAATGAGAGCGGCAGCATTCACTCTGATAGACGGGGAGCTATACAAACGGTCCTTTGCAGGACCCTACCTGAAATGCCTATCAGGAGAAGATGCCGAGTACACGCTCCGCGAAGTTCACCAAGGAGTATGCGGCGAACATCTCGGGGGAAAAGCCCTGGCCAGGAAAATCCTAAGGCAGGGATTTTACTGGCCAACCATGAAGAAGGAAGCGACAGAATTCGTTCAGAAGTGCAAGAGCTGTCAAGTACACGCCAACATTCCCTGGCAGCCCCCGGTAGCCCTCACGTCGATACAAGGAGCCTGGCCGTTCGCACAATGGGGAATAGACCTCCTTGGACCTTTG
This sequence comes from Platanthera zijinensis, assembly GCA_039513925.1. Lineage (NCBI taxonomy): Eukaryota > Viridiplantae > Streptophyta > Magnoliopsida > Asparagales > Orchidaceae > Platanthera > Platanthera zijinensis. The sequence goes on along the minus strand of CM077080.1, from coordinate 715,435 downwards.
CCATTAGCTTCCGGTCAAAGGAAATTCATCATTATGGCAATCGATTATTTTACCAAGTGGATCGAAGCAGAACCACTGGCCAAGATAACCGAAGAGAACGCCAAACAGTTCGTCTGGAAGAACATCGTATGTCGCTTCGGCATACCGGCAATCATTATCACAGACAACGGCACTCAATTCACTGGAAAGTCCTTCACCAAGTTATGTGAAGACTTAAAGATAGCATTGCGACACACAGCAGTATCACATCCCCAATCCAATGGGCAAATTGAAGTAACCAACCGTACTATCTTAAAGGGACTAAAAACACGACTAGAAGATGCTGGGGGGCAATGGGTGGACGCTCTTCCTAATGTGCTATGGGCATATCGCACCACAGAGAGAACGCCTACCGGAGAAACTCCTTATAATCTCTGTTATGGAACGGAGGCTATTATACCCGTCGACATTGGCGTCCCTAGTCCTCGGACATCCGACTTCGATCCTCAGATAAACAACGAGGCGCTCCGAAACAACCTTGACCTGATCTTCGAAGTACGAGAAGAAGCCGCTCTTCGCGCCGCCGCCTACCAACAACGCACAGCCCGCTACTACAACCGCCGGGTAAAGGCCCGCTCAATCAACATCGGAGACCTAGTCCTTCGCACCTTGGAAGCTGCCGGGAAGGGAACACAAGGCGACAAGCTATCTCCAACATGGGAAGGACCATTCGTTGTCACCGCTATGGTGAAGCCATGCACATACAAGCTACGAAATGCCGAAGGAAAGATTCTCCCACGCACCTGGAACGCACAAAATCTACGCCGCTTTTACCAATGACACATTACGACTCTTTTATGCCGTCATTTTCAACTCAAGACTAGATGACCTATATGAGTCACAAACCTGATCTCATGAAAATACTTTGAATCACGCTTATTATTCAAAGAATTACCTTTTATTTTCTGCAAACACTGTATGTTCTAACGAAATTCAAAAGCCGTGGGCCTGTCCCACGCGACACCGTGGGGGCCTGCCCCCCTCACGAAGAAGCCGCGAGCCTGTCTCGCGCGAAAAGCCGTGGGCCTGTCCCACGCGACACCGTGGGGGCCTGCCCCCCTCACGAAGAAGTCGCGGGCCTGTCTCGCGCGAAAGCCGTGGGCCTGTCCCACGCAACACCGTGGGGGCCTGCCCCCCTCACGAAGAAGCCGCGAGCCTGTCTCGCGCGAAAAGCCGTGGGCCTGTCCCACGCAACACCGTGGGGGCCTGCCCCCCTCACGAAGAAGCCGCAAGCCTGTCTCGCGCGAAAGGCCATGGACCTGTTCCATGCAACACCGTGAGGACTTGACCCCCTCACAAAGAAGCCCACATACAAACTAGGCCGCGAGCCAGGCCCACACACTATCTCGCGTCAAAATACAAATACGCCATGACAAAGATCAACTCCCACAAACAACTATCTCGTGGCAAAACACATCTATGCAAAACGCAGGACAACGACATACAAGTAAGGCTATCATAGCAAACAACGAATGGGAGCTCTAACAGCGACAATCTCAAAAGCTGTGATAGAAACAAATGACTACAAATAAACAACAAGGCAGACAAAAGCAGATAAACACTACAGCTACTCATCATCAGCATCTGAGCTAAAACGCTCATCATCTGAGACGTCCGCAAAGCTGAAACTGGAAGTATCACACCCAAGATGCTTCCCTATGAAGCGAAAAGCCTTCGAAACACCACGACGAAGCGCTAACTGGCGCATGTCATCCATCTGAGGCTCTACTTCCTTGGACCAAATGTCATCACGAACCTCCTCCGCGATCAGGCTACGATCCCGCATATAGTCCAAGGACTCCAGGTACTCCGCGAGGCCTGCGGCCTTCAATTCTGATGCACGGTCATCCGAAGATAACATCTCTACATGCGCCCTCGTCGCACAAAGCTGGGTCTCAAGGCCTGCAACCTCATCTCGCGCCGCATGCAATTGAGTCTCCAAGCCAGATATTTCCTCCCTCGCATGTTTCAACAACTGAGCAGTCTTCTCCACCACGGCTTTCTCCACGTCCAAGGAAGCACGCACGTCTTCTAGCTCAGACCTCAGCTCTAACTCAACTCGATGATACTGCCCGATGTCCCGGTCATGTTCTTCCTTGAGAGAAGAAAGTGAACCCATCGACAGTCGAAGCTTCTCCTGCAAAGCAAGATAGCCATCCTTCAGGCTCACGTAATGATCATTCCAGGTGACCGCTATCTGCGCCTGAGTCTCGATCTGCAAAAGGAAAACACGCAATTAGCCGCCTTCAAACAGAAAATAGAAGGAGGAGGAAGAAACAATAAGGCACCAACTTACCGCATCACTCATCGCCTTCAAAGAGGAAGACATCCGAGGAACCGCCGCGCTAGCAAGCGCCCGTGGAGTCGGGGAAACAGGTAACTGCGTCTCTGGGACTGAATCATCAGAAGCCACCGCCACAACGTCAACATCACTACCGGGGGCCATGACCGTTTTTCTCTTGCGGCCTCCTCCCTGAGAAGACGACACCGCCCGTCCTGTGCCAACAGAAATACCACATCCCAACAGTCGCTTCTCTTCGACAAACGCATATATGTTGAAGAGACGGTTAGCCAATTCACGAGGCTCGGAAAATCCCAACACAGGAGAGAAGTCTCGCTCCCTCCCTTTCACACGGCGACAACGGTCGGGAAGCGCATTCCATACCTCAGGAAGACCCCAAGAGTTCTTCACATATCCGAACAAAGTGTTACCATGACGACGATCTTTGCGAGACTCAAACTCCAGCCAAACCTTGTTGCTGCGCACCTCGATCCGCTCACCACCATCAAAGCGCACGTCGCACCAATCGCGGAACTGGTCTAAAGAGAGGGAGCCCCCATGCTCACGAAAAAAAGCAATCAAGCCCATGATACGAGTAACCCCGGTAGGGGCAAACTGGGAAATAGGAACTCCGCAAAACTTCAGAATCTCCACCACCTCGTCGCAGGGAGGAAGACGGAAACCAGATCTGAGCGACACTTCGCAGACAGTCAGCCAACCGCGGGGAGGATTTTGAACCTGCTCCTCGGGACGCGGGATCCTCACCTCCAAGTCTGAAGGAAGCCCGAACTTTCTTCTCCAAATAGCAACGCCATCTTCAGTCAAGGAGGAGCGTAGACGCATTGGTCCAGCAGAGCGCTTCGGTACCTGCACACCGCAAAAAATTAGTCATTTCAAAATAGTAAAAACCACGCCCGCAACCCTCTCCATGGCCGCGCACGGCCTGCGCACAAGCACCGCCTGCGCGCGCGCGTACACGCAGCCAGCAAACACGCGGCCTATGCGCGCGCAAGGCCTGCGCGCGCAAGGCCTGCGCGCGCAAGGCCTGCGCGCGCAAGGCCTGCGCGCGCGCGGCCTGCGCGCGCGCGGCCTGCGCGCGGCCTGCGCGCGCGCGGCCCGCCCGCGGCCCGCGCGCGCGCGGCCCGCCCGCGAGGCCCGCGCGCGCGCGGCCCGCCCGCGAGGCCCGCGCGCGCGCGGCCCGCCCGCGAGGCCCGCGCGCGCGGCCCGCCCGCGAGGCCCCCGCGCGCGCGGCCCGCCCGCGAGGCCCCCGCGCGCGCGGCCCGCCCGCGAGGCCCCGCGCGCGCGCGGCCCGCCCGCGAGGCCCGCGCGCGCGGCCCGCCCGCGAGGCCCGCCCGCGCGCGGCCCGCGCGCGAGGCCCGCCCGCGCGCGGCCCGCGCGCGAGGCCCGCGCGCGCGCGGCCAGCGCGCACGCGCGGCCTGCGCACGGCCAGCGCGCGCGCGGCCGCGCGGCCAGCGCGCAAGGCCAGCACGCGCGGCCAGCGCGCGCGGCCTGCGCGCGAAGCCTGCACGCGCGCGGCCGGCACACGCGCGACCTGCGCCCGCGCGGCCTGCGCGCAAGGCCCGCGCGCGCGGACCGCGCGCAAAGCCTGCGCGCGGCCTGCGCGCGCTCGGTCCCTATCCCGCAACGGTGGCACACCACCAACTCCTACGCCTTGCCGGCCCCCGCGCGAGCCCGTCTGGCGTCCGCTTTCCAAACTAGCTCGAACCAGCATACCTTGGAGCCGCTCACCATCGCCGCCATCCCGGATTCCACGCCGGCAATCACCACCGCAGCCAGAGTTAAAAATCTCTCCACGTGCTCGCTTCCCTCCCAACTGAAAGAGATTTGGGGGGCAATTGATGGGCTCCACCTTAATTTATAAGAAAAAGGAGATCCCCATGAATGGAGATCATGGGCAGGCCCCCCTAACCCCCATGATCTCTCATGGAGATCATGGGAGTGGGCCCCCTCTCTCCCCACCATTGGGGGAAGGAACCGCCCCCGGCGGTTCCCCTCCGGCCATGGCCGGCCGGCCACGATCGTGGTCGGTCGCGGCCATGGCCGGCCGCGGCCATGGCCGGCCCTTGCCATGGCCGGCCGCGGCCATGGCCATGGCCGGCGCGGCCATGGCCGGCCGCGGCCATGGCCGGCCGCGGCCATGGCCGGCCGGCCGCGGCCATGGCCGCCGCGGCCATGGCCGGTCGCGGCCATGGCCGGCCGCGGCCATGGCCGGCCGGCCGCGGCCATGGCCGGCCGGCCGCGGCCATGGCCGCCGCGGCCATGGCCGGCCGCGGCCATGGCCGGCCGCGGCCATGGCCGGCCGCGGCCATGGCCGGCCGCGGCCATGGCCGGCCGCGGCCATGGCCGGCCCCGGCCATGGCCCCGACCATGGCTGGCCGCCGCGGCCATGGCCGGCAGTGGCCATGGCCGCCCCGGCCATGGCCGCCCCGGCCATGGCCGCCCCGGCCATGGCCGCCCCGGCCATGGCCGCCCCGGCCATGGCCGCCCCGGCCATGGCCGCCCCGGCCATGGCCGCCCCGGCCATGGCCGCCCCGGCCATGGCCGCCCCGGCCATGGCCGCCCCGGCCATGGCCGCCCCGGCCATGGCCGCCCCGGCCATGGCCGCCCCGGCCATGGCCGCCCCGGCCATGGCCGCCCCGGCCATGGCCGCCCCGGCCATGGCCGCCCCGGCCATGGCCGCCCCGGCCATGGCCGCCCCGGCCATGGCCGCCCCGGCCATGGCCGCCCCGGCCATGGCCGCCCCGGCCATGGCCGCCCCGGCCATGGCCGCCCCGGCCATGGCCGCCCCGGCCATGGCCGCCGTGGCCATGGCCGCCCCGGCCATGGCCGGCCGTGGCCATGGCCGCCCCGGCCATGGCCGGCCGTGGCCATGGCCGCCCCGGCCATGGCCGGCCGTGGCCATGGCCGCCCCGGCCATGGCCGGCCGTGGCCATGGCCGCCCCGGCCGTGGCCATGGCCGCCCCGGCCATGGCCGGCCGTGGCCGCGGCCAGCCGTGACCTTGGTCGCCGCCGGCCTCCCTCGCCGGCCGCCCGGCCGCCGCCGCCGTCATGACGGCCCGCCATCGTGGGAGGACCTCCCCGCCGTCCGATCGAGGGAGAGGCCCCACCGGCCATCCGATCGGGACAAAACCACCCACTAACCCACTAGGTTAGTGGGGGGGCCCGCCATAACTTCCCCCTGGAGCCTATAAAAGGACCCCAGGGGCTCCTCATTTCCTAACTTTCTCCTCCTACGCTTCTTCTTCTTCTTCTTCCTCAGGTGGGAGCTTTCCCGTTCTTCTCCGCCGGCGGCCACTCCTCGTCGCCAACCACCAGCGGCCGCCTCTCGCCGCCAACCACCGGCCGCCGCCCGAGGCCTCCAGCGGCCCCCAGTGGCTATCAGCTCCTGCCAACAGCTATCAGAACCTATCATCGGCTATTTGCACCCCACCAGAGCTCAGTTACCAAGGAAACACTCCAAGGACCGAGAAAGACGCACAAAGGAAGCAGTGACAACCTCTGGACACGCGTCGCCTCTGAGCGCACGCAACTGGAGCATCCCGCGCATTCCACCATCCAAGTCCCGTTGGCGAGGCAGTCTGTTGCCCACCGACGAGCGCATATACTCTCTCTCTCCTCAAAGTTGTAACGGGAGCGGCCTGTCGCCCCGATTTCCCCCGTCAAATTGTAACATCCAGCAATCTAGTGGATTTTGATCGGCACCGACCCGGTCACGTGGTTTTTCACCCGGTTGAAGGGTTTTCCACGTTAAAACCTCCTGTGTCCGTCCCCCATTTTTCAATTAACTGTGTGCGCGCTCGACCGCTCCGCGAGCTAAGGCGGTCCAAGAATATCCGGTCCGACCGGAGCATCGAGTTAGTCCGCAACAACAGCATTACTGCTCTAATAAAAATAATTAAATGAGAATGATAAAATATGAAAGAAAATACATTAAATAAAATGGCCTAAAGGCCCTAAACTAAATAAAGAAAATAAAAGCTAAACAAAAAATTATTGTAATTTATACAAGTGGACAGCATCTCCATTAGTAGGACTCAATAGAATATACTTTTTGCCACTCCTTAATCACACATATTCTTTCTTTTATAATCTTGTGTACCTTCTCATACCACCAAATTCAAAACATCCCATTTCCTTTACAACCTTGTGCGCTTCATTCCATCAAATTACTTTTGTAGAATCTATTTATACACAATTAAAAATCTAACTTAAATTCATTAAAATCTAAACGGAGAAAATGTCAACACTAAAGAAGAAGGGAAAAAATGTTGGTTTTTAGAAAAAAATTAACTATACCTGCCCCACTCTTACCGCCAAGTAAACATCTCTGTAATCCAACCGAGAGCTCAGAGGATAATTCTTCGCCACCTCTGCCCTAAAAAGACAAGTTGGTAAACAAATATGAAAATTAAAGAAATTGCATGTCAATATGCTCTTGTGCAGATTTCAGATGAAATATTACATACGGAATAAAACAATAGGAATAACTTCCACTTGATGGAAATCACTGATGTGTTCTCATGAGACAACTTAGTCAGATTTCCTAAAGAACTATAATAAGAGGTTGCGGTAAATGAGGTGGTGTATTTGTACAGGAATAATTTTAAAGATTAAAAAATTAGATTTATAACCATTATTAAAAACAATTAAGTATAATAATTCATTCATAATAAATAGAAGTCAATCAACCTCAAACATTGTCCCTGCAGTTGGACTGCAATCAATAAAAATAACGACTTTTCCTTTGTCTGGTCGTAGAGGAGCAGGTTTCCCAAGTTCAGCCTGCATGAAGAAGCATTAAGGATACAAACAGAATCTACTGAAAGATATTAATGAATGTTTGTAAATTTGCATCCACATATGCATATGTTTGCAAGAGTAAAAGATGTAAGTTGCATATTAATACGCTCAACCTGTGAGAACAGGCAGGAAATCTAAGCTCAAAATTAAAGAAAGAAAGCATAATTGATACGGGTACGAAAGACCCCATCCTCGACAAGCGCTACTCAAGAGTTTACACGAGACGTGCACGGGATCCATGCGCGGCTTAAGGATGTGCCCGATTGGATCTAGGATCATTATCTGTTATATTATATTTTCTTTTATCGCATGTTTCCTTTTATCATGTATTTCCTTTTATTGTGTGTTTCATTTTATTGAGTATTTTATATTTATCATGCAAGTGCCTCTCTATATATACGGGGAAGGAGAACCAACGTATTCATGCAATTTCTATCTTGAATAAGACTTGGAGGAGGGATTACGACCCAGCGAACCGGCCTCGTGCTATCTATCAACTTGATTCGACCTGCTGTTTTTCGCGCCGCAACCTACTCGATGCACGTACAACTGCTCCTCTAGCCCGCGCCGCAGACCACGGATCGCCTGTCGCTGGTTCCACCTGCAAGCCCCTGCCGCAGGTTCCGACTGCAAGCCCCGCGCCGCGTCATTCCGCTTGTCGCGGATTCCACCTGCAAGCCCCTACCGCATTCGACCTTCCGCGCCGGGTTCCGCCAGCCTCCGTTCCGCCTAAACGCGCGTGCCGCAGTTTTCGCCGACACTTGCAAATGTTTTCCGCGGCGTTCCTTCCGCACGCCTGTTCCTCGTCGACAGCAAAGTCGTTGTTCCGCACCTCCCAGACGTTGCACTGCTTCCAAACGCCTTTTGCGGAGTATCTTCTCCGTCCTTTTTTGATCCTTCGCCTGCTACCGCACCACACCACCATCTGCTACACCTATTTTGACCACTTCCTCCACTTTGCGCATGGCCGTGACGCGAGGGATGGCTGCTCGTGACAGGGAAACCCGTCCCTCGGTGGAGGGTCTTTCTGATCGCATGGATCAAATCGACACAACTCTTTCCGACCTCCAAGTCGTCGTCTGGGAGATTCACTCGCTCCTTTCCACTTGATCAGCAACACCCTCACCGCCACTGGCAAACACAACTCCCTCTATTCATTCTTCCGGCAATACCGCCAAACCATTCGGGGTTTCTGCGCCCTTCGGCGACCCATCAGCTCCCCACCTCCGTAGACTCGACATTCCAGTGTTCGATAGGTATGATCTCATGGGCTGGTTGGCTCGCACGGAGCAATCTTTGATCTTCAGGGCACTCTGGACGCCCAAAAAGTGCCCCTAGCGACGATCTACATGGAAGGCTCAGCCCTCTATTGCGTCTGTTGGCTTCGCCAATCCACACCTACTCTCTCCTGGGCGGCCCTCAAAGACGAGTTGCTTCGTCGCTACGACACAGGCCATTCCGGAAATGCCTTCGAGCGCCTCAGTAACATTCGGCAAACAGACATCGTTGATGCCTACATCGATGCCTTCATCGAGGTCGCCACACATGTTCCCGATCTGTCGGCAAATCACTACTTGGGCACCATCCTTGTCAGCCTACGGCCGCACATCCGAGCCCACATGTGGGTGCATGATCTGACTATGCTTACTCGCGTTATGGAACAAGCACGCTATGTCGAAGAGGATTTTGCCACTTTGTCCTCCAGCCCGACACTTCACTCTGCTGGCGCATCCTCGACTACTCACACCAGCTCGGCAAGGCCACCGGCACCTAAGCTTCGTCTTCCGGCCGAGCCCCCTCCAGCCCAGGCCTGGCCTCCACTGCGACCTCCTGCAGCATCGTCCCGAGCCAAGATACCGGTCCATAGGCTCTCTCAGACAGAGTATTCGGACCTCCACAACAAGAATCTTTGCTTTCGCTGCAAAGGCCCTTACTCCTCTACTCATATATGCCTGAACAAAGACTTCAAAATGCTCCTTGGGGGTGAGAATGACGACATTGGTTTGGCCGAATTTGAGACCTTAGAGCTGGATGAGGGCGGCCTCGAACCAGCCCCACCAGTTCTTCTCCACTGCCTCGACGTCTCCTGTTACTCAGTTCGAGGCATGATCGGACCGTGTAATATGAAGTTGGAGGCTTTCCTTCACGACCGTGCAGTAGTAATCATGATTGACAGCGGGGCAAGCCACAATTTCATCTCTCAAGCCCTCGTGACAAAGCTGCAAATTCCGGTGAAGGCCGCTCCGGGCTTTCATGTATGCCTCGGCGATGGCCGTAGGGCACCAATGACGGGACGCTGCCTTGGGCTACCCCTCACGATCAGAGCCTATTCGGGTACAGCGGATTTTTACGTCTTCGAACTTGGCGGACTTGATCTCATTCTTGGCGTAGCCTGGCTGCACACGCTAGGAAACATTCGGCACAGCTGGGATCGCCTCATCGTGGTCTTCGAAGCGGCTGGCGCCACTCACCATCTACAGGGAGACTCGTTCTTGGCTCGTTCCCCTACTGCCCTGCGCCCCATCCTGCGGACGATGGCCCCAAACTTCAGTGTCCTCCTGTGGCACATGGAGGCGATAGCTTCCCAAATATTGCGCGTTCCGCACGTTGACATCCAGCTACTCTTGAACATGCATGGACCCTTCTTTTCTACACCGCACGAGCTTCCCCCAATCTGAGCCGCCGATCACGCCATTGTCCTACAACCAGGGGCATCGGCCGTCTCCGTCCGCCTATATCGTTACGGCCATGATCAGAAGACCGTGATGGAGGCCATGGTCGCTTAGATGCTTACGCCAGGCATCATCCAGCCGAGTGCAAGCCCCTTCTACAGCCCGGTTCTCCTGTTTCGAAAGAAGGATGGTAGCTGGAGATTTTGTGTGGATTATCGAGAGCTGAACAAGCTCACCATCCCCGAAAAGTATTGATGTAAGCTCAAATTAGGGTTTCAAAATATAAATATGTTTTAAGCAAAATAATTTATTTGATATAGAATAAAATTAGGTTTAAAATTTAAGAGTTTTTTTAAAAAAAAATAAAAAAGGCCGAGCGGGCCAAATCGAGCTTTCGTGCGTAAAATAACTTTTCAATGTTGAAGTTCGCAAATCTGTTAATCGTTATTTGAGAAAAACTCCATCGAGCATCGAATGAGTCGAACCGTGGCGAGAGTTGTAAATCCACAAGCAAATACACATGTAACAATTTATGAAATACGGAAATGAAGGCGGTTGAATATTCGAGGCAAGCTTTAATTAATTAATTAAGACGCATAAGATTAATGAAATATAAGTAGAGCAAGAGGGGTGAGGTTACCCAGGGCGTGAATCTGGTTCAAGCCTGATTAGCGCAAGGAGAACCACCGGATGAATGTTGTACGGACTCGGATGTCGATTTCAATCAGGAGAACGCGAAGGTAGAGCAAACGCCGACTGACGGAGGGAAAGCGCCGACGTCAACGTCAGTCGGAAAGACTTCCGATAGAAGCACGAGGTTGATGGTGACTTAGCAGTGAGGGCCGGCGTTGGAGGCTTAGTGGCGCTGGACTGGTGTGCCGACGGTGATTGCGGGAGGCGAGCGGCCACAAAGACGGGGAGCAAGACTTGGATCGGCGAAGCTCAGGCGGGTAAGAACCGGAAACGTTGGCGTCGGTGGAATTGGTGGGCTCGGCCGGCAATACAGGGGAACAAGACAATTTGTTCCCTGTAATCTTCCGACTCCTCTTCACGGGCAGCAAAGGTTTGATTATAAATGATTTTGCTTTGTTCAATATATTTCCAAATCTATTGTGTCCAACTATTGCTCTGCCAATTATCTCTCCTGAATGTTTCTAAATGTATTTTCAAATGTTTTTCTCCCAATTACGGCTCTGATAATTCTAAATGTATTTACTTCTAGTTATAACCCTGACCGTTTGGGAATAAACCGATGATGTCCATATTATCTTCTTATATTGGTACGTATATTGGAATTTCCCTCCATTAAATTTTATGCATCTTTTAAATAATTTAAGTTTGCCTTTTTCGTTCCTACTACCTAAATTGACGGATTTTTTTATTCAGGGTCCAGCCGGGCGATCAAAACAACGAGCCAAAACAAGTACATAAAATGAAATACAATATATATATGGGAAAGAACTACGATGCGACGAAGGATACATCAATTCTCTCGGGGTTAAAAGAGCTCGACCCCGACGAGACTTCGCAAAAACTGGCAATGGAGAGATCTGACATCGTCGTCATTCTTGTCACGACGTCAAGGCGGACGCCTAGGCGAGCAAGTCGCAAGGCGCCAATTTACTCAATTTAATTTTTTTTTTTTTAAACAGACTATAGACTGCGGTTATTATATAAACCACAGTTATTATATAAACCGCAGTCTATTCCCATATTTTTAAAAAAAAAAGCGTCCATCGCCTTGTTTACAATTTGGCGCCAGGACGCCTAGGCGACGCCATGACAAGAATGATCGTCGCTGGTGCTAGATCGGGTGGAATATCTGGGGCCTTGACGGGTGGCTCAACTGGTGGCGTAATGTGCTTCTGAACATGAACTAGACCAAACCTCCTGCAATAAACAATCACCTGACCTCTCTTTGAAAAGTACAACTCATGGCGATAACGACCGACGGCGAGTTTGTAATGTTCAAAGGTTGCTCGCAAAATATTAACAGTAATTTTATGCGGTTCCGATAAATAATTAATATGAGTTTGCGCATCGAATGAGATACGTTCATGAAACGAAAGGTAATGGCGATCAGGTGGGTGGGATAACACATAAAAACTCTTGAAAGGAGATATATGAAGAGAGTGGCTTTTAGAATTATTACAAGTGAAATTTGTTTGTAGGGGTACAAGATCTCATTACTTTAGATTCGTCCCGATTAAACGCTTAAAAAGGTTCTCCAAACTCTTATTAACGATTCCAGTCAGTTCATCGGTTAAAAAGTGATAAGCGCTACTAAACTCGAGTGTGGTGTCCTCTAAACCTCATAATATATTCAAAATTTTTACTATAAAATGTTTAATAAATTGTTGCAATTCCACAAATCCACTCACGTCTAACTTAATATTATAAATTTTAAAGTTGATTCAAATTTTAACTTTTAAAAATTTCTAAAGAAGCCCTTTAAAACGTGCGTCTTTGTTTGGAGTAAAAATTTTGGGCATCCACTTTATCTTTTCAACTATAATTTTGGTAATAATATCGAGAATTTGACAACAGAGTTCGTAGGATATGTTTATATTTAGTGGTTTAAAATGGAGTTCCTCAAATATAAAATCAATATATTGTGATGACTCTAATGTAGGTGATAAGTGATCGTCAGACAAACTTCCTGCGGCCTCAGGGGTAGGCAACGGTAGGAAACTAGGTGACTTGAGAAATACGAAGTTCGAATTTGTGTCATCTAAGGTGAGTGACACGTTGCTAACAACTTCTTCCTGGAGCAGGGGCTCGGGAATAAACTCAGCGACTACAGTTGGTGATTCAATTGGGGCAAATGGAGTCGCTACTTTAATCAATATGTTATACTTAGGAGGACAAATCTCTTCTTTTTGGAGTCGGGGCTCAGGAAGAATCTCCTCGACTGGAGGGATTTCTACCGTGGAGCTAAATTGGGATAGTGTGCTCAGGGGGTGGTAACACTAGGGGAATATGTCTTTAAAAGTGGGGGCAACGACGAAACTAGCGAGGGATCTAGCAGTAGACCTAAACTCAGACTCCACCCTATGAGTCATACTAGAAACTTCTTCTAAATTACAATAACGGTGCAGCTCTAGTTGAACCCTAATAGAGTATTATAACTCAGCAGGTATCGGGACACAATCATCTCATCACCCTCTTGAATATCTAATCTAGACTGAAGGACTAGAAATTCACAAGTATACTCATCCACTGATAAACTCCTCTGTTGTAGATTATGAAACCTACGATATAACCTTTGGAGATAGTCGGGGGACATAGTATTTGCGCAACTCCCTTTTAAACTCAACCCAAGTAGTTATAGGAGGAAGTCATAACTTATCTCTCATTCGTTCAAGATGTTCCCACCACTCTAATGCGGGCCCCTTAAGTCTACAGGTTACGAATTCTACTTGCCTATTCAAAGGTATCTGGCTCAATCTCATAAAGCATTATATATCATGACCCCAGTCTAGACAATCCTCGGGTCCTAATGGCCATAAAAATCACTTGGGTGTGTAGGTTGTAGGTGCTTAGGGTTAGGCTTCCCACCATGTGTTGGCTCAAGTGCTTAGGATAATTATACGTGAGACTGAATATTGTTATACGAGGCGTGCAACCCTATTACACTATGCTGATAGATTTTATCATTTTTTATGTTTCTTTTATTTGAGCGTTTAAATCTCTCGAACTACTCTTTGAATGATAGACATAATTTTTCATTTTAATTAAATTATTTAAAAAACTTTAAAATGTTGAAATGAGTGAATTCTTATGAGGCAAAATTTCAATCTTAAAACTAGTAGAAATACTTGAAATAGTAAATTTTTAAATAAAGACATATAAACACTCCAAGTCAAGTTTCATAATTTATCAGTGAATAATGAACTCTAAACTTGAATTTCTCATTAAAATCTAAGTTAATAGGTTAATGAAATAAGTACAGTAATTATCAATCTAAAAATTATAATAAAATCCCCATATGAGCATATTGACATATGAACACTACTGATCAAGTTTCATAATTTTTCAACAAGAAATGAGCTCTGAAAGAATCATTTAACAAGTTTCCAAATTTATGAGCTTGTGACGTAGGTACTGTAATTATGTATTTACAAATTCTTATTTTAAAAAGAGAGCACGATTTATTTTAAAAGAGCTGAAAATTGTCATTTTGTTGATTTTTTTTTATTTTTTTATTGAAATAGATTATAATTAATTTTTAAAAACAGAATTGTTTTGAAAACAATTTTTTAAAAAACAAACAAATCGCATGATTCACGATAGGAGCGGATCACAGTCCTCTGATATCAAACTGATGTAAACTCAAATTAGGGTTTCAAAATATAAATATGTTTTAAGCAAAAATAATTTATTTGATGTAGAATAAAATTAAGTTTCAAATTTAAGACGAGTTTTTAAAAAAAAAATTTAAAGAGGTCGAGCGGGCCAAATCGAGCTTTCGCGCCCAAAATTACTTTCCAACGTTGAAGTTCGCAAATATGTTAATTGTTATTTGAGAGAAACTCCCTCGAACGTCGAACGAGTCGAACCGTGGCGAGAGTTGAAGATCCATAAGCAAATACACACGTAACAATTTATGAAATACAGTAATGAAGGCGGTTGAACGTTCAAGGAAAGCTTAAATTAATTAATTAAAACGCATAAGATTAATCCAATATAAGTAGAGCAAGAGGTGTGAGGCAACCCAGGGCGTGAATCTAGTTCAAGCTCGATCAGCGCAAGGAGAACCACCGGATGAATGATGTACAGAGTCAGATGTCGATTTCAATTAGGAGAACGCGAAGGTAGAGCAAAGGCCGACTAACGGAGGGAAAGCACCGACGTCGACGTCAGTCGGAAAGACTGTCGGTAGAAGCAGGGAGGTCGATGGTGACCTAGCGGCGAGGGCCGGTGTTTAAGGCTTGACGGCGCTGGACTGGTGTGCCGCTGGTGATTGTGGGAGGCGAGCGGCCACAAAGACGGGGAGCAAGACTTGGATTGGTGAAGCTACGGCGGGCAGGAACCGAAAACGTTGGTGTCGGTGGAATTGGTGGGCTCGGCCGGCAATACAGGGGAACAAGATAATTTGTTCCCTATAATCTTCTGACTGCTCTTCACGGGCAGCAAAGGTTTGAATATAAATGATTTTGCTTGTTCAACATATTTCTAAATCTATTGTGTCTAACTATGGCTCTACCAATTATCTCTCGTGAATGTTTCTAAATGTATTTTCAAATGTTTTTCCCAATTACGGCTCCCCACCATATTTTCTTCTAGTTATAACCCTAGACGTTTGGAAATAAACCGATGATGTCCATATTATCTTCTTATATTGGTACGTATATTGGAATTTCCCTCCATTAAATTTTATGCATCTTTTAAATAATTAAAGCTTGCCTTTTTTGTTCCTACTACCTAAATTACCGGATCTTTTTATTCAGGGTCCCCATCAGGCGATCAAGCCGACGAGCCAGAACAAGTACATGAAATGAGAGCGATTACATGAAATGAAAATGGGTACATGAAATGAAATACAAAAATATATATATGAGAAAGAACTACGATGCAACGAATGATGCATCAAGTACCCAATACCCCTCATTCAGGAGTTGTTGGATGAACTACAAGTAGAGACCTACTTCTCCAAATTGGATCTTTGTTCGGGCAATCACCAGATTCGGGTCAGAGCCGAGGATGTGCCCAAAACGGCATTCCGCACCCATGATGGTCATTAACAGTTTCTAGTCATGCCCTTCGGTCTGACTAATGCTCCGCCACATTCCAATCCACAATGAATGACGTCTTCCGTTCACATCTACGTAAGTTCGTCTTGGTATTTTTTGATGACATTTCGGTCTATAGCCCATCTTGGCAGCTCCACTTGGATCACCTGGCAACCGTACTTCAACTTCTCATGGAGCACCGGTTCGCAGCCCACCATAAGAAGTGTCTATTCGGGCAGACACAGATCGAATATCTGGGGCACATCATCTCAGTTGTCGGCCTGGCGATGGATCCGGCCAAAGTGGACGCAATCGTACAGTGGGCGACTCCGACGAACATCAGAGCGGTACGCGGATTCTTGGGCCTTACCGGGTATTACCGCCGGTTAATCCGCAACTACGAGGCATTAGCGCGCCCACTAACCGACCTCCTCAAAAAGGGGGCATCATTCTCTTAGGGTCAGGCAACCTAGGAGGCCTTTTGTGGCCTACAGCACGCGCTCGCATCAGCCTCAGTCCTGGGCATGCCAGATTTTTCTCAACCATTTGTAGTAGAATGTGATGCTTCCGGGAAGGGGGTGGGGGCGGTCCTCATGCAGGGGGGTCGGCTCATCGCCTATTTCAGCAAGGCCTTCTCCAGTCGACGGGATGCGACGTCCGCTTGCGAAGGCGAGCTTCGGGCACTCGTCCTCTTCGTTCAGCATTGGCGCCCCTACCTTCTTGGGCGGCCCTTTGTGGTGCGCACGGATTACCGCAGTTTGCGCCACTTGTGGAGTTAGAAGGTCACGATGCCCGCACAACAGTTGTGGATTGCTAAACTCCTTTGGTACCAGTTCTCCATCGAGTACAAGACCGGGAGAACAAACACTGTCGATGACGTCTTGTCTCGACGAGAGCACGTGGGAACCTTAGCAGCGATCTCTCAGGCTCATTGGCGGGATGTTGATGCCCTACAGGCATAGGTGCGAAGGGATCCCCACTATGCCTCCATGATACAGGATTTGCAGAGAGACCCGAGTTCGCATCCTCCCTTTCGGATGATTGGAGATCAACTTTTCTACCGAGATCGTCTCGTGGTCGCAGAGTCGCCACCCTGGATTTCCCGACTGCTTCACGAGTTCCATGCTACTTTGACATCAGGCCATTCTGGTGCCTACCCGACGTACCGACGGCTGGCGTCCACCCTGTACTGGCAAGGTATGTTGCGGTCCGTACTATAGTCTGTGGCCAACTGCCCGACATGTCAGAAGGCCAAGCCAGACTCTCTCGTCAGCCGGACTTCTCCAACCCCTACCCATTCCTGATATGGTCTGGGAAGATAATGGCCTGGATTTCCTCACCCGTCTTCCCCGCTCTTAGGGTTATGACTGTCTTCTGGTGGTGGACCGACTGTCCAAGTACGAGCATTTCATACCGATTCGGCATCCCTACACCGCCAGCTCAGTTGTTCAGATCTTCATTGGGGAGGTGGTCCGCCTCCACGGCTTTCCTCGTTCCATTGTGAGAAATCGCGACCCAGTTTTTACGAGCTCCTTTTGGCAGGAGTTGTTCCATCTACAGGGGACCAAACTGCGGTTCAGCACCGCATGCCATCCACAGACAGGTGGACAGGCGGAGGTCCTCAACCGTTGCATAGGAACGTACCTATGTTGTTTCGCGATCGAACAGCCTCGACAGTGGACCCAATAGATCGCATGGGCGGAGCTGTAGTACAAAACATCTTATCAATCCGCAACGTGCATCACTCCCTTTCAGGTAATCTACGGCCGCCCGCCCCCACTCATACCGTGCACCTTACCTGGCGAATGTCAAGTACAAGCCCTGGCCGCCGACCTCTAGCACCGGGACGGGGGCCTCTGCCAACTGAAGCACCATCTAGTACAGGCTCAGCAGGCAGCAGCACATGATCTAGCAGGCCAACTGTCATCGTCGTAAAGTGATATTCTTGTCGGGCGAGAAGGTATTCATCAAACTGCGACCACACCGACAAAGCTCCTTGACAGACCGACAATACCCCAAGCTCTCGGTCCGCTATTTTGGCCCCTTCCTGATCTTGGAGAAAATCGGAGAGGTGGCCTACCGTCTGTAGCTTCCCAGCGACTGTCAAATTCACCTTGTTTTCATGTCTCCCAGCTAAAGAGGGCCCTAGGGGATCACCCCCTCCAGGATACACTACCGGACGGGATAGCTGTCAATTCGGTTCTCCGGTAAGAGCCTGCAACAATCTTGGGAACACGGACAGTAGACATTCAAGGACGGACAGTGTGTCAAATCCTCATCCAGTGGAAGGACCAACCGACCGATGAGGCCACATTGAACCTGAAAGAGGAGATCAAGGCCCAGTTTCCGGAGTTTGACCTTGAGGACAAGGTCATTGTTGAACCCCGGGGTGTTGATACGGGTACGGAAAACCCCATCCTCGGCAAGCGCTACGCAAGAGTTTACACAAGACACGCGCGGGATCCAGGCGCGGCTTAAGTATGTACCCGATTGGATCTAGGATCATTATTTCCATTATATTATATTTCCTTTTATCGCACATTTCCTTTTATCATGTATTTTCTTTTATTGTGTGTTTCCTTTTATTGGGTATTTCCTTTTTATCATGCAAGTGCCTCCTTATATATACGGGGAAGGAGAACCAACGTATTCATGCAATTTCTATCTTGAATAAGACTTAGAGGAGGGATTACGACCCAGCGTAACCCGGCCTTGTGTTATCTATCAATGATAAATAAAAACTTGAGCATCTAGAGAGTGTAAATTAATCAAGAAGCCAAAACGTAAAAAAAAGATGATCTTTCAATTCTAAAAAAGCTATAAAGAATACTGTAGAGTAGCAGATAAGCGTTAGCTAATACATTGAGGCAGGCCAAGAGAACAATTATGTTCGAAATTAGGCTATGCTTTACTGTTTAATGATAAAATAGTTCAATTGATGAAACAATGAAATGATAGGAAGGTACAGGCCCTAAAAGATATTGCTTCCAAACATAGTCTATTTAGCAAAAGAAATAGCTATAACAGAAATAACAACATTACTTTGATGCTGGCTATGACAACAGTTGCACCCAATGTGACCCTAGCTGAACCATTAGCCTACACGATAAAATCAACAAAAGAAATTATAGTCAACAAAAATCAAGTGATAATAATCAATAAAAAAAAAACTTAGGCTTCATTTGGTTTAGCGTTGGCGGGTCGATTCGGCGGGTGGAAACGGAGTGTTCGAATCGGAGGGGGGAGGTGGCTGCTCCAAACGGAGCTTTTTGGGGGCATTTCTCAAGGCGGACGGGTGGAAACGGAGCAAACGCCGCCAGAGATTCATTTGTTTACCCTCCTTCCGGCGGCGTTTGCCCAAAACGGAGCAGCGAAACGCCCAAACAAATAGAGCCTTACTAATGTTTTTTATGGAAAGGAGACCAGCCATTGTCATCACATATTGTCAAATTGCCAGTAAAAATGGGAGTAAAAACAATTATTTTAACCTGAGGAATAACTCCGGTTTGAATAGAGATTGGCCGGAACTGCAGCCGCTGACGGCCATCTGATCGTAGATCCTGTGCAATCCCACCATGCATAAACTGCTTTTCGCCTGCTGATAAGCCAACCATTCTCTTCTAGAATTGATGCAGGGCCAAGGAAAACGGCTATATATAGGATAAATGACTGGCTTAGTTTAAAAAAAAGGGCAATGATTTAATTTTTCTGAAAAAAAAAACAAAACATTTAGGTTCAAGAATGGCAGACAAATGATTTTCATTTTAAATTTTATGTATAAAAAAATGATCTATTTCAAATGATTCGCACTTTTCCTTATTTACCTGCAAACTATAATCAAGAAAGTCAGAATATCTCTGAAACAAACTATAATGAGGAAGATTGTTTTAAACCTTTCCTCCCCGAAGGAGGAAGGTGTTGGGCTTTTAAAATGAAATAGAGAGGAAAAAATGGTAAACTAAAGAGAAGCACCACAACTAAGCAAAAGCATTGAAAGGTCACAACACACAACTGATACAGATTCGACCTAGCACCAGGATATATGACGTCAACTAATTTGAGATATTATTCAAGAAGGCTTATCGAAACAGTAAGACGATTTATATCTAGAGCTTTAGGAATACCAGGTTATGATTTAAATGAAAAACAAATTGAGGGAGTTATAGGACAAAGCTTCTGAAGTATTACGAGAAACCTTTTGCCATTAGAAGATAGGTTTGGCGAACTCGATACAAGTGTATAAGGTCTCAGTTCATGTGAAGGTCCTCGGGATTGGATAACTTGAGGAGGAATACCTCGTTCACTTGTAAGCACTTGTCCCTCTGCTTCATAGGAGCAAGGCACACACAGGATACCCTAGTCAAATAGTCTCATCACATTATATGAACCAATTGCATGTGGTCACTCGACTCACTCCCAGTGAGGGTGGTACCTTAACTTCACCCCTCTTACACTCCCCCTCAAAGCTAAAGCAGGGGTGGAGATATGATATTCACAATGTCCAAATAGTCTCTTATGATTCTGATTATGATCCCAGTAAGAGGTGGCTTGTTAAATATCTACTAGTTGATTTTTTGAGCTAATGAACTTAGTGATGATGTTTCTGTTAGCAATCTTCTCTAGCACAAACTGACAGTCTATCTCAATAGGTTGTATGCTCATGGAATACTAGATTATAAGCAATGTCTATAACAGCCATATTGTCACACAATATATTCATAAGATGTTTCACCTGTTGCCCAAGTTCCCTCAATACTTGTCTAACCCACATTAGTTCACATGAGGTTGGTTCATTGCTCTATATTCGGACTCAATATTTGATCTTGCAATCATATGTTGTTTCTTACTATTCCATGAGACCATATCCCACCACCCCAACAAATACACAGTACCTCGTTGTGGGTATTCTGTCATAAGGAGATCATGCCCAGTTAGCATCAATAAAACATTCTACCTTCAAATGTCTATTGTTTCAGTGTGTTAACCCAACTCCTGGATTTCCCTTTAGATACCTCATAATGCATCTACAACCTCCATATAAAGATCTAGGACTAGACATTAATTGACTCAACTCTCTACCAGGAAAAGAGACGTTTGGTCTACTGATAGTTAACTAGTTCAACTTTCCTACTAAGCACATGCATCTTTTAGCATTCATGTACATGATCCCTGATCCTTCATCTTCCATTAGTTTAACCTTCGGATCCATTGATGTTTGTGCAGATTTGAACCTCAGCATGCAGGCTTCTTTAAAGAGATCCAAGGTGTAGTTATGTAGTTATGTTGGAGAAGACATATCTATTGTGACGTCATCGCCATGTTAATGCCAAGAAAGTATTTCACATTCCCCAAGTCTTTCATCTTGAATCGGTTGCTTGGATGAATTTTCAACTCTGGTTTTGATCATCACTCCTGGTAATGACAATATTGTCCACATACACTTCAAGAATGCTTCTGTGTGTAATATGTACATAGAACAAAGAATAGTCCACCATACATCTGATCAGAACAGTGATCTGGCCAAACCATGCCCTAAGAAAAAGCTTCAGAGCCGTATGGAAACTTTTTAAAATGACATACAAGACTCCACTCCCCCTGGGCAAGGCGCACCAAGGCGCAAAGAGGTCTTGGAGCCTTTGCGCAAGGCTCAAAGAGCAGACGCGAGCCTGACGAAGGCAAGGCGCAATCACATCCATTTTAAACAATCAGCATCAAACATCATTTCATCTTCTTGATTAAACTCTTTATCTATTCTACTAATTAGTAAGTCATAACTATTGTTTATATCTCTTAAAAATAGAATTAATGTGGTTACTTGCATCATATCTAAGTCCCAAAGCACAATTATCTTTCACAAAAATCAAATAAAACAAAAATTATTGAGTTTATTATTTATTTTTGCCGTTCGTCAAGCATTCATCGCAGCATATAAAGTGCATGAGTATAAATTAAACACAAAATATTTAACTCGTACCTTGGGTCGCTTTGCAGCGAGTCTTTTTCGTTCCTCCTCGATCAACTTAGTCTTCGCACACTCAGGGTCGCCTCAACTACCTAAACATAGGAACTACAACGGGTTTAGTCATAAATAATATGACTAAGTGAGGAGCATACATCTTTCTTTGTTCTTCATGGTATTGCAAAGTGCGGTAAATAAATATTAGTAGCAATATGCATATATATTTCAATTTTGGTATTGCAAAGTGCGGTAAATAAAGCAATGTAATGTCAGTAATAATCAATAAAAACAAGTACAGTGTATGCAAGATTCAGTTATCTTTCACATTGATATTCTCTTTCTTCGTTCTTAATGATTCTTCAATGTCTTTGCATTTCTTTATCATTACTATGCATTTTGTTTCATTTATTCTCGTCTTTGCTCTATTCATAACTTATTCATTTTGTGTACAATATCATTCTTTTCATTCATAATTGATTTCCTTCATTTTTAATATTATTCTTCTCATTCATATACAATTCCACAATAAATTTCTTGTTTATCTTTAGAAAATCATAAGGGTATGTTCAAATGCATCTTGGTCTTCCACAACCTCTGGGCCTTCAACGATTTTTGGCCTTCAATGACTACATATAAAGCTCAAGAGTATTCTACCATAAGGTATTCACAGACACCCCCCAGCTACCGGGTTAACCCTTATCAGTTCCTACACATCGATACATAATATTTTTCAATCATCTTTTCTTTCATCTTTGATTCGTAGTTATACATATTTGTAATAATATCGATTTACACAAAGGTGTGCTTCATTTAAAATTTCCCCTCAGAATTCATTATTCTTGTAATTTCGATTTTTGCATCATTTCCCAATTTCTAGTTATCAATGAGTCAAAAGATCGAACTATTTCAATTCCATGTCAATGCACAATCACGAAAATACTTTCTAGAGTATGAGTAAAAGTGATACAACTTGTATTCTTGAAATAAGTTAAAATTAAGCATAATTAAAGCGATAAGTACTCACTGTTTTTCCCTTGTCTTTATTAGCACCAGGATTTTCATCACACATCATCGGACGTCATTCACTGCAGTATCAGTGAAGTCATTTATTTTATGGTTGCGACGTTAATTAAATACGATTTAATTCCGACGATGACTACAACTACGACAAAAGATGAGTTGTCTAAGGCGGGAAAACAAATTTTACAAAACGCAAAACTAGAAAGAATAATTTCAGCCACTAGCTTAATTCACAAATATCACATTACAATATAAAGGGCAGCCAATAAGAGTTACCAAGGGCAGCCAATAAGAGTTACCAAGGGCAGCCAATAAAAGCCTTCAATGGCAGCCACAAGAGGCATCAACAAATATAGCTGTTAGAGTTAGTATTTTACTATTAGTGAGTTTAGTCTCACACCGCCTATCGGTGTTGGGTGTCTTGTTGTAATCCTATATAATGCCCCTTGAGGATGAATAAAATTTGCACTTTCTATTTCATTTCTCCTTTCTACATGGTATCAGAGCAGGTTCTGTGACCTAAAATTTTTCCCGTCTCCCGTTTCTCCTGCCACACCCGACCCCTTCTCCCGCTTTCGTTTTCGCTCGCCTACTAGGGCTCGACGGTTGCTTCTCACCCCCTGCTCCCGTCTACGGTATCGGCCCTTGATTCCAAAACGGGAGCGGGCCTCTCTTCTGTGACATCAACGACGCTGACACCTCTGCTTCAAGCTCCTCCCGGCGTCTTCATCGTTGTTGCTGCCGCTCGCCGACGTCGCTGCCCTATTCTGCTTCCGCCTGCGACATCAAGCGGCTCCGATTCTCTCATCGACTGCTCCTTCTCCCGTCGAAATCGACGGCCTCTTCTCCCGACGAAGTCGTCGTGCGCCTCTTCCAACGAAATTGACTGCTCCGTCTCCCGTCAAAATCGATGCATGCTTCTCCCGTCAACGGAAGCCCTTCTTCTCCTTCTTCGACATGTCTCCATCTTCTTCGGCCTGCTGCCATGCCGCTTCTCCGACTGCTACTCATCTTCTCCGACTTTCTTCTTCTCCGGCCTGCTACTGTTGTTGCTTCTTCTCCGGCATGGATGCCCTCTGCCGCACTACTTCTTCTTCTCCGGCTGCTCTGCGAGCCGTGCTTCTCCTCCGTTGCTGCCATGCTTCTCCTTCGTGCAGACGGATGCTTCTCCCGACGGCTTCCTCTCCCGCTTAGCTGTTATTTTTTTTCCTTTATGTAGTTTTTTTCTTGTCTTTTAAGTTGTTGTGTTGTTGTGTTGCGTCTCTTTGATTTCCGCCTTCTTGCACGTGCTCTACGTGAGGGGGAGTGTACGTCACGGCCTCTAGGCGTAGTCTATGCCTTCATGCACGTATTCTACGTGAGGGGGAGTGTTTGTGATATCGGCGACTTGGATGCCTCTTTCCCGACTCATGCCTTAGTCACACATGGCCCCTAGGTATATCCTATGTCTTCTTGCACGTATTCCACATGAGGGGGAGTGTTTGTGATATCGGCGACTCGGATGCCTCTTTCCCGACTCCTGTCTTGGCCACACATGGCCCCCAGGTCGATCTCGTATGTTGTTTGTGCCTCCTCGTTGTTCTCTTTGGATTTGGTAGTGTTGGTTTGGTCTTTCGTGGTTGACCTAGTTTCCGCTCCGAGTGCATCCAGCAAGGTCATGGTCGGTTTTGTGGACCAACGTCGTGTGACTCTTGCCCAGTTGATGTATCCCCGAAGACACGCAGTTGGGCCTCGGTGGCTGCTGTTATGTCCCATTTTGCCAACCGTCTTTTACCTTCTGTTTATATTGTGTTCAAGCTGTAGGCTTCCCCTTCAGCTTGAGGGGGAGTGTTAGAGTTAGCATTTTACTATTAGTGAGTTTAGTCCAACACCGCCTATCGGTGTTGGGTGTATTGTTGTAATCCTATATAATGCCCCTTGAGGATGAATAAAACTTGCACCTTCTATTTCATTTCTCCTTTCTACAATAGCCAATTGTTAGAAGAAAATTTTGTAAAGGCCCATCAAAGGACCTCTTCCTCCTTATGTATAAGTCCCACAGCTTGAATGAGGATTTTTCTCTCTCTCTTCCTATATAAGTGTACTCATACTTGTATTTACACATAAAAGAAGCATTAATAAAGTTTTCGAATTATTTCTCAATATTTTGGGTGTTTCTCTACATGGTATCAGAGCCAGTTTTTTTCAAGTCATTAAGCATTTTACTGTGGGCGGCTAGCATTTCTCTAACCGCAGCAGGTTTTGCGATTTCCGTGGGTTTCAATTCTCCTGTTCCCTGCTTGCTTCCTCTCTCCTTTTTATAGGATTTTTTGTCAGGGCCCACCCTCTTCCTTCTCTGCAGGCTGCTAAGGCTAGTCGCTGCTTGTTCCTTTGTCGTCCAGCTCTCTTGAGCTGTGGATTGGTATCTCCAGCGGCCTCCTTATCGTCAACCGCAACTTCCTCTGTCCGTCGTTCTTCTCTAATCCACGCGCTCCATTCTCCCGTTCTTCTCTACCCGATGCTCCCTTGCTTCATCACCGACTTCTTCAAGTCGTTGCTTGCCTCTCCTTTCCCTAGCTACTCATTGTTATTCATCTCTCCTAGCCGCGCGGCTTGCTCGCCGCCAGTTGTATTCCCGCGGGTGTTTGGCCGCAATCGTCTTGCTGCAGTCATCTTGTCGCGGGTGTTTGGCCGCCTCTCTGCCTGCTAAAGGTCTCTTCGCAGACAGTCATCTTGCCGCAGGTGTTTGACGTGGGTGTTTGTCACAGTTTGCCTTTGTTGCTCCCCTAGCCGCCTTTTATCCCTAGCCGCAAGCTCTCGCCTGGCAGCAAGCTCTGCTTGCCGCCATTACTGGCAGTCGTCTCCTTTGCTTGCCGTCTTCTCTGCTTATCCGCAGCAGTCAACAGCAGTCCACGGTTTCTATTCTTAGCCGCATTTGCTTGCTTTGCCGCAAGAGCTCCCTGCCTAGCCACTTAATCGCTTTCTCTGACCGCCAAGGTTGCTCGTCGTGCTTGCTCCATGGATTCAACTGATGCCTCCTCTCTTCCAGCTCATGTTGTTGCTTCTGTTCCTGAACTCCGTGACGAGTTGCGAATAACCATCATTTCTCTTACTGAGAAGAAAAATTGTGTTGAGTAGGTGCACTCTGTCCGCCGGGTTCTTCAGACGAAGGGTCTTCTGCATCATTTAACTAAGGACACTCTTTCTGCACCCACTGATGACTGGCTTCGTGACGATAGTCGTGTTCAGACTTGGATCCTCAACTCCTTGGATGACGAACCCTGCCGCATGGTCATGTATCATGAGACGGCCAAGGACTTGTGAGATGAGCTACATTCTCTTTACTTCGGCAAGGACAGTCTCCAACACCTGTATGACATCATCACCGATCTTCAAACCCTTGACTCAGGCAGTGTTGCTGACTTAACCTCCTTTGTTGCGCGGTCTAAGACTCTATTTGAGTCCTAGATTCAGCGTCAACCCCCGACTACTGATCTAGCTGCTCAGCACGCTCAAAAAGAAGCATTTGATATTGTCATGATGATGGCTTGCGTTCTGCCTCATCTTCACAGTGTTCGGGCTCAAATCCTCCCATCTGCCATTATTCCCCCATTCTCTGATGTTTGCTCTGTGTTGTTAAAGGTTACACCGCCTCCTGATGTTATTCTTCTGCCACTCGTACTAATCTCGATAAAGTACGCCTCCAGCTCCAGTGATGTAAGCTCAAATCAGGTTTACAAATTTAACTATCTTTTAAGAAAAATAATCGATTTATTATAAAATAAAATTTAGGATTTTGACAAAATAAGTAACTTTTAATTTTGAGAAAGGGGTCGCGTGGCCAACATTGAAGCTCTAGTGCGTAATCACTTCCTAACAACAAATTTCACAAAATAGTTAATCGTTATTTGTAAAAGGTTCTTTGAGCATTTATTGATTTGAATCGCTAGAAGACGTGTAATCTCACAAGCGAAATCACAAGTAAAAATTTATGGAATAACGGTAATTCAAGCGAATAGAGTGTTCGGGGCAAGCATAAAAACAATTAATTAATTGCATAAGTTAGGCTAACTAAATGTAGACCAAGATACCATGAGATTGCCACCCAAAGGATTTTCAGTCCATTCCAAATCAGCTGCGCAGTAAGAATTTTACAGGCGGGATGCGATAGACGACAGGGAAGGATTCTAGTCGCAGTCGGCGAGACTCCTGGACACCTGGAAGGGCTCGAGGTCGGCGGTGCCCAGTTGTTACATCCCCCTGGACGTTAGTATTTTTATTATGTCAGTTTCGTTATTAGTGCATTTGTGAAGGGTATTTTGATCTTTGTTGTATTAGTGCTTGTTTTATTGTTGGGGAAGAGAAGTCTTAAGGGTTATGTTGAAAGTATCGACTTGTGTATGGTGTGCGGCTGCTACGGGAAGTTCTCCCCTGCACCGTTCAAGAATCTGTTCAGGCAACGCCTTAGGATTCCTTTTTTATCATGCTTTGTTCTTCCTAATTGTTCTGTTAATCATGTGAGTGTGGAGCTGTGTTGGTGGAAGCAGGTTCTGTTCGATATTTATCCTATGTGTACACCACGGTAGCATCGTCGGAAACTCGGAGTTGCGGATCTTATCGCACAAGGTATCAGAGCCTCTCTGCGTCCTCGAAATGCCGGTGTCGGACGCCACTAGATCCAAGGAACACGGCAACGAACTGGAGACACTCAAGCAAAATCATGAAGAACTAGCCCGATCGGTAACGGCCATGAGCGAAGATGTCCGGCTGCTGTTGGCCGCTTTGAAGGTAGAGAAGGCCGAGGATTCATCTCGGAGCAGGGGAGGATTCTCACCAGAAAATCATGACAAAACTCCTTCGTCGCATTTCGTCACTCGATTTCCTCGGTTGGAATTTTTGACATTCTTCAGAGAGGCGTTAATGGAATGGATTTACAAATGCAATCAGTTCTTCGACATCGACGGCACACCAGAGAGCATGAAGGTTAAGATGGCGTCAGTACATATGGAGGGCAAAGCATTGTACTGGCATCAAGCATACATGAAGGCTCGGATTACACGACAATGGCCCAATTGGGAGGAGTACAGCCAAGCTCTTCACAGTCGCTTTGGGTCGGTGTTGTTTGATGATCCCCTAAGCGAACTGAAAAATTTACGACAACGCGGATCCGTGCAAAATTACTTGGACGAATTTGACTTGCTTCTACATAGGGTGGCGCTACCGGAAGAGCACGCCATCAGCTTTTGTCTGGCGGGGCTGCGCGACGAGATACAATTTGGGGTCCGAATGTTCCAACCGAAGTCCCTTCGGGAGGTGTTTTCCCTGGCTCGGCTCCAGGAGCAACAACTAGCTGTACAAGGGAAGAAACCATTCACTCAACACAGGGAGGACCATTTTCGGGAAGACACATACAGGCGAATGACTAGGGGCAATCCAAATCCAGCAACTTACCAACCTCGGTCGAGCACAAAAGGCTCTCGTAAGCTGACTTCATCGGAATTGGACGACAAACGGAGAGAGGGATTGTGCTTTTGGTGCGATCAAATTTACACACCGGGTCACAAATGTCCAAATCGACGGCAATCTTATTCGTTGGAAGTTATGGTGGAGGCGGTGACGGACGACGAGATAAGAGAGGACGAAGACTGGACATGGAAGGCAAGGAAGAGGATCAACAAACACCGCAAGTTTCAATGCACGCACTCACTGGTATTACACACTACAACACCATGAGGGTCACGGCATCACATCAAGGTCATCCCATTTATGTATTGATAGATTAAGGCGGTACATATAATTTCTTGGATGCGGAGGCGGCTCACCGATTACAATGCAACTTGATAGAAATCAACCCATATTTAGTGGTCGTGGCCAATGGAAAAACCATCTCTAGCTCACACAAGGTGCAAGACTTCTGATGGGTCATGCAAGGAGTGGATTTCACGTCCGATATGTTGATTCTGCTGTTAGGCGGCTGTGATGTTGTTCTTGGAATACAGTGGCTGATCACATTGGGTAAGGTGAATTGGGACTTTTGTAACTTGCACATGGACTTTACAAGCCGCGGCACACGAATCAGCCTCCGGGGTGCACAACAAAGCAACCTCTCGTGTGGGAAGGAGAAACGGATTCAGAAACTATTGACTAAGGGCGAACAACTTAATATGTTAGCTCTCTGAAAAATTCGACCGGAAGGTGAACACCAAGAAGGCAGTGAACCGGAATCGTTTACTGATGGATATCGGGGGTGGCAGGTGAAGGGTGAGGGCCCC
The DNA here is from genome assembly GCA_039513925.1 of Platanthera zijinensis. NCBI lineage: Eukaryota > Viridiplantae > Streptophyta > Magnoliopsida > Asparagales > Orchidaceae > Platanthera > Platanthera zijinensis. The sequence continues at coordinate 686,660 of CM077080.1, read as the reverse complement.
AAACCGGCGGACCAGGCGCAGTTGCAAGAAGTTTTGGATGAGTCCAGTGATTTATTTGTGGAACCACGTGACTTGCCACTGAAGCGAGGGCGAGAGCACCGCATCGTCTTGAAGGACGAAGGGACACATGTCAATCTTCGTCCCTATCGGTACCCGCCACTACAAAAATCGGAGATTGAACGAATCATTGGTGAAATGCTTCAAACTGGTGTGATTCGACATAGTTGCAGGCCTTTTGTATCACCAGTGGTATTAGTGAAAAAGAAGGACGGCACATGAAAATTATGTGTGGACTACCGGCAACTGAATCGGAGCACGGTCAAGGAAAAATTTCTCATTCCTCTGGTGGAGTTGATCGACGAGCTGCATGGGGCTCTTTATTTTTAAAAACTGGACTTACGGGCCGGCTACCAACAGGTGCGGATGGCGGAGAAGGATATTCAAAATATGACATTCAGGACCCACCAGGGACACTATGAGTTCTTAGTGATGCCCTTCGGATTAACCAACGCCCCGTCCACGTTCCAGAGTTTGATGAACCGCATTTTTCAAGGTCAACTACGGAAATTCATCTTAATATTTTTTTACGACATTTTAATTTTAAGCACAACTTGGGAGGAGCACTTGGAGCACTTGAAGTTTACCTTTAACACACCACGCATGCATCAACTCGTGCTCAAGCACAGCAAATGCGACTTTGGACTACCGCAAATTCACTATTTGGGACATATCATATCTGGACATGGGGTTTCCACTGATCCAATGAAGATACATGCGATGTTGGATTGGCCGACGCCCACATCGATAAAGAAGGTTCGAGGGTTCTTGGGTCTCACGGGCTACTATCGCAGGTTCATTAAAGGATACAGATTACTCGCTCAACCGCTGACAGAATTGCTCAAGCAACGAACGTTTACGTGGTCGGCTGCTGCAGAGAAGGCGTTCCAAAACCTTAAATGTGTTGTAACCAGTCCACCTGTATTACAACTTCCGAATTTTCAGCAAACATTTGTAATAGAGACGGATGCGGCGGATACCGGTGTCAGAGCAGTGTTGTTACAACAGGAACGTCCCGTGGCCTTCTTTAGCAAGGCCTTGGGCCCAAAGAACACTGGATTATCTACATACGAGAAAGAGCTCTTAGCCATTGTGATGGCCGTGCAGAAATGGCGACACTATCTAATAGGTGGTGCTTTTGTTTTACGTACAGATTATCACAGCTTGAAGTACATGTTAGAGCAAAAACTAGCAACCCCAGCGCAACAACGTTACTTATCCAAATTAATGGGATATGACTTCACGGTGCAATACAAAAGGGGTAGAGAAAATGTTTGCGCGGACGCCTTATCGCGATTACATGAAACAACCGGAGGCACGGTACACAAGGGCGGAACTATCACCGGGCACGGTAGGGCACGTGCCCGACCGGTTTTATCATCCCGCAATTTTCTTCCGCGATTTTCACACCCCCGCCGTTGTCCCGTGCCCTAGCTGCTCCCGTGCCCGGCGCAGATCGCCGATTGCCACTCCCGTGCCCTAGCTGGTATCTTCTTCTTCTTCACAAGAAATTAGTCCAGATTCTTCTTCCTCAAAAGAAATCAGTCCAGATTTCTTGTGCAATCTGGACTGATTTCAGTCCAGATAATTCAGTCCACTGAAATCAGTCCATATTTCACAAGAAAAGAAATCTGGACTGAGATTTCAGTATCCGGAAAATCTCGTTGAAGCAAAGTTTGATATAAAAAAACTGTATGTTTAATGTTAGGTACACGCCAGTGTTGCTGGAATTCATCGTGAAGGGTTGATTTGGAGCTCCAATCGTTTTGTGTTGCTGCTGGAACACATCATTGGTAATTTCTTCCCCGGTTTCCTGTTTTAGTTTGCTTGGGAGGGTCACACGCCTTCAATTGGATGCGGTGTGAATCTCCCTCGGTTCATTGCGAACCTCCGGGTCAATTGTGTCCGTCCCCGACATATTTGTTTGCATTAGTAATCCGACATGCGAGTCTGGATTTAGGCATGCTGTGTGAAGCCTACCCGTAGCGGTAAGCCCGGATCGGTGATGTTTGTGATGTGCATATCGATTAGTTCTAGTCGCGCTAACGGGAATGTCCTGTCAATTTTATGCAGCGTTTTAGTTAGTGCAAAAAAAAATCGGGGACGCTGCCCCCGAACCCCCCAAATTGACAGTACTTAGATTGTGCTCGTGCGACTACAAAATCCTAGCTCCGCCACTGAGTCGGTACATGCCATAACTACAATACAGCCCGATATCGTGTAGTTAATTAGACAATCATGGGAGCAAGACCAACACCTGAAGTGCATCATTACTACCAAAGAAGGCAACGCAAAGGCTCGGCCCAAATACTGCTGGGAGCATAATGTACTGACCAGGAAGGGGAAAATTGTAGTGGGGCGGGAGCCAGCAACCCGGAATAAATTGATGGAACTGTACCACTTCGGACCCATGGGGGGTCATTCCGGCATTACGGCCACGTACAAACGTATGAAACGGGTGTTTTGCTGGAAAGGCATGAAGGCGGACATCTATCTCTACATACAACAGTGCTCGGTATGTCAACAGTGCAAGGCCGACAACCAGCGACCTGCTGGGTTACTTCAACCGCTTCCAATTCCGGAGAGAGTTTGGCAGGATGTGAGCATGGACTTCATCGACGGGTTACCAAAGAGCCACAGAAAGTCAACCATCTTGATCGTTGTTGATCGGTTGAGTAAACAGGCACACTTCATCGTCGTCGCTCACCCGTATACCGCGGAAACTATAGCTCAGATCTTTTTGGATTCTATTGTTCAGTTGCATAGGCTGCCCACCGCGATAGTAGGTGATTGTGACACCATTTTTCTTAGTGATTTTTGGCAAGAGCTTTTTCAGGTCCTTCAAATCCAACTTCACACATCATCAGCATATCACCCGCAATCGGTTGGGCTAACTGAAGTGGTAAATCATTGTGTGGAAAGTTATCTGTGTTGTATGTGTTTTGAGAAACCCAGAGATTGGATTGAATGGCTACCATTAGCGGAGTGGTGGTATAACACATCATACCAAAGTGCTATCCAAATGACACCTTATGAAGTGGTTTATGGTCAGGAACCCACAGCGATTCCTCCGTATATCGAAGGGGCAGCCAAGTTAGAAGTCGTGGACCACTCCTTAGCAGCAAGAGACAGGGTTATGTCAGTACTCAAGATCAATTTGGCACGAGCTCAAGAACGTATGAAGATGCTAGCAGACAAAAAGCGGCGGGAGCATACCTTGGAGGTAGGGGACTTCGCTTGGGTACGTTTGCAGTCGTACCGTCAAGTGAGCATGAGGGAACATCGTCAACAAAAACTATCACCGCGATTTTTTGGGTCGTTTCCCGTGGTTGAACGGGTGGGTACAGTAGCCTATAAATTGGATCTTCCGACAGATGCCCGGATTCACCATACGTTTCACATTTCACAACTGAGGAAGTACAAGGGAGCTCCAATTGGCATTGTTCAACCTCTACCAACTGCAGTAAATGAGGTCGGCAATGTGCTAATTGAGCCGGTAGCGATCTTGGACAGACACATTATCAATTGGGAGGGATGTGTGGTGACTCAACTCTTCATTCAATGGGCTAACGGTTCGAAGGAAGAAGCAACTTGGGAAGACTTCTGGGCACTTCGCCAAAGGTGGCCGAATATGGTTCCTTGAGGACAAGGAACATTCGATGGGAAAGGTTTTGTTACGTCCCGCTGGACATTAGTATTTTTATTATGTCAGTTTTGTTATTAGTGCATTTGTGAAGGGTATTTTGGTCTTTGTTGTATTAGGGCTTGTTTTATTGTTGGGGAAGGGAAGTCTTAGGGGTTATGTTGAAAGTTTGGGATTGTGTATGGTGTGCGGCTGCTACGGGAAGTTCTCCCCTGTACCGTTCAAGAATCTGTTCAGGCAATGCCTTAGGATTCCTTTTATCTCATGCTTTGTTCTTCCCAATTGTTCTGTTAATCTTGTGAGTGTGGAGCTGTGTTGGTGGAAGCAGGTTCTGTTCGATATTTATCCTGTGTGTACATCGTCGGAAACTCGGAGTTGCGGATCTTATCGCAACACCAGTTGAGAAATGTTACCAGTAGGTAGCGTAGGGAACGGCGGAGTAAGTACAGACGCAGGCCGTCGAGCGGTTCTGGACACCGGAAAAAGGTTCCGGGGTCGACGGTGTCCAGCGGAGAGAAGTTGCCGGCGGCGTTTGGGCTTGGAATAGTGGGAGCGCCGGTGGACTTGGTCGACGGACGTGGTGGCCCGAGGTTGCTGCTGCGATCCTGGAGAGGAGCGTACAAGTGCGCCGGTAGGAGAGATGGCTGAAGTACCGGAGGCGGTGCCCGGCCCTGGCAGAGAAAACGATTCGCCGTTTTCTCTGCTTTGTCCTCGCTGCTTCTTTACTCACGATGGCTTAAAATAGAGGCGGACGGACATGAGGTCAGCAGAGACCTTCCGGCTCCTATTTTTTTCCGATATAAATTTTCATTTGGTCTTCGTACATGCTTATTAGGGGATTCTTAGGATCAAATTAAGGGCATGTTTGGGAGGGTTTTTTAGCTCCTTTTCGTTTTCGTGAAAACGCTACCACACTTAATAGATCGTTTGGATTGTCATGTGACATTCAAAAAGTCACATGTCACCTACTTTTCAACATTTTCGAAAATCAATTTCTCATTCAAAAACATTTATCTCTTAAAAAAATCTACAACTTGATTTTTTTGTCTTTATGCGATTTTTTTCCCAAACGTAATTTTTTGGCCGGGTGTTTTTTTCGTCAGGCGCGAATTTTTCGCCCGTGGGCGAATTTTTCGCCCGGGCGCGAATTTTTCGTCCGGACTGGAATTTTTCGACCGGGCGCGAATTTTTCGCCCGGGAGCGAATTTTTATCCCGACACGGATTTTTCGCCCGGGTGAGTTTTTTTCGCCCGAGTGCGGTTTTTTGCCCGTGCATGATTTTTTTTTTCGCCCGAGCGTGTATTTTTCGCCCGAGCCGGTTTTTCGTCCGGCGTGATTTTTTCGCTCGGGTGCGTTTTTTTCATCCGAGTGCCATTTTTTGTCGTTGCACGATTTTTTTTCGCCCGAGCCGATTTTTTTGCCCGGGGGCGATTTTTTTGCCCAAACGCGCTTTTTTCGCCCGGGCGTGATTTTTTTGCATCGGCGCGATTTTTTGCCCGGACGTGATTTGTTTACACCGGCACGATTTTTTCGCCATTGCGTGATTTTTCTCCCGCGGGCGATTTTTGCGCCCGCATGCGTTTTTTTTTCGCCAGGGGCCGTTTTTTTTGCCCGGTCGCGATTTTTTCGCCCGGTCGTGATTTTTTCGCCCGGTCGCGATTTTTTCGCCCGGGCGTGATTTTTTCGCCCGGGCGCGATTTTTTCGCCCGGGCGCGATTTTTCGCCCGGGTGCAATTTTTTCGCCCGGACGCGATATTTTCGCTCGGACGCAATTTTTTTGATCGGGAGCGGTTTTTCGCCCGGGCACTATTTCTTTCGCCCGGGAGCGATTTTTTCGCCTCGGCGCGATTTTTTGTCTGTTCGTGATTTTTTTGTCCGGTCGTGTATTTTTTTGCTTGTAAGCTATTTTTTTCGCTTTCGAGCGGAAATATCGCGTCCGTGCAAAAAATTCTCGTCCGTGCAAAAAATTCGCGTCCGGGGGAAATTTTCCCGCCTAGTCAAAAAATTAGTGTCCGTCCGAAAAATTCGCGCCTGTCCGAAAAATTCGCGCCTGTCCGAAAAATTGTCCGTCATCCGAAAAAATTCGTGCTCATCCGAAAAATTCGCGTCCGTTCAAAAAATTCGAGTCCGTCCGAAAATTGGCACCCGGCCGAATATTTGGGGCCCGTCCGAAAATATAGGGTTTGGCTGAAAAATTGGCGCCCAGACGAAAATATCGCCCACGGGCGAAAATATCGCGCCCAGGCGAAAAATTCACGCTCGGGCGAGAAAAACCGTCATCCGGTGAAAAATTCGCTCCCGGGCGAAAAAACCCTGCCCCGGCGAAATAATTGCGTCTTTTTCCCCGGACGCACATTTTTAATAAAAAAAAGTTACCGCAACGGAGATTTGTCAAACGATTTATAATGTGTCTCATTTTTTAAAAGCTCTGCAAAAGAAGTTCACCCAAACAGTTCTTCTTTTCTAATAGACATTTTCCAAAAGCTTCTTTTCCTACCATCATTTTGTCACCGCTCTTTCTCCTTTCTGAAAAGCCTTCCCAAACAGGCCCTAATTTTGAATAGATGCAAATTAATTATATCAGTAAATCAAAAAAATTATATGTGCAAATTAAATTATTACGTGCAAATCAATATAATTTTTAAAAAAAATCTATAGTAAAATATGAACAAATAGTTTAGCAATAATATTATAAATTTAACGTATTACAAAAGTTTCAAATTCATCGTAGAAATTTTCTTTTAATGATGAGTGCAACGTTTCGACATTCTTTTTCTTCGCTGGAGAAATACGAAAATAAATGATGAAAATGAGAAATACGAAAAGAAAGGTTTAAATCTAGGGCTAACTTCAGATTAAAGGAGCTGAAGATGAGCGAGAATGTCTGACGCAATTAAATCTGGAACTCCGGCAGTGGTCAGAAGCGAGGATGTGTGGTAGGTGTCATCGCGTATGGCTTGCGGTAGGCGTTGGCGGCGGTGTCGACAACAGCGGTGCTGGCGGCGGCGAAGAGAGAGGCGTCGGCGGTGGTGGCGGTGTCGTCGCGTATGGCTCGCTCCTGTCGACATGATGGTAAAATTGTTTGCCCCTATCAATTTTACCGTAATATTTAAAATAATTGTTTAATAGTTTTTATGTTAAAAGTTGGTTTGCACCTATCCAAAATAGGTTTGCCCATAACAATTACCTATTATTATTTAGGATATTTCTGAATACTCTTTTCTGCCTTTATTTTCTTGTGGGGATACTCTTCAATTCTTCTTATGTTTTTAATAAAATGATTTATGCTTACCTTTATTGTCCTAAATACTTAAAATTATCGGACATTTCTATTCAGGGACTCTTCAAGCGGTCAAACCGACGAGCCAAATCATTTCAAATAAAAGAAAAGGTGCCCGAAAAAAAGTACATGACAAAAATGCAATGCATAGTAAATAAAGTCTCATGGCTCGTGATGACGTCCTGAGAATTCTAATGCGACGAATGATGCATCAATTCTCTCGGGGTTGAAAGAGTCCATTCCCGGCAATATTTCGCAGAGAGGTTGAATCGGAATTCGTTTGTTAAATATTTAAAATATGTGTGTCACGGCGCGCTAAAACGGTCAAAACGCTCATATTCACTGTTAAACTTTGGATTGCGACGTAACGAGTTCCAATGTGTTCGTATCGACTATACGAAGTCATAAGAACTGACTGAACTTAGATCGAAGTTCTTTAGCTCAATATTCAAAAATCTCGTTTTCACAATGTTCTACGAGGAACAGTCATATCCACCATATGAGCTCGGAATTCAACGAAACGAGTTCCAACGCACTCGTATTGACTATATGAGACCGCTGGAACTGACAGAACTCAAATTGGAGTTCTCAAGCTCTATACCCTCATTTATGGTTACCCCTACCTTGGTATGGGTCACTGGTAGAGGTTCAGGTCACTTTTATTGGGCTCATTAAGGTTTTGGTGCCCCAATAAAAGTCGGGATGTTACAATCCAATAAAAATAAGATGGTTTTTGTTTTCAAAAACTTGCTTAAAGTAAATGGGTAAAAGAAATGTAACACACATGGGAAAAAAAGTTATGTGTGTTTTTCTCAGACGAGTGCTTCGGGTTCCCGCGTATACTCATTACGTCCGTAATTCAACCACAATATCTTGACCGTGAGAATGGTCTTGTTGCACAAATTTCTCATTTTATAATCCATTATTCTGACTAGTTCCAGCTGGATGGATCTATCTGATTGCAGCGATACTGACGGTGTATGGAGGTGATGATCAGGTTGTCGGAGGACTCGCCTTAAAGAAGAAACATGAAACACATTATGGAGATTTCCCAATTCTGGGGGCAGGTCAATATACAACCGGACCAACACGCTCTATCACTTGATAGAGACCCAAATAGCGGGGATCTAGCTTCTTTTTCTTTCTTAACGGGGAGATACCATGCATGAGCTTGATTTTCAGAAACATCATTTCTCACACGCTAATTTCATCGATCTGTGTCGGGCATCATAATACTTAGTCTGCCAGCTCTGCGTTTCCCGCATTCACTCTTGGATTAGTCGTATTACTGTCGTAGTATCATCAATATAAGCTATTCCTAAGGTTTTCGGGTCCTCATCCTGAGCCCAAGTCAACGGGGTTCGACAACGCCTCCCATATTATGTCTTGTAAAGTATCATCTTGATGCTGGCTTGATAGCTGTTATTATAAGAAAACTCGAATAAAAGCAGTAGTCGCTCTTATGGCTCGTTGTGCTCTACTATGCAAAGTCAATGTAGATCCTCCATTGTCTGGTTCGTCCTTTCTGTCTGCCCATCTGTCTGCGGATGGAAGACGGTGTTAAAGGTCAACTCGATCCCCAAGTATGTTTGCACCCACCTCCATTCCTTGGAGGTGAAACGTCCACTGTCTGATACAATGGACTTCGACACTCCATAGAACCGGACTACCTGCTCTATAAACAATCTGGCCAGAACGTCGGTTTGGAATGAACCGCGCTACCTTGGTAGTTGATCCACGACAACCCATATAGAGTGGTTTCCAGCACAGGATCGAGGTAAGCCGTAGACGAAGTCCATAGAAATATCCTCAAATTTTCACTCTAGTATGGGCAAGGGCTGCATCATGCCTCTTGGATTGCGATATTTAGCTTTAACCTTTTGACAGATCTATCACTGGGTCACGAAGTTGGTGACGTCTTTTTCATTCCCGGCCAATTATATAGTCCTGCGCGGGTCGACAAACATCTTAACCACACCAGGGTGAATAGAATATCTCGACTGGTGTTCTTCTCGAAGAATCTCATCTCAGATTCCTCCTATAGAGGGGATGAATATGTGGTGCCTGAACTGCAAGATTCTATCATACAGATTGTACTCCTCTTGTACTCCATCTTATAGGGACTGGATGATCGGAACCATTTTCGGATCGACCTTCTGGGCCTCTCGTATTTGATCTTGGATGTCGCATTATATCTCCATCCAGTATAACCGGGATTGGTACTCCTCCGGATCCCTACGAGCAACAAGAGTAATCTCCAAGTCTATCAGAGACTGATACAGTTCTACCGTTATCAACTCCATCCAACACCCGACTATCGAGGGTTGGCGGTTCAGCGCGTCAGCAACTTTATTAGTCTTTCCTGAGTGGTACTGGAGAACAAAATCATAGTCACACAAATTCCAACCATCGGCGCTGCCGGAGGTTCAATTCTTTCTGAGTAAAGATATACTCGAGACTCTTATGATCGGAGAATACCTCGCATCTTACTCCGTATAAGTAGTGTCTCCAAATCTTATGGGCAAAAACAACGACGCACAACTCTAGATCGTGGGTTGCGTAATTTAGCTCGTGCGACTTTAGCTGGCGAGATGCGTATGTTACTACCTAGCCATGCTGCATCAGAACAGATCTTAATCCCATCAGGGATACATCCGTATAAATCTGAAACCCTCCAGTTCCTGAGGGGATCATAAGGATTGGGGCAGAAGTTAGCCACTTCTTTAATTCAACAAATGCAGCTTCACATTTCGGCATCCATCGAAATACAACATTCTTTCCCGTAAGAGTAGCGAGCAATAACGCAATCTTGGAAAGACCTTCCACAAATTTCCTATAGTAACTGACAAGACCGAGGAGGCTTCGAATGTCTGTTACCGTCTTGAGTGGTGGCCAATTTTGAACTGCTCGAATCTTGGCCTGGTTTATTGCTACTCCATTCTTGTTAATGGTGTGGCCCAAGAATTTGACTTCCTCTAACCAGAATTCACACTTACTAAACTTAGCAAAGAGCAAGTGCTCTCGAAGCTTGATTAAGTGTCTGGAATGGTCTGCCTTAGTCTTCGAGTAGATCAGGATATCGTCTATGAAGATGATCACTAAATTGTTCAAGAAGGGTTCAAATACTTTATTCATTAACACCATAAATGCGGAGGGTGCGTTATTGAGTCTGAAAGACATCACCAAGAACTTATAGAGACCATATCAGGAGCTAAAAGCGGTCCTGGGAATATCCTCTTCCCGGATCCGCAACTAATAATAGTTAGATCTCAGGTCCATCTTGGAGAAGACAGATGCACCTTACAGTTGATCGAACAACTCGTCAATTTGCGGGAGGGGGTACGTGTTCCGTATGGTGAGCTTGTTAGTTCTCTATAATCTCTACACAAGTGCAGTGTCCCGTCCTTCTTTTTCACAAACGGCATAGGGGCTCCCCGGGGCGAGGAACTCGGGCGGATAATTCCTGCATCGATCAGTTCCTGAAGTTGAATTTTTAGTTCAGCCAATTCCTTAGGGTCCATCAGGTAGGGTGCTCGGGACACCGGTCGGGCTCTGGGCACAAGCTCAATTTGAAAGTCCACCTCTTGCTGTGGTGGCAAACCTGGGAGGGACTTGGGGAAAATATCAGGAAAATCCCGTACCACTGGGACCTTGGAGAGCACTTAAGTTTTGTTTTCCATTTCAAAATAGATAAAATATACCTCGCTCTTTTGTTGGACTGATTTTATCGTCTGGGAAGAGGTCAAAATGATGCGAGAGACGGAGGGTATACCTACCAGCGTAATGACCTGTCTGTCTGGGTTCTAGAGCTTGACGTCTCGGGTCGAACATTTTATCTGGGCCTTATGCTCAGCCAGCCAATCCATTCTCAGGATAATGTCGAATCTGATTATTACCAGAATTGTCACTTAAATATCAAATTCTACGTCTCACGGCATAGCCTGGAATGAGCATTTCTCCGTAGACGTCATATCTAAACCATCTGGTAGACGAATCCGTATAGACAGCCCGATTGAGCGGACAACATTCTCCCTGGGTGCGATAAAATCTTGAGAAATAAAGGAGTCGTTGCTCCAGCATCGAAGAGAGTTTTTGCGGGGTGTCCTTCTACTAAAAGTAATCTGAATGACATAAATGTGTACATATATATCATATAACAAAACACACATCTGATGTAGGCACACATATACATATAGTATAAACCATAGGTATCAACATCCAACGCATCTTTAATGTCTAAGATATATATCTATCACCACATCGGGAGCCGGTCCATGCTGAAGGTCTAAAGCATAAGCCTCCAAGGGCGCTGCTCGGCCCTACTGACCTCTCTTGCCGGCTCTACCTCTTTGGCCTCTCTGTCTATGTCTCGCGCTGCCAGATCTCCCTAAACTGCTCCTAATCCTGGCCTTCCTGCCTCTTTTGGGTAGAAAGCTCTCATGTGTCTTGGCTGCTGACACAGAAAGCAGTTCCATGCAAAGGGAACATCTCATCGGGCTGCTGGCGCGAGCTAGGGTGCTGGAGATGGCCTGGGATCCTGCTGTTGTGCTGGTCGAGGTGTTGGGGGTGTTGGGGGTACTGTTGCCTGTCTGGGTGGGGGTGGGTGCCTGTAGGGTTGTCTGCGATGTCGCTGTCTACGCTTTCTTTCCTATCGACGAGAGCAGCTCCTCTATCCCATCCCTAATCTCTAGGAACTTCTATTTGTCCTCGTCACTGCTGGGCCAATATCCATTGATCTAACTCTAACACAGTAGCGTGAGTCACTATGGTGTGGAAGGTGGACTGGGAGATCATGATCAATGCCTGCCTCAAGTCATCCCGTAGGCCTCGATAGAAACGGACAGCCCTGTCCCTATCAGTGGCGGCAAGGTTCCCAGCAAAACGGTTTAGGTGGATGATCTCTCTCTCATGTAGTCTCGCACTTTCCGGTCGGCGTCAGAAATGAAGTGCTCCAGAAATGCCTCTAAAAACCCCCTTCCACAAGATAACGTTCAACGGTCGCCCTCTTGAACGTCGAGCGGCTGGCCGCTCTCCACCAGTCTTTGGCATACCCCTTTAACAACGTCACAACTAAAGAAACTGCAACAACTTTTGGGCACATCATGCCCACCAAAAGCTCATCTACACGCTCGACCCACTCTTCTGCCTACATGACAGTATTTGTGCATCTAAAAGCGGGAGGCATCAGCCCCCGGAAGGTCATCAGTAGGTTAGTGGGTACAATCAATTGTCGTGGTGTCTGTGTCATAGCCGTCCGGAATGTCACCAGAATAGTTGTTAACCTTTGCCCTAAGTCTGTCTTGGTGAATGGTATAGTTGTAGGGGTAACTGGGTCTAGAGGTGGAGTGGCGAGGACGTAACCTCTGGAGGAGGATCTCCCGTTACTGGACTCCGGAATGTCTCAAGAAGTAACAGGAAAAGAGTGTCGGTACTTTACAAAAGTATGGGAAATTTGCAAAAGACTGACAAAGCGGAAACAAAGGTGTGTAGGTGTTTTATCGCACAGTCTAGAATCCCTAAACCTCTACACTAGGGTCTACCAGACTTCCGTTATACGGTTCGCCCCGAACCATGGAACGAAGGGAGGGACGGAGGGATCCTGAGAGTGCTCTAGAAGGACGGATCATGCTAGCTCTGATCCATTTGTAATACCCCCCCCAATCTTTACCCGGGCTGGGCCGGAGGGGATCTTACTTGCCCAAGAAGTCCACCCAACGCTCCTTAAGTGGTATCGACCCACACCACTAAGCACTAGTAGGTCGTCTTGCTCGGCTTGAATCGAAACATTCACATCACATCACAGAGTATTGCGGAAACATTAACAGGAAGCCACAACAAATATATATAAAATAATATATATTTAAAAGTGTGCACAAAGGCTGTGACCACTGCCCGTAGGCTACAAAAGTACTACTGCAAACTCATCACACTCTCAATCCTACTCGCTAGTACTCACGTCTCGAAACTCTAGAAATGACGGGGGTGCCTCTGTTTGGGCAGTCCTATCAGCTGACGTAACTTCATGTGGCAGTTGGTCATTACGATGCTCCGTCTCCTGAGAATAGTTATTAAAATAATCATTAGTCACAGAGTTAATTGGAAACACATCTCCTCATCGGATCCATATACTAGGGACGAGCTCACACACTCAACAAAAGTAAATAGTTGAAGCACGAGAGGGTTAGTACAACATTGCATGCATAAGCTAGGAACAATCATTAAAAGAAGGTGTAACATAGTATAACTAGAATAGCAACAACACTGTACATCAGTCATAACAAAAACTCCACTAGCTATCAACACAATACGTATTCATATCTTGTATTCACACCACATATATTCAACCTACCAATACGCTGCAGGAATTCAAGCTATGCGCACACACTATGTCGATATAGTATGGACCGTTTCTCTTTAAGTAGGGTAGCGAGCCCCGCGGGCCTTACTTATATGGTCGTCGGTGACAGTGACCAGTTCTGCCACTTTTGGGGGTGGTTGTATAGCACAGCCAAGGCCCCAACGTAGAACCACGTGTACTCTTGGATGTGAGCGACATCCGGCGATTTAGCATTTTGGCCGACCATCGGAGGAAACCCAACGGGGGAAAATATAACGGTCGGTCACCCGTGATACTAATCTCCTTATTGCCTTGAGTCATCGAACTCCCCACACTGATACGAACGGTCTGCGTGAGTGACTGATCCATCACGATTTACCGCAAGCAATTTACAAGCAATCAAATTTATCAATTTTGCTGGCACGCACAGAATCTGTGGTGGTCTGCCTTACTATGCTTCAAGTAATTCAGGAAGCGGCATTCAGCTCGACTTTCAACAAGGAGCATAAGATCTCTTTATTTGGGGCTAATCTTGGAGGAATACTTCAACTTCTATTATCCTTAACTAAGACTCAACCTAACAGATAACTGCTCATCAGAGCAGGATTCGTACTTAAAATGGTAAATTGCAGTAATAAAAGTGCAGTGATAAAAGCTGTTGAGAATAAAAGCTGTAGAATTGAAATGTTATAATGAAATATGACCAGTATAAAACTGGAGTAGTACTGAACCGAACGAACTAAAAGTAAGTATTGAAATGAATTGGACTAGTACGAGACTGGAATAGTTCTTAAAAGAAATCAACTAAACTGAAAGTAAATAAGCAGGACCAATGCGAGACTGAAAAAAGTGCTTAAAAGAAATGAAGTAAACTAAAGTAAATAAGCAGGACCAATGCGAGACTGGAAGGAGTGTTTAAAAGAAATAAACTGAACTGAAAGTAAATAAGCAGGACCAGTATAAAACTTGAGTATTGAAAAGAAAGTACTAAAAAAAGGAATTGGACTAGTACAAGACTGGAATAAATCATAAAGAAAATGGTTATTACTCTAATCACTCCATTATGAGGCTTTAGTTTCATCTCCGTTCTCAGGAGGCAAGTTCAATTCCATCTCCGTTCTCAGAAGGCAAATTCAGGTCCATCTCCATTCACAGAAGGCAAGTTCAATTCCATCTTCGTTCTCAGGAGGTAAGTTTAGTTCCATCTTCGTTCTTAGGAAGCAAGTTCAATTCCAATTCAGTTTTTTAGGAAGCTTCTTTAAGTTTCACCCATTATTAAGATCCAATAATAATTTAGTTGCGTCTTTCAATCACGGCTTAATCGGATCGGGAAGCTTATATGAGTTACACCTTTATTATTCATCCGAGAATAAATAGCAACTCATTTACTCGCGTCAGATCGAATTCGAGAATCTCGTTAGAGAGCACATTCTTCATCAGATTTCAACCTCGTAAACCATTTCCAAACATGAGGGAAATTCTTCGCCCGAGACAAGATTGGGCATTATTTTACTCGAAGCTCGTATTTTCATCTTTCGAGTCCACCCAAAACACCCCAGAGTTATTTTGAAAACGAGACGCTCGATGATTTACAAAACTCTCGAAACACTCAGAGCTTGAGAACTTACCTCGATAACTCTTGTGATTAATCAATTGAACTTAATATTCAATTTAGAAAGTGACCGCGTGCTTCAATTTTCATTTTTGAAGAAATTGAGCGCATCAATTTCCGAGCGCGACCATAGGATCCAAGAAAGTGAAAAATCTTCAATTTTTATCTCAAGGTTCTCAAATTTTAACACAACTTTTAAAAAAGTCTAAAAATAGCCTAGTAATTTTTCCAAAAAATTTCAATCAATATCGGACCTCTAAATTGGCAAATTAATTCTTATTTAAACTTTTAAAAATATCAAATCAACTCCAAAAATTCCCAAAATTTTGGTGGGGAAATCCCTTATCAAAGGAAACAATTTTATGTTTAAAACTTTTTCATCAAGCCTCTATTTTAGCCCCAGAAAATTTAAAACTCATCTTGCTAATTATAATTATAAATTTATAAAATTTTATAACAGGTGAACATGGGATCACTGACCTGTACCGAAATCAAAGTATTAGGGCCTTACCCGCTGGCATCCGGCCACCGGCCGGCCGTGGCTCCACACCGACCAACTCGCTGGCGGCGGGCTCTCCCTCCGGCGGTGGTCCGGCAGCCTGCCACCGCCGGCCACCGCCGACCACCGCCGGACAAGTGCATACAGAGCACTTCTAGTTAGAGGGGTGGTGGTGCCGCGGTGGCGCTCCGGCCACCGGAGCTCACATACAATGCGTCTAGAAGATAGGGAGCAAGGAGAGGAGGAGGTATCCACCTTGTTTGGGGTATCCGGGAGCTCTCAGCGAGTTCCGCCATTAATGGCGGTAGAGGGTGGTGGAGCTCGAGAGGAGGGATTTCAGCGAAGCAGAACTCTAGCAGGGTGGTGGCTATGCTCGTTTGAGCTAGGAGACAGGAGTACAATCCTCTGGTGAGTCATGACCTTTATATAGAGAGAGGGGAGAGCCCCTCCATCATCTTCTTTTTCTTGGTTAAACAAACTAAGGTGAGGTTAGCCAACCCTTTTAGGGTTAACTACCTAGCTGTATGAGGCACGTGTTAGCCCTCCATTGGTGAAGTACAATCGGGGTGTTAGCCTCTTATTGGTTGGAGCTTGGCTTGGAGAGAGGATGGGTAAGATGAAGGCTTTGTATTGGGTCCTTCTTCTTTTGCTTGGTGTTAGTACAATCCAAACCAACTCAAGGGGTTGATGACACCTTCTGATTAGGGATAAGTACAGCTAGGTGTCTTCCCTTGGAGGCTTGGAGTTAGGCTTGGGAAGGATGGAGAGAGAGAGAGAAAGAGAGAGAGGAGGAGTGGGATGGGCCTTTTTCCTTTGGCCCAAGGCCCAACTCCTTGGCTGAATAGTGATAAATCAGAGCCCATAAGAGGACCCATAATGGCCTTGGTGATGGGCTCAAGTGGGGGGACTTTTGAAATTAAATCCCCTCAGGAAAAATTGTATTTTTAGGAAGTTTGACCAAAAGTCAACCATGGGAATGGGTCCCATGCGTGGGTCAAAGTCAAAGTAGGTCTGAGTCATCGAGCGTCGAGCCACTATTGGGGATTTTAGTAATATCAGTGTGTGCAGGCTTTTCAGTGCACCGTAATACTCGTTTTGACCACGATTTGACCTCTCATTATCAAAAATGGTCGGAATGAACTCTATTGACTTCGTATTCACCATGCGGATCCAATTTCATTGATCGAGGTCGAATCGAAGTTCGTTTTCTAAATATTCAAACTTTGCGCGTCGCAACACACTAAAACGATCAAAACGCCCATATTCACTGTTAAACTTCGAATTGCGATGCAACGAGTTCCAATGCATTCGTATCGACTATACGGAGTCATAAGAACTGACAGAACTCAGATCGGAGTTCTCTAGCGTAATATTCAAAAATCTCATTTTTGTGACGTTTTACAAGGAATGACCATATCCACCATATGACCTCAGAATTCAATGGAACAAGCTCTAACGCACTCGTATTGACTATACGAGACCACAAGAACTGACAGAATGCAAATCAGAGTTCTCAAGCTCAATACCCTCATCTAGGGTTACTTCCTACCTTGGAATGGGTCACAGGTAGAGGTTCAGGTCACTTTTATTGTGCTCACTAGGGTTCTAGTGACCCAATAAAAGTCGGGATATTACAACGTGTATACTCAGACTAAGATCACTAGGAAACCTTTTAGTGCGGTTACTAGAAGCACAACACCCTTATGATCCGTTCGGCGGGACGGATTTGGATTTATGGAATTGGCTTTGGGCCACAGTAAAACCAATTCATGTGATCGGCGGGACAGAATTGGAGCGGAATTTATATTGGGATAAATGCCGCCGGTTTTAGCCCTAAGGTAAAAACCAGAGCCCCAATTATTATCTCCCGACATAAGCTTTCGTCGTTTTTCTCCCATGTTCGCAGCCGACGGAAGGCACTCCGCTCCGACATCAGCGACACTCCTCCCCGATCGACCACTGCCTCTTTAGCCGCCGCAGGTATACCTCCTCTTCTCTTTTTCTTCATCGTCTTCGTCCGAGTCCTACTATTCTCCCGCATATTCCTCTTCTTCCTCCTCCTCCTTTCCTCTTCACCCAACATGTATAGCTAAGTCTTTGTTCCAGAAAATGTTGTTTTGCCTTTTCCTCTCCTTCCTCCTCCTTTCCTCTTCCTCCTCCTTTCTTCTTCCTCCTACTTTCTTCCTCTTCACTCTCTTTATTCCAACACTTTTCAATTCTTCCAGATTTGCATTTCTATTTTGAGGGGTAGAAAAAAAAACTTTATATGTCAGTCTGCTGAGCTCTGAGACTGTTTTGACTTGTAAACTAAAAAACTGAATTTGTGTTGATTCATTTGTGTTTGTGTTGCATAAAACTTGGTCATTTTCTTGATAGATTCATTTGTGTTCTGCATCTAAATTGGAGATATTATTATTGGGTTTAATGCTTGTCCAATGATCACATTTTCTTATTAGGTAGCATAAGGCTGAATATAAATTTCAAATTTTGTAGATAACTACATGGTATAGATATAATGAAAACTTGTGAAATAGATATATGTTTAGTGCTTAAGTATATATATATATATATATATATATATATATATATATATATATATATATATATATATATATATATATATTTATGGTTTTCACTCTGATTTGTAATTCTAGGTTTTGTTAAGGATAACATAGAGTTACAAAAAAAACGTAAGATGGATATTATAATTAAGTCAGCAGTTGCGACGGCCTATGACGCAGTTGTGGTGGTTATGGAATCCATTCCCAGAAACTCGGTTGATGTCGTAGATAAAGAAGTTCAACGTAATATAATTTTAAAACAGTAATATGATGGACATGAGGCTAACTGCTTTAGCCACCTACGCATGAGTAAAACCCCCTTCAATGAGCTTTGTGGTATTCTCCGCGTAAAAGGGTTTGTCTGCGACACACAGTCTGTGTCCACTAAGGAATCAGTTGCGTTATTTCTACACATTTTGGCACATAACACAAAGTTTCGAATTGCTTGTGGCACTTTTATCTGATCGACTAATACAATTAGTAGACACTTTAACATTGTGTTGCATGCGGTATTAAGACTATCGAAGGATTATATCAGATTGCCAGAAAACAGACAATAACACAAATCTAGATGGTTCACAAATATCATTGGTTCACTAGACGGTACACATATTAACGTAATTGTTCCTAATGAAGATCAAAGCAGATATCGGAACCGTAAACAGGCAATAACCACAAATATGCTTGGGTATGTGATAATAACATGAAATTCTTATATGTATTACCTGGTTGAGAGGGCTCAACATCTGACTCTTGAGTATTACATGATGCGTTGGAGCGACAAGACCGCTTTGAAGTGTCATATGGTAAAAAATAGAATACTTTATTTCCATACAAAAAATAATATGTAACAATATAATAATTACTTATTTTTATTGTATAGGAAAGTACTACCTTATTTATACTGGATACACGAATGTTCAAGGATTTCTTGCCTCATATCGGTCAACACTTTAACACTTTATTAACTTACGTCATGCAAAAGAAAGTAATGTTTTACAACGAACATTTGGATTGTTGAAGAAACGATATACAATTCTACGCTAGTCATCGTTTTTCAACATTAAAGTGCAGGTACGACATGAAATATTCTATGCTTACTTTTTAAAGTTTTTTTAATGTCTACAGTATGTAATTAATTAATTTTTTACCAGATTCAGGTCATAAATGCTTGTTGCATATTACATAATTTTTTGGTGAAGAAACGATTAGAAAATGAAGAAAAAATATTGGATGAGGTTAACGCTGAGCTATTAGCGCAAGACATAACACAAGGTTTTATGATTACGTAGACGTTGTGAGCTCAATCCAAGCCACACATGAATGGATAAATTTTAGAGACACACTCGCTATAAATATGTTCAATGAATATCAAAATATGTATTAATTTCCTTATGTATTATTTCAGTTACTATACTGTTTGGTGGTTTTTGTGTACTATGAAACTGTGATTGAAATTGTATTATATCAGCTACTAGACTTTATGATACTAATTTAAAGTTTGATCCTTTGTTATACATTTTTTAGTAGGTCTCATCATATTTCATACATTTCTTATAGTGATGTTGTCATATATTTTAGCAGACATTATGGATCAGAGCTCAGGAAAGAGGGGTGATAGGACTAAGCGGTCCTACATACACTGGATATCTGAAATGAACATTACCCTCTCTAATGCCTTGTTGGAGTAACATAGTTTGGGGCACAAAACTACTAATGGTTGGAAAAGTGTTGCTTTTACAGCAGTTATGACTGCCCTGAAGGATATTTGCGGCATCAAAATTATCAAAGAGAAGGTAATGACTCGTCTTAAAACTCGGAACAAGTAATACATAAAAGTCAGCGCAATGATGGACATTAGCGGATTTGGTTGGGATTGGTAACAGAACATGGTGCAGGTAGACAACGAAGAAGTATGGGCTAACTACGTGAAGGTATACTTTTTATTAAATTAATTTTTTTACGTTGATTTCATAAAAATGAGAAGTTAATTATAATATTACAGGCTCATTCGTCCGTCAAGCATTATAAGGACAAAATTATCATCAACTGATCTGATTTTGCTGTGCTCCGCATAACCAATAGAGCAACTGGTGGTCACGTTGCGACCGCAACAGAGATGACAAAGAAGATAGATGTTGAGTCTATGACAGAGAAAACAAATAATACACAAGAATAGAGTAGAACAGATGGAGAAGGAAGCAGTAGAAGGAGGATAAAACGAGCAGTAGGAGCTGATGTCGTAGCTATAGCCATAGAGAAATTAGCTGACACCGTGGAAAATGCAGCGGGGAGCAGGTCTGCTAGCAATGTTGATGACATATATGTCACACTAGCTCAGATGACGGATTTACATCAGCGTGATTTTCTCAAGACGATGGATATACTGTGTCATGGTAATGTCAAACGTGACATATTCATGAGGTTACCTGAAGACATGAAGGGCACATGGCTGCGAATGCAGTTTGATCGCTAGATTTGTGTCTTTTTTAATCGATGATGGACATTTATCTATTTTTGTATTGATAATTATGGACAATATTTGTCCCGTAGAACGTATTTATTATTTTGAACTTTATTTATCAGTAGTAGTTTACTTTCCTGGTTTTATTTAAAAATATATAAATTTTAAAAATTTCAATTTCAGAAAGCCAATTATATTGTGCAGCCGAACCGCTTTTACATATCAATTCCAATTTCGTTCGCTGAATTATATCCTACAACTAAACAGCAAAATTGGTTTTCTACACAAAACCAATTCTTGCAGATATTGGTTTTCTGACCAAAGCCAATTCTAGAAAGTCAATACATGTGCACCGAACGAACCTTTATAGCTAATACATTATGACATCTATGACTTTAAAAGTTTTGTCACCAGATGAAGTAGGAAGTATATGATCACTTTTATAGATGAATACTCTAGGTTCTATCACATTTATCTTCTTAAAACTAAAGATGAATCATTTGAAAAGTTTTGTCTTTTCAAAACCGAGATAAAAAACCAACTTGATATGAAAATCAAAAGGTTTAGAAGTGATAGAGTAGGAGAATGCATATCCAGTGAGTTCAAGTGTTTTCTTGTCTCTCAAGGAATCATAGCAAAAACCACTACTACTTGCTCACCCCGATCAAATGGTATAGCTGAGCGAAAGGATAGAACGTTAAAAAAAAATTAATTTTCATGCTCATGACTATTGACGTACCTATTGCTTATTGGGGAAAAGTAGTTTTAATTGTAAATCATATTCTGCATAAAGTCTCTCATGCTAAGTTAGAGGTTACACCATACGAACTTTGATTTAAGAGACCCCCGACCATTAATAAACTTAAAACCTGTAGCTATATAACCTATGTTAGAGTTTCCGAGCCAAAAAGGTCTAAGATTGGACCTAGGACCAACACATGTGTCTACCTAGATTGTGCTGCAGATAGATTCTTAGACATTTCTAATAATATAATTATAGAATCTAGGGATGCAATGTTTTTTGAAGATAAATTTCTTAAAGATAAGAATATGTCACTCCCAAGTATACAAGCAACTATTACTAAGAGAGATCCTGAATCAGTATCGAGCACCTCTTATTCAGTTCTAGTAGACAATAGTGGTCTAGAGTCTAGGAGGACTTTTGTGAGAGAGAGAACTTCAAGAACCTTCGGTAGTGATTTTATGACTTACCATATTGAGGCTGATTCATCTACCTATAAAGGAGGGATGAGATCAAGAGATCCACTACTCTAGAAAGAAGCAATAGATGAAGAGATGAACTCTCTACTTTAGAACAACACATGGATATTGGTTGATAAGCCAAAAGAAGCTAAAAATATAGGGTGTAAGTGGGTTCTGAAAAAGAAATTAAATCCTGATGATAGCGTAGCTAAGTATGAAGCACATCTGGTGGCTAAAGGTTTCACACAAGTAAGCAGAGTAGATTATTTTGATATATACTCACTCGTGGGTCACCTAATAACCATGAGGATCCTCCTTGTCATTGCATCTATTAAGAACTTTATTGTTCATCAAAAAGATGTTAAGACTGCGTTCTTGAATGAAGATCTGACCGAAGAGATCTATATGAGCCAACTTGAAGGTTTTATAGTAGAAGGTTACGATGATAAGGTATATTAGTTAATTAAGTCACTATACAGACTAAAACAAGCATCAAAATTATGGTAGGAGAAATTTGACTATAGTGTAAAGGACATGAGATTCATGCCGAGTCTCTCTGATAAATACTTTTACATATATCATAGTTCAAATAAAATTGCTATAATATGTTTGTATGTAGATGATATGTTAATTAATTTTAGGATCCGATCAATCCGAAGTGGATGACATAAACTCTGGACTAATAAAAGAATATAGCATTAAAGACTTATGTGTAGTTGAAACTATATTATATATGTAAGTGAGCTTTGAGAAAAATGACATTTCCATAAGTCAAAGCCACTACATAAAATTCATGTTGGATACGTGAGGATATAATGAAAGTAAAATAGCAGAGACACTATATGACTATAATAACCACTTAAAGCCCAATGAAGGAGCTGTGGTGAGATAGTTAGACTATGATAAACTGATTAGTAGTCTCATGTATGATATGGTCCGCACCAGACCTGACATATCATTTATAATAAGCATGTTAAGCAGATTCACTGGTAATCCTAGCCAAGACTATTGTAATGCTCTTGATAGGCTAATGGGATACTTAAAGCACACCCAAAAGTATGTTTTATGTTACAATGACCATCCTCCAGTTCTTGAAGAATATTTTGATGTATCATGGTGCTCAGAAATAACGACGGCAAGTCCACTAGTGGATTTATCTTAACACTAGGAGGAGTAGTTATAGCTTGGAAGACTAAGAGACAATCATGTATTGAGCTCTCTTCTATGGAATCCGAACTCCGTGCTCTAGCTTCAGCTGGACAAGAAGCAGAGTGGAAAGAGATTTGGTGATGGATATTCCACTAACGAGCCTGAAACTGAGTTCTATTGTAATTTACTATGACAATTAGGCTTTTAAAATGATTGTTGCGAACACTTTGTTCATTGGCAAAAGAAGACAACTAAGGATGAAATAAGCCCGGTTGACTTCCCTCACAAGTCAAAGGATTATGAACCTTAATGATGTGAGGTCAAAAGATAATATTGTAGACACTATGACAAAAAGCTTAAATAAAGCTCTCATAATCAATACTTGATAGTAAGAACTTTCACAAGTCAAAGGATTATGAACCTTAATGATGCGAGGTCAAAAGATAATATTATAGACACTCTGACAAAAGGCTTAAATAAAGCTCTCATAATCAATACTTGATAGTAAGAACTTATAGTCGCAATATTCAAGCATCTAATAATAGACTAAAACCCCAAAATAATTTCTTAAAGAAAACCCAAGATGGTTAGATGCTAGTCATTTTATAATTGATGACTTAACATCGAATCAACTCTTGTACTTTGATTCGAGGATTATTCAATTGGGAATAGAAAGTTGTTTTAAAGATTAATCTAAACATTAATGATCACATCACATTATTCCACATTTTATAATGTTGCAAATGATGTTGTGTCAAATCATTTCACGTTTAATGATGATTACGTAGTGATCAGTAATGCGTAAGAAAACAATACTTGATTTATTAAAATCAAAACTTGACTACTGCTAGTTAGACTGGAAAGAGATGCTGACAGTATTACTTCACCACTACTACAAGTACTAAGCTTATTTAGATAGAGCTAGTTTACCTTAAAATATCGTTGCATATGTTTATAAATTCATAGAGTCTAAACTCATGAAATTTCTTTCAGGCACTGGTGAAGATGAAGGAGAGGAATTAGGCCTTGACATGGATGATGATGATGATCTACTCTCTAAGTATAATTGTTACACGTTTGATCCATTTATTATTATGTTTTTAGACTTTTTTTACTGAGATGCTTTTTATGTTGAATGTTTTTTTCCTGTTTATGCAAAACTCATTTATGTTCAATTGTGTTTTTTTCTTCTTTATATAATGTTTTAAATCTGAAACTTAGTACTCTCTACTTTCTAGCATTCTAAAACGTAAACGTTATATACCATAAATATAAGAGAAGATTATTAATGTATATTTGGGTATATAATGGGTTTGGAGGTTTAACGGGCCTAGTTCGGATACCGGGATATCTAATACCTGTATTAAATCTAGGGCTTACCTATAAAACCCAAGATGGGGGCAACGGGGAGGTAGTTTCACTTTGACCACCACCCAGGATGCTTCGAGCGACCTAACAGAATCTTCATTAGGTTTCAATTTATTGTTATAATCGTATGAAGTCTCAATCTTTTTGTTATTATCGTAATCCCGCATATTTAGTAGATTTTTGATGTAGTAACTCTAACTCAGGGTTATACCCTTCTTAGTGAAATTTACTTACATTTCAAGGATCATTTTCATCATACCTAAGCCTGTCATGCCACATTGTTTCATCAAGGTAACTTTCACGTCTTTCACCTCAGACAGATCAGTACCCAGAATTAACATGTCATCAATGTACAAGCATATAATTGTCACTTTATTTGAACTTGTTTTTATATATAAACATTTATCTGATATGTTTGACTTGAAACTCATGCATTAACACACGTATCAAATTTCTTGTGCCACAATTTTTGTGTTTACTTCAATTCATAGAGTGATTTAATCATTTTATAAACCTTATTTTCTATACCTTTTGAGACAAATCCTTCAATTGGTACAAATAGATCTCTTTAGTCAGATCTCCATTAAGAAATTCAGTCTTGACATCCATCAAATGAGTTGTAAAATGCTCAATAAATACTAATGCAAGAAGAATCCTAATTGTAGTAATGTGACAAATAGGTAAGTATATGTCAAAGTAGTTTATACCACTCACTTGAGTGAAGCCTTTGACAACTAGATGTGTTTTATATTTGACGATACTCTCATCGGGATTGAGCTTCCTTTTTCATAACTCGCTTGCTTCCAATGGTTTTAGCCTCTTTGGGCAAGTCAACCAATGTCCACGTGTGGTTTTGTATGAGAAAATTCATCACATCAGTTATGACTTCTTTCCATAATAGAGAATTCATAGATCACTTTACTTTCTTATAGGTAGATAGATCAACTTCAACTTGATAAGTCACGAAGTTTGTACCGAATCTTTAATGTACTTTTCTCTATTAGATAACATTTTAGACTCTAAACCACTAATGTCTATAAGCTCGGTGTCAGAGATTTTTAATTCTACCTCAACAATAGTTTCAATACTAGTAGCGGCAAACCTGGAAGGGTCAGATTTTTATCTTTAAGGAACTTATTCTCAAAGAAAACAACATCTCAAGATTCTATTATAGTATTGGTTGAGAGATCTAGAAATTTATTTGCAATATTATCCTTTACGCATATTAGATAGATATATGTATTTGTCCTAGGTCTAATATTAGATCTTTTATGGTGAGGTATTCTAACATAAGCGATACGACTTCGAGTCTTAAGATTATCAAATCTAAAAGGTCTCTTAAACCAAAGCTCATATGGTGTTTGATTCAACTTTGTATGAGAGACTTTATTAAAATGTGAATTGAGGCAAAGACAGCTTCACCCTAGTTAGCCACAGACATGTCAGCAGTCAACAACATAAAATTCAACATTTTTGTTAGAGTTTTATTTTTCCTCTCAGCGATATCGTTGGATTGAGGGTGAATACTAGGCGGTGGTTTCAGGGATAATGTAATTGCTAGTGAGAAAATCTCGAAACTCTCCTGATACATATTCTCCTCTTTTATCACTTCTTAGTCTCTTGATTTTCATGTCAAGTTGATTTTCTACCATATTTTTGAAAATATGAATTTTTTCAAAATCTTCATCTTTGGATTTAAAAAGATAAATGTGACTAAATTTAGAGTAGTTATCGATAAAAACTATCAGATACTTCTGACTAACTTTTGTAACAAAACTTTTATAGTCATAAATCTTGAAATGTATTAACTCTACTAATTGTCTGCTCTTACAAACCAGACTAAAATGTGTTATAGTTATTTTAGTACGAACATAAATGTTGAAGCCAAAATTGACCTCAACGAATGTTCACAAACCAAAGTGCAGTCGACGCCTACTTCTCTCAAATCTCGACCCCTGACTAGCTGCTAAGGTCCTAAGACTGACCCAAAGCCTCAGCTGGGAGGTCCCACCTCACACCCGGAAGATCTCTGAGAGCTTCCCCTCCGAAACCAATAACTGGACTGGGAGCTCTTTAGAAAGCACTGGAGTTAGAGAATAATGAAAGCTTGCTTTCCAAAGAGCCACTATGGGTCTTTTTATAGTCTTCTCCTGACCTGAAAATACTGAAATACCCCTGATGGGTCTGCCAATAGCCAAATCTCGCTGTCATCTCAGGGGCATACAGGTAATTTAACCCGAGGATAATGAAATAATAATAAAATAACCCTTTTTCCTGGGCGCCAGGCCCCACCACATGGACCTGCTTGGCGAGAACCCCTGGGCGAGAAGGCTCTCGCTGAGCCTTAGCTGGGCTCACCTTGGCGAGATCTCCCGCCAAGAGGGTTCTCGCTCTCGGTGGTCTTGTCGTCATTGCCGTTGGACGTGGCGCTGAGTGAGTGAAGCTCACTCTACGCCTTCACTGCTAATCACGGCGTTGAGCGAGTGGAGCTTACTTAACGCCCTCTGCTGCCTAACGCGGCGTTGAGTGAGTGGAGCTCAGTCAACGCCCTTTGCTGCCGAACACGGCGTTGAGTGAGTGAAGCTCACTCAACGCCCTCTGCTGCCGAACGCGGCGTTGAGTGAGTGAAGCTCACTCAACGCCCTCTGCTGCCGAACGCGGCGTTGAGTGAGTGAAGCTCACTCAACGCCCTCTGCTGCCGAACGCGGCGTTGAGTGAGTGACGCTCACTCAACGCCTTCTCGCCCGCCCCTAGGGAGAGTTCCTTCTGGGCGGGAGCTCTCTTGTCCCGAAGCCTAAAGCTGACCTGAAGACCCGAGTCCTGGCGCGAACGATCTCGCCTACCAGTAGGCGGGAGCACCTTAAGGCCGAGAACTCTGCCGGTCCGCCCTAGGGCTAACCCGGGACTAGCCTAACCCTGAACACTGAAGTCTTAGTCTTCCTGGTCCTCCCCAGCGAATATGAGGTTGTACACAATCCCCGCTCTTTTCGAGCTAGTCCTGCGCTCGACAAGACAAGTCCAACCCCAAAATATTCGCTGGACACGTGCCTGTCAGCCAAGAGAATCTTTTGGCGGCCCTACTGCGACTATAAATACACGCCGACGGGTGACCATAAGTCTTGCCTCCGAACTACTGTTTCTTCACTGAGCTCTCGTCCGGGATTTTTTGCGCGATACCAAGATGTATGCTAAGCGTGCTGGCAAGCCACTTCCGCAGGACCTTCAAGATTGGTTAATCGCGGCTCAAGCGCGAGCCTTAGCAAATAGCGCTGCGGTAGCGCCCTGGCTATCGAGGAAATCTTCAGACGCCGGCCCTTCTGAGCCGAAGAAGAAAAAGGAAAAGAGGAAAGCGAAGGTGGTCTGGCGAGACTTTGCTCGCGAGAACAGGGATCCACCTTCTCCTACTCCCAATCTCGCGGGGGACCCCTCCCCGCAAAAGGTATGCCTTCCGGCCATGCTTACCGAGATGATTACGTTACAGGCCCGATAGTTAACGCGACCTCTCGCAGGAATCTGTTCCAAATGACGTCGTCGGGTCTTCCCCGATTCCCCCAGATTTGTCAGCTCCCCCTCCTGAGGATCGAACGAGGGCCTCGGAGGCAATTCCTCCAGCCGAGACCCGGGTGATAGGTACGCTTTCCGCCACTTCTCAATACTTCAACCGTGCCTTTCCTTTTCTGAACTGTCTTCTCGCAGAGCCAGCTTCCGCCAGCCCGGGTCTCGTCACCCGTGAAGACAAAGCGAGAACTGGCGAGCTGCTTCCTTCTGCGGCCAATCCCGCCCTGTAGGCGGGAGGGGTGGCCTTTGAACCTTCCACTACTCCTAAGGATGTCGATCATCCCTTGAGAGAGGACAACTCTCTCCATGCTTCCAGCCAGGCCGGGACCATTGTGCGCAAACCCTTCCGCCCAGGGCGAGGCAAGCCTCTCCACCTCCTTTATGGAACTGACGGAGGGGTCGGGCCTTCTCACCCGACGTCAGTAATTGGCTCTCGCCAGACTGCAGGTATGCGAGACATTCTTGTCGGCTGATCGTTATGCCTTAATCAAAACCTTGGGCGCACTTTTCGTAAGGGATCCCAGCTCTCGGTTGGGAGCCAACGAGGAGGGAGAAGAAGAAGAAGAAGACGATTCCCTTCCTCCTTCGCCTGGCGAGATAGAGGAAACCTTGAACGGCGCCGGGAACGCGAAGGGGCAGAGGAGGAAGATCTCGGCCATTTTGTCCAAGCTCATCCGGCGAGACCGCGCCCATGCTGCCGCGGCGAAAGCGTTCCGCGAACCCGTGGAACAAAGGCTGGAGGCCCTGGAGCGGGATTTCTTCTTGGGCGAGACTGATCGACCGGGAGGGCCTACTGCCGAGTCTTCTCCAGGGAGATGCATCGCGCAGATCCGGGATCATGCTAGGAGGATCAACCTAGGGTGTACCACCCTGTCATCTTACTTCAACCCGCTGGTGCCTCCGAGAACTAGGCGGCGGGAACGAGGGAGATGGTGCTGGGAACCGTATTAGTTCATCTAGGTCTCGCCCCTTCTCCCTTTTTAGCCTTCCCTTCCGCCATGTACCTTTATGCCTCTGTAATGACTGTTATTGTTAATTTTATTCAACTCTCGGCAGCGAGAGCAAGTTATTATCCGTCTCTTCTTTCATTGTGCTGCGAATTTTAAGAATGTGTTGGAATTAGGATGCTTGCGCCAAAACTAAGAGGCTTGCGCCGAAACTAGATGCTTGCGCCAAAACTAAGAGGCTTGCGCCGAAACTAGATGCTTGCGCCAAAACTAAGAGGCTTGCGCCAAAACTAGATGCTTGCGCCAAAACTAAGAGGCTTGCGCCAAAACTAGAGACGATCGTCGACTGCTGTCATCCCGTGGGGGAAAACCGAGGCGTCGCTGGCCCAGATCGTGACAGCTGTACTCCGCCGTCATTTTCTCTCTCTATCGGACGGAGCCGTAACGATCACGGTTCCCTATAAATAGAGAAATCTACCAACCGCATTTACTTCTCTGATCCGGAACCTCAACTCCCTTTCATTGCTCTCGCCCTCTTGCTTCCGCTTCTACCTCTCTATAGTTCTCGCTATTACCCATAAACCCAAAATGTCGGGCGAGAACGAGGGTCGCGCTCATTGCGCGGAAGCGTTCCGTAAGCATCTCTTCCCCTCCTGCACGCTCACCTTGGACGAGTACAACCTGATCGTCGACCGCTTCATTCCCGCTGGCTTCTCGGCGCGGAACCCGGGTAATCACGACAAGGTGAATACCCCGGAGGCGGGAGAGCTCGCCATCCCCCTCGAACATTTCGAGGTGGGCTTCCGCCTTCCCCTCTGGCCGGAGATTCGGCAAGCTCTCCGCTACTACGGGGTGGTTCCCGCCCAGCTGAACCCAAACTCCGTCGCGATCCTTGTGGCGTTCATATGCTACATGCGATCCGAGAGGATCGAGTTCAGTCTGCCGATCTTCCGCAAGCTGTTCAACTTCCGCGCCAAAGGAGGGGTGGTCTTCTTCTCCGGGCAGCTGCTCAAGACCACCGGTCTCGCCAACAAACATCACCATTGGGGCGAGAAGTTCGTCTACGTCACCGGGGACTTCGGCAATGTCCCACTCCGACCTGTTCAATACGAGAATGCTGCTTACAAACCGCCCACTCTGGGGTCGCGCGAGAGCGCACTCCTGGAGTTCTTCGGAACAAAGGAGTTTGACGTTCTCTTCCTTCGGCGAGACGTCGACTCCCTTCCTCCCGTCCACCCGGGTGAAGGTACGGTCTCGCCCTAGATTTGATCTCTTGTTAGGATCTTCTTGTGCTGAATAGCGCTAACTTTGCAGGAGAGCGGGAGGTCCCTCTACGCCAACCTTTCGCTGCGGCCCCGGGTGTCGAGGATCGGGCTGCGAGAGGCTCTCTCGCTCTCGCGGAGGCCAGCGCTCGTGCCTGCCGGGAAGAGCCCGCTCAGCCTTTGCCGCCCGAAGCTAAGAAGCGGAAAGGCACCGCTCCCGCCCCGCGACCGCTGAAGAGGCCAAAGCCATCCGCTGCGGATAAGGGCAAGGGCTTGGCCGTCTCGCCCGCCCGACATCCTGCCTCGGGCAAGTCCTTCGAAGGGCTGCTCCAGATGGCCAGCGGGATGGGTGCTGCCGCCAGGAGACGTACCAAGGCTACTGCCGAGAACCCATCGGCCATAGACGTGGCTGGAGGAGAGGGAGTCGCTGCCGAGACCTCTGCCCGGACCCCGCCCAAGGAAGTGCCGAAAGGGCACAGAAATTATGGCTTCGGCGTGAAGCACGTCGACGCAGAGGGGAAGCCTCTGCTCCAATGGGATCCCGAATCCAACAGGATTGCGGTTTCAACACTCCTCCCCAGCTGGACGGAGCGAGATGAGGTTACTAGCGAGGCCTTCTCGCTAGGCTATGGCCTCTATAGCCGAGAGGACGCCAGTGTCGTCGACCAGATGCCCACCCGACTCCTGGCTTTCGACTCTACCCGGGCCCTGCTGCGCGGGTTCGAGCTTGCGCACATGTGCGCGCGTCGAAGCATCAGCATCGACAAGAACTTCGCCGACATGTACAAGGCGAGGGAAGAGGCGGTGGCCAGAGCACGCGCTTCGGAGACAGAGCTCGCGAGTGCTCAACAGGAGTTGGCGAATGCTCAACAGGCGCTGTCCCTACGCCCCGCAGTCGAGGTAAGCGGGATCTTCCTGGACCCTTGCTCTCGCTTCTCGAAGTCACGTTTGCGCAGTATTTGCTGAGCTGATCTCTTCTCCACAGGATTCCGCCCAAGCCATGGCGCTCCGCGCGGAGTTGGATGACGTACGCTGCGAGAACGTCCTGCTGAGGGACCAACTCCGGCGTGCGGAAGCGGCGAAAGGCCCACCTCCGATGCTTGATGAAAGACTAAAGAGTCGTCACTTCTCGGTGTACGACATCGACAAGCTGCTGCAGGCGAACGCTCAGGCTACCGTCAGGCTGACGGTCGAGACGCTGCGAGACGTGAAGCTACTTCGGGAGGACGGTGTAACCGTCGACGCTCGCCAACTCCTCCCCTGGCTATTCGATCCAGTCCCGAAGCCTTCAGGCGCGCCCGACTCTCCTCCCTCGGATATCCCGAAGTCTTCTACCGCTGCCGGCGAGACGTCTGGGGCGAGCTCTGGCGAGGATTCGAGCGAGAGCACCAGCGGGGATTACAGCGCGCCCCCTTGAAGTGCCTTTTTCTTTTTTTGATACTCTTTTGTAATGAGCGAGAAGCTCCAAACCCCTGTAATTATTAAATATAATGCAATGTTTCATTTTTCACTGTCGGTGTTTGCTTGAATGAATAGGTTAGTCAGCCAAGTGGCTTCCGCGCGAGCTTCCGCCGAGACCCTTAGTCTCCTTAGGGTCACCTTCCTTAGAGATTGATTAGGCGGGAGCCTTGCGCCATCAATTAGGTCGTCCTGCCCAGGTCTGCCGGGGGCCTTCTTCAACGAGATCCCCCAGCCGAGACCCCTATTGGCCGAGACCCTAACTGGCCGAGACCTTTAGGGCTTTGTCTCTGATCTAGGCCAGGGTCATGACAAGATACCTTCCCACAAACTGGATATATGCTCCACCGGCGAGCCTTCAGACATGCCAGCTAGATGGGAGCCTGCGCAGCGGGTCTACCGGGGGCTGAGTCGGGCTTGTTGTAACACTGAGTAACCATAAATCAAGAACCAAGGACCACAAGTCAAGGACTCAACCTATCCCCCACAGGCGAGCCTTCGGACCTGCCAGCTGGATGAGAGCCTGCGCAGCGGGTCCGCCTGGGGCCGAGCCGAGCTCGGGGTGTCGATGAAGATCAAACCAAATCTCTCCCCCACGGGCGAGCCTTCGGACCTGCCAGCTAGATGAGAGCCTGCGCAGCGGGTCTACCTGGGGCCGAGCCAAGCTCGGGGTGTTGATGAAGATCAAGCCAAACCTCTCCCCCACAGGCGAGCCTTCGGACCTGCCAGCTAGATGAGAGCCTGCGCAGCGGGTCTACCTGGGGCCGAGCCGAGCTCGGGGTGTTGATGAAGATCAAGCCAAACCTCTCCCCCACAGGCGAGCCTTCAGACCTGCCAGCTAGATGAGAGCCTGCGCAGCGGGTCTACCTGGGGCCGAGCCGAGCTCGGGGTGTTGATAAAGATTCCTTCAAGCCAAACCTCTCCCCCACAGGCGAGCCTTCAGACCTGCCAGCTAGATGAGAGCCTGCGCAGCGGGTCTACCTGGGGCCGAGCCGAGCTCGGGGTGTTGATGAAGATCAAGCCAAACCTCTCCCCCACAGGCGAGCCTTCGGACCTGTCAGCTAGATGAGAGCCTGCACAGCGGGTCTACCTGGGGCCGAGCCGAGCTCGGGGTGTTGATGAAGATCAAGCCAAACCTCTCCCCCACAGGCGAGCCTTCGGACCTGCCAGCTAGATGAGAGCCTGCGCAGCGGGTCTACCTGGGGCCGAGCCGAGCTCGGGGTGTTGATGAAGATCAAGCCAAACCTCTCCCCCACAAGCGAGCCTTCGGACCTGCCAGCTAGATGAGAGCCTGCGCAACGGGTCTACCTGGGGCCGAGCCAAGCTCGGGGTGTTGATGAAGATTCCTTCAACCAGACATATTCTATCATCAAGATGAGGAGACATAGTCGGTTAAAGCAAAAGCATTTTAGGGTAGAAAATACCTATTCTTATGATAGCATTTTTTAGAGAGTCAACATTCTGAAAAGACTACTTTGAAATGATAATATTTATTCATCATATTACAATCCTTCTCTCCCTTTAAGGGTAGAAACGTTTTAAGTCATCACTGTTCCAGGTGTGGCTCAAGGTTCTTCCCTCCACATCCTGGAGGTAGTAACCCCCATTAGCCAGAGCCTTCTCTACTATGTAAGGCCCTTCCCAGCTGGGGTTGAGCTTGCCCACAGGGGCCGACCTTCCTGCTGCGTCGACCTTTTTTAGCACTAGGTCCCCCTCAGCAAATTGCTTGACCCTAATGTGTTTATCGAAGTACCTGGCCATTCGCCTTTTTATCTCTTCTTGTCTGATGGCAACAACATCCCGTAGCTCTTCCACCATATCCAACGAGAGGCGCAATCCCTCCTTATTCTCCAACCTCCAAGCTTCGCTTCCTTCACCCGCGGTTGCGACCCGTGGAGACCGAACCTCGAACTCCACCGGGAGGACAACCTCACACCCATGAGAGAGCTTGAAGGGGGTCTCCCCTGTGGCCGTGTTTAGAGTTGTTCGCAAGGCCCACATGACGGAAGGGAGTTGCTCCACCCAGTTGCCCTTCAGGTTCTCCACCTTCTTCTTGAGCAAGTTCACGATGATCTTGTTCGCCGCTTCCACCTGGCCGTTGCTCCGGGGGTGATGGACAGAGGCAAACCTGAGGTCAATCCCCAGTTGGGCGCAGAAGCTGATGAACTCTTCACTGGCAAACTGAGGACCGTTATCCGTCACTATCGCTTGGGGTAGCCCATGCCTGCATATGATTTCCCCCAAACGAAGTTCCTAATGACCTGGGAGGTAACATTGGCTAGAGCTTTGATCTCCAACCACTTTGAGAAGTAGTCGATCATGACTAGGAGGAACCTCCTCTGCCCGCTGGCTGGAGGAAGGGGTCCAACTAGATCCATCCCCCAAATGGCGAAGGGTCATGAGGCCGTGATACTTCGAAGCCTTTGTGCGGGTAAGAGCTGGAGGGGGGCGTGTACTTGACATTTCAGACATCTCTTTGCAAACTCGACTGTATCCTTCCTCAAGGTCTGCCAGAAGTATCCTTGTCTTATCACCCTTGCCTCCAACGTTCTTCCTCCCGAGTGACTGCCACACTCTCCCGAATGCACCTCTTCCAGGATTCTCGGGACCTCCTCCTCGGTCACACATCTCGCGAGGAGCCCCGATAACATCTTCCGGTGCAAGCCCCCTTCCAACATCAGGTAGTGGGCTGCCTTTCGCCTAAAGCTTTTCGCATCCTTAACCCCCTCTGACAGCTCGCCTGTGGTAAGGAAGGTCACCAATGGGTCCACCCATGAGGATCGCCGACCCACCTCCATCAACTCCCCCTCTTCAATCGCTGGTCGGAAAATTTCAGTTAAGGTTCCTCCTCCCCGAGGCCCAAACTTCGCCAACCGATCAGCTATTGTGCTTTCCTCCCTGGAAACGTGTTGAATAGAGAAGGAACGGAACCCTCTGATGATTGCCCTTACCTTGGATAGATACTTCACGAGGGTAGGCTCCCGAGCCTCAAACTCCCCTCTAATCTGCGACGCTACCACCATCGAGTCAGTGAAGGTCTCCACATCCTGGATCTCCAACTCCCTTGCTAATCGAAGGCCGGCTATCACAGCCTCATACTCCGCCTGATTATTGGTAACAGGGAAGTGGAAAGCCACTGTCTGTTCTATGGTAACCCCTTGAGGACTCACCAACACTACACCCCCTCCCAGGGAGTGCCTTCCCGAGGCCCCATCGACCCTTATCTTCCATGCTTCGTGGGGCTTCAACTCCTCATTCTCAGCTTCAGTGACATAGTCTGCCAGAAAGTCCGCCACGGCCTGAGCTTTGATGGAGAGTCTCGGGACGAACGAGATGTCGAACTCGCTTAGTTCGATAGACCACTTTGCCAGCCTTCCCGAGTGCTCTACCCCCTCAAAGATCTTGCGAAGAGGATGGTCGGTGACCACCCTAATCGAGTGCGCTTGAAAGTATGGACGAAGCTTCCTTACCAAAACGACCAAGGCATAAGCCAGCTTCTCCAGGATGGGGTAGCGGAGCTCCGCCTTTTTCAGGATTCGGCTTACATAATAGACGGGTAGCTGCTTCTTCCCCTCTTCCCTAACCAAGACGGAGCTCACAGCTTCCACCCCCACCCCGAGATACAAGGCCAGGTCTTCCCCTTCCTTGGGGCTTTGGAGCAGCGGAGCCTGGGAGAGTTGCCTCTTCAGCCCCTGGAAGGCCTCTTCGCATTCGACCGTCTATTCGAACACCTGATTACCGCGGAGCACTTTGAAGAAAGAAGAGCACCTATCCCCGGACCGAGAGAGGAACCTGCTTAGCCCGGCCAACTTTCCCGTCAAGCGCTGGACCTCCTTGGCGTTGCGAGGTGACTCCAAGTCCAATATAGCCTTCACCTTGTCCGGGTTAGGTTCTACCCCTGCCGGAGTCAAGAGGTGTCCGAGAAACTTCCCGCGACTGGCCCCGAAGACACACTTCAAGGGGTTCAACCTCATCTTGAACCTCCGTAGGGTGGCAAACGTCTCTTCCAAGTCCCGCAAATGGGAATCCACACATTTGCTTTTGACCAGCAGGTCATCGACGTAGACCTTTAGATTCTTCCCCCTTTGGTCTCGAAAGACTCGATCCATCATGTGTTGGTATGTTGCCCCTACGTTTTTCAACCCAAAGAGCATCATCTTATAGCTGAAGCATCCCTCTCTCGTGATAAAGGAGACATCCTTGACATCGGGAGGGTGCATCCGGATCTGGTGGTAACCTGAAAAAGCATCCAAAAACTCATAACAGAAAAACCAACGGCTGAATCAACCAGCGCGTCGATTCGAGGCAGGGGGTAGCAATCCTTAGGACATGATTTATTTAACAGGGAAAAATCGATACACATACGCCACTTTCCTCCCCCTTTCTTTACCATTACCACATTGGAGATCCAGCCTGGATACTGGATCTCCGAGATGAAGCCTGCCTCCAGAAGCTTCCTGACCTCCTCTCGGATGGGCCCCTCCAACTTGGTGGTGATGGCCCTCATCTTCTGGAGTATGGGGCGAGTCCTCGGGTCCAGGTTCAGGCGATGACAAGCTACGTCCCCATCGATGCCCGACATGTCTGCCGCGCTCCAAGCGAAGATGTCGATGTTGCTCTGGATGCAGGCTAACATCCTCCCCTGGTCCTCAAGGCTTAAGCCTCCGCTGACCCGCACCTTCTGTACTTGCCCCGCTCTGGTGAGTACCTCCATCTCCACCACTTCCTCGGCCCGCTCCAGCCTCGACCGCTCCCATCCTGCCCTTGCCTCCTCCTGCTCAACCTCTTCTCCTCCGACCTCATCAACCCCCATCGCTTCCACCAGGCCTTCTCCTTGCCTCTGCTCTCCTTCCCTTGCCTCTACCAGGCTCATCTCTTCTATCTCCACTACCTCCTCCATCATCAAGTCCTCCGCCTCCTGCGGGCTCGCCTCCTCCACTTCTACCACCTGCCCCCCTGCTACTTCCAACGCCTCCTCTAGGCTCGTCTCCTCCTCCTCGATACTTCCTTCCTGCCCAGCCATCTCTTTCTCCAGCTCCTCCGCCTCAGCCATCCACGACACAGTGTTTACCGCCGTCATATAGCATTGTCTCGCCACCTTTGGATCCCCCCTGATCCTAACCTGCACCCCTCCGTTGTTGAACTTGAGGCATTGATGAAATGAGGAGGGGATACAGCGAAAGGCACTGATGAGAGGACGCCCAAAGATGGCGTTGTAGCTACTTGGGGCGTCTACGATCACGAACCTACAGTTCTGTGAGACGCCCCCAAGCTTCACATGCAGGCCCACTCCCCCTTCTACCTCCTTCCTCTCTCCAGAAAAACCAAAAAGCGGTCCATCAGAAGCCATGACCCTTTTTCCTTCCACCCTCATCTCATCAAAGGCCTTCTTGAAGATCACGTTCACGGAGCTCCCGTTATCCACCAGTATCCGGGAGACTGTGAAGTTCTCCACCGCTATCTGGATCACTAGTGCGTCGCAGAACGGGTCTTCGTAGTCTGGCATATCCGCGGATGAGAAGGTGATTTTTTCTTCTGGGGGGGGGGGAGCCAGGGAGGTCGAGGCGACCCCTCTGCGGAACATGGTTTGAAGGCTCCCCTTGCAGGTTGCCTCGATCCCTACTCCCCCATGGATCACTCCGATCCCCCTCGGGTCCCCACATCGACCCAATCTTCACATCTATACTCAGCCTCTCCGTGATGCACCTCGACGATCCTTGTAGGCGGATCTTGCCTTCCAGCTCCTCTGGCCTCCCTCATCTCCAGAAACTCTGGGCAGGTGGCCGTTGCGTGACCTTCCTCCTAATGGAAGTCACAATAGGGCAACGCCACCATGCCCCCTCTTCCTTCTCCTCCTCCCCTTCTCCCTGCTCCTCGAATTCTTCTTCCTCTTCCTCTCCCCACCTCCATGGCCTCCTGTGGTGGTGGGAAGTGACCCCTCGGTCCCTGCCTCCATCCTCCCTGCTCGAGTCTTCTCGGCTCCCGGAAGTTGTCTCTTCCTTGAAAACCCCCTTGCCCCTGGGGGCGACCTTCCTGAGGCCTCCAACCCAATCGGTTGTTCAGCTCCCTGGCCCCCCCATGCTGCTGCCCCTGCCCTCGGGGTTCTTCTCTCCTCCTATCTTCCCTTGGTTCCCTCTGCTCCCTCTGCTCTCTCACTTCCCTCTGCCTCCCTGTTGCCGGCTCCTTCACATCATCCTCCGCCAACCTGGCCAGCTTCCTCGCAAACGCAGGGTTTGCCCTCTCGAAGTCTATCTCCTTTGCCGCCCTCTCCATGAGCTCCTCAAAAGAGAGAGGGGGCACTCTCTTCAACTCCATGCTAAAAAACCCCGGCCTCAGCCCCAGGGTGAAGACAAGCATCAGTGCATACCCCGGGACCTCCTGGACCAGGAGAATCTCCTCTTGGAACCGGTCAACATAATGACCCAACGTCTCCTCCGACTTCTGCCTCACTGCAAACAAGCACTCAGCCTCCTTCTTTCGCTTCTTCGAAGTCGAGAACCTCAACAGAGTCCCACCTATAGACAAAAGAAAAGTAGTAAAAAAAGCGGAAGCGAAGCGCTATGCCGGGGCGAGGGGACCAGAACTTTCGGAAAATCCATGACGATATTCAAATACTCGAAATGCAAAAGGCTTCCTTTGCCGAAAGAATCGTCTCTTACTTAAATCAAAAGGGGTGGCCGCAAGAATATTCTCCTGAGGAGATTCATGAAAAGTATATCTTACTCGATTGGATCGCGTGCCAATTAGCCTTTGATAGGCCTATCAAGACAAAGCAGTTGTTCCTCTATGGGGAGCCTAGTACCCAAAAAACACTCATCTTGCATTTCTTAGCTAAAGCCATGCGAATCTATTTCGTTAGTTCGAGGGTCAATGACTTTTCCGAAGCTGACAACTACTACGATCTTTGGGTCTTTGACGAATTTCATGATGAGGGTATTGAGGAAACTTACAACAATCCTAATGAAACCCACCGGGCAAACACCTTGCTCAAAGTGCTCGATGGGCAAGAATGCAGGCTTGACTCCAAGTATGGAAAAATGTTTAAGAAAAACAAGAATGTCCCTATACTCATGATAGCCAATAAGTTGCCCCGGAGAGTCAAAAAGCCTGGGCCGATGCGAGAACGATTTCTTCGATTGAGATTCCAGTCCCTTATTGAAAACCTTGAAGAAGAAAGGATTATTGCTACCCTTTGGGGATGTTTCTTTAGGAGGATTGATCGCCAGTTTGCCCTTCTCCCCGATACCCTTAAAACTGACATCTCCATTAAATACAATAGTGTCACTGCTCTCATTGGGCCCTTCTTCCCTCCCTTTATCTTGAAAGGACAGGAAGAGTCAAAAGAGCGCGTTACCTGTGCTTTCACTAAAGGAGAGGAGTTCCTGATTGGAACACGAAGACTTGGCCCCCAGGGAGAACCCTTTTTAGAGCTCAATACAATTGAGCAAAAACTCTGTGAAGCTCATTTATCTTTGATTCAATTCGCTTTTATACCCATTAAAAAAATCGAAGGGAATCTTCTTATCACTAATCACACTCTAACTCAAGTTTTCGAAGACCGCGGCGAAGGAACCAACTTTCGCATTTTAAGAAACACCGCTGATAGCGATTTTCTTGTATGGCCCGCTTATATCTCCCCTATTGAAACTAGCAAGACAATCTCCGGGTATACATATGACAAGCCATGGCCAGCCAACGAAAAACTCGAAAAAAAGAAAAACAAGCCTGATGAAAAAGAATGGCCCGTAAAGCTGCAGGTTTGGAATCATCGCTGGATCGAGCATATGCAGCATAGCCTCACCCTGGAGCAGCCTACAAGCTATCCTGAACCACGGGGGTTTTGGAAATTTAGCCTTGGGGTTAGAAAACCCCTGCGCAGATCCTCAAAACTGTAGATCGAGCTCGCTAGCAACTGGTGGAACCAGTCCCTGGCCTTCTCTTTCAGAGTGATGGCAAAAAGCTTACACTTGAAGGCATTCGACATCTGCCTTATCGACACCACATCCTCAAACCATTGTACGTGCTGAATCGGGTCATCCTTCCCGGTGTAGTAGGTCATATCCGGCTCCCTGAACCCCTCCGGCACTGGAGCCGAGACGATGAGCTCACTAAAAGGGGTCTCGCCCCCTGCCTGGCGAGAGGGCACGTCCCGCGACCTTGGCTGGCTAGACCGATCCGTGAGACCGTGCCCGGGGAAGAGCTCCCGCACTGTCGCCTCCCTCTCACCCAGATCCACCGGAACGTCCTTTCCGGGACGCTGGCCTGGGAAAAGCTCCCGCGCAGCCACATCCCTCTCGCCTGCCTCCACCGGGACTTCCTTCCCGGGGCGCTGCCCTGAAGCGTTCTCGCCTAACAGCGGAACCACCTCCACAGGAACCTGCGGCGTCTCCCACTCATTCCTTGCCGAGAAGGCCAAACTGATCGTCTGCATGACCTCTCGCCTGAAATCCTCTAACATCTTCCTTGTCGCCTCTTCTCCCCGGGTGAGGGATCCTCCTACGCCAGATCCTTCACCTTCACCTCCTGCCATGGGACTCAACTCAAGATTTTCTTGCACCGACTACTTCCGCGCTCACCGCACCAGAACTGTTGAAGCCAAAATTGACCTCAACGAATGTTCACAAACCAAAGTACAGCCGACGCCTACTTCTCTTAAATCTCGACCCCTGACTAGCTGCTAAGGTCCTAAGACTGACCCAAAGCCTCAGCTGGGAGGTCCCACCTCACACCCGGAAGATCTCTGAGAGCTTCCCCTCCGAAACCAATAGCTGGACTGGGAGCTCTTCAGAAAGCACTGGAGTTAGAGAATAATGAAAGCTTGCTTTCCAAAGAGTCCCTATGGGTCTTTTTATAGTCTTCTCCTAACCTGAAAATACTGAAATACCCTTGATGGGTCTGCCAATAGCCAAATCCCGCTGTCATCCCAGGGGCATACAGGTAATTTAACCCGAGGATAATGAAATAATAATAAAATAACCCTTTTTCCTGGGCGCCAGGCCCCACCACATGGACCTGCTTGGCGAGAACCCCTGGGCGAGAAGGCTCTCGCTGAGCCTTAGCTGGGCTCACCTTGGCGAGATCTCCCGCCAAGAGGGTTCTCGCTCTCGGTGGTCTTGACATCATTGCCGTTGGACGTGGCGCTGAGTGGGTGAAGCTCACTCTACGCCTTCACTGCTAATCACGGCATTGAGCGAGTGGAGCTTACTCAACGCCCTCTGCTGCCTAACGCGGCGTTGAGTGAGTGGAGCTCACTCAACGCCCTCTGCTGCCTAACGTGGCGTTGAGTGAGTGGAGCTCACTCAACGCCCTGTGCTGCCGAACGCGACGTTGAGTGAGTGAAGCTCACTCAATGCCCTCTGCTGCCGAATGCGGCGTTGAGTGAGTGAAGCTCACTCAACGCCCTCTGCTGCCGAATGCGGCGTTGAGTGAGTGAAGCTCACTCAATGCCCTCTGCTGCCGAACGCGGCGTTGAGTGAGTGAAGCTCACTCAACACCTTCTCGCCCGCCCCCAGGGAGAGTTCCTTCTGGGCGGGAGCTCTCCTGTACCAAAGCCTAAAGCTGACCTGAAGACCCGAGTCCTGGCGCGAACGATCTCGCCTACCAGTAGGCGGGAGCACCTTAAGGGCGAGAACTCTGCCGGTCCGCCCTAGGGCTAACCCGGGACTAGCCCAACCCTGACCACTGAAGTCTTAGTCTTTCTGGTCCTCCCCAGCGAATATGGGGTTATACAATAAATATCACATCTATCAAACATGATTGTTGTGTCTAAGGAATATTGCGAGTTTTAACTAGCATGAGTAGTTTTTTATAGTTCACATGTCATATTCGTGCATGCAAAGTCTTAAGATCTATCATATTTGAACTAACTTGATTTACTACTTCGTTTGTCAGACTCAACCTATACATTTCGTTTAAGACATATGCACAACCAAAGTAATTTGAGTTAACTATTAAAGTTACTTTACTGCCACTAATGTTAAAAGGCATACCATCATCGCATAATGTGCTAATTGAAACTAAATTAACAGCTAATATAGGTATAAATTAGCATTTTTCAAAATTAAATGTGTACCTGACGATAATAACAAATCTGCAGTCCTAGTTTGGAGTACCTAAGCAACATTTCTATTGGCAATAGTAACAACTTCAACTATAGTGACATCCCTTAGTAGCGCAAAATCATTGCAAACGTGACATATAGCACATGCATTTAGCCGCCACTTTATATTGGTATTCCCTTTATAACCATGACAACAAAGTTGGCAGTCACAGTCTGATTAAACATGTTTGCTTTGTTATCAGTCTTAAGTGTACTGGATTCACCAATTTCTAGTTGCTTGCATTCGGAAGCACGGTGACCCCTCTTGTTGCATTTATAGTACTTGTCTTTAAATTTCTTTATCTTTTTGCTAGTGTCAGTAATTGCGGGTGCATTAATGGGTGGTTTAGTCTTTCCAGGCTTAGACTTTCGCTTAGGATGCGTGACCATGTTAGCAGCAGGGTTCTGCTTACTAACCATCTCTATAGCGTGCATAGTCCGATTTTCGTCTTTAATGCAAATGAAGTGCTTGAGGTTTTTCAAATTAAGTCGTGTCTTCTTCATATACATCTCTGTCTTGAAGGAGTACCATATCAATGGAAATTTGAAGATGACGGCTCATGCAATAAATCCATTTGATAGAGGAATGTTCTCACTGTTGAGCTTGTCCACAAGAGTCTCAAAATATGCAACCTATAGAAAAAAATCCCTATCTTTAGTGAAGGTAAAGGCCATGAATTTGTCCATCAGGTGCATCTTTAACATATTCTCTTCCTTTCTGAATTGTTCATCCAGAGTATCTCAGATCTCATTTGCAGTTTTCATCTTACTACAGGTCTCTGTCAGTCTGTTGGAGAGACAACTAAGTAGGTAATCGCGATAAAAATCTTTGTCATTGATCCACTGATCTGCATCATCTCCTCCTGCATTAGACGCAAAATCAGATTGCACAGTATAGAAT
Source organism: Platanthera zijinensis (assembly GCA_039513925.1). Taxonomy (NCBI): domain Eukaryota; kingdom Viridiplantae; phylum Streptophyta; class Magnoliopsida; order Asparagales; family Orchidaceae; genus Platanthera; species Platanthera zijinensis. Next base: position 644,262 of record CM077080.1, on the reverse strand, counting down.
ATATTTAAATGCTTCATACCGAACAAGGTGTTACGCTTCCATACACTGACTCTGAGTTTGAGAATTCCTCCAGCTTGATCATTAGCACAATAGGGGAGAGATTACTTCCCTTTGACATTGTGTATCTCTTTCCACAACTCTGGATTTCCACTAGCAACCCAAATTGCGAGTAAAAAAATTAGAATGAGATCACTTGATCGTGCGAAGACAACAAAGTCTTTAGATCCAATCCCGAAAATGTGTTTTGCTTATCCTTTCCGACTAAGCACAGTCGTCAAAGACAAGATCTGAATGGAAAACTTCAACATAGAATTCTTCTCGAACGCATGAAACTGCAGTCGCTGAACTATGTTGCCTTGATCTCAATGTAGAAGTTCAGCAAGGAGTTTCCTCTTTCCTCAGATATGTGGCAAGGGCAAAGTAGGATCTCTTCTAGATTCTTCTCAATCGGCAAAAAAATAGATCTACAACCAAGAACACGCAATGGAAGACCACGATCTCCAAGCATCAATTGGATCTGTTGTATTCCTCTTCGATCGGGAGCTTTTGTCTCCCTCTCTGATCAGATGGCATAAAATAGTCATATCTGATCAGCGACGCACACAAGACAGAGCCCAGAATCACGACCATTTTTTGCGATCTTCACACCAAGACTTTCTTCCAGGTAGCAGATGTGTCAACGAGAAAGTGAGATGGGGTCGTGAGGCTTCTCCTCGAGCAGTGACAGAAGCAGGAGCATCCCTTTCCAGCGACATCAAGCAAAAAGGAATCCCGAGATTAGGAGCGATGGAGAAGAGCTCCTATCCTTTTGATCGATGATGACGGAAACTCACGAACACCAGAAAACGTGAGCGACGGTGCCTAATTTCGTGATAAAATTGCAACAACGATGAGATCGTTCTCCTCTTCCCAATCAAGAGCGGTTACTCGTTCTTCCTCCTCAATTGAGCAGCGACAGATCGACATGGTGAGGGATACGACCGCCAGAACGTGTAATCGGGAGCCAAAAGCGGCGGAACCCTTGCAGGTGGCAGACAAGAAAACAACTGAGATTTGTAGGAAAAAAACGAGAGCTGCTCGCATGGGAGGGGGGCTACCGGATCCAAACTAAACTCAATATGGACCCGCTACCATTAATATAAATATACCTCAACATGTATAAGATGATCATTGCCTAAAAAAATTTGCACCACTTACTTGCAAGGCTTTCAACCGATGCTCATCTTTTCCAAGGTATAACATCCGCTCATATCGTCTTATCTTCAATGTGCGTGAACACTTAAGAAATGCAAAACACAGACTTCCTCGCACAGCAGTCAACGTATTAATCTCAAAATTTATTAGCAACGTTTAGTTATATTTAAAGAAACATTGTATAAAGAAATTGAAATTTTCAATGTTTAAAAAACTAAGACTCCTTTTGTTTAGGCGGTGGCAGAAGCGACCGACGTTTGGAAAGGGGGCATTGGAACCGGAGGGGGGAGGCGGGGCTAGAAAGGGAGCTTTCCCTGGCTTTTACTTTGTTCGGCGAGTGCAAACGGAGCAAACGCCGCCGACGCCCGTTTGTTTACGCGAATCTCAATGAATCCAAAATTAAAGGTACTTAATAAAAAAATATCACTGAACGCAATGCATAATAGTGACAATGTGAATGTCTACCAAAAATTGTTGTACATCAAATTACAAATTGATGCGATCTCTCGATGGATGATCAATCTGCGACTGCAAGCAAAACCACAACAAAGTTTTTTGTAAATGATAGTTCATTGTACATGCTCTCCTAATCCCATATGCTTTTAAAATGATAGTTCAATACAAATGTTCTCTGAATCCCAAATGATTTTGATCATTTTTCATTCACGAGATAATTATGTAGATAAAATTTCTAACATAAAATAGATGTAATTGGATTTGTTGAGAGTAATCGAAACAGAGCGGGAGTAGTAAAGTTTTCATTAAATTCTCAGAATTGTTCCTTTACAAGAATATGTGCATACATATATACATGATAAGAGAGAGAGGGAGAAGATTCTCAATCCAAAGATGTGGGACTAAACAAAGCGGACTTGTAATGGGTCATACTCATTGGGCTTTTATATGAATTTCTCTAACATTTTCTAACACTCCCCCGTAAGCTGGAGTATACAAATCGTAAGCACCGAGTTTGGACAAAAAGTGATGATACATCAGTGGTGGTAACGTCGTGGTGAAAATGTTAGCAACTTGCTCAGAAGCAGGAACATGCTCTAATTCCAATTTCTTCAATTGAACCTTCTCCCAAACGAAGTGACAATCAAATTCAATATGTTTGGTTCACTCATGGAACACGAGATTCTTGACAATATGTATAACAGCTTGACGGTCGCAGAATAGTGTTGTTGGTAAGGATAGTTTGACTCCTAAATCATCAAGAAGACTTTCAAGCCAAGTATGTTCTGACACAACAACCGTCATTGCACGATACTCGACTGCAACAGAAGAACGAGCAACAACAGATTGTTTTTTGCTATGCCAGGTGATAAGATTTCCTCCAAAATAGGTACAGAAACCAGTAGTGAAATGTCGATCATCAAAAGAGTTGTATAGTCAATATCAGATTAAACGATAAGAGATAGAGAGGATAATGACTTGTATACGAGGCCTAGTCCCGAAGCAGTCTCCAAATACCTAAGGATGTGTTCAACTGCATGAAGATGAGAGATCTATGGAGAATGCATAAACCAACTGACCATTACAACAACAAATGAGATATCAAGTCTTGTAACTGTTAGATATATCAGTTTTCCCATAAGGCGTTGCTAGTATTATGTATTTGCAAGCAGTGAATCAGAGTCAGATTCATGAGCACACAACTTTTGGTTGACATCCATAAGGATTTTCGCAGGATTACACCCTGAGTAGCAAGCATCTTGAAGAAGGTTAAGACAGTACTTACGTTGTGATAGGACAAGACTATCATGTCGCCTTGCTATCTCAATACCAAAGAAGTACCAAAAATTTCTCTGATCTTTAGTTTAAAAGACGGAGTTCAAGTGTTGCTTAATTTATTGTATTCTTGTGGAGTCATCACCGGTAATCAAAATATCATTCACATAGACTAGGAGAATGACAGTCCTAGTTGATTGATGACGAGTAAAAAAAGAAGAGTCAGCCAAGCTCCGCTTGAATCCAACTTTGCGGACGACCTTATTAAAATTTTCAAACCAATCCCAAGGAGACTGTTTGAGACTATAAATAGATTTTCTGAGATGACACACACAAGACTCCCATATGATTTCAAACCCGGAATTTTGGTGTATGTAGACGGTCTCGATAAGGTCGCCATTTTGAAAAGCATTTTTGATATCTAGCTAATGTAAGGATAGTGGCGATGAACAACTAAGGAGATGAGGACCCGAACAGAGTTTATCTTGGTGACTAGAGAGAAAGTTTCATCATAATCAAGGCCTTGTTGTTGAGTGAACCCCTGAGCCACAAGTCTAGATTTTAGGCGTTCAACTGTCCCGTCCGGAGCATGTTTGATTGCAAAGACCCACTTATAGCTGACACAAAGACTATCCTGGAGCAAGGGGGATCAGATCCTTAGTCCGGTTGGCCCAAAGTGCAGTCATTTCATCATTCATTGTCGCACACCACTCTAGATGTTAAAGTGTCTCCTGCATAGAGATAGGTATAGAAATGGAGGATATAGAGTAAGCAAATTTTAGGAAAGGTGGGGAGAGTCGATGTAGAGAGACATAATTTGCAAGGGAATGAGCCGTAGAGGTTAATGTTATATCGACAAGCCGCGCGATAACATTGATAAAAGGTAGCTGCTGTAGGGCACCAGAGTTCAGAGTACGACAAGTGTATACACAAAGAGGTGGTTTGGGCTGGACGGGTGCCGGGTGTGGGATGGTAAAGATGGGCGGTAGAGAAGACATGACAAGAATGGTAGGATGAGGTAGGGGAGGAGGAAGAGGAGTATCAAATGGAGAAGAGTGTCATCGGTGGGAAACACACATAACCTTTTTGGATGCGGGAGTATCCCACGAACATACATTTGCTTGCATGATGGGCAAACTTATATATGGGTGAACCAAGGTTATGGACATAACCGATGTATCCAAACACATGAGGCGTGAGGGTAAACAAAGATTGAAAGGGAAATAAGAGACTAAACAAAGTGTCGAAGTCAAGCAAGGAGGAGGGCATACGATTGATGAGATAACACGTTGCAGATGCAGTGAAATTCCAGTATTGTGTGGGAACCTACATTTGAAGTATGAGGGACCGAGCGACATCAAGAAGATGTCAATTTTTTCGCTCGGCCACTGCATTTTGTTGAGGAGTATAAGCGCACAATGTTTGATGGATAATGCCAAACTCAATACACAAGTTAGAGAATGTCCAACTTGTGTATTACGACGCATTATCAGTGTGATTAAGAGAGAGGAGAACTAAGTACGAGTTTCAGTAATAAAAATATGAAATATAGAGGTAAGTTCAGTACGATCGCGAAGTAAATATAACCAGTTAAGCAAGAGTATTCGTCAATAAAAGTGACAAAGTAACGATAACAAAACATACTAGGGATTTTATAAGGTCCCCAAATATTAGAGTGCACTAAAGATAAAGGAGTATGACTCCGAGTACAAGCAAGACTAAAAGAAGTACGATGTTGTTTGCCAAAGATACAAGATTCACAAGTAAACTCATACAGGGAAACATCCAGAAGAGATTTCTTGAGAATTTAGAGGGGAGCATGCCCAAGACGACGATGCCAATCAATAGAGGAGACGATAAGGAGATCAGAAGGAGGAACATCCAGGAGGCAGATCTCACTAGACAGTCATCCCTTACAAATGATATTCTGCATTTGCAGATCCTACACAACAAAAGAAGAAGGTGAGAATGTAGCACGACAATCAAGGTCATGAGTAAGACAACCAACTGACAACAGGTTTAATGGTGATCCCGGAACATGAAGGACCAAAGATAAAGAGAGAGTGGGTCAATCTTGAGGGCAGCCTCATGAGAGTGGTCAATCAGCAGGCTCCCTCATGTGGGGGCGACAACCGAGGCCCCCCGCGCCGGGGCGGCCGCCCCTTTTACGGAGGTTGTGGCCGGGGCCCCCAACGCTAACGCAGCCACAGGGCGACAAATATCAGAGTGCACTAAAGATAAAGGAGTATGCCTCTGAGTACAAGCAAGACTAAAAGAGTACGATGTTGTTTGCCAAAGATACAAGATTCACAAGTAAACTCATGTAGGGAAACATCCAAAAGTGCTTTTCTGAGAATCCAGAGGGGAGCATGCCCAAGACGACAATCAAAGTCCCGAGTAAGACAACTAACAAACAACAGATTTAATAGTGATCCCAGAACATGAATGACCGAAGATAAAGAGAGTGTGGGTGTGAGAGTTATATCAGCTGCACTGGAGACTGGGGCGATGTCACCATAGGCATGAAGATAGGAATCCACATGATTAGAGGAAATTTAATCGCTCAGAACAAAGGTGGAGAAAAAAATGTCTAAGAATCAAATGACTCTAATACCATGTTGGGAGTAACTAAAACAGAGCGAGAATAATAAAGTTTTTATTAAATTCTCAAAATTATTCCTTTACAAGAATGTATACATACATATATATATATGAAGAGAGAAGGATTCTCAATCCAAAGATGTGAGACTAAAAAAAGAGATTTAAGTGGGCTTATAATGAACCAAACTCATTGGGCTTTTATATGCATTTCTCTAACATTTTCTAACAATATTCAATCAGATACAAGGTAATAAACAAAGTGGACATTTATATAATAAAAATTAATAAAATTATTGCGGTCGGCTCGAAGCTCCTGGTAGACCGGGACTCTTGAACCGTTCTAGCCAGCTGAGCGGTCGAGCATGCAAATAATCAAATGTTCTCTGATTTGTGCAAAAGAGATTTGATTACGTGAAAAACCCGCAATTAGGGTGAAAAACCGCACGGTCGATTCGTTGTGAACCTAACTTCCATTATTCCAGTGTTTGTTACAAAAATATTCAAATGAATGCGCGGGGGATATGCCGCTTCTCGTTTCACTTTGTGGGATGAGAGAATTTAGGGAAAGTCCTTAGCGTCAAGGGATTTTTGCGCTCTTCTGGGAATCTTGCTTCTTTCGCTTCTAGAGGAGTTAGCCAACTAGGTTGTCTCCTTGCTGGATCCATTCTGGTGGCAACTTGAGGTTCAGTTGCTCAATTCTGCGCCTTGCGAGAACAACCGAGGACTTGGTTGACGACCGTGTGTCTGTATGCTTCTGAACTCCTGTCTTGCTTCGAACAAACTTCGTTTGACTAGGAGGTGTTTGTCTAAGTTCCTTGTGGGTGGACAACCTGTAGAGAGAGAGAGAGAGAGAGAGAGAGAGTAGAGATAGAAAGACAGGAAAATGGTCGGAGTTAGCGAATCGAAAAAATGATCCAAATGAAGACGAAAGTGGTTCTATTTATAGGCTTTTATGGGTGCGGTCTGGTATTTTCACCAAGTAACTACTAGACCGATCAATAGAAACGCTTGGATTTGAGCGCACAGATCACCATGTTTAGAGAAAAGACGATCCCACCCCTGGGTCGGAAAAAAAGCCCGCCCAGGAGGACTGGCGGCCTGAGACCGACGTACAAGGCGGCGACTGCCCCCTTCCTCCGCGGCGAACGACCGGGAGGGGGCGGTTGCCCTTGGTGGGACCGGCCAAGGTCGTCCCTTGGCCCAGAAGGCCAAGGGTCGGCCGCCCTCCTTGAGGGCGACCTCGAGAGAGTGGCCAACCGGTGGGCCCCCTCACGTGGGGGCAGTAGCCGAGCCCCCCTGTGCCGTTGTCGTGGTCAACGGGGGGGGGGGGGGGGGGGCGCCCCGCAGCTGACCCTTGGCTGCAGGGGGTCGTGGCCAAGGGTCGCGCAACAGTCGTGGCCACCCCTTTTGCGGGGGTCGTGGCCGAGGCCCCCACTCTGGGGCAGTCGCGGCCAAGGCCAACTGCAGTGGGGTGGCCGCGAGGTGGCTGCCTCCATTGCGGGGCCTTAGCCGAGGCCACCCTCGGGTCACATTACCTGTGCGTTTTGGTCAAAGTCTTACTGGTTTGACACGACAATCTTTTAGGGGAATCCCATCAATTATGTAGATATATTTTTTTAACATAAAATAGATACAATTGGATTCAGGGTTCGTCTGGCCCCGCAAGAAGAGACACGGGCGGGAGGAATAGTGCCATCGTTGGAATTGGAGGGGGGGCAGCTGCTGTTCAAAAGGGTGAGTTTTGCTCCATTCCCATGGCGCGACGGGAGGAGACGCGTCAAACCACGCCGCCAGGCATTTGATTACCCGTCACCGCTGGGTATTTAATATTTAATTAATATAAATTGATTCAAATAATTTTTGTGGTTTTTTGAAAAAAATAAAAATTGAAGGACTTTTTTAAATTAGCACGGCGGATCATGAGGCGTCCGGCAAATCTAGCGCTGTGATTACTAATATGCCCTGTGGACATCATCAAAATTACCCGGTCATTTAAATTGGAGATCGCTCATCTCCTCTAGGGTTTTTTTTAGCGAGAAGACGGTGAGAGCGTGCGGCGCAAGGTTGAAGGTGACTGCGCAGGGTCGAGGCCATCGGCGCAAGTAGACGTTCGTCGAAGATCGTTAGAGGAGGATTCGAGGAGGTAAGGTCTAGATATTCATCGATCATCTTCTAGGTTGTGTTATTAGGATTATGATTGTCATCGTCATCGACTAGCAAAGCCTTCGCTTGGTTGTAATTCCATCATCAGCCGTTTTTAGGCTTTTTTTATTAATCAATCTTCTTTTCGAAGGACTACTAGGATCAGCATTACTGAACACGCTTCATCTCGCGTAACTTCCGTGCTCTTATTCACACACTTTCTAGCAAAAGATTTCATGTAGTTCTTTTCTAACCACGCCATTCACTAAATTGTTTTTTTAGGTACATCTGCACGAGAATGGGTGGTCAAAGAAACAGCTATGGAAAGCGCTCCAATTCATATTCAGACTATAGAGATGATAAAGGAAGCAAGAGAAGTAATCCAGGGGATGAAAGGGAGGCGTATGCTCCTGGGCCTGAAGATACTGTCTACCGTTATCTCTGTCCAACAAAGAAGATTGGAAGTATCATAGGCAGGGGCGGCGAAATTGTGAAGCAATTAAGGGCAGACACTCGTGCTAAGATAAGGATTGGTGAAACTTTACCTGGCTGTGATGAACGAGTAATATCAATTTTTAGTTCAAGCGAAGAGACTAATTCCCTTGAAGATACTGGAAAAACAGTATGTGCTGCACAAGATGCTCTCTTCAGAGTTCATGAGAGGTTAATATCAGACGAGGATGCTAGTGATGGAGATGCTGATGCAAATGTCCCTCAAGTTACTGTTCGCTTACTTGTACCATCAGATCAAATTGGATGCATTATTGGAAAAGGCGGTCAGATTATTCAAGGGATTCGAAGTAGTACCGGTGCTCAGATACGCATATTGAAGAACGAGCATTTACCTTCCTGTGCCAATAGTACTGATGAACTTCTTCAGGTATTAGTATATGCTTTTACTCTCTATATCAACAATTTGGATAATTGTATGTTTGTTATACAGAAGATAATTATGCTTTGTTTAGACTGACTTGATCTTTCATAATATTAATCATTCCTAATGTATAATTTATGTGCATCTAATCTGAGTATCACGTGGATTCTAAGCCTGCTCTGCAAGTAAATATTGTATTTGATATTGACAGAGCCAAGAAAGATTTACAGTAATTAGCCTTGTTATTGAGAATTCGGTATGATAAAAAATTTGCAGTCTCTTTTACCTTAGGCTCCGTTTGGGGGGATTTATTTTCACCGGTCAAGCGGTTACGACCAATTAAGGTCCGGTTCATGCGGTCGTAACTGCTTGACCCGTGAAAATAACCCCCCCCCCCCCCCCAAACGGAGCCTTAGTGTGCTGAAAAGTTCATTAGCGTAGGTATGAAGCTTTACATGTACTTATGTAAGTAAGATCTGATAAACTTTTGAAACCAGAATGATGGTAAAAAAAGACAAGTTATTTTTCCCCCTTGTTGCTGCATGGAAGTTACGCCTGCATTTGACTTGTATTCATCTTTTCTTCATAATTCCAATTTCTCATAAATCTACCTTATAATTTAGATTATTGGGGATGCTACTGTTGTGAAGAAGGCTCTTTTTGAAGTTTCTTCTCAGCTCCATGAAAATCCATCGCGCTCACAACACATGCTTTTCTCGAATGTGCCTATCAGCAGTCAATATGGCGGAGTAAATATTAGAACACCCGTTGGTGTGGGTCCCTTGATTAGTTCATATGATGGTTATAAGAGTGATGTTACTGGAGACTGGCCATCGTTTTACTCTTCTCCCAGGGATGAGACTTCTACAAAAGAGTTCACTTTAAGGATGATATGCCCGGCTGCCAACATTGGAGGTGTCATTGGGAAGGGTGGTGTTATCATCAAACAGATTAGACAAGATTCTGGAGCTTATATAAAAGTTGATAGTTCTAACGCAGAGGATGACTGCATAATTACAATTTCAGCAAAAGAGGTGAAATAATTCCTTCATTGCAAATGAGATGTCAACTCCTTTATTCTTTATATTTTTTGTTTGACTATTTCCTGTTTCTCCAGCTTTTTGAAGATCCATTTTCTGCAACAATAGATGCTGCAGTACGCTTACAACCTAGATGCAGTGAAAAGGCTGAAAGAGAATCCAGGGAGCCTTCTTATACCACCCGCTTGCTTGTATCAACATCACGTATTGGTTGCCTTATTGGGAAAGCTGGTAGTATCATCTCTGAGATGAGGAGAAACACTAGAGCAAATATTCGTGTATTGCCAAAAGAAAACCTTCCGAAAGTTGCTTCAGATGATGATGAGATGGTTCAAGTATGGTTAATTTCTTCTGTTTTGAAATGACTCACTGCTTTTATAAGGAAATTTCTGCATGTTTGTTGACATTAAACTATTTGGTCAGATTAGTGGAGATCTTGACGTTTCTAGGGATGCTCTTGTACAAATAGCGACAAGGTTGAAAGCTAACACTTTTGAAAGAGAGGGTGCTTTATCAGGATATCCACCTTTTGCTTACCATCCTATGCCAAGTGATTCGGACATTTCAAAATATGGAAGCAGGGATTCAAGGGCACCTGATCGTGGGTATTCTTATTCTGGTGATTTGGTTCCCTCTGGAAGATATGCGTCATCTCAGGTGAGTCCTCAGTTATACCATTTGAGCATTATAGTTTTCCAGCATTGTTTGACAATATTTTTAATTTGTATGTGAATGTCAATTTGCTTTAGTTGATGCTTCTTAGCAATTGTATTTGATTGCTTCCTTTTTCCCGTAAGGTTGGAGGAAGTAATTACGGAACATATGATGCCTATCCTGGACGTTCTGGAAGTGTAGGGTAAGGCCTTATTTTCTTCAAATTGTACTGTCTTTGTTGTTGTTTGGGTTTTTCCATTTCAGTCTTGAATTGAGCTGGTATATTATTGCATCCAAATTTTGAATAATGTTGCCATAACTTATCTGCGACATAACTTGGGCGTTGGATGATAGGCCAAAATTGACAGTTCTTCATGATATAATCCTTATGAATATTGGATTTTGAATATTGATTAACTTATTTGGTAGACTTAGAATATTTGACCTTATCCTTCTAAGGTTGAATACAAAGATAATATATGCCACACCATTGCCAAATACTGAAAATGTATGATATGCATGAGTTGACTTTGTTATTATATGCATGCTAAAGAAATATATACTAGATTTAGTTAAATAATAATAAGATAATGTTATAAACATACCAATTTTCGTTAGTAGCAAACCAAAAAAATTGGGTTCAAAAGAAAGACCCCCTTTTGACTCATGTGCTATAAGCAAACACATGGCTCCTTTTCGATTCTCATATATTTAGTCTCCCCCTTTCGCCGATGACATACCTCCCCAACACAATGACGATGCACCTTCCATGAACATCGACAAGTTCTCTCCCCCTCACGCCCACAACACAAGTGCCACACCATGACACAGCGGCCGCGCCCACGCTCGAGAGACAACTCTGACTGCATGGTTGCGATGCCTCCCTTCTCATGTCGACAACCTATCTCCCCTTTTTATGCTGGCGATTTATCTCTCTCTGCACAACGACGACTTTTCTCCTCACCATTCTTTTGGCCGACGAAAATCAATTGGGCGAGTTCTTTATTTATTTTGGTTTTCCTTTTTTTTTTACTTCCAGCTCTATCTCATTTCTCCTTCACTTTCATTTTGTTCCTCTTGCTATTAAACTAAGGTTGATTGCCCTTGGGTTTTGTATTTTTGATAGATCTGAATATATACATAGATATTTGCTCTACAAAAATTTGTATTTTTTTTTTTGACAACTAGAGAAAATTGTAATGGAGGTTTAGCCGTTATTTCAAGAATTGATTAAATTATGGTAAATGCTCTCATTTAAATCCATGGTGTTGTGTCCCTTTCCATGAATTTTGATTACCATTATGGTTTATTTAGGTTTTCATTTTGGTTTCCTATCTCAAGTTTGAGGTTTGTAATTTAGTTTTACACACTTTATTAGCGCATGGGTGGATGTTGAAGTCCATTTTGAAAGTAATATTAGATTTCCATTGGTAGTGCGGGTGCGTAATGCGTGAGAAAACCTCATTTTGCTGTAGCTATGAAAGGTTTAAATAAATTGAATGGTAGCAGAGCTAGTTCACGTGTCTTTCAGATGCGGCAGAGCCAGTGTTACCGTTTAAAACAATGTAAGAAAGGGTGGACAAAAAAGAATTTAGGGAAAACCACCTCTAAACGGTGTGGATGCCCATTTTTCTTGATTGGTCAAAAATGCATTAAGTAAAGAGTGGGTGCTTGAAGTTGAATGTTTAATGCACAACCACAAGATGGTACATTCAAAATCACATGCCTTTGCAGGGAGATTATATAGTAAGGAGCAAAAAATAGTGCAAAAAATGTATGCTTTGACGTTACTACAACCAGATGTCGGGTACTGGTTTCCTACTTTCCCCTAACCATGACCACCGTTGCAAAATCGTGATATGCCCGCTTCAACAAAATCGATGCAACCATGGTCTACCTCCTTGCCATGGCACACACACTTCACCAATGAATTTTGGCCTCCTTTTGAGTGCACGCTACATCTGCTTTCATATCGGATTGCCATGCCTCCCCTTTTCTAGCGGTACACAACAATCGACTATTTTAAGGTGGCGTTTGGTTCGGCTTATCGGCCGCGGTGCGGTGCAAACACAATTCATCTTTTGCCATAATCAGCGTTTGGTTCGGCTGATTTTAAGAATTTAGGGAAAATTGTAATGGAGGTTTAGCCGTTATTTCAAGAATTGATTAAATTATGGTAAATGCTCTCATTTAAATCCATGGTGTTGTGTCCCTTTCCATGAATTTTGATTACCATTATGGTTTATTTAGGTTTTCATTTTGGTTTCCTATCTCAAGTTTGAGGTTTGTAATTTAGTTTTACACACTTTATTAGCGCATGGGTGGATGTTGAAGTCCATTTTGAAAGTAATATTAGATTTCCATTGGTAGTGCGGGTGCGTAATGCGTGAGAAAACCTCATTTTGCTGTAGCTATGAAAGGTTTAAATAAATTGAATGGTAGCAGAGCTAGTTCACGTGTCTTTCAGATGCGGCAGAGCCAGTGTTACCGTTTAAAACAATGTAAGAAAGGGTGGACAAAAAAGAATTTAGGGAAAACCACCTCTAAACGGTGTGGATGCCCATTTTTCTTGATTGGTCAAAAATGCATTAAGTAAAGAGTGGGTGCTTGAAGTTGAATGTTTAATGCACAACCACAAGATGGTACATTCAAAATCACATGCCTTTGCAGGGAGATTATATAGTAAGGAGCAAAAAATAGTGCAAAAAATGTATGCTTTGACGTTACTACAACCAGATGTCGGGTACTGGTTTCCTACTTTCCCCTAACCATGACCACCGTTGCAAAATCGTGATATGCCCGCTTCAACAAAATCGATGCAACCATGGTCGACCTCCTTGCCATGGCACACACACTTCACCAATGAATTTTGGCCTCCTTTTGAGTGCACGCTACATCTGCTTTCATATCGGATTGCCATGCCTCCCCTTTTCTAGCGGTACACAACAATCGACTATTTTAAGGTGGCGTTTGGTTCGGCTTATCGGCTGCGGTGCGGTGCAAACACAATTCATCTTTTGCCATAATCAGCGTTTGGTTCGGCTGATTTTAAGAATCCCGTTTTTGGCTTTCCGCTGTTTCTTATCTACCCCCGACCGCTGTTTCTTATCGCATTCATCCGCAATCGCAACCCTATCCCTCCTCCCTTCCCGATTCGCGCGACTCCGCCCGGTTCTGTTCTTCCCGATTCTCTTCTCCTCCGCTTACCTTCTTCTCTACTCCTCCGCGTACCCTCTTCTCCTCCCGATTTCCCAGTGGCGGCGACCGGATCCATCCGTTCCTCCCTGCATCGACCACCGGATCCAATACTACGCTTTGCAGCGATTCGAGCTTCCTCCCTCCAGCGGATCTCTACTCTTCCTGATTCGAGCTCCCCAGCAGCTCTTCGGCACGCCGCACATCGCCGACGCTCCATCTTCCCCAATCGGAGATCTACAAGGTAACTTTTGGTGATTTTCCATTTTTTTCCGTTCATTTCACCTTACCTAGATCCGGCCGTATATGCGTATTGCAATGTTCACTGGATTTGATATGAGATGTTTGTGTTGTGTTGTGTGTGTATTTAGATCCGACCATACACAATTTCTGTGTGTGTATGTGTATATATTTTTGTGTATGTGTGTGTGTATATATTTTTGTGTATGTGTGTGAGTTTTATGTGTGTGTGATTGTGTGTGTGAGTTATATGTTTGTGTTTGTATGTGTATGTGATTGTTTGTGTGTGAGTTATATGTTTGTGTGTATATGTGTATTGCAATGTGTGTGAGTTGTATGTGTGTGTTTGTGTGTGTGAGTTGTTTGTGTGTGCTTGTGTGTGTATGTATATATATGTGTGTGTACATGTGTATGTGTGTATGTGTATGTGTATGTGATTGTGTGTGTGTTTGTATGTGTATGTGTGTATGTGTGTGTGTTTGTATGTGTATGTGTGTATGTGTGTGAGTATGTGTGTGTTTGTATGTGATGGTGTGTGTACATGTGTTTGTATGTATATGTGATTGTTTGTGTGTGAGTTATATGTTTGTGTGTATATGTGTATTGCAATGTGTGTGAGTTGTATGTGTGTGTTTGTGTGTGTATGTATATATATGTGTGTGTGTACATGTGTATGTGATTGTGCGTGTGTTTGTATGTGTATGTGTGTATGTGTGTGAGTATGTGTGTGATTATGTGTGTGTATATATGTGTTGTGAGTGTACATATGTGTGTGTATATATATGTGTGTGTTTTTGTGTATATATGTGTGTGTTTATGTTTAATATATTTTTGTAATATTTTTGAATGTTGTTTTTAAAGATGGGCAAAACAAAAGACGGTGGGATAGCCGCAATGTGGGACAATTCCGATGTTCTCCTCTTTTGTGATATCTGCATAAAAGAGATAGAACGTGAGAATCGACCTACAACATATTTTAGTAAAGAGGGGTTGTCCAATATAATGAAGAAATTTGAAGAGTCGACTGGAAAGAAATACGATAAAGTGCAATTCAAAAATAAATGGGATCATCTGAAGGAGTGGACACTTTGGACGGAGTTGAAACGAGGTGAGACCGGCTTGGGTTGGAACACATCAAGGAAAACTATAGACGCCTCGGATGAGTGGTGGGACGAGCGATTGAAGGTATTCATTGTTTGAATTCAATTATTTCCCTTAAATAATTATTGTATGCTCGTTTTAAATAATTGAATAATATTTCAGGTTGTCCCTGCCGCAAAGAAGTTTCGTTATTCTGGAATACAGCCAGAATTAGAGGAGAAACTGAACATGATGTTCAGCTCCGTTGTTGCGACTGGACATCATGCTTGCACCCCTCATTCGAGGAATGTTGGCCCTGAGTCTACTGATGATAGAGCATTGTTAGACGGTGGACAAGATGACGTTGATGTCAGTGGAGTTCCTCCTGTAACCGAGAACACAGCTACATCCGAGGTTGGACAAAAAAGGAGGAAATGACAGAAGAAAGATATTACATCGGTGTTAGAGGATATGACAGAATCTTCTAAGAGCATGTGTCGGTTCATATAGGAGCCACCAAAGAGCAATTCTTCCTTCGCCATTGCCCAAGCACTTGAGAAGTTAGCAACTTACCATGAAGTGCAATCAGATAGGGAGTTCCACTTTTTTGCCATCACCTATCTGATGGACAAAAATTATAGGGAGACCTTCATGTGCCTGCCAGAAATTCTTAATGTTCAGTGGCTTCGTAGCCGCTATAGTAGCTGCGTGTAGTTGGGCCTATCTTGACATTTACTGCACTAGTCTGGACATTATTATGTTATCTGCTTTATATGCTTATTAATTCTACATTGAACATTATTAGTCTTGACATTTATTACTGCGTTGTTTTGACATTGATATGTGGATGATTTATATGCTTCTAGTTTTTTTAATCAAATGTTAGTATCTTTATTTGTTTATTCCAGAATATGTCGAGCGAGGACTCTGATAATTCCATGGAGCAGTACGAAATAGCTAGAAGAAAATATTTTATTGCTCAACAACACACTACAGTAACGGCAGTATGTTTGGTTTCTGCACACACCTCTCTATTAAACAGTTGAGTCCCACGCATGACTTCGAAGCAGACAGGTGATAAATGGGTTGGAGAGATACTTCGTGGATCTACTGTGAGATTTCATGACTCTTTCATGATGAGTCAAGAAATATTTCTCGATTTACTGCATTATCTGGAGGAAAGGTGTGGACTCCAGGGAACAAGAAGGACAGCCTCCAGAGAAGTGCTAGCCTTGACCGTATACATATTGTCGCACAATGAATCGATGAGAAAAACAATTGAGCGCTTTCAGCATTCAACGGAGACAGCTAGCCGATTTTTCTCTCAGGGTATTCGTGCTTTGTTGCGGCTAGGGGAGGAAGTTATCCAGCCATTAGATAGATCTTTCGGGAGCACTCCACCAGAAATTATGTACGACAGACGTTATATGCCTTTCTTTAAAGATTACGTTGGGGCTATAGACTGAACACTTGTTGACGCGTGCATAACAGTTGGACAGCAGGTATCCTATATTGGGAGACGGGGCAATCCAACTCAAAATGTCATGGCTGCTTGCGATTTCAACATGTGCATCACTTTCGTCATGGCCGGTTGGGAGGGATCTGCACACGATAGCCGCATTTTCAATTATGCCTTAAATGATCCTCATTATAATTTTCCTCATCCTCCTCGAGGTAATGTTAACAATTATGTTTATCTATTTCTTACTTT
The DNA here is from genome assembly GCA_039513925.1 of Platanthera zijinensis. NCBI lineage: Eukaryota > Viridiplantae > Streptophyta > Magnoliopsida > Asparagales > Orchidaceae > Platanthera > Platanthera zijinensis. Next base: position 627,800 of record CM077080.1, on the reverse strand, counting down.
AATTTATTTGAGTGGTTAATTAATTTTTAACACATTATCAGAAAAATATTACTTGGTCGATTCTGGATATCCTTTGGAGAGAGGGTATTTGAAACCATATCAAGATACAAGGTATCATTTGCCAGACTTCGCACGCGGTGGTCGTCAAGCAGAGGGACATCGAGAGATGTTCAATCATGCTCACTCATCGCTAAGGAGCGTGATAGAACGATCGTTCGGTGTTTGGAAGAAGAAATGGGCCATACTGCGGGACATGCCGAGCTATAGCTTTGCGAAGCAGGCAGATATTGTGATGACCACGATGGCTTTACATAATTTCATTCGCCGACACCCTTCCCGCAACGATATAGATTTCAATGAGTGCGAGCAGGAGGGTCAAGATGATAGGGTGGCCTCACAAGGGTGTCAAGAAATCTGCTCTTACACTGCAGGTGGAGTAGAGGAGATGATCGCGCTACGTGATAGTATAGCGGATCAGTTGTATGAATCAAGAGCATAGTTCGAGATTGCGGGTGTACCTGGATTTCTTGTGTTATGTGTTTATTTAGCCTAAAGATTTTTTTTGGAAAAAAAAATTTAATTCAAAACTCCGTTTTGAATCCAAACAACTTATTCAAAACTCTGTTTTCAAAACTCCATTTCATCCAAACAGTTTTTTAACAAAACTCTATTTTCCAGAATCAGCACTTTTTCCATCAGCAGCTTCTCATCAGCAACTTTCCATCAGCAACAACCCAACCAAACAGAGCCTAAGCCTCCCCCATTGTCAGTCACCTCCAGCGGGATCGTCTGCCTTCGAATTCGATCAGGAATCCTTTTTCTACTCCATAACCAAGGAGCTACAGATGAACCTGGATCCACCAACATCCATTGCATCAATCACATGTCTCCATATTTTCGACTTTAGGCTCAGTCGAGGAATCGAGCGGGGAACATAACGTCAAGCACTAGTCATACGACAATTGGCTACACTAGTTGAACTTTTGGCAATCTCCGCTCTGCCTGTCCAATCCCAACGTTGTTCGCTGTGACGCGGGCATTTTAGCCTCGCGCTGATCTTGCTCTGTCATTTTTGCTTCACATCGACTGAGGAATCAAGCAAGGGACGCACTAACCCTATGACAACCAGTCACACAGATAAATCTCTTGGTTAGCTCTACTCCGCTCGTCCAGTCCCTACGATGCCTATAGTGACCAATGCATTCCAGCCTCATGCCGATCTTGCCCTATTTTTCTCGCTGATCTCGCTCTGCTTTTCCTACCTTGCAAACCTCTCCCTCAATCACTACAATCGTCTACGTAGAATGTCATCTCAACAATCCCACATTTCATGCACAATTGTCTCAACTCAAGCAATTATTGCTCACCACCCTTACCATTTTATACTCCACTTTCCAAATTATCCACCTTCACCTAGTTCTCTTGATCCGATTGCATTTATTTATTTTGGCAAAAATATTGTCAATCCTAAAATCACAAAATACGTGGGTAAATTTGCTCCTTTATTCTTCATATCGTCACGACTATGGCCGACCCAGTTGGCATCCATACACCATAATAAAGATCTTTATGTTACTCGACCTTGCGAACAAGGTCGATTTTCAAAGCTGGTGTATTGATTCATATACATCTTGTGGACTAATGACACTCGAACGTTCGACCTCACAACGCAAAAGCTTTTTTGGAGATGCGACTACCTTTATGTATTATTTGGATATTTTTTCTTCTGGTGTATTTCGTCTTATAATGTATTTCGTCTTATTGTGTATTTTGTCTATGTAGTAAGTCACCATCTATATAAGGAGCCCTAAGCCTGAGAGTGAGTTATCTTGGATCATTTAGATCTTTGTCTTTTTTAAGGGAGGACTCTTAGGTATCATTTGGTGTGGTGTTTTTACTCCGGTGAGTTGGACAAAACGCCGCCGTCATAGAATATATGTTTGGCATGAAAACGGTTATGACAGTGACCAAGAAAAAAAACTAGTTTTGAACATAAAATTGGATGAAATTCTTTAAGTGAGGTTGGGTGTTCACGAAAGACGGTTCATAACCCCCACACGTTCACGACCGCCACCACTGTGGCAAACGGAGCCTTAAAGGGATCCATCCCTCACGACCACCACCGTCACCGCGTTCATGACAGCCACCGCCATGCCAAACAGAGCCTTAGAGGGATCCATCCCTCACGAGTTGGGAACGAGCATGCAACGTTAATTGTATCTTCCATTCGCTATCCATTGCAATATTATGAGTTTTTTCTTATTCGTGATACGTGGTTACTTGTTCGTATCATCGTTTTTCAATAAATACATTGTTCATATTAGAAAGAAGAAGAAATGCACACCAACGATGAAAAGTACATGCGTACAAATCAATACACACTTGGACTGCCATGTGTCTATATATCTTCCAAAACAAGGGTTGTCCTTTATGGTTAGTTCACCAACATTGAAAACAATTGAGTTTACATGTCATGGATATGGATATTGACTTAAACAGAGCATGATACCAAAAATGAGAAGCATCACATTGATATGGAGTTAGAGTGGATCATAAGACAATATCAAAGCACATCTGAACATGAAACAATGAAAATTAAGAAAACAGCTAAATGAGATCATGGATCCAACTTCAAGTCTAATTGTAGAGCCACACTTGCATATATCAAGCTAAAAGGAAGACTCACGGGAAGTTCCACGAAGTTCAAGGATGATGTCACAAATACAAAGCACACATACATGTGTGTCGTTAACTCAACCCAAATTTAAAATACATGGTAGATGTCTTTAATGCGCTTTCTAACGAATACCTTGTTATTAGTGAAGCGATGAACATGAGCGATAATTGACATATGTTAGAGAAGATCTTTCAAATGAGTTGCAACAAAGAGAAGTTTTGTATGGTGATATAATCAGAGTTTTTAGATGACATGGATTATTTTAATCACTCAATTTGTATTACTGTTCTCGCCCCACTAGAAAACTGGATGTTTTTGTCCGATATGAGATTAATTATTTCCTTATGTTATAACATTGGAGTGGTTCAAGAATCTAATTCACAATACACTGGAGTCACTGGTTCGCCCCATTCAATGCGATGAACATGAGCAATAATTGACATATGTTAGAGAAGATCTTTCAAATGAGTTGCAACAAAGAGAAGTTTTGTATGGTGATATAATCAGAGTTTTTAGATGACATGGATTATTTTAATCACTCAATTTGTATTACTGTTCTCGCCCCACTAGAAAACTGGATGTTTTTGTCCGATATGAGATTAATTATTTCCTTATGTTATAACATTGGAGTGGTTCAAGAATCTAATTCACAATACACTGGAGTCACTGGTTCGCCCCATTCAATTTTTTTAATCATATTTATTAATGTAAATCATTTTATTGAGTTATGCATGAGAGATGATTACCCACTGCTACAAATCTCGTCTCCTTGGTGGAGGTTTCATAGTCAAATTGCAGGGTCATGGGAAAACATTTTCCCATCATAGTCAAATTTTTTTAATCAGCTTTTATTTCCATTTTTTTGGAATTTTGTTTCTTTCATAATAGTATGTTTTTGTAGTTTTTCCCATTGCAGAATATCATAAAAATTCTGCCGCATTTGAAAACTTGCATCTCAATATATTTTTCTTTAAGAAAGAACATTGCTATCTTTTTTCTATCTCAATCAGTTTTTGATATCTCAGTATAGTTTTCTTCAGAGCATTGTTATCCTTTTGCTATCTCAATATGTTTTGTTTAAGATAGAATCATAGAACATTGCTATCTTTTTGCTCTATATAGTTGAGAAAGTTCTATGTGACGCTTGCACTTTTTTTAATTTGCTGAATGATTTGCTAATAACAAAAATGTTTGCGAATAGCTGTTTGCAAAATTGTTGGTTTGCTAATATTAATGGTTTCCTAGTATCTAGAATTAGTTTACTTATAATACTACCCTAATAAAATTAGTTTTATTAGTTATATATATTTTATAGTTTTTCCCTACTATGTTAGCCCTACTTTGTATCTCACTTTCTACATATGATGGTGAGAATTCTTATTTTTTTCGTTATCAAAGAAAGGGTTTAGTGAGATTATGACATGATGTACTTACGCATTAGTGAGATTATTACAAAAGATAGGGCACAATGACGACAAAGGATCCATATAGCCGACCCCACTATAGTGGGATAAAGGCTCGAATGTTGTTGTATCAAAGAAACTTTTTGTATACTTTCCACTTGATTTAAGTGTCCGCAGCACTCTTGTCTTTTGCCTTCAAACGTGCAACCTTTCATAGTCCACTTCCTCTTGAAGGTCGCAATCCCTGCCTTCCGCCTTCACCTTCTCTGCCTCCCACATTCGCCGAACCCGCTTAATTCCCGAAAATTTTCCGTAAAATTTGCAGGCAGGGTCTCCCGTCTTTTTTGGGTTGCTGCTGGATGCTTCACCTTCTTTGAACTACTTTCAGCCATCTCTGACTAGCATTGAGGTGGTTCCAACTTCCGAATTCATAAGTGACTCCTTTCTATGGGAATTATTATGATTTTATTCAACTTGATTCTGTGATTTCGAAGAGTTCTTGTTTTTTTGTATTTTTCATCTACAGATGATTTTTAATGCCAACTGACTGGGAATTTGATCTTGCTGCATTGGAAGTTGCTTCATTTCTTGTTCTTGATTTTGTGCTGACCTTCCTGTTTTCGTTCTTTCCGATGTTTTTCTCGACCAAATACTTTTCAGGCAACGAATATTGTTTATTTGGGGGGGGGGGGCAAAAAGACCTTCACGTTGACGAGGTGATTGCAATATTAGCATTTGTTTATTTATCAATTGTCCTTTTACTTATCTCTTCTTGCTGCTAGCTAGACATCTCTAAAAGCTCGGGTGTGAATCAATGTATGCTCGAGTAATTCTTGAAGGCGTCATGTTCACTTTTTTTCTTAAAATCACCACGTCTCCTATGGTCACACAAACAACATGCTATTTGCAGCCAATTCTTTGATTATATTGATGTGGTGATTGCTGAACCAACTCACTTTTATGGAGGAAATGAGATTATGATAATTCCTTGGTGGTTTGTCGGGAAAGGAAGAGCACAACAGATGTTCCCGTGAGGTCCCACAGCTTCGTAGAGAGGCCGAAGTTTCGTGGTCCGCTGAATCGTGCAGAGGAAGCTCAGAGAGCGTAGGGGGGCGGAGTTGCCGTCGAGGCGATATGACTGGCCCTTCTGCAGGAACTCCATGGACATAGCCTGCCAATTAACGCACACATCTCCAAGGGGAGCGAGCCAAGCCACTCCAAGAATGACGTCGAGACCGCCTAATCCAAATATGTTGAAGTCTGCTGTCACGGAACAGGTCCCCACCGAGAGGGAGATGACAATGCAACAACCCAGAGACGGACGGTGGTGCCCATCGCCCAAACAAACCGCAACATCCAGGGAGGGAACTGAGGGCAGATGGAGCTGCTGCACCAGGTGCTCTGAGATGAGGTTGTGGCTTGCGTCGCTGTCCACCATGATGATGATCGGACGATCCCGTAGTGTGCCCGAGAGCTGCATGGTTTGTTGGCTAGGGATCCCGCCTGTCGAGGTGCAAGATAGCTCCACCCGGTGGAACAAAGCTGTGGTGGAGTCGAGAGGTGTGTCCTCCGGTGAGAGCTCCAGAGCCTCAAAGTCGGCCAAGGTAACCTCAGGGTCGACATCGCCGATGATGGCACGAAACTCCTTGACCGTGCAAACGTGGGTAGGAGAATACGGCTGACGTCAGTAGAAACACAACCCTTTTCTACAGAGGTTGTCCAACTTGCAGTTGGAGAGTCGCTGAGTAGGGGCCGGTCGGCCTGGCTGAGCGGCTGGAGGAGGCCGAGGGGCTGGTGTCTCTGGAGTAGCAGTCCGCCATGGTTTGCCTCCCAGTGGAGGTTCGCCTGGTGGTGGTGGTCGAGGAGACAAATCTGCCTCCACGAGGCGGGCCATATCGAGGATCTCTGAAACCGTTTGGGGATGGTGAGTGCGGAGTCGGGAGCGGATGTGGGGCAATAGGCCATGCATGAAGAAGCCGAGATAATGATCCGGCGGTAAGCCCGGAACATGGGCGACGAGGGCCACAAACTCATCGATGTATTCATCCAACGCACTGACTTGACGTACCCCACATAGTCGTTCGTTGGCGGAGCTGGAGTAACGGCTGTCGTAGCGGCGGATCATCTCCTGCTTGATCTCTGGCCAGGAGATGGTTGAATTGGCCTGCTGCAGCCATCGGGCCCAATGCCAGGAGGAGTCGTCGAGTCGCACGACGGAGGTGGAGACCTGTCTTGCTCGGGAGTGTGGTGGAGGTCAAAGTACTGTTTCGCCTTTGTGATTCACCCAATCGGGTCCACACCGGGCCACCGACGAAGGTGGGGAGGTCCAAGGCAAGGGCTGGACGACCAAAGGAAAATGGAGGTGCGGTCTCCCCGTTGTGTGGGAGAGGTGGCGCCCCAAGGATGGACGCGCCGTTGGCCGGGCATGCGGATCCGCTGGCGGACGAAGCAACGGAAGTTTGTAACGCATCAAGCTTTGTGTGGATGGCGAGCAAGGAGGCCTGCAAGAAGGCCACGATGGACTCCTGGGTGCTGACACGACATAGGAGGGCCTCGTTGGCGCCTCGGCGGTGGAACAAGTGTTTGGCGCCATGACAACAACGGAAGGTCTGCAGCGGCTGGAGGGCTGCAGCGGTGCGACAGTGGGGAAAAGCCGCGGTGCTGCGCTGGAGCGCGGTGCTGCGGTGCGGCTGGCTGGAGTGCGAAACTACGGCAGGAGGGCGGTGCTGGGCGCGGGACTTAGCGGCGGTGCGGTGCCGGAAAAAAACGCTATGCGACGCTGGACGGCGGTTAGGAGCAGGCGTCTAGTGGCGGATGCAGACTATGATCGCGGAACTGAACTGGATCGCGGTTGCGGAAGTCGGGCGGAATTGCGGAGTTTTGCGGCGGACGCGCTGTGGTTCGTGCGGGATCTCGGAAGTGGAAACCGGACGGAACTGCGGAAACGGCAATAGATTGTTAGCGAGGGACGCAATCGGCAGCCTGCGGAGGGCGGGACGACGGGTCAATCCAAATTGTTGCGATGTCAGGGGAGGGTAGGCAGCGGTGGGAAAAACGGTGTGCGTGAGAGAGAGAGGGAGAGAGAGAGAAGGGAGATGGGATTAGGGTTAGAGATTAGAGGAAGGGAAAGACATACATTCATCCAAGATAAGAATTACATGGTCCGCTTGCCCTCTTATAGTGGCGAGGAACGAATATAAAAGGAAATACACAAAAATAGGAATACAGAAAATACTAAAAACGCCTAAAGCAAATAAAGCAACATATTTAATTAGCAACATATTTAATATTTAAATATCCCCCGCGCCGACCCCGCCTGGGTCGTCCTCGTCAGTCCAAGCCGCTCCCGACGCGCCCGGTTCGTCTTCATCGGTTCGCGCCGCGTCCGCCCTGCATATCTGTAACATTTTGAGTGAGACAATTCTAGCAAAAGATAGAACCCTGCGATTTGGAGAGAAAAACTGAGATATTTCTAGAAAAAAATAAAACATTTAAATTGGAGAATCCTAATTAGAGTGAACCCACCACCATCTACTCCCAAATTCACAATAAAATTATAATCCCTTGTATGAAAAACTAAATTTAGCAAAAGATAACAAACATGAAAGCATGGATCTAGAAGTTTCAATCTTTTAAGCAAAGTTGTAACCCTTAATGAAGCCAGTAATGTGTTCCCACCCCTAGTTTTTCTCTTGTAACCCAGAAACTAACATCAAAAATTCAAAATAATACTTGATTAAGAAGAAAAGTTCAGAAAAGGCTAAGGCGTAGGAGGAGGATCTGATGACATGACTATTATTTTATTCAAAAAAGAAGTATGTATCATGCTGCCCTAGAACCCAAAATAAAGATTGAGCAACAGATAAATAGTCGGCTGCAGTAAATTCCACTTTGAATCGGTCACCAATGCACGGGATCAAGTGGGAGTTGAGAAGACGAACCAAAATTTGCCATGAAACTGAACTCTTGCCGGAAGAAGAGCAGCAAACTCCCGCGGTAACAAGAGCAGCGAACTCATGTGGGAACAAGAGCAGCGAACTCTTGCCTGAAGAAAAACAGTGCGAGGACAAACGAGGATGAAACTCTTGCAGAAGAACAACGACGATGAAACTCTTGCAGAAGAACGAGGATGAAACTCTTACTAGAAGAGGGCCCCCCGTTCCCAAAGGTTTTAAAGATACTTGACCATGTACTTGTTTTTATTTCCCACTATGTTTCCTTGTTGTTTTTTCTCGTTTTTTGTTATAAAGTTTTTAAGTCTTCTTTACCCTCGATGGTAGTACTTGATTATTGAAAGAAATTCATCGCTATATCCATGTTATTAAAGGTGCTAGGCGTTAGGTGCACCAAGACGCAAATGGGTACTGGATCCTAGGTGCAAGACGCAGATGCTCGCTTGACGAATGTGAGGCAGAAAAAAGAAAAAAAAACATTATTTAGTTAATTAAATGAAAAATAACACAACATACAATTACCACTATAAGATGATGGGAGTCCATCGGATCGTGCACATGATGGAGCGGGACCCACGTTCATTTATTCCCGCCGGAAGACGTGATCGGATCGCCGATCGAACCCCGTGGTTGCGTCCGGCACGTCGCCGCGAATCTAAATCATATATTTATGTATTTTTTTTGGACATGTGTTTGATTTATTTAAGGGCGAACTCACCGGCCAATCATAGCCGTTCGATGGGATGCCCTAATGCTTGTTTCTTATAAATAGGATTAGGAGGCTGATTTTAGGGTTCATTGCTGAAGTTGGAGAGTTCTTCTTCCCTACTTCCGGTGGTCTTCTCGCGGTGCCGACGTCGTGGACCCTTGGTGCCGACGCCTTGGGGTAAGTCTTCCTCCTCCTCTCCCCCTCTTCCTCCACCCAACTACAACCCGCCAGCCCCCCTCTTCCGCCCAGGTTCGGGTTGACCGAGCCCCCTCCTCCTCCGCCCCATCCAGCCCGCCAACCCCCTATTCCGCCCAGTTTTGGGCTGGCCGAACTCCCCCCTACCACCGCCTACTCCAGCCCGCCAAGCACCACCCCTATCCGCCCGGATTTGGGCTGACCGAACCCTTCCCCTACCTCCGCCTCCCCATTAGCCCGCCAAACCTCCTCTCCCTTCCTAAATCCGTGGATCCACCTTTCCTTAACCCCCTTTTCTCCTATTCCCTACGATCCGGGTTCTAGTTGCTCCGATCTACCCTCCCATCACCCGATCTACTCTCCCTAACCCGGATCTGATCCTCCATTACCGGATCCGCCCTCCCTGAGTCCGGATCTACGTGTATTCTTCCGGATTCACCCGTTTCCTCTCCGATCCCTTCATCCACCACCAAAACAGCCCCAACCGCTATCTCCACCTCCGGTTCCACCACCCGGCACCCGATCTACGCCACCCGAACCTTCCACCTCCGTTGCCCAAAATCAGCCCCTAGTCTCGAGTTATTTTTGTGATTTGGTTGTACTATTTTCTTGGTATTATTATTGGTTAATCTCGTATTTGCTTGGAGCTTGTTTGGGGTATTTTGGCATCGATTGATTATTAACCTGCAGGTGGATCTCTTCGCCGCGCGCTTCGCTTTTGGCCCTCCGAGCGGAGGAAAGCCAACAAAGAAATTCGCTCAATATTAAAAAATAATTCTTGTTACAATTGTTTGCTTATGGCGTTACTAATTTTCATTGCTCTAATAATTTGTTGCATGAACCGATGGTTGTGTTGCATATAGAGTCTAGGTGGTGCACTCCATAGCCTACCCTACATCATAAGACCTTAACATTAATGACAACAATGAATAATGTGATACAAAAGAAGAATAAAAAACATTATTCTTCTCTGACACAGCTCTTCGACAAACCTTCTCCCCCATGTCATCATTTTCCTCATCGCTCCCAGAAGTACCCATATCTACGAAGTCTGGGAATGCGTGCTTCTCTGTATTACTAGCAATAGTTTTCCTATCCATAAACTCCCGGACTACCATGCGTATATGTTGGGAAAATCTGAGACAAGATTTAATATTCCTAAAGCCCCCAACAATGTGTTGTTTAGCATGGTAAGTTCCTCCCTTTGTTTATTCACAGAAGTTACACCTCAAATTATTCTTATTAGGAGCCATTGGCCACACATACCCATTCGCTTCCATTTCATCCTATTGGACATTTTTTTACAACGTAAGGCATGAGTTAAATATGTTAAAACTGCTGTCTGGATGAAATTTCAGACATTTTTTTTGCCTTGGGCAGCAATTTAAAGCCTCTGACAGGAATTTCACACAATATAATTGCTATTCCGAAGTGCTTGAACCATCAAGCATAATTCTTTTTAGTAGGAGCAATGTTTTAAATGTCGGCCGACATGTCGGCCCACGTGTCTGATTTTAGACCAAAACGTTCTATTTTTGCCAAATGATATAATTAAATCATTTTTGATTTTATCGGCTGAAATATCGGATGAATTCCGATAATTCACCCGTTCCGCTAATTTCTTTTTGCGGGCGAAATTTAATGTTTGTGGGTTTTGGTAGCTGCGTATAAAAATTAGGCAGCACCCTAATTTTACTCCCGCTGCTGCTGGAGATCGAATCCGCTGCTTCCTCCTCTGGTTCTCCCTCGTCAAGCCTCTCCTCTCGTTCTCCCTCGTTGAGCACTCGAGTTTCTCCTCTGGCTTTCCCTCGTCGTCGAGCTTCTCCTCTACTTCTCCCTGGTTGAGAGCTTCACTTGTTCTCTACTTCTCCCTACTTCTCCCTGGTTGAGCTTCTCCGGTTCTCTACTTCTCCCTGGTCAAGCTTCTCCGTCACTTCTAAGCTCGAAAGCGCTTCTCCACCGGGTATCAATCATTAATTTATATGCCGTACAAGTTTTCTTAAAACAAACCTAGTTTACTCGTGTAATGGGATATCAGATGAATTACGATCTTTTTATGCTAATTTAAAGTACTCAGTTGGTTCCTATATTTTCAATCTAGAATTGATTTTAAAAATGTCTCTCAAAAATATTATTACTTATTTTCTCGTTACTCCCAGATCATGGATAATGTATGTTTCTCTCAAAGTTTAGAGTTCATATCCGGGATCTATATTTCTCTATATCAGACGAATTAAGATCTTTTTCATTGATGTTGGGAGTTCTTCTGTTACCATTTTTGTTTCTTCTTAATGATGGTGTTAAGCCTTTGCTTATAGACTACGTCTATAAGGAATAAATGCACTTTTGGGAAAATGTTATATACACGAGGCTTTCCATCAATTATCTACAAATTATTTATACTTCCTCTCTTATTTGGGGTATCATGAAGTTGAAACAATTGTTACAATGTCCCGTCTAATTCAAAATCTAGTTTTTTTATCGTCTTCTCCTCCTTCCACCTTTCTATTAATGAAAGTTATGATTACATATTTTAACTGTTCCACATCAGTCTACTAAAATATTTCATGTCTATTCTGCTGATGGTACTATTTTTCTAAATCAAATGGTTTTAAACTCCACCAAATAAATTTACACTTACAAGAAATCAACATCAGGTTCCAATATATGACAAATATAAACTTATATGTTATTTATATAAATACAGCCTAGTGGCCTACAGACATTACTTTCCAATCGCGAAGTAGTGAACATTATACAAAATTGAATGTATGCATATCTTGGCAAACATGTGGGTGGATTTAGTTATATATTCCATTATCAGAGTGCTGTATTGCTATGTTGCACCGACACCGACACGGGACACGCGATACGACACGACACGACACGCGACTCGTCAATTCTCAAAAAATATCATATTCCGACACGCTGGGACACGTATATTAAATATTCATTTTTTATAATTATGAAAATCCTAAAACATTTAACAAAAAATAAAAAATTAACAATTAACAAATATTTAAATAAATTAAGTCATGTTTAAATATTACTCATCAAATATTCAAATGCAAAACTTAACAAATGATCAAAAAAAAATGATATAACATTAACACATTATCATTATATATCATCAGTAAAAATAATGGATTCACATGCAAACTTTTTCCCCACTTTCAATCTTCCTTTTTCTAGAGAAAATATTTACGTCACTATTAGATCCACTTTCACTACTTGAAATGCTAGAAAGGGGTAAACGCACTTCCAAGACAAATTGTCACTCGCCTCACCATGAGTATCTAACTTAGGGACACGTGTGTCCGATTGAGCGGGACACACGTCTTCGATTGAGCAGGGCACGCGTGTTCGATTGAGCGGGGCACGCGTGTCAGATTGAGCGGGACACGCATGTCCGATTGAGCGGGACACGCGTGTCCGATTGAGCGGGACGCGAGTCCCGCGTGAGCCAGTGTGTCGGATTTCCGACTCGAGTGTCGGAATTTCGACTCGAGTGTCGGAGAGTGTCGGAGAGTCGGACGAGTGTCGGACTCTCCGACACTGACACGCTGGGCATTTTGAAGTGTCGGTGCTTCATAGCTGTATTGAATCACACTCAATGAAATAGTAACCTGACAGTGTCCTCTCAGCTACTGCTCCACTTCTGACATTAATTTTAGAACAAAAATCCTCTAGCACTTGCATTTTCTGCTACTAATTAGATCCATTCCTTCTCATTTAATATGAATAAGGAAGAGCTTATAAAATTATATAATTTTTACATTTGTCATCATCTTGTGTGTATTTTAGGGTTACATAAAAACATGATATATATATATATATATTACATATATAACAATATTTATGTATTGTAATTTTAAACCCCGACATTTTCAAATGTCTCCGACATGTCTCCGACATCCGACATTTAAAAGCTCATTCCGATATGTACCCGACATTCGACATTTAAAACATTGAGTAGGAGAATAGTGTCCTTCCGTTGACAACAAGATCATGTGAGAGGAGCTTGTTGGTGAGAGAGTTTGCTGGGTGAGAGGGCGAGAGGAGCTTGTTGTTGAGAGAGCTCATGTGTTTACATGTGGGGAAAAAACCTAGTCTTATTAATCTTAAACCGAACCATCTAACTTGCCTGTGAAGCCTGTGGCTCTCTTGCCCGTGTTGAGAGAGCTTAGGTGCGTATTGCATTTCAGGTGGGGCGCGGGTCTAGACGTTCCTCACCTGTGCCTGGGCTCTCTTGCCCACATCTTCCCAGCAGAGTCGTGGCCTTGTGCGCCTGGTGTCTAAGGATCTCCCTGGGCCCGCCTTGAATAGCGTAGCGCTATGCCCAAGTGGAAGAACAGTATGGTTTATGAAATGATGGCTCAAGAGAAAAACCAGTCGTAGGAGATTGTTCCTCTCCCATTAGGAAAGAAGACAATTTGGTATATAGTCAGCACTCTCAGTAAAGCAGAATCAGGAGGTATTGTCAAACATTATAAGACATAGTTGGTTGCTCGAGGATATACTCACTCCCATTGGTTGACTACCCAGAAAACTTGCTCTAGTCACTAAGGTGGAATTCATTCAGTCTTAGTATCTTGTGGGGCTTGTCAAGGATGAGTGCAACGACTATATATGAAAAATGGTTTTCTTCACATTGACTTGGAAAAAATCCTCATGGTCTTGCATTTTGAATTTACTTGAACCAAAAGGAAAATTTGCGGTCTTTGAACATTTCTTTATTGACTATTACAATTTCCGCGATCTTGGTTTTGCATCTCTTAAATCCACAAAATTCTTCATATACAATGCCACTTGGATCATGCATTGTTCATAAAAAGGAAAGAGAAAGCTATCTGCCCTAAGAATGCATGTGAATGATTATAATCATATGTCATGATACGAGGTGATTCGTGTTTGTCTAAAGAATTGATGGCTAAAGATCACAAAAAACGGAAGTACTCCTTGGAGATTTAAGTGTCCAGATTTGACAATGGGATATCCACATCAAAATGAAGTATGTTAGTTAACTTCTCGAGAAAATTGACTTGATCGTTATCTTTAGCATACACTCTGTTAACACATTCAAATATCAAAGATTGGTTGATAGAATGATCTACCTATCACATGTCAATATGGATATCATTTGTATAGTTTGAATGTTGAGTTAATAAATGCACACCCTTGGACGGACATAAAGAAGTTGCTTGCCATGCCCTTGAGTATCTTAAAAGTGCTCCCAACGTAGGGATCCCATTCTCTCTAAAGTCTAAACAAATATGAGGACCGAAGTTTTCAAAGATGCTTATTGGGCTAGATGTTAGGATAAGCATTAGTCAACCTTAGGTATTACTCGTTTGTTGCAGAAACTTATCACATGGGTAAGCAAAAAATAAAATGTCGAGGCTAAATCCAATGTATATGTTGAGTCCTGTGCTATGCCACAGGTATGTGTGATGGTTTATGGCTGACATATGTTTAGCATAACCTAGGTCTTGGAGTAAAATACATTAAATGTTGTCATCTATTGTGATGTTAATGTAACAATCAATATTGCCCATAATCCCTTCAATATGACATGATCAAATACGTAGAAGTGAATGCAAACTTCATTAAGGATCCCCTCGATAAAACAATGTTTACATTTTTAGGGGTCCCACGCCGTTAGTTATGTAGAAATTATATTATTATGAATCTTTAGGTATTGGAGTCGAGTTGTATGAGTGGAGTCGTAGTTACGAGTTATTAGTGTTTTAATGTTGTAATGTTTCACACATTTTCTTTATATTGGTTATTTAGGCCAATGTCATTGGGGTCTTATATATAGTCCCCCTTAGGTCACGTAGGAGAGATCAAGGAATGAAATCAAATTTCTCTCTCTAACTCTTTTCCCCGCTCTCAAATTCTTCTCCCCCTCTCTTTAGTTCTCTCCCCTTCATCCCCATTCTTGGGTTAGCCCCCTTGTATTTCCGCCTCCATCGCTACCTCCGATGAAGTCCCGAAAGTGGCCCATAATAACATTCCACTTGTCGAATCCAAAAATCAGCTTGATGATGTCTTCCCCAAAGCGTTCAGTTCTTACATGTTCATTGGTGATATCTCTAAGCTCCGTTTTGGAGAGCGGTGCCAATGGATTTGGTGGTAAAGGGAGCTTGAGAAATGTAGCTCCCACCAGTCTATGG
Organism: Platanthera zijinensis; assembly: GCA_039513925.1. Classification (NCBI taxonomy): domain Eukaryota; kingdom Viridiplantae; phylum Streptophyta; class Magnoliopsida; order Asparagales; family Orchidaceae; genus Platanthera; species Platanthera zijinensis. Next base: position 612,687 of record CM077080.1, on the reverse strand, counting down.
GAAATGGAGCTCAAAACTGATTTGTGATCTTTCTGACCGCAGCAGTGTTCCGAAATGGATGTTTTATCAAATACACACCAAAATGGAGTGAAAATGCCTAATCGGACAAAGCCTAAATTGAGATTATATATATCTTTTCCATACATCTGAGGGGGGAAGTTAAATAATAGTAGTAATTTATATTGCTTGTATTTTATTCATTTTTAGTTTTTCTCACCAAGGGTTCACTTTGTACTTACCCTCTACCTATAGATGCAATAATTCCTACTTTTCATTATCAATGAAAATTTTCCTTTTATCTCCAATGATTTGAATAACTGAAATTAATAGCCTATGCAAGACAATTTACCATATATCCTCACTATGTTTTTTCTTTTACTTTTTTGGCCCTATGCATTGTATGCTGAAAGGCCCTATTGTTAAATGCTGTTATAAATTTGTTTAAAGTTTAGGATTCTATATAATACCTCTTACTACCGGAGATCAATTAAATTTTCATTTTTTCTTATGTACAATTTTCCTCCATGTACCTAACTAAGTTTCTGTTACCAGGTTATCTGGCCCAAGTCCCGTTTCTCATGGGAAACATTATGGTTACTAGGGTACCCCGAATAGGGCCTGCAGGTAGACTACTGCCCTTTACATTGTCCTACCGGTAAATAGAATTACTTGTAGGTTTGCTGATCAGTTGGTTCGTATTTTGACAGATTATTTTCACTAGTCCACCCAGCCCACCTACATTAGATTTATAATGCTCATGTTTTTTGACCCATTGCTACCTTTCCTTCCTATTAAAACAGCTGATATTCCTGAAGCCTGGAGCCAGCCTATATGAAGCCTCAAGCCTTAACCAGAAGACCAGATGAACACAGATTGAATCCATGGCCCACCTTGGCTGTTTTATTTAGGAGTACCAACCTGCTATAAGATTTGTCTTAACTGTCTTCGCCCCTCGTTGTTATGTATCCTCGTTTATGATTAGTGCTCCGATAAGACTTGCACTGTGCCGAACCTATTAATCTGATGCATTTGTGTCGACTTTAGTGCATTGATATTGCATGTAGTGTGATGTTTTTTTGAATGATTTTACTTTGACGTTTGTTACCTCAACTATGGATTTATTTTGAATTATCTTTTTAGTGCCTTTTTTTTTGCTTATTCCCCAATTGTTAATTTTTTTTTTGCTTATTCCCTAAATGTTTTTTATGTATGCATGCGACTCTTTACCTCATTGAGGTGTCGCTTTACTGCCTTGACTCGTTCTACTACTCTGTATCATGAATTGAAGGGATGGATAGTTCAATATTTGCTAGAAGTTGTCTTGTATTCCCTTCCCTAAATGCATTCAAACATTTTTCAGTTCATTTTTCTGTCTGCTCAGGTAATATCAAGTTTTTGCAGAAGGTAATGGTTTACACCATCACTGCATCAATTTTTCTGAACATGCCAAAGGGTACAGCCTCATGTGAGGTTTGTTCCATGCTTCTTGGATAACTTTTGAGAATATATAACAGGTAAGTTTCTTAATTCTAGCTAGGTTGCACAGAAATTCCGTTTTTTATTTTGTCGTGGTTGGAATTTTGAAGCTGTGCAAGTTAATAAGGAATTCTAATTTATCATCATCAGTAGCCTTGTCCCAGCATTTAAACCCAATCTATGTGATTTTTCTGAACACCCTTTATCCATGCTATCTATGGTCCACCCATTCTACCATTCCTTTGACCATAATTTTATCCACTTCTCTAATTAGAATGCATTTTTAATCCTTCATCGGGAATGTTTAAACCACCCACCTTTATTTTTTATTATCTTATGTCACTTCTACTGACAAACTATTGTTCTAATATAATCATTCTTCGTCCATCCTTATATCCTCATTCATGTCACGACCGATTCCAAAATCGATGACTTCTTTTGTCCATCACCTGGCTTCGTAAATATTGCCAGCCTAATTGCAGTTTTATAAAATCTCTATTGCATCACACATGTTATTGTATTGCAGCTAATTGCATTTCTCCTTTTTAACCACCCATTACATCTTTATCTGTATCCACATTCTTCTATGTATATCCACTTGATGTAACTTTTCACTTTTTTCAGTATTTCTCATTAATAGAATTTACATACATCACTGCATCTCATTATGAATGTCCTCCCTTCCTTGTAAGCGCCTTGCTAACAAAAAAGAGGAAGAAGAATTAAAATCAATGCTGATTTGTGAAGTAATCTTGCTTTCGTTGTAAGCTCCTTGGTTTATATATGTATATATTTTTGATACATATCATTGATAATTTGAACATTCAAAATGCGACACATTTCTTCCTTAATATACAGCAAGTCAATTCATGCACAACACATTTATCCTTTAGTGGTGGAATCATCATGGAGTCCATTTATCATCTCAAAGTGGACTAATTTATTTAATCAGAGGATTCCTTCCATGGCTTCAAATTTCTCTCCCCTTTTTTTCACCTTTGATGATCGGCAAGCAATCCAATCAAAGATCATCATCACACACACACACACACACACACACACACACACACACTGTATTAATTAATGAGGGCTAAGGGATTTCCAGAGCCGTTTATTTCCATTATTTTTCAGTCGCATCTGAATGCCCAAGCTCTTCCCCTCTTCGCCCGCGCAAATCATTCCCAAGAGGATACTGCTTCCTTGTGATGCTTGATGTTCCCAACACCCTGCTGGTCAATGACTCAAAACGCTCAATCCATCTACTAATTTCATACCATCAATATCCCGTTCCTTATTTCTAAACATAGTTATCTTCAAGCTTCCATATGCTAACAAGTTTTGTGCATCTTTATTTTTTTCCACGTTGATAAAATCTATCCATCGGTAGCTAGCTAGCTAGCGTTGGCGCTGGTATAAATTGGAAGGTAATTTTAATAATAAATAATATATTATCATATTAAAAGTAGTCAGGGTTTAATTAACTGTGCCGGTAATTAATTTAAGGATTTGATCATAAATTTTCTTCAATTTTTAAATAAATGCTTATGGAAATTGTTATAAATCAGACCAATTTTTTTTTTTTTTAATTTAAAAGTTGCAAATTTAGAGTTCTTGTTGAGCAAATTTGAAAGAAGCAGAATTCTCTTGCAAATTGGACTTTCAATTATCTTTCAAAGTTAAAGAAAACACACACTTGGGACTAATTTGTTTAAAGCTTACAATCCCTCATGACAGTTTTAAAGAAAAGATATTATTATATTTTAGGTGTTTGCAGGAGTTTCCCAAGGATGAGAACCAACGATGCAATATCTCTACTGCATCAATAATTCAAGTATTGTAATAAAAACTATACTCTGCACTTCTACAGTGCATGCCAAAGCCTTGCCCGACAGACCAATAATTCAAGTTTGTTGCTCAACACGCAGACAGGTTCCTGCATGCAAAATAAGTAGCGGCTCTTATGGCTGGCTCAAAAAGGAGCCCGAGGGGATCTTATGAAATGGCCACTTCAAACTTTTGATATTCAGATGCCACTCCGGTGTCCTGCCTTTTTCGAAAGGGCTGCCAAATAGAGCCCTAATAGGCGCGGAATACGAAATATTAAATCAAGTGAATTTTGAAATTTTGCATTTTGTGGGCATGATCTGTACCTCTAATTTAGTTTGCACCTTTTTATTCCTTGAAACCCTCTCTTTAGTCTCAATTTGTTTCGAGTAAAAATCAATTAATATTTAATTATTTTTAAGGAAAATAATAAAATATAAATTACTAGAGGAGCAGCTGCTCGGGCCCTCTCGCTCTCTTTCTCTCTCTAATTTCTATTGAGTTGCGGTACCTCAAAACTCAAGAGAAACCAGTATGGATTGGGTAAGTTTCAAATACCTTACAACAATCCAGTTGCTGAACTCATCTCTAAAATAAATGGGATCCCTGGGATTAGCAGTTGGAGAAATTTCAAATTCTCTGCAAGCTCTCATGCTTGTGAAATTCAAAGCACAGTCAGGCCATATCATGGACAAGTAGTATGACTGCCAACACAGCATAGAAAGGGGGAACAATTGGGAAGACATCTTTTCTTGACCCAAAGTGGCAGCATTCCAACCATCCTCAAGTGCAAGTACCCAACATGAAACCTATTCTTCAAACACCCAATACGAAAAGAGCTAGCAGAGCAATGAACAAAAGAGCTACACCACGAGTCATATAAAACGGGGTGCAAGTGCAAACACCTTTTTTGGGTTCAAAGTTGAAGATCCCCCCGGGCAGAGAAGACAACACGGGACCCAATATTTCAATAATTGAATGTAAGCTATTTATTTTTTTTTTTAAAAAAAATTAGACAAAGGGGGTCTATCCATCTTGAATAGTGAACAAATGTTTCCACATAAGTGAATAGTCGACCCATACATTTTTCTTCTCCAGAGATGGCATCAATCTAGAAGGTCTTGAATGTGTCTATATATATTCCCTTACAGTTGGGCTTGAAACTTTGTCAATTGGTAGTTTTGAGTTGTCATGGTGATTGACAGTTGACAGCTGCTGTAAAAACAAACTTTACATAACTACTTGAAAAGTATATCATTATTGATTAATACAACTTTGTCTTTATCAACCAAATAATTTGGACCCCCAAATTTATCAAATAGCATGACTAAAAATATAACTATATCCAATTAAAGAAAAAAACGTATAGCCTATATACAGGTGTAAGAGTTTTCTAAAGTTAAATAACAATATCTTCCAGCAACATTCGTAGGCATTGAATCCATAATGATTTTATTGAGAAACCTTCAAATGCCATCTTGAAGGTGATACAGAATGTCAATTCATGAAGAAAAGCTCAAGGCGTGAGCCATCTGGATATATATTCATTCAATCGAGAAACCTTCGAATGAAAGAGGAATAATGATGTTGCATGCCATCTTGAAGGTGAGAGTTCTTCCCGTTTTATCAAATCAAATACAATCAAATCTTGATGGAGTCCCTGATAACAAGAAAGAAAGGCATGATGATAATTTAGTTATCTGCAAGCACTAACATAATACCGAAACACGCGGGAAAAAAATTACAGCTAAAAGTAGGGAGAGAATTTCCATGCCAAAAACATAAACTCATGCAAACTGGAAACTTCAATACTTCAACGAACAGTGGTAAGGAAAACACCCATCCCAACCTAATTGTCCCACCTAATAATGGACAACCTCAACTTTTTCATCCAAGTATATTGTCCATAACTTTTTTCTCTAGCTTCGCTGTCAAATTCATACTTGTAATCCATCTATAATTGACACAATTTCAAATTTTAAGGCACATTCAATACAGGTAGTCACGGACACTCCCCTCTCATAGAAAAGAGATCATGCAGGGAGGCTCATGAGGTGGGTCATCGAGTTAAACAAGTTTTCGACCACCTATGTAGAGAGAAACACCATCAAGGCGCAAATGCTAGCGGATTTCATCGTAGACATTACCCAATGATGAGAAGGTGGAGAGACCGACCAGTTGGATTTTGTTTGTCAATGTAATCTCGAGAGAGAATTCAGTTGGAGCTGGAGTGATGTTGAACATCCCCGCAGAGATAGAGGTTCAGCATGCTGTGAACACTGAACATTACCTCTGTGACTTATATTATTAGTTGATTAGATCTTTCTCTCTCTCTCTCTCTAACCACTCTAGTGGATGTAGACCTTATTTGGGAGGTTGAACCATGTAAATATTTATGTTCTTTGTGTTGCTTGATCTCATTCATGTCTACTCTATGCTCATAGAATTTTGCTCAGGGAGGTGCTTCTGCATGAAGAGTCAAAACATCGGAATGGTTAAATGAATTCATATGAAAAAGAATAGAACAAACAACACATTTATCATATTAAGCCACTATTAATACCACTATACATTTATCATATTTTATTCCCGGAGGCGCTTCCACGTGCAGAAGAATATCACTCACAACAAGAAGGAATGGTTACTTAAAACAAGTGAAAAAAGTATAGAACACACAAACAACGCATATACCATGTTAACCCATATAATACTGAGAAAACATTGTAATTAGCAATCTTACATAATTATCAGCAGAAGAAAACATAAAGTGGTACTACTCTTGGGTTGAAAGCAATTGAGATGATAAAACTAAGCAGGGCATCTCATGATTTGATCACGTTATTTGATTAGTAAGATCTATAAGTGAAAAGTAACAGCAAAAAAACTTCAAGGACAAGAGGCACAGATAACTCTAAATTAAACTAATAATTGCCAGTCAAAATTACTTGAAAGATGAAGAGACAATCATGAGCATCATGCATTAATTTCTTTGAATCTGTAACAGAGGTACGGAATTTCAAAGAATGTAATTTTTGAACATACGCGGCTGGCTGGATAAAATTAGGAATGAATGTATCAAGGATAAGACGAGTGACACAATTGTAGAGAAGATGTGAGAAAGTTGACTAAGATGGTTTGGATGCGTACAAAGGAGACCATTAGAGGCACTTGTTAGGCGTTGTGAGAGTTTAGTCAGTAGACATGTTAAATGGGAGAGGGGTAGACCAATGAAGGCTTGGAATGAAACTATAAGGAAAGACATGATGTCCGTAGGCATTAGTGAGATTATGACTAAAGATAGGGTTCAATGGCGACAAAGGATCCATATAATCAACCCCACTATAGTGGGATAAAGGCTTGAGTGTTGTATAATTTTTTGAACACAAAATATATGAAATTGAGTATATAGAAGCCCAAATGTAAAGGCCCACTATAATGACCTATTATGAGTCTTTTTCTCTTGTATAGACATTAGTTCCACATTAGCTAAGGAGATTTTGCATCTTTCCTCCAAGCATTAAGGCCCATTACAATGTCTCATTAGTCATTATGAGTACTTTTCACTTGTATGGACATTAGTTCTACATTGGCTAAGGAAATTCCACGTCTCTTCTCCAATTAATAAATGTGTTGATACTCATATTATTTTACAATGAAGAAATAAGATTATTGCGTGTTATTGTCCGCATAGTTATCAGAGTCGGGTTCGGATTCCTGATATCTATTGAAGACTCGGTCTACGTTGCTCAATGAAGCCTTCAACAATTGACGCGGTCGATCTTGCTTGTCACTAGATCTGTTAGCACTGAACATGCTCGTTCTTGTTACCTGCTGCAGCTTGCTGCTTGAGCATGCCAGGGGTCCGCTTTGTTGGAAAAACTCCTGATTTAATATACCACATTACTCTTAAAGAGAACTAGAAACATCCTATGTCATGCATAGAAAGGCTCTATTGTCTAGTATTTATGCGCAGACCGCAGAACTAAGCTAAATTTTCAGAAGGTACAGAAACATCGATTTTAAAATAGTCGTACGTTGAATATTGTGTTGAATTGTACTCAAAGCACAACTTAGATTGAAGTTCAGTAAGATCACAAACTATTTGCCATGCATATGAGATGCAGGCGTAACCAGTCAACTGCCGGGAACGGGGAAAGCCACTGTTTGATGGACTTGTCTTTGTGAAGGGAGGTGACACACGGGCATCAGAAAAGAAGGAAGAACCATGTCGTAAACTGTATGCTGATGATAGATATATCATGTAAATTCCTATATATTGTAGGTGCTGATCATATATATATATATATAGACACACACACACATATAAGGTTCTTTTTTTTATGCAGGAAGAACCATGTGAAATCCTGCCAGATTTAGAAAGTTTTTGATTCTGTTTTTTTGCTGTTATCTATGTTGTGATTTAGTTTCACATGCTTCATATTCCTGTTTGCACTTCAATTTATCCGTTCTGACAGAAATTGACTGAATACAACATCATCCGGGAGCATTTTTTACTATGATGATTTGAAGCAGGTTGAGCATTTCATTTATTAATTTGCATATGATTTTAGTTCTTACAAAATTGCCTCAATCACTTGAATTTATCCATTTATATGCTTCATTGATTCAAGCTTACATATACATAGTTGCGTATGCTTCATTCAGTCAAGTTTATAGTCTTGCGTTGATTTTAGTCCTTAAAATTCTAATTTAACTTTATATTTTAGTTACATATGACTTTAGTTCTTACAGAAATTGCCTCAATAACTGGAATTCGAGTTCAGTGTTGGAGGGACAAAACACAATCTGAGATATGGCTGTGATTCTTCTCAATTTCTTCTCCATGGTTTAGAATAGATATTTCTCGTGCAGCTTATGGAGCTTGATTTATGGTGCAGCTTATGGACCTTGAATTTTGGTGGTTTGCAGCTTATCGAGACATGTGTTGGAGGTTTAATTATACTTTACCTCCTTTTTAGCTCGGCCTTCAACTAGCTTTAGGGCACTTATAATGCTGTGGGTGGGGATAGGTTGAGTGATATATTCAAATTGTGTGAAATGTATTTTTGGTAGTTTTTCATGGGTAGCTGATGGCTGAGCATTTGTGCGGGTTGTAATCCTTTCTTTCTTATAAAATAAAATATAACCTTTATTAAGAAAATTATAGGCAAAAATGTTAAAATAGTTCCTTAACTTTACCTGACATTTGATATCAGTCCCAATACTTTATTTTGTTTGGTTTCAGTGCCCAAATTTTTTAATATATGAAATAAGTCCTACAATATTCCATCGTAAGTTAACGGAAAAGCTACCCATACTCTGCAATAGCTCTTCCATCATCTTCCAGCTGCCGCCTGCCGAGCTTGCTGCCCGCTTGAAGTTTTGGAAAGAATATTTGTTGCGAGTACTTGGAGGTTTGTGAAACGGAGTTCGGTAGAGATGATTAAATAATTACGATGCATAATTGCATATACATGTGATAAATGCTAAAAGGGTTGGATGAGGTATACCCCCATGACCATATGATGAGTTGATCCTTGATCTCAAGTATTGGGACTTACATCCTAACTTAGTTTCTTCGGGTTGATTTGTGGTACTGATGGGAAGTATGTGAGATCCCAAACAGTTATGAATGACAATTTAGAGAACACCGATTACCTTCTGGCGGAAAATGAAAGTTTAACTAGAGAACTTTAGGCCCTGAAGGCTAATGCTGTTGGTAGACCTCTTGCTATAGACTTTCTGGTACTGCTGTTCATGTTCGAACTAATTCTTTATCTTCTAAAGAGTCATCCTCTCCTTGGATCATTGACTCGAGAGTATCCGACAATATGACAAGATCTTCTAGGGGTATTTCTTCTATTTCTCATGCGTATGGCAGTGTTAGACCTGTAGATGGATCCTCTGCTTCGAGGACTGGTAAAGAGATTATTCAACTCTCTCCCACTATTTCCCTCAAATCCGTTGTTGTTGTTCCTTCATTCCATACAAACCTACTTTCTGTGAGCATTTTAACTAAATAGCTTAACTGTGCTATCACTTTTTTTTTCTTATTATGATTTCCATGATCTGGCGAGTGGGAAGATGATTGGTGGTGGACATGAGTCCGGTGGTGTGTATGTCATGGACACCGATCTTGCTTTTGGTGCTCAAAAGTCTTCCAATTCTGATCAGTTGATGTTGTGGCATAAGAGATTTTGGCATGCTAGCATGAAGACTTTAAAGTCTATCTTTGCGAGTTTTTTTGATGTTGCTAAATCTACCTTTAACTGTCAAAAGACTTGTGAAATTCTCCCTATCAGGATGGGGGTTACTTTGTTGGGTGCAAATTGATATATACTACTAAATTTCTTCCATATAGGACTGTTGATAGATATAAAACAAGATTGGTTGTTAAAGGCTTTACTCAGATTGATGAAGTGTTCCAAGAGACATTTGCTCTCGTTGCTTAGAATTTTGCTACCTATTGCGGCCCATAAGTCTTGGCTCTTACACCAGCTTGATGTAAAAAATGTCTTCCTCCACGGTGAATTGGAGGAAGAAATCTACATGACTCCTCCACCGAGCATGGATGTTCCTAAAGGACATGAGTGTCGTCTTAAGAAAGCCTTGTATGGCCTTAAACAATCATCCCGTGTCTGGTTTACCAAGCAAAGTGACTAACTCCTGAATTTTAAATTTCTCGTTGTACGTTTGATCACTTAGTCTTTGTCCATGGGAAAGAGAAATGCACCACTATCCACATTATATATGTGGATGATATCATTATTACAAGAAGTGATGATCATCACATTACTTTTATAAAAAAGGAGTTGACATCTGCCTTTGATATCAAGGATTTGGGTCTTTTTCGATATTTTCTTGGGATTGAAATTGTTCAATTTGCTGAAAAATCATGATCTCCCAGCGCAAATGTCTTAGATCTTCTCAGTAACAGTGGAAATTTGGGCGTAAAACCCGTGGATAGTCCCGTGGACCTTAATTAAAAAAAAGCCATTTCAAACTTCTACAAGAAAATGCATTGCTAATGATAATAAAAATAGTTAAATGCTGAAGGAATGGAAGTTCTACAAAAAAATCATAGAAAATAGATTTAATACCTCATGTGGCAGTGGGTCTGTATTATTAGAGTGAAGAGAACTCATGAACTCAATCTCAAATAGTTGGAGATGATTAGTGATCAACTTATCACGATGATATTTTGATGGGATCACATCACACAACGGTCTACACGATGATCAGAGTTGTTCAGTAGCACAGATCCACGATCTAAAAATTTAGTTATTTTTGTAATTTTGCAATTTTATTTTAAGGATACTTGTAAAGCCATCATGATTAGCATTCACAACGGTTCCAAACTCTATAAATAGGGCTAAAAAGGCTTGATTTTGAGTGATCAAAAGTTTGAGAGTGAAACCTCTCCTTTTGATCACCCGGTGCTGAAGCCGGAGCAAGCCTAGAGGCGAGGGATAAGAAAACGCCCTCCCTTCCCTTGGCAGGCCCATCTTCCTCCCCATTATCCACTTCCGTCTGCTACCACCATCACCACAGGCCACCACCTTCGCCGGCCACCCTCACCCTTCTCTCCACTTTCCTACTACTCAACATAACTATCATAACCACCTTCATAACAAATCCACCATCATATAACCACCTCATAACTACCCCATGATCCAATTACTGCCCCCACAAACCTATAACAACCCTCCTAACTTCCCAAAACTCCTTAAAACAGAGCGCTCCTCCCTCTGAATTCTCTAACACCTATTGCTGTCCAAGCCGTCCACTGCCTTCAGCCCATCCTACCAAGCAATTGAGCCCCTCCGACCACCTCCCAGCCTGCTGTCCCCTCTGGGAACAGAAGTGGAATTAAATTCCCGCCTCTGATATTAATCCTCAGTGTTGTCCCACCACTATCTCCTCTGGCACCGTCCTGGACCCAACACCCCCCTCCGTACAACCACTCCTGCCCCTATCCATCCCACTAAAACTGCCTTTCAGAACCTGAACATTCCCGCCCAGCCCTCCAACCCTTCACTATAAGTATAGATTCAGTCTACCCACTGATGCGGAGCAGAGACGAGGACGCGCCTTGGGCCCGTTCGGGGCTGATTTGGCAACTTTCCATATATGACGTGCCCGGATCGACGATCGGGCTCCACGATTGCGTCCGGAGCATTGCCGCGAGTCAAAATACTATATTACTTTATTTTTGTCAGTTTATTTTTGATATATTTTAAGGGTGAACCAACCGGCCAATCATAGGCGTTGATGGGAAAACCCTGTGTCTTTTCTTATAAATAGAAGATATGAGGGCTGATCTAAGGTATTGTTGAATTTGGAAAAGAAGCTTTCCCGGATTCCAGCGATCCCTCCCCGGTGCCGACGCCGTGGAACCCTAGGTGACGACTCCTAGGCCTCCAAACTCCTTCCCAAGGTACTACCCATCCATAACCTTCTTCTCCCCCCTCCGAAACCCTCATCCGCATCCCCAACAACCCTCAAATCCCAATCCCCACCACTGATTGCTGTGCACGATTACTATTCACCGCCACTGTCCACCGGCACTGTTCATCTGCCGTTACTGTTCATCCGCCAACACTGTTAATCCGCCGGCCCTATACCAATCCCGCAGCCTCCTTCCCCTCCGTGGATCCACTTCCCATCGCTCCGAAAACCCTAGATCTATTTTGATCTAGTGCTACCTATAACGGCCCAAAATCCGCCACAATTTAATTCATTCTTTCTGAGAGGGTTTTTCATATAACTATACGCAACAGCAGTATAAGAAAAGAGGTGTACCGGTGAAAACATAACATCACATATCATTAATATACATAATATACACACTATCTAAATGTCAGGTACGGAAGTGTCTACATCTAGTACATTCCAACTAGCTATCAATAGTACAAGGAAAAACTCAAGCTAACCCGTGGACGAGCCACGTCTTCAACTGGTCTTCGGTCTGCATCTGCCTGAGCCCGCCTAGCGGGGTCTAGTACGCTGGTACTCGGCTCCTGAAAGAAAATTAGGAATCAATTAATTTTGAAAACTAAGTGAATTCCTTACCCTTACTCGTATCCTCGCACTGCAAATCAAACAAGAGAGTTAGCAGCAATAAATCTATATGAACATGTTTCTAAGCTAGTGACATGGAAAATAACCAATTCTATTCTGATATCAATTCATATTTCATTTATTATGTTTCTATCAAATTTTCATTTATTCGTAATGCATTTCTCGAAATACTAAGGGTCATTCAAATATCTCAATCATCCGGGTCCGTCGACCCTTTACATCAATATCCGCTTTAGGGCGCTCAAACGCGCAGCAGGCTTCCATGCCTCCTAAATAGGATTCTCATCATATTCTGTAGGAGTTCGACCCCTCCTACGAGGTGTGAGGGTTCTACCCCTCTCACGAGGTGTAGGAGTCTGAAGCATTCCCCCCTACTAGGCCGACCCTTAGCTTTTCGATGCGTCGACGCGATCTTAATTTCAATTCAAATTCTATCTTTTTGATTCATTTCATTTTCTTAACAAAATAGGATTTATTTGTATGTTTTTCCCTCAGAAATCTATCGCTCGCTAAGTCACGTTAGCGTTTTCGGCGATTCATATATTTCAGTGATATCAAATAACAGGAAAGTAACTAGCTTAACAAGTTCACCAGAAAGTAGTAAGGACTCACCCCAAGTTTTCCTTTGCCCTTGTCCTTCGAAGGGTTCACGTCACGTCTATCGCCGGACGCCATCCTCTGCAACATCAAAATATCATTTACTTTAGGGTTGCGCCATAAATAGTTATGAGTGAACTCTACGACGGTCACAACTACGACCTCTAGGAGTTGTCTAGGGAAGGACTAACATGGGTGATCAAAAAGAGGGTACACCATGTAGCATATCTCTATCCAAGGTGCTCCAATACAGAGCCGCAAGGGTTGCTTCAATTACAACGTCAAGGGATGCGTATAGCAACTTAACAAAGTGTAAATTCCAGTTTAAGACAACCTCCATCAACAAAGTCGGCTAGCACACACGACTCCTACAAAAGAGCAGCTGGAAAGCACAAAATAAACCCCCAAACTAACAGCAGCCGGCCAACACAACTGGCAGCCCTCACAACCGGCAACAGGAGCTCAAAGTCAAGATTTAGGGCTTGGAAAATTATAAAACCAACTTTAGGTTGAAAAGGAATGAAAACAAAAACCCCCAAACCCTAGGGTTTTCATCCATCACAATTCCGTATACAAACTTCATGATCAACACAAAAGGAGTGAAGAGAAGGAGATTACCTTCCTAAAGGAGAAGAAATCGTACGAATCGGAGGAGATTTGAGGCGGCTAGAGGGATCGACGCAAGAGCGGCTCCGTCTGGTTTCGTTCCGTCGAAATGAAGAAATGAAGAAGAAAAGAATAAATGTAGGGATATATCACGGGAGCCTCACCGCCTAACCCAAACAGCCGGTCAAAATTACGGTTCAACAGTGCACAGCCACAGTATCAAACATCCAGCCGGTCAACACTACCGGGTCAACAGTGCACAACCACAATGAACACATGATTTTCAAGTAAAACAGCCAAGTAACAGCCGGTCCAACTCAAGAACCCCCAACATAGATTCAGTTTATATCAATTCCGGCCAACTCAAACCATTTAAATGAAAACGAAGCGGCTGTCGCAAGTAACAAAAAAAATGAAATATCAAGTGGAAACAAATATCCAAACATTCAAATTACTGTGCACATTGCATCGACACTGATATCAAATTTCATCATCGGGGATATTATTTTCACAGCGTTAGATTACAAAATAAATACATCTTCGAGCGTTTCTTACAAATTCTCCCATCCTTATCAGAATTTTCGTCCTCGAAAATTCAAACATCTTCATGATTTTCAAAGAAAGAGGGAAAGATTTTTCTCAATAGGTCTTCTCGCTCCCAAGTAGCATCCTTAACGGGATGACCGGTCCACCAAAATTTGACAAAATTTACCTGTAGGTTCCGAAGATTCTTGCTTTGTCGATCAATAATTTGAAAAGGTGTCGTCGGACTGGACAAATCAGCTTCAATCTGCACATCACTGGCAGATATCATCAAATCTGGGTTCGAAATATATCGTCTGAGAGCAGACACGTGAAAAACATCATGCAATCTTTGCAATTCAGTAGGTAGAGCTAAGCAATCTTTGCAATTCACAGGAAAGGGACCAACATATCTAGGACTTAGTTTTCCAATCCGTCTTAATCGGGAAATCCCTTTGACCGGTTTTATCTTCAAACACACCTGGTCGCCCACAACAAATTCCACCTGACGATGTCGGGCATTGTAATATTTCTGTTGACGATCCTGTGCGATTTTCATTCTTTGTTGAATAACGCGGATTTTCTCCTCAATTTTATCTGTATCTGTCCTTTTGCGGGAACAGTTTCTTTTCTCCATCTTCTGCCCAGTTCAAAGGAGTTCTGCATCGCCTCCCATATAGAGCTTCGAACGGGGCCATTTGGATCGTTGCTTGATAGCTATATTATAAGTAAATTCAGCTAACGATAAATATTTTTCCCAAGAGCCTTTCAAGTCTAACACCACCATTCGTAATAGATCCTCTAGCATCTGGATGGTGCGTTCAGACTGACCATCTGTTTGCGGATGGAAAGCAGTACTGTACAACAATTTTGTTCCCAATCTGTTGTGCACTCGTCGCCACAAATCAGATGTAAACCGTTCATCACGATCTGACACAATTGTACGCGGAATACCATGTAATCTTACGATTACATTAACATAAAGTTCCACCAATTTTTCCGTCGGCCCGCTTTACTTAATCGGTATAAAATGGATGCTCTTTGTCAATTGGTCAATGATGACCCAAATTCCATCATTCCCAGCTTTACTGCGAGGCATGCCAAAAACAAAATCTATTGCAACATCATCCCATTTCCATTCCAGAATGGGGAGAGATCGAAGATATCCAGCAGACTTTTGATGTTCTGGTTTCACTACCTGACAGGTATGACACTGCGCAATATACTAAATAATATCTTTCTTCATATGTGGCCACCAGAAGTCCTGTTAAATCGTGATACATCTTTGTCCGACCAGGGTGAATCGAATATGGCGTATTATGCGCCTCATACATGATATCCTTCCGCAAGAAGTTATCGGCATCTGATACACATAATCTGTCATTCAGGAGCAATAAGGCATCATTTTCAACAAAGGCACTCACTTCTCCCTTTTTCAATTTTTCAAATATCCCCATCAAGAAGGGGTCTTGAGGTATCGCTCTCTGGATTCTCTCTTTAAGTGAATATTGAATCTACATATGGAAAAGTTGTGCTTGCTTTTCTTCAGGCGTAAATATTACGCATATTTCCATTTCCTGAAGCATATAAAGAAGCTTCTTCTCATACTGCGGTATTACTGACAGCGCAGCAATATTCTTCCTGCTTA
Source organism: Platanthera zijinensis (assembly GCA_039513925.1). Classification (NCBI taxonomy): domain Eukaryota; kingdom Viridiplantae; phylum Streptophyta; class Magnoliopsida; order Asparagales; family Orchidaceae; genus Platanthera; species Platanthera zijinensis. The sequence continues at coordinate 596,933 of CM077080.1, read as the reverse complement.
ATGCATCTGCGACCACATTTGCTTTACCTGGATGATATTGAATATCCAGATCATAATCTTTAATGAATTCCAGCCATCTTCTCTGGCGTAAATTGATTTCCCGTTGATCAAAGATATATTTCAGACTTTTATGATCTGTAAATATCTCGCATCGAACACCATACAGGTAGTGGCGCCAAATTTTTAATGCGAACAAAACCGCAGCTAATTCTAGATCATGTGTCGGGTAATTCTTTTCGGTATCCTTTAACTGTCTTGAAGCAAAAACAATCACCTTTCCACGTTGCATTAACACGTAACCCAATCCTTTATAGGACGCATCGCTATAAATTTAGAAACCATCTGAGCCTTCAGGCATCACCAACACTGGTGTTGTCGTTAATCTTTTCTTTAAAGCTTCGAACGCTTGCTGACAATCGTCTCCCCACGTAAATAATACGTTCTTTCGAGTCAATTGTGTCGAGGGTAGTGCTAACTTCGAAAAGTCCTTGACAAATTTCCGATAATATCCAGCTAAGTCCAAGAAGCTTCGTACCTCAGTCACAGATTTCGGTCGGGTCCAGTTGATTATTGCTTCAATTTTAGCTGGATCAACAGCCAACCCTTCTGCATTAATCACATGACCGAGAAAGGCCACCTCAGTCAGCCAAAACACACACTTTGAGAATTTGGCATACAACTGTTGTTCCCTCAATGTTTGCAATACTTGTCGCAGGTGTTGGGCATGCTCTTCCTCTGTCTTTGAATAAATCAATATATCATCAATAAACACAATCACGAACTGATCCAAGAATGCCTTAAACACACGATTCATTAAGGCCATAAAAGCTGCAGGAGCATTCGTTAGGCCAAAAGGCATAACGACAAATTCATAATGCTCATACTTGGTACTGAATGCTGTCTTGAAGACATCTCCCTCTAAGATTCTCAGCTGGTGATATCCTGATCAAAGATCAATTTTTGAAAATACACATGCGCCTACCAGCTGATCGAACAAGTCGTCAATTCGTGGCAGAGGGTATTTATTCTTTATGATCAACTTGTTTAACTCGCGATAATCAACGCATAATCAGAGAGATCCTTCCTTCTTTTTCACAAATAAGACTGGAGCTCCCCACGGTGAGGTACTTGGTCGAATAAATTTCTTATCAAGCAATTCTTGTAATTGCACTTTCAATTCTGCCAATTATTTTGGCGCCATCCGATACGGAGTCTTCGCCACAGGAGCAGCTCCTTCAGTCACCTTAATTTCAAATTCAACTTCTCTGACTGGAGGCACACCAGGTAACTCTTCTGGAAATACATCCACGTATTCCTGCACTACGGGAACAGCCGTAATTTCTTTCTTTTCTTCTTTCATTTCTTTAATCATCACCAAAATGGCCTCACAGCCTCTCCGCACCATTTTTCTGGCTTTCATTGCCGAGATCCTGGTTTTTGCAACTTCCAACAAACCTTTATAGATCATCGGACTTCCATCTGGGCATTTGAATGCCACTTCTTTCGTTTTACAGTTAATGACGGCTTCTCGATTTGATAGCCAATCCATACCGAGAATGACATCGTACTCTACCAACGGCAAGACCGCAACATCGGTTTCAATACATTTATTATTAAAAAGCAGCGAGACTACAACTCGCTCTTTCGTCATCAAAATCGTATTATTCGGTAGGAGTACACTCAACGGTTGAGCAACTTGATATGGCCGTATATGAATTGATTCAAGAATAGATGTTGAAATAAAAGATTGACTGACACCAGTATCAAATAAAACTTTCAGTACTTGATCATGAACAAGTAGCATACCTGTGACAACAGTATCATCGGCTTTCGCCTGTTCTGCCCGATTTCTCTTGGCTAGTACCCTCTTTGAATCTCTTCGTAATCTCCGTCCTTCTCTGTCTTTTCTCATTGTCTAACTCGACTAATTGAGATTTCTCCACCATCAGTGCATACTCGGTAATATCAAACGGGACCACTGAAGCGCGGATATCATCCCGCAACCCTTCCTGGAACCGTAAACAACGAGCTTTCTCAGTCGCCACTGCAGACTCTGCATAGTATGCCAAGCTGGAAAATTCGGCTTCATACTGAAGGACAGAGTGGTTTTCCTTGCACCAACCGCAAAAACTTCTCCTGTAGCTGCCTCTTCTCTGTCCGCGACACGAACCATTTTGTGAATTCGCGAATAAACTCTGCCCATGTCACGTTCGCTAAACCGCGAGTCTGAAACTTCTCTTTCATTAAATTCACCCACCAACGCTTAGCCTCTCCCTCCAGAAGAAAAACAACCAATTCAACTTTTCTTTCCGCTGGGCACCGCATCGTATCAAAGATCGTTTCAATCCGCAAGATCCAATCTTCCGTGTCAATCGGAGACAAACCACCGCGAAAAGTCGGCGGTTTCAATTCCAAAAATTGCCTCATATCAATATCAATTAAGCGAAGCTGCTGCGGTTCCACATATGTTGGGGGAGGCACAGCTGGTACACCTGGGGTTACTCCAGGAGGAAGTACAACTAGAGGGGTGTCCCGAACCAGCCTAATAGCTTCAGCGATGGCTTGCGCAATATCGGCAATATGAAGTGAGATAGACTGTCGTCCACTTACACTTTCTTCTGACCTGGAGTCCCTTGAATCTTTAGAAGCATTCAGAGCTTCTCGCTATCTACGGCTCGAATATACTTGATAAGGTTTCTGAGGAATAAGCATAAGATAGTTCAGTATATTCGGATATTCAAATCCCATCATTGTGATTTATGTTCCATTCTGGTACATCCTGCGTTACACGCACTGCGAAAAATCTCCCTCTGATACCACTTAATTGTAACGGCCCAAAATCCGCCACAATTTAATTCATTCTTTCTGAGAGGGTTTTTCATATAACTATACGCAGCAGTATAAGAAAAGAGGTGTACCGGTGAAAACATAACATCACATATCATTAATATACAGAATATACACACTATCTAAATGTCAGGTACGGAAGTGTCTACATCTAGTACATTCCAACTAGCTATCAATAGTACAAGGAAAAACTCAAGCTAACCCGTGGACGAGCCACGTCTTCAACTGGTCTTCGGTCTGCATCTGCCTGAGCCCGCCTAGCGGGGTCTAGTACGCTGGTACTCGGCTCCTGAAAGAAAATTAGGAATCAATTAATTTTGAAAACTAAGTGAATTCCTTACCCTTACTCGTATCTTCACACTGCAATCAAACAAGAGAGTCAGCAACAATAAATCTATATGAACATGTTTCTAAGCTAGTGACATGGAAAATCAACAATTCTATTCCGATATCAATTAATATTAAATTTATTCTGTTTCTATCAAATTTCCATTTATTCGTAATGCATTTCTCGAAATACTAAGGGTCATTCAAATATCTCAATCATCCGAGTCCATCGACCCTTGACATCAATATCCGCTTTAGGGCGCTCAAACGCGCAGCAGGCTTCCACGCCTCCTAAATTGGATTCTCATCAAATTCTGTAGGAGTTCGACCCCTCCTACGAGGTGTGAGAGTTCTACCCCTCTCACGAGGTGTAGGAGTCTGAAGCATTCCCCCTACTAGGCCGACCCTTAGCTTTTCGATGCGTCGACGCGATCTCAATTTCAATTCAAATTCTATCTTTTCGATTCATTTCATTTTCTTAACAAAATAGAATTTATTTGTATGTTTTCCCCTCAGAAATCTATCGCTCGCTAAGTCACGTTAGCGTTTTCGGCAATTCATATATTTCAGTGATATCAAATAACAGGAAAGTAACTAGCTTAACAAGTTCACCAGAAAGTAGTAAGGACTCACCCCAAGTTTTCTTTTGCCCTTGTCCTTCGAAGGGTTCACGTCACGTCTATCGCCGTACGCCATCCTCTGCAACATCAAAATATCATTTACTTTAGGGTTGCGCCATAAATAGTTATGAGTGAACTTCTACGACGGTCACAACTACAACCTCTAGGAGTTGTCTAGGGAAGGACTAACATGGGTGATCAAAAAGAGGGTACACCATGTAGCATATCTCTATCCAAGGTGCTCCAATACACAGCCGCAAGGGTTGCTTCAATTATACCGTCAAGGTTGCGTATAGCAGCTTAACAAAGTGTAAATTCCAGTTTAAGACAACCTCCATCAACAAAGTCGGCCAGCACACACGACTCCTACAAAAGAGCAGCTGGAAAGCACAAAATAAACCCCCAAACTAACAACAGTCGGCCAACACAACTGACAACCCTCACAGCCGGCAAGAGGAGCTCAAAGTCAAGATTTAGGGCTTGGAAAATTATAAAACCAACTTTAGGTTGAAAAGGAATGAAGTAAACCAAAACCCCCAAACCCTAGGGTTTTCATCCATCACAATTCCGTATACAAAGTTCATGATCAACACAAAATGAGTGAAGGGAAGGAGATTACCTTCCTAAAGGAGAAGAAATCGTACAAATCGGAGGAGATTTGAGGCGGCTAGAGGGATCGGCGCAGGAGCGGCTCCGTCTGGTTTCGTTCCGTCGAAATGAAGAAATGAAGAAGAAAAGAATAAGTGTAGGGATATATCACGGGAGCCTCACCGCCTAACCCAAACAGCCGGTCAAAATTACCGTTCAACAATGCACAACCACAGTATCAAACATCCAGCCGGTCAACACTACCGGGTCAACAGTGCACAACCACAATGAACACATGAATTTCAAGTAAAACAGCCAAGTAACAGCCGGTCCAACTCAAGAACCCCCAACATAGATTCAGTTTATATCAATTCCGGCCAACTCAAACCATTTAAATTAAAACGAAGCGGCTGTCGCAAGTAACAAAAAAAATGAAATATCAAGTGGAAACAAATATCCAAACATCCAAATTACTGTGCACATTGCATCGACACTGATATCAAATTTCATCATCGGGGATATTATTTTCACAGCGTTAGATTACAAAATAAATACATCTTCGAGCGTTTCTTACACTACCACCCTCCGATCCATCATTTTCATCCGTATTCCCCTTCCCGTAGCCGGATCCGCCGTCAAAACACCGGATCTATCCACCTACACCCGGATCTATTTCCTAGCGGCCGGATCTCTCCGTTTCTGGCCCGTCTCCCCTCTTTTACACCGCGGGCAGCCACCTCGCCGTCACCGTGCCACCGTTCTCACCTTCGATCGCCCGTCTTTACATCCGGCCTTCAAATTCTTCAGTGCTTCGGTTCATCCCTCTACGTTGTGAGCATTTGTGGTATAGTATTCTGTGACTTGACATTTTTCTTTTGGTATTTTATCATATTGTGCTGGGATTATTGTTGCTTAGAAATTGGTTCTCTTATACTAATAATTGCAGGAGGAATTATTCGCCGCACGCTTGCAGATGATCCAACAATCCAGGTGGAGTTCGAGCTTGGGGTCAAGCTCAATGTCAAGGACGGGTGGAGTGTTATGGAGCTCACTCCGTTGGTTATCTAGTATTAGGAGTTTTATTTTATTAAGTGTATTAGGTGTTTTAATATCGTATGAGTCAAGTCAACCCATGCAGTCTTTGTGTTTTTATTATTTCGCTTAGTTTTGTGATATCAGGAATTTACACCTGTGCCATCTAGATTCTATATAATAAACCCTTGGGGTCATGTGATGGATATGAAAAAGTATTAAGCAAGTTTCTCTTTCTCTCTCAAGCTTCTCTTTCTCTCTCCAGTTCTTCTCATCTCTCTCATTGTAGGTTTACCCCCTTGTATCTCCGCCTCCTTCCCCCACAATCTCCGACTCGTAACAGAGGCCCGTCTTATCATTGGACTGCCTGGAAACCGGGGAATCGTGTGGGTTGACCAAAAAACTGGGAACCGTGGCCGGTTCCCCGTAACCGGGCGGGTCAAATAAGTACCAGAGCCACCCAAAATTATTATAAAAACCGCCATCAGTGGGATTCGATCCCTCACCACGTGGCTAAATGCGGAACGCCCCCTCCACTGGGTTATTTTGTCTTATTTGAATACTTCCGAAATATATTATATATATAATATTCCTACTCATATTAATTAGTATAATAACATTAATCATTTTAATTAACTTATAGACGTGGTTGTGTGTGTATATTGTTGAAGCCGGGAAAATCCCTACTACTCCCAAATATTCAGACTTGATTGCAACCCGAGGTTACTGATTTTGCAGTCGAACGCCACAATTCCGATGGCTAGAGCAGGAGAGAGAAATGTCTACAAGCGCACCCCTGGTGCCTCAGCAGGGAGGTCCCACTACGTACCCGAAAGTTTGGGAGAAACTTCCCTCCGCAACCAAAGGGTTGGATGAGGTACGAGGAAGGCATGAACTTGGCGAGTATCAAACTTGGGGGGTCTCAGGCTCTTCCAACGTATCCTTGGTACCCCTGGGGGTCTATTTATAGACAAATCCTAAGGGGGGTATGTATGCGAGAATACCTCTGGGGACTTTGGATACTCGCCCATACTGGCGACTGACGAGGGCTACTCGGCCATGCTGGCCTATGCTCGCCTGGTGAGGTCTGCGATTAGGCGTCTCCTTAGGCATTTCTAATCTTGACGAATTGTGGGTTATACATATGTATATGATATACTATATTTATTTGTATAAAATAGAGGGATATATTTATACTATATATACAAAGATTTATTGTCAGCCAATCAGAATCCGCGGTGTAATACCGACGCCCACCAAATAAATCTGGACATTCCGATCTGGTTTGTTCATAAGATCTCAACCGTTCGATCACACAAACAAATCAGGATCGTCCGTCATCGTTTTCCCAGGTCTCCTAACCTAGGATGGTAGAGTGTGCTAAACCTATATTTTTCACTGGTCCTACCCTACAATAGAAAATTACCATTTTAATTTTCAGTTTCTGAAAAAAAATTAAACCAAATGGACAGGTTTCAGAATCCGCAATGAATAATGCATATGGGTCAGCCTGCTAAAGCCCCCCACACTCTATGGAAAGCCCGTCTAACATTTATACACTTTCAAATATCTTTTCTCTCTCCTATTATTTAAACCTCAATAATGATATGAATCCCACGATGTGGGACAAAAAAAAACGAAAGACTTAACCGCGCTGACTATGCGTGGCCATAATTATTAACTACACAAGTAAATAATTAATTAAAACAAGTTAGCCTTAATTAAAACTAAAAAAATCAAAACCAGCACGTGGCCTTCCGCCAACCACGCGTTTTTTTTTTAATTGAATGTTTATTTATTATTAATTTATTATTAATTTATTATTATTGTTTTTGTTTATTTAATTTCAATAATTTAAATAATAGATAGTTAATTCTAAAAAATAAAAAATAACCAAAAAATTATTATAAGCACGCCGGGGGCGGGCGAAGCACGCCGGCCGCGGACCGGGTACTGCCGTGCGGGGGAACGGGGGGCCCTCCGTGCGTTGTCACTCGTATTATATATATGATATTAATTTTAGTTCAATTTTAAATTTTGATATTTACAAAATTATGTTTAATTTTATATTTTAAAGTTTTATAATTTACTTGAAATAAAAACATTAGATTTAGATTTTAAAATTATATAACATGTATTTAATATTTAGGCAAATTTAAATGCTCTATTTCATAATGGATATTTGTATATTACAATTGAATGTGTTTTATTTTATATGTGATGATAAAAAAATCTAATAATACCAAAATATATTTTATATAATTAGGTTATTATGGTTCAACCCCGGTCGGACCGGTTCAACCCCGGTCGGACCGTTCAACCCCGGTCGGACCGGTTCGACCTTAAACCTCTCCTTGTTCCTGTTCAATCTTTGGCCCGGTTCTCAGAACCTTGGCTTTATGTGAATATTAGTTTGTAATATTTGTATGCCTTGTGATTTGTAGGGCTTTGTTTACTTACGTATTTGTTATTTAACACTCTTATATGTGAATACACATAATTGTTTCCTTGTTTGGAACTCTACTGAATGTAGTTTTCTTTGTAGAATTTTCTTATTCAAGTTTAGTTGCGAAAAGTTTCAAGTTTATGTGGACATCCCCAGTAGTCTCTCAACACTTTGCTAGAACCTACCTTACGTTACAGTAGATTCAAACACCAAAATAATCAAATGAGAAAAAGCAATTTCTACAATTAGATATAAAAATCACCATTCAAGTGAGAATATATCATCCTTCCCTCTTAGTAATGGAAGATATGAAAAAGAGCATATCTAACTGAAGCTCACCAATATATATTATTGAGCGAATAAGTGCCAATGATGATCCGGAGTAATACTATCCTTGATTTTCTCAAGCTTCTTAAGGATCTCCAGAAAAGATGGTCTTTGGTTCATATCTGCAGCCCAACACTGCTCTGTCAACCTAGCAAAACAAATATAAATGCAGATTTAGATGCTATTTTCATTCATTGGGTAGTGCATATCACAAAAACTTTTAGTTTTGATAGTTCCAATTTACTTCTTGCATCATGTAAACTAGGGAAAATATGAAATGTGGAATGAGCCTGGTTAGCCTTACCAATGTTTTGGAAAGGGGATGTGTAGGTAGGGCGGGACGTTTACCTTTTGACGAAGCATCCCATATGCCCCATACAACAACAACATTCAAGCCTTTATCCCACTATAGTGGGGTCGGCTATATGGATCTTTTGTCGCCATTGTGCCCTATCTTTTGTCATAATCTCACTAATGCCTAAGTTCATCATGTCTTTTCTTATGGTTTCATTCCAAGTCTTTATTGGTCTACCCCTCACTCGTTTAACATGCCTAATGACTAGACTCTCACAACGCCTAATAGGTGCCTCTAATGGTCTCCTTTGTACGTGCCCAAACCATCTTAATCGAGCTTCTCTGCATTTGGTGCTACTCCCGTATTATCCCTGATACAACCATTCCTAATTTTATCCAGACTCATGTGTCCACACATCCACCTAAGCATTTTCATCTCCGCAACTCCATTTTTTGCTCATGTATACAATTCACCGCCCAACACTTAGAACCATAGAGCATCGCTGGTCTAATTGCAATACAATAAAACTTGCCCTTAAGTTTTAATGATACTTTACGATCACATAAGATCCCGTACGGCCCATATGTTATATATTTTGTTGTTTATAAATATGATAATAAAATATAAAAATATACAATTTTTCCAAATTCATGTCTATAATCATATGATTTACGTATTAACTCCATAGTAAAATCGATATTAAATTTGACGTCAAAATGAAACAAAACAACTGCTTATGCAATCCACAAGTCCTCATTCCACTAGCTAATCATCCTCAAAGTCTTCTCAGGTTGAAATGCCTAGTCATATATCAGTGCAGGTTAAGAGAGTGAAAAAGCTGAAGACAGACGTGACACCAGGGAAAAAGGTGGCAAGTAGAGTTATGGGTTCAAAATTTTTTAGGTTTGCAGGAAAGAATTATTTGATAGACATAGGAGATTAAAAGACTATTTTCATTCATATTTTATGCAGGATGAAACAAAGTTTACTTATGAGATTAGATAGATTTGTTTTTTTTTGCTTTAATAACTTCAAGCAACAAAAGCGAGGACTAATGTGGAATATTCGAGTACAAAATTCAAAAGTTAAATATTTTTTTATTAATTCTCTCAAGTCACGTATACATGCATATATATATACTCTAAACCCTAAATATATACGGTGTGAGACTAATCTATACAAGAGAGAGAACCACTTAAAGAGCTAAATATGTGGGCTTCTACATATTTTTCTACACTTCCCTGCAAGTTGGAGCATACAAATTGTAGCCGCCAAGCGTGGACGCAAATTGTCAATATATTGGACGAGGCAAGGCCTTTGTGAGGATATAAGAAATTCGCTCAGCAACGGACACATGTCACTATGTTGAGCTTTCTCCCGGATGAAGTGACAATCGACTTCAATGTGTTTGTGCGTCCATAAAAAACCGGATTCTCATCGATATGGATGACATCTTGACTATCACAGTAGAGAATGGCCGAAGAGGAGAGCTCACCACCAAGATAAGAGGACTTTCCAACCACATGAGTTCTGAAACGACAGATGCCATCACACGATACTCAATTTCTGCAGAGGAGTGTGCCACAACGGTTTGTTTCTTACTCCGCCAAGTGATCAAGTGTCCTCTAAGATATGTGCAATAACCACTTGTAGACCGATTATCCTCGAAAGAGCCAACATAATCTGCATCAGAGTAAGCAGTTAAAGATAAGAAAGAGGTTTTCGCTCAACAACTTGAAGGTGGGATGTTCGCAGAGCATGCATGAACCGTTGACAACGTTAACGACAAATGAATATCTGGTTGTACAACAGTCAGATAGATAAGCTTGCCAACCAGGCGACGATAGTACTCCAAATTAGAGAGAAGTGAATTAGAGTTAGACTCGTGAGCACGGAGCATGTGTTTGACATCCAGTAGAGTGTCAACAGGTTTACAACCTAAGCTGTCGACATCTCATAGGAGACGACAAGATTACTTCTTTTGTGACAATACAAGTCCATCAGATAGACAAGCTACTTCAATACCCCAGAAGTATCGAAGGCGGCCCAATCTCTGATCTGAAAATGTGAGGCCAAGTACTTCTTAACCATAGATATACAATTCAGATTATCGCTCATGATGAGAATATTATTAAAATATACAAGAAATATGCATGCAAGGCGGCAACAAGAAAATAGGGATAAGTCGGACGAGCTCCGAGTGAAGCCAAAATCTCGAACGACCAGACTGAACTTATCAACCCAGGCCTAAGGGGACTGCTTGAGACCATAAAGATATTTCTTGAGGTGGCAGATAAGAGACTCCCCAGTGGTTTAAGGAGGTTGCAGTAGATAGACTCGGCAATATCGCCATTAAGGAATGCATTCTTGATGTCAAGTTGATTCGCAGCCCTCCACCCCCCGATGCTGAAGACCGTCTTGCACAGAAGAGGGGTATAAATAGAAGATAAGTAAGTGGTCAACCTGTGAAGTTCCGGAGGTAAGCGGTGAAGGGAAACATAACGAGAGAGAGGGTGAGAGGTAGAAGAAATGTCGCCCCAGGGAAGAATCATAGGCAAATCAGCTTGCCGTAGAGCGTCATCAGTAGGTAGTAACTGTCGTAGGGCCTCAGACCGAGGACGACTAATGTACATATAGAGAGGAGGAGGTGGCGGTGTGGGAAACACGAAAGATGGAGTGGAAAAGCACAAAAGGTGGAGTGTGAAGCATGAGAGTTGGAGTGTTGAGAGGTACATTTGGATGCGATATATCGAGTGAAAAGTTATCATGGGTAGCCGAGGAGTAATAGGGTTGGTCCTCGAGGAAGTGATATCAACGAAGATAACCAATTTTCGATCAGTGGGAGAATAACACACATAACCCTTATGTGTGCGAGAGTACCCGACAAACATATACTTGGTAGTGCGTAGAGCCAATTTTCCATGATAGGGCCAAAGATGATGGATACAACAAACACTTCTGAAGACATGAGGAGACATGGAGAAGAGGGATGTTGACTGAAAAGGAATGGAAAATGTCGAGCGATGTTGTTTTCCATAAATAAAAGTTTCACAGGTAAATCAGAAAACTTAACATTAGGAAGAGCCTTTTGGAGGATAGAAAGAGGGCATAGCCAAAACGCCAAGACCAATCAACAAAAGTGACATAGGACATGGTTGAGGGAGGAAGATCCAGAGTAGTCATGATCATGGATAAGCCTATTGATAGAGAGAAGATTAAATTGCGAGCCAAGGGACATGAAGTATAGAACATAGAGAAATGGAAGGAGTTAGAGGAACATCGTCAGATTTGCTTGCAAACAAGGTGGTGGCGTCATTGATACAAAAACAACATGCCTAGTGACTATATGGATCCTTTGTCGCCATTGTTCCCTATCTTTTGTCATAATCTCACTGATGCCTAAGTACATCATGTCTTTCCTTATAGTTTCATTCCAAGTCTTTATGGTCTACCCCTCCCTCATTTAATATGCCTAGTGACTAGACTCTCACAAAGCCTAACAGATGTCTCTAATGGTCTCCTGTATGTGTCAAAACCATCTTAGTCGAGCTCACATCTTCTCTGCAATTGGTGCTACTCCTGTCTTATCCTCGATACACTCATTCCAAATTTTATCCAGTCTCGTATGTCCACACATCCACCTAAGCATTCTCATCTCCGCAACTCCCATTTTTGCTACATGTACACGATTCACTGCCGCTCAAAAACAACCATAGAGCATCGCTAAACTGATTACCTACAAACTACTTGAGTTTTAATGGCCGAACGACACTACGATCCTCAAAACCATAAAACATCGCTTTTTCGCTGGACAATATCAGTAACAGTAAAACATGTCCTTGAACTTTCTAAAAATCTTAAACAACACTATATAAATTTAATCACCTTAATAAAAATCATCTC